>OX235270.1:124180589-124906764 GCA_944472135.2 Trichobilharzia regenti
TTTTGAGAGTTTATTCTTCTGTTGCATCATTTTCTTTTATGCGATAAACGAGTTTGTCAAAGTTATCAATGCTACCAAATGTCATGCGTTTCGTTTTTATATCGACAGAAGTATCCTGTATATATATTTTCTTCTTATTACTTCACTTTAACTGGCTGAAATAAAAAAAGAATTCGCCTTCGGGATAATATGAATGTATATTTGCCCATTTTTATAGTTACATCACTTTGCATAAATGGCTATGTTTGTAATTTTAATTTATTCATCTAAATGAAGTTTTTTTCCTTTGCATTCCGAGTGGGACATAGAGCTTCATGATTAAGCTTTGAACTCTCAGTAGTAGTGGTTTAATTTTTACGGTGTAGATCTGATATCCTCACGCTCAACCTTCCTTCTATCGGCTAAATGAGGTTTAGGAGTGCGTCGACCGGGACTTCAACCCCAGAACACGTGTGCGTTTGGCGAGTATTCTTCTGCTGAACTGCCATAAATATGAATGAAGTACTTTTATTCAAATTTATGTTCTTGGTTCTCACTTTTATTCAGTGCACATACGTAAATGGTTAAGTAGATGACTTGAGATTAGAATCCGTAATTACAATGGCTATAATCTATTTTCCATTGTAATTGAAGTACTGGAAACTCAAGTTATATATTGACACAAAAATTTTGTACTGGTCTTGGTTGCTAAATTCGCCCAGTGTTACCTTTAGGTTACCTATACGGAGGCTAAACAAATATTGTTAAACTGTCTGTTAACTAGATCTGTATTATGCCATAAACTATTGCATGACTAAAGTGATTTTAAATATATTTAAGTCATTAATTTCTAACTGTACTCATTGGTGAGTTGAGCTTGCAAACGAGTCGTGAACAAGATTGTCGTGAGAAGAAAATGACAGTTTCGAAATTGTAGAGTAGATTAGTAAGGTTTAACATAGCTTTTCGGATGATAGACACCACTTTGTTAGGTCAGTTGAACACGAATAATTTCGCTGAATATAATGCGATGGTTTGTACTTATTTCTGTGAATTTTAACTCAGAAAAAAATAATACGATGAATTGTGACGTCCTTTGGAGAAAAGTAGGACATATTCAGCATTAGAATCAAGAGAAGTAAACTACTCGTTTTGTGCATATCCTTGTTCCTGAGCCCATTTAAGAAAGCGTACTTCTGCTGTTATAATGCAATGCAGCAACTAGTTGGTTAGACATATCTGCTTCAGTAAGGACGTAGCACTAGGTTGTTATCCAATCAACAGTCCAGATATATTGAACTGGCTGAACAGTCCAAATAGCACGACGTACGTGCGAAAGTGCATTATTTCGTGTAGACATTTTTTTGAAAAAGTAGAGAAAAAAATATAGAATTCAGGTAGACTTAGATGAATCATAGGAATAACAATTAGGTGAATTTAGTGAGGGCTTGAATTGGAATATCACAATAGGTGCGTAGGTACAATTACGTTATTGTGAACGACTTTGAGTCAAGTTAGCAACTGTCATTAGCCATTGATCCCTAGCATCACGGACAGGCAATCTACACCACTTTATGTGACTTAGACCGACAGTTGGAGACTTCACGGATAGGTGCCGTGTTTTGATTTGACTACCTTTAACTCCTTTCCAACCTGGTCCTATTTCAAGTGACATTGCCTATCGGTGGCTTGGCATAGGTGTTGCATGCCCTGGCCATCTCAGATAATGGAACTTCGCAACCTTCCCGATTGACTCCTACTCAGATAAGTCTACGCGCCATGTTGCGCTTAAGAACCTTAACGCCAACACTTTTGATCAACAGCAACTAGTTTCTCTAAAACTCCGGCTTTGAACAGTCATGACTCCTAGCCATATAGCAGAACAAAGCAAACTGCATCCTCGAATCGATAGCTAAATATCACACAGGTGAAGATTACTCAAATTGACAAATGTCCCTTTGCGTCGGTGGAACAGTGGTTAAGACTCTCGCCTACCATGCACATGGTTCGGGGTTCTAGCCCACTCCGACGCACAAATGATATCTATGCAATTTCCTGAATAAGTACAGTGGTCGCCACGTCCAAACGTTTCATGCCCTATCCATAAATTGGGAGCCTGTGGAGGCTTTTATAAAGCTCTGCACTTCATTAGGGGTTTTGCTTCAGTTGAAAATATCATATGCGTACTATGGATCAATAAAACACCACTCTGATGGCATATCAACTCTGAAATATCGAAGTATGGAGGGTTCATATCCACTAGTAAATCTCTGGTGGAACGAAGTGGGGACGGTGATACTGGACACCCTGGAAAACACTACAGCTGGTCCATTCTAAGGTAAATACATCTGGACATTTCTCTTTTGTCTGTGAATATATTTTCGGTGAAAGCAGTCTTTACTTCCAGACTGTGGTTACTAGATTCACAAGCATAAATCAAGAAATAGCACTTTTGACAACTGAATGTGTCATATAACTAGGTCGCTATAAAGGGGAAAGATAAACTCAGAGATAAATAGTCAAGGAAATATAATTACTAAGATGCTGGAAGAGGGCAGACGCATAGGCCCTAGAATCTGTCACCACCTGCAAGTCGTCCAGAGATACCACCAGTAGCAAACGCGGAACTCCAACAAAAGCAGAAGTCTTAAAGTTACTAAGAGCCGGGAGAATGTATAAATAATGTGGGATCACCCCACAAGCAATAAATACTGTCAATGTAGTTGAAGATTGAACGATCAATTCATGGTTGTTTGCTCAAAACCAACTTCCCTATATTTTTGCGGAGGCATCAATACGACAGTCATCGTCTCATCGGTCGCTGTTCAGAAAGAAGTCAGGACAAAACCGTCAGAAGTAATATTGTGATTTATTATTGTAATATTTGTTCACAGACCTTAGTCATACTTGATTTATATGTTGGTGTAACAATAAAGAATCCTCGAGTGGCCAATCGGTGTTTTGGTTTTGCGTCCGTTATTACTAGGCATTTCTGAGAAACTTCAAGGAACAGCGTGAGCCCCAGCATAGTAAGAGCTGGGCATTAACGGTTTACGAGACGTGGCTGACAGTCCCCTTATTGGAAGCAAGGTTACGGCATAAAACTGCGAGGAATTCTGACTTAAACCTCCCCGAGAGCCAGCGCAGAATCCTGCCGTTGTCCACTGGACGAAAATTATTAAGCCACTTCATCCTGAGGAGAAAGATGATGTCCAGGATGAGGAACTTCAACTTTAAGAGGTTAATTTTGTATTGTGTCCCTGGGTTTCAAATGTAACATAGGGCTCCAGCAACACATCTCCACTTTATTCTATTTTGTGCTGTCCTTCTCAGCTGAGCACACGATTCCCTATAGTCCCTCATTTTCTGCACACACAACCTCCTCAATATCACCCTTGGATACATATCCAACTCGTTGTTTCCCATTTGGATTCTACTGGAACGATGGCTTTGTGCGCTGTGACATTTGACGGTTTCCTCACTGTATGCCCAATCCACCTCCACTTTTTCCTAAGATTTTTGGACTATAGGTTCTTAGATAGTTTATTACCAAAGGTTCTAGTTGAGAATGTAGCCGTAAATAATTCCCGGAAATGACCGACCAGGGGACTCGTCACTGAACATTGGATGGTGACCTTCACTGTTTAAGTCGACTTGTTTAGCTGAGGGCTTCTGGTCAAGCATCCACGCCATTTGATACTCCATCATATCATGTTCGTGCGCGATACAAGAAGGAGGTGGAGACTCCTTGGAATGACAGTATACATTTGCAATGTATAATGCTAGCCGTATTGGTCTAAACACAGAAACTATGACGATTCTGATGAAAATATAGCTTTGGTCAAACATTATTCTTAGTCAAAGCAACCGGACATCAAGCAAGCAACAAATATGAACAAAGAGTAAGTTCAAGCTTAAATAAAGGCCTGGGTATTAAGATCAGGTTTGATTATCTGTATTGCTGGAGTGAAAATGGGGTTGTCAAGATGGACTAAAATTTGAGAAAACGAGGCTGTAGTGAGCACAACGAGTTTGGTGGTTGCATTCTAACACTCTGGCAATATCTCAATCACCTTAGTACATTCTCGCGCTTAGACAAGTGTGATGCGCTTCTATTATTAGGTGAACTGTAGAGTGGTCCCAGGAGTCACCAATCACCATGTTATGGTGACAGGGAGATGGGTGCGCCTGCAACAATTAATAGTGTTATTTCTAGATGGACCTTCAAATCAAATAAGGTCGGACTCTGCAAAGCAGTGAATTGTGCATGGTTATTTAGAACCAAAGTTCAAAATGCACGAACGTGACACGACGGAGTACCAAATGACAGGGATGCTTGACCGAAAGCCTTCAGCTAAACAAGTCGACTTAAACAGTGGTGGTCAGCATCCAATGTTGAGTGATGATTGCTGTGGTCAATAATTTGGGAGAATTATTTACCGCTTCGTATGCTTGACCTGTGCCTGTTCGGACTATACTCGGAATGGAAGAAAAAAGAGATATACTTATTACATAAGATTTACTTATCACAAACCTACTAAGTGGACATTTCTGCGAATACAAACAATGACTTTTGCTTTCGAGCTAATGAAGCAGAAGGCGGCACTGTGGTTGTAGGCCAGGCCGGATTCGCTCTGTCATCTGAAAGCTCGTTTGCTTCTAATCTACAGACAAAAGGCTTTTGATACTTTTGTTTCATCCAATCACGGCAGAGCCCTACATGGCCACACAACTGGCTGATTGCTTAGACTGTCACGCACCAATTGTCAGCCACGTCTCGTAAACCGTTAATGCCCAGCTCTTGCTACGCTCGGGCGCACGCTGTCGCTTGAACTTTCTCAGAAACGCTTAGTAATAACGGACGAAAAAACCAAACAACCAATTGTTCACTTGAGTATTCTGTATTGTTACACCAATATATAAATCAAGTATGACTAAGGTCTGTGAACAAATATTACAATAATAAATCACAATGTCAATCACGTCTCATAAACCGTTAATGCCCAGCTCTCGCTACGCTCGGGCCCACGCTGTTCTTCGAAGATTTCTCAGAAACGCTTAGTTATACCGGACGCAAAAACCAAAACACTGATCTGCCGCTTTAGATTTGTTTATTGTTACACCAACATATAAAAGGAATAAGCGAACTAAGGTCTGTAAACAAATATTACAATAATAGATCGTTATATTACTTCTGACGATGTTTCACTCTTCTTTCTGAACAGCGACCGATGAGACGATGACTGTCGTATTGATGCCTCCGCAAAAATATAGGGAAGTTGGTTTTGAGCAAACAACCATGAATTGATCGTTCAATCTTCAACTACATTGACACTCCCCGGCAAAACACCGATCCATCCTCTTTTTCCATCACGACCAATACACGTTGACTTGGATGCCATTGCGAGAACCTGGGTCACTCGGACAGAGCTGAAATGGAAAACAAACAGAAAAGCCAACACACCACAAGCATACCCACAGCACAATCTCACACATCAATGACGACCTCCGCCTTCCAGTTAAAGGTGTCCTCTTGACATCTTGCAATACAATCGCCACTTGCTAGAATGACTCTTGCAGAATGCAGCGTGACCATAGCACCACCTCACGATACTCTACGCACATCCTCGTATCTACTCACTCCCAATTACCACTGAAATCGCTTGTCACTCATTCTGCCTCAGTTCTAGTAACGGTGACGTATGCGAGCCTCAGTCGTTTACACTTTCGCTCCCCGTAGTGTGGGACCGCACCTAAGAACTATCTCCGTATGCATTTCATTCTCAGCAATAGCCTAGCCTCCCCGGCGTATACGACCCATCTGCTGTCCTTAGAATCAATCAATTCATTCATGGATGTAGAAGACTAGAAACAACTTCAGAAGTAATCACGACGAAAATTTTAACAAAATTATGCAATAACAACAAGGTATGAAAACAACAAGTAAACACTATGAATCCAAAAACACCAATTGATATGACACACCACATGTATATACAAACAGTATAAATAACCTCGCGGATCATGTCTTGGTGGAATTCCTTTGAAGAATTGCAGGACTTACACCAGTACGCCTGCAACCCTTCTCAGATTGACGATTGTAAGTTGTGGAATGTCCGGACACAAACAACATTAACTAACAATTACAATGATTGGAACTCACACAATTATTTAACACAAACATAAGTACAATCAACACATCAGATGTTTTGGATTCTGGCACGACAAACTACCCTTGAAGAACTGTAGGACTTACAGCAGTACGCCTACATTCCTTCTCAGGTTGATGATCCAAGTGCAAGTCGTCCGGACTCAAACAGAATTACCAACAGACAGATGACAGATGGTATCAATTCAGTATATACAATATGAACATATGTACAAAATCACACACCAATCACATTGGACTGCTCATTGATGCGCTACCCTTTGAAGAATTGTAGGACTTACAGCAGTACGCCTACAACCCTTCTCAGGTTGACGCCCTAGGTTGGAAAATCGTCGCAGAGTTCATTTGCTGATTTCCTTCTATGAGCTATATCCTCAAATCTGAATGGCAACACGCCCATGTCATTGTATCGTAGAA
Source organism: Trichobilharzia regenti (assembly GCA_944472135.2). Taxonomy (NCBI): domain Eukaryota; kingdom Metazoa; phylum Platyhelminthes; class Trematoda; order Strigeidida; family Schistosomatidae; genus Trichobilharzia; species Trichobilharzia regenti. The sequence goes on from OX235270.1 coordinate 124,187,155, forward strand.
TATAGGTGACGAACAAACACACGACATATCTCATCAACCAAGTGTAGAAACAGAGTAATTTACACCAAAGATAATAGCATTCAAATAGTAACTTGAAACAAGAAATGCCTTTATTCATGCAAGTCAATTTAACAATTACTCTTTCGTTTACACTTGGCTTATTCTCACTAAACCGAGCAATATCTTTCGTCTTTTCAAACGCACCAATACTATGAAAATCATTGCACTAGATACTTGATTTCATGGGCGTCGTCGCTTAGTAATAACGGACGAAAAAACCAAAACACCAGTTGTTGACTCGAGGATTCTTTATTGTTACACCAACATATAAATCAAGTATGACTAAGGTCTGTGAACAAATATTACAATAATAAATCACAATATTACTTCTGACGGTGTTTTACCCTTCTTTCTGAACAGCGACCGATGACTGTCGTATTGATGCCTCCGCGAAAATTAGGGAAGTTGGTTTTGAGCAAACAACCATGAATTGATCGTTCAATCTTCAACTACATTGACACCAATCGATGGAGGAAAGACATAGTGATAACGCCTAACTAAAAACGTTTTTATGTACACAGGATGGTAAGATTTTACAACTCCAATACAATGTGACCACTAGCTTCTGTTCACCTTAAGAATCTGTTGACCGTTTGGGAAATTAAAACTATGGCATATTACTTAAGACTACGAAATGTCGTTGCAGGTGGCACAAACTGAGCAAACTATCCTTCGTTGTCAACGTTTGTGCGGAGAGTTCCAAGAAGATCGACTGTTTGAATTGACTGGAATAACTTAAACATGCATTTGCAGGAGAACCTTGAAGAGACAACTAATCCCTTGCTAGATTAAATAACATGATCAGCAGTATAAACAAGCCTCAAAGCAACTTAATATGTAGTCGCGATAACCCAGATTCTCCCACTACTTGTTAATTATGATTACCTGCTCAAGGTCAGCAGGTCCCTCAGGGCAGCTGCTATAACTTCACCTCACCGATCGTCTTTTCTTCTTAAGTTTTGTCAGGAGAGACAAACCATTAACTGGTGAAGAGAAGATGTTTGAGGTCACAGTGGATGCGGGAAGTGCTTTGGTTGACTACATTTCACAAGTACTGAGGAGGAGGCATATAAAACTCTGAATTTTGAGCCTTGGAGTAGAAAAGAGTTCAGCCATGAAAAATATACCGTTTTAAATTATGGGTTATTTATTGGGGAGATTTTGTATGCGCGGTAAGAATTTATGAATTATTCAGTGGGTTGGCAGACTCGCAAAATTTGTAGTCGGCCACTGATATTGTTCGCTACTAGCTGCTTTTGAAAATGGCCAGCTGTGCATCGGTGGCACAGTGGTTAGGACTCTCGCCGACCATGCACATGGTCCGGGGTTCGAGCCCACGCCGACGCACACCTGATATCTATGGTCGGCCTGCAAAATTTGGGCTACCGATATCCATGCTGAAAATTCCATACTTGTACCAAAAATACAGTGTGGAATCAAGCTGTAAATCAAAAATCAAATCAAATAGTTATTTACTATTCTGACAATGAAATAACTTAACATTACCACTATTTTAACTTTTTGGTATTATTCACTGGCGGAAAAACTTGGGATACGATATTAACGTCCACACGCTTGGATGGATCTTGGAACTCCCATCAGATGTCTCAAAACATATATACCATGGAATATACCAAGACGTTAGTCTGTACTGGTGTTTGACGACGGTACTTTCAGATTATGACTCATTTAAAGTATTTTTCAGGGACATGCTGGAAGTAGTTAGCTAGGTTGTTCTGGAACTCATCTAATCATTTCAGTATAAAGTGTGTTACACTAGTGTTTCGAAAGGGTTTAGTTGTGACGTCTAAGAAGCTGGTAGGACCATTGATGAGCTACACTTCACCAGCACTTACCTAACCTAATTTATCCATGTTCCCAAAAATTCAGTACTGCACGTAGCCTTGAAGTGCTGGTGACAAAACTCATATTAAAAAGACTTTACTATTAAGGAAATGTCCCCAAGTGCTCAGTAAATTTGAGTAAAATTAAAAAGTTAAGGATTACTCGAGGAAGACCTGGTACTTGTCTAATGGCCTTATTGCGAAGTCAGGAAATATGCGTGTAGACAGCGCGACAGAAAAGTGCGAAACATCGTCGGCGCCGGTAGATTGCAGAGTAAAAATAAAAAAGGACGGGAAGTTAAACGCTAGTGTTTACACGAAAGCCACACATTCAGACAGATATTTGGACTCCCCGTCATCCCATCCTAAGTCAGTGAAAGTGGGATTGGTGAAATGTTTAAGTAATACTGCACAGAACTAAGTAGTACCAAAGAAAATCTAGGACAGGAAGTGAGGCGAGTAAGAGAAGCTCTGAAACTTATTAATTATTCTGAAAAATTAGTCAGAAAGTATGTAGGGAAATGTAAAAATAAAATAAGTAATGATAGTAGTGATAGTGATAGCAATAATAATAATGATAATTTTAATAAAAATGGCAATATTAATGACGACATGCCTGTCAAACATGCGTAGGATAGTGACAACACCAACAATAAGGAATCTAAATCATCAGTAGTAATTTCATACAAGGAAGGAACCTCGGAAGCCGTACGCAGAATTCTTAACAAGGCAGGAATAAAAGTGGCTGCCATTCAAACCCAGAAACTCAATTAAAAACAAGCTTCGTCGGTTAAAGGATCCTGTAGAGCCATTATAACAAAAAAATTTAGTTAACCTAATCCCCTGAGTGCAGTGATTGTCAGGTCAAATACATAAGTCGAAGCGGTAGAACGGGAGCAGTCAGACTAGTGGAACATGAAAACCTAGTAAAATCATGGCTGTTTCGCCCGAATAACATAAGAAATTTGGGCAATAGTTCGGCCATCGATAGCAACACATGCATTTACCAACAACCATACAGCAGGCTAGATGGGATAAGTGGGATATTGATAACAGAAGCTTTGTTTATCGAAAAGAAATACATGTGACAGGAAAGATCCAACACCTGTCCCAGATATCTGGAAAATTCTACTACTTCAAAGACAGCAAATAGGAGAGAACAAGTAAAACTATAAAATTCAAGTTTCAAAGTCGTGTGATTATAACTGGTATTATTATGGACAATAAACGTTTTCTAGAACGTCATTCAGTGAATAATACTGTTTCACTACGTGATAAATCTAATAAACAAACTAATATGGAATTACTTACTACCACTGTGCTCAAGTTTTACACATATATTTATCTCTTGCCGGGCTGAAAATATCAGAATAATTGTACTTCAGTCCTTCCGGCTTATAAGAAATATGCAAATTGTTCCAATTTCACCCTAAATATATTAAGTTGTTTATATCAGTTAATTTTAATCAGCAGCAAAAATTTGGGGAATTCAAATGTGTCCTTGAACGCATGTCGAGTGATAACTTTCAGTGGATGCAGTCAATAACGTGGCGCCCATGTTTTGTTTTTCATTTGTCCTTCCTCACAATTGGATTGTTGTTTAAGCGTTCTCTATTTGAGTCACTTATCGCATCATATCTTATATATGTTCCTATTGGAGGATGGCGGTATCAGCGCATTTTCCTAGCGACTGTTTACAGGGACTTGATGTAAGTAGTTTGTTCTATCTCCTTTCGGAGCTTCGTACTATTGTCTTCAGCTTTCTAAAGCATTTACAGCTTGATTTCACTGCATTTATATGATCTAGTTCTTTTTGTATATGTATATATCAACATGAGAAGAATTCTAAGCGCTCGTAATATTTGACATTTCAATTATTTTAAGGTTTTACGCATTCTTTAAAATCAAGGTTTAAGCTGAGTGTACCGTTAGCTGTTTCGAAGTCATAGATTGACGCAATGTGTGACTCACTTTTGAACTTGCAATGGAAAATCAATTCGTCCAATGGTTGCAAATAAATTCTTATTGATTGGTACCAGTATACCTAAATCCTAGTGTCAGGGCTTTTATGCAGTTTTCCCTCATCACTCAAATTTAATTAAAATTGCACCACTATGGCGAGTCAGCTAGCCTTGTAACCACATTGCAGATATAACTAGTACTACAGTCAGCACATGGGAGTGGATAAATTCCTGCAGTTCGTTGCTACCCCTAAAGCTGGTATACTTCATTTTGTTTGCTGGGCTTTATTATTTAGATGAAAATTGGTTATTTAGATGTGACAATGTTGTTTCAGTAAACCAGTTTGTTTGTAGTATCTCGAAGTGAATGGAGTTCTAGAAACTAACATGCATTAAAGACCATATTTTTTTATCACTCCCGTGGCAATTGGTTATATATTCAAGTTCTCTTAATGGTAACTGATTGTTTATTTAAGTGATTTAAATGAATCGTAATGCATTTTATCTGGATTTTAATCTATCATACTGCCTGTTATCAATTTGAATATGACTTGAAAAACATTCCCACCTGTCGTTCTGCATGATCGATTGAATGTAGCTTATGTGGTTATCAGTCTTATGTCTCCCAATGTATTACTAATATTATATATATCCCCGTATATTGAGTATTCGGCTCGAGTTCTACCAAAATTTGAGAAATTCCGAAAATCCTGCTTCATTAACCTTCGTTGTTTGCTTTAAATTCGTGTCGGGAAACAAATGCCCCCTGTAGTTGTTCTCGACTAAATATTGCCTTCTAGTTTCCATGGTTTTCATTGGTGAATCTTCATGCATCACTCGAGTTATATGCTTGAATGTTCATCGGATGATGTAATTTAGTCGGCCACAGAATAGTTATCCAACAGAGAGAGATGTTACAGTTGCTACCTTAGCGCGTATTCTAACCACAATGCAGCGTCTAAGCGTTGCCGCCATCAATATGCATGCTTTTTATGCAAATAAAGACATTGCACTCTAGCATATAATCAAACCTCTGGATAAGATGATTTCTAAGTTAACAGCTGTTTTCGATAACTTCAGGCTCTACAATTGTAAATCCATGAATATTAAAATAAGGCTAAGGAAGCTAGAACAGCTCTTTCCTCAAAGATAATCTTGCCCTAATTACACTATGTGGATATTCGATTTACTGAAGTCTTGTGGACATCCCGTTGTACTGAAGACTTCTGGATGTTAAAAGGCATTGGTTTATTATTAAATAAAAATCAAGGAGAATAGTCATTTAGAAAATTAAAACAAGTGATTTAGCGAAGAGATTCTTCTGAACGAATTTATCGTCAAGCTGTACAATCAATCTTATATGTATATATATATATATATATTTATATATATAAATGTATATATGGTTTTTAAGAAGTTATATCCGGTGAGGGAATTGAATCATAGGTGTGAATGCAAAAATTAAGAATAATAATATTAGAATGAAATGCAATTAAAACTAAAATGTTTGTGATTATAATCATAATCTTAGTTGAATGTCAAGTGGGAGAACAATTAATGCCATATATAGAATAATTCATAGGTGTATAAAACTTGGAAGGGGTGTACAATTATACGATTAGTAGGCACATAGAATAAGAATAAAACGTTACTCAACAGTGTGTGAATTTTGCAAAACAAAACTGATTTAGAATGACAAGTGGGACAAACGAAATAATACCTGGGACAGTTCAAAGTGAGAATAGTGACCGTTAAGATGGCCCACATGTCTACCTCCGAGACACAATGGAAATCAATAGTTCGGAACGACACCACATTTGGTTCAGTGTCATAACTGGTTGTAGTGATACTATGGTTTTCTGTTACTAGCCGCTGTTAACATGCACAAGAGCTGTCTGAATATTTATTTCAAAACTACCTCTTTGATTAACATAAGTTTATTTTTTACTCTTCCCTAATCTTCTCACAATCTTGGCAACTATAATTTAGCCTTTTAATATCATGTACATTCGTTCCTCATTCCTTAACCATTTATTATTTCCTATTTGATATGTATGTGTGTGATCATATTAGTAATGTGATGAGCAATTACAACACACTATTACAAATAATTATACCCTACTTTTTGTCGGGTTGTAGTAATAGCAAGTGATCAAAGTAATCAACGGATTACTAGCTTTTGCATCTTATCTTGTTTGGTAAATGATTAACCTTTAAGTGTCACTGAAGTTGAAGACCATTAGTTATGCGAATTAGTGAAGATCTTCAGATCCTAACGGGTTTCTGTTGGAGATTTCGGCTAGGGTAAGACATTTCAATTTTCCGTAACTGAAGCTTTTGTTTTGGCCTTGACTGCTGAAATCATCCAAAACGGTAAAACTTGGAAGACAGCATTGATAAAAATTAAGCAATTAATTTTCGAATTAGATACTCTAGTCAATTTTTAATGCCATTTCATAAACACCACTTTTTATGTCGATTTAAATCTCATGAAGTTTCCTCCACTATAAAGAGGAGTATCTGATAATTGCTTTTTTTCAGGTGTAGGTCACGTTAAAGCTTGTGGTGACTTATCCTTCTTCCACTTGACTGAAAATTAAGATTGAATTAAACGTGTATTGAAGGTGTATGTGTTATCTCCGTTCAAATGCATACCACAAAATTTAAGTATGCAGTATACAAACAAAAGAATTCCCCCATAATATTATATAGGTTAAATTTCAAATTTGTTATTCATGCCATATAGCGTTTTGTAACGAAAATTCGGTATCACTTGTGTAGTTCATATGGTTGGTGCATTTATTCGTGCTGTTGCACATTCATTTAGGAATACGTTTCTTATAGACGGGATTGCACTAAAAATACTTGATTGGGTTGTGAAACATAGTCTTGTGTATACTGTCTACTTAAATTTTGTTTATTTTTGTGACGTGTATGTGCTATACTTGCCATTTATTCTTCAGAGGACTACGATGCTTATTTATGATACAGTTAAGTACTTATTGGCTCATATGGACAAGGAAAACTTTTGCTGATATGTTCAAATCTACTGTTAGGAGACGCGGATCGAATAAAGTTGCTATTTACTATGAAGATCAAGTATGGACTTTTGGTGCGTTGGATGCGTATTCAAATAGAGTAGCAAATCATCTGTTAAAGTATGGCTTTAAACGGGGTGATGTTTTACTTCTGTTTATGCATTCCTGTCCATCATATATTGGGATATGGCTTGGTGCAGCTAAAGTAAGCTGTTAAATAAATATATTACCCTGGGTTCTGAATATATTGGATTTGATTATATTATTCTAATAACATGATTTATTCTTGTCCCCACCTTAGCAATTGCGATATAAGCAACATGTGCTTTTAAAACCATCACAGTAGATCGGAGGTTGTAAACCTTGTAGATAAATTTTGCAATCCAAGAGTGGTTATTCCTTGGTTTAATGCAGAAATGTATTTTATGGCTCTTTCCTTAGATGTCTCGAAGCCTTTAAGTGTCCAACTCTTCGTTGAGAATTTCAGATGAGTATTTCGTTAGAAGGTAACTGAACGTTTGTCTGGCCACTACAAAAAACACTTCCTGAAGAAAGTTACCACTATGTCTAGTCTACTGGAGCAACACTAATGAAGACATTCGATAACTTTCAGTCAAAAAATAGTAACACCCAATAGATTTCTGCAGTCTCATTCACACTGATCCAAGCAAGGATACTAATTGCTGCGGTTTCCTTAAATGATGAAGAGCTAATGATGACTAAAATTCTTCTTAACGACTGCGAACAGTAGTGAGTAAAAACGACGCAAAAAATAGGAAAGGCTTCTGGATTAGGCTGTACCCGTCATCCTTTTAGTTTCATTAGGTTTGTAGATCTTGAAAACCCTATGCTAAGGGGATTTCGGATAAGAACGGAAGTTTGATAACTTAGAAGTGGTGGATGGAGCGGTGGACGTAGCACTTCGAAGCGCAGTCCAACCTTAGAGTTACTCATTATTTGACCCCAGCGTCACGGGTAAAAAGACATGAGTCTTTCAACCTTAATCGAATACGCAAATGATTTTTTCTATTACTAAACAAGCCAAAGTATCAGGACTTGCGTATTTGACTCTGGTGGCGTTTAGGGAATATGGTGATGATTAACTAAGGTACTAGTTATTGGATGGGAATCCGGAATATTTCTATCTCTGGCCGTCCCAGGTAACAGGGAATTCTGCACGTATATATATATAGCGGTTAGGACGCTCACCGACCATGCAAATGGTTCGCGGTTCGATCTCCTGCCGACCCACACCTGATATCTATGGTCGGCCTGCAAAATTTGGGCTACCGATATCCGTGCTGAAAATTCCATACTTGTACCAAAAATACAGTGTGGAATCAAACTGTAATCAAAAATAATATATATATATATATATTGCTGACAGTCATGTGCAGGCTTAAGGAAAATTAATATAACTACTGCCATCAGTATATGCATTCTTTCTTAGGATTTTTTTCTACAAGCTTTCGTACTAAAGCTTCTTACTGTTTAATTAATTTTTTATTCAACAGATTGGTGTTGCAACAGGTCTCCTAAATACTAATCTTTGTAAAGGATCACTTATCAATAGTATTAAAGCATTGAATGCACGTGGGATTGTTGTAGGATCTTTGCTAAACGAAACGTTTGAAATGGTCAGGGAATATGGGGAATTCTCCCTTGAATTGATGTGGATAGTTGATGAAAGAAACAGCACTCCGGAATTCGCTATTTCAAATTCAACACCGTCAAAATGTAGCTGGAATATGGCACTTGCTCAGGCTTCACATTCTGATCCACCACCACTTCCAAGAACTGATAATCACCGTGAACATTTAATTTATGTTTATACCAGTGGTACCACTGGTTTTCCTAAGGTGAGTAAAAAACTGTATCTTGTTATTCGTAGGAGTATAGTGAATCTGCAGAAATATGGAAATTAAGCTTAACTAGTTCGGAGTTTTTATTAATAATAAAAGTGAAATTAATTTTTTAAGCATTTAGAAATTTGTCCCAGAGAAGGAGGTCTTGGAAAGTGTTACTTATTTTTGTAATGTAATCTCCAACCTTAACCTCGCCAGATACTAGCTTGCTAGGCTACTAGCTTACTAGTTTTCTCGCCGGTCCCAAGCCCGGGTAAAGAGGGAGGGTTGGGGCGTGGTGCTAGCAACTCCACCCCTGTAAAACAACCAAATCGCTACAGAAACTTCAACGAATAAATATATTAAAAATTCTAAAAACATAAGCAATAGCCTTACTTTTCGCTGGAATCGGGGAAGTGAAATGACGCAGGCTGGTGAAAGCTAGCCTTCGGGAAGCCAGTCAGCCGATGTGCCTTCTTTCGATGAAAGCAAAAGTAAGGATGGGTACCTGGAATGTTCGCACAATGTACGAAACTGGAAAGGCTGCCCAGATAGCCGCTGAAATGAGAAGGTACAGAATAGAAGTGTTGGGAATCTGCGAGAGCAGATGGAACGGAACTGGAAGGTGCCAACTACCTACTGGAGAGACAGTAATCTTTTCCGGCCACCCAGAGGACAACCACGAGCACACCGAGGGAGTGGCCATCATGATGTCACCAACAGCAGCCAAAGCTCTCATGCAGTGGGAACCAATCTCCTCCAGGATAATGACAGCCAGGTTCAACTCAAAAGGAAGGAAAGTTACAGTCATTCAATGCTATGCGCCTACAAACGTCTCAGAACAAGAGAAGAAGGAGGCGTTCTACAGACAACTACAAGCAATAATGGACAACGTCCCAAATGGCGATATCAAAATCCTGATGGGCGACATGAATGCGAAGCTGGGAGGAGACAACACAGGAAGAGAACTCACCATGGGTCGTGAGGCCCTCGGTGAAATGAACGACAATGGTGAACTCTTCTCAGACTTCTGCGCCTTCAATGATTTGGTGATTGGTGGTAGTGTGTTCAAACACAAGGATATACACAAGGCGACATGGATTTCACCAGATGGAAACACCAAGAACCAAATAGACTTCATCTCAATTTCAAGAAAGTGGAGACGGAGCCTACTGGACACAAGGTCAAGGAGAGGAGCAGATGTGGGTTCAGACCACTATCTAGTAGAAGGGACTTTCAAGGTGAAACTAAAAGCCTCGAGGATAGCTGGGGATAGGCCACAATGCAAGTTCAACACTCAATTACTGAAGGACACAACCACAAAAGACACCTTCACTGCAACTGTCAGAGCAAAGCAGGAAACACTACGCGACATCACTGAAGAATCATGCGTGGAAGAACATTGGAAGTCTCTGAAGGCGATTCTCAACGAAACGTGTTCAACGGTTCTAGGAAGAAAGAAGAGACAAGACAAGGAATGGCTCTCAACGGACACTTGGAAATTAATAGAAGAGAGGAGAATGGTGAAAGAGAAAATGATTCAATGCAAGGACGGACAGGAGAAGGAGACGATGAGCTCAACTTACAAAGCATTGGACAAAGAAGTGAAGAAGAGTGCTAGGAAGGACAAAAGACGATTCTACGACAACCTAGCCACTGAAGCTGAAAAGGCAGCAGGCAAAAGGGACCTGAGGACACTATATCAGATAACCAAATCTCTATCCGGGAAGAGATCAACACAAGCGAAACCTATAAAAGACAGCCAAGGGAACCCCATTACCAAGGAAGAAAAACAGATTAAACAATGGGCGGATCACTTCAAAGGACTCTTGAACCGACCACCACCTGCAACCCGTCCAGAAATACCAACAACAGCACGTACACAACTGCAAGTTGACACCAATCCTCCAACGAGAGCTGAAGTCTTGAATGCAATCAAGCTTCTGAAAGCTGGAAAAGCAGCCGGACCAGATGGAATACCCCCTGAAGCACTGAAAGCGGACCCAGAGACGACAGCAGACATGCTGACTCCATTATTGCAAAAGGTCTGGAAGGAGGGAAAGGTGCCTACTGACTGGAGGAAAGGTTACCTCGTGAAACTACCAAAGAAGGGCGACTTAGGCACTCTGCAAGAACTGGCGAGGAATCATGCTCCTATCGACGCCAAGTAAAATCCTGAGTCGCATCATCCTGGAGAGATTAAAGGACGCACTGGAGACAGAACTCCGACCAGAACAAGCTGGATTCAGGAAAGGCAAATCATGTACTGACCAAATTGCAACTCTACGCATCATCATCACAGAACAAAGCATGGAATGGCAATCAAACCTCTACCTCAACTTTATAGACTTTGAGAAGGCCTTCGACAGCGTTGACCGTGAAGTAATTTGGAAATTACTCGAGTACTATGGCGTACCCCAAATATTCATCAACCTTATTCAACAGCTGTACGACAACGGCACATGTCAAGTGATCCACAACGGAAAACTCAGCGAGGCGTTTGGAGTAAACACAGGAGTCAGACAAGGGTGCTTACTATCACCAATGATATTCCTAATTGTGGTGGACTGGATTATGCGTCAGACAGTGGGAAACGAGAAGACAGGAATATCCTGGACCGACGTGAAGAACCTAGAAGACCTGGATTTCGCGGTGGATGATTTATGTTTGATGTCACACACAATCGAAGACTTACAAGCGAAAACCGACAAACTGGTCGAAGAAGCAGCCGGCGAAGACAGGACTCCAGGTAAACATAGACAAGACGGAGGTTATGAAAATAACCAACCAACAACAGCAACAACATCCAACGTCAATCACCATCAATGGGAGGGATTTGAAAGAGGTTACTTCATTCACTTATCTAGGGAGCATTGTCTCAACTACAGGAGGAGCGGACGAGGATGTCAAATCGACGAGAATCGGGAAGGCGAGAAACACATTCATCAGCCTGAAATCAATCTGGAAATCTTCGTCACTCAGCATCACCAACAAAATTCGGATTTTCAATACAAACGTAAAGTCAGTTCTTCTATACGGATCAGAAACTTGGCGGGTCACAAAGAATATTTCCAAAAGGTTGCAGACCTTTATTAACAACTGTCTTCGCTCAATACTGAAGATCAGATGGCCGGAAAGAATCACCAACAAGGAATTATGGGAACAAACAAAGCAAGAACCAATCGCCCAACAAATATGCAGGAGAAAGTGGAGATGGATCGGACACTCGCTGAGGAGACCGCTGGGTGACATCGCGCGCCAAGCCCTCGAGTGGAACCCGAAAGGGAAGCGGCGTGTGGGACGTCCAAGGGTGACATGGAGGAGATCGTGTGAAGAGGAGTTGAAAGAATATGGATTAACATGGATGCAGGCGAAAAGTATAGCAGAAGACAGAAGAAAATGGAGACGTGCAGTTGAAGCCCTATGTTCCACTAGGAACCCAAGGGAGCAATAATAATAATAATAATCTCCAACCTTAGATCACTGTAAACTACTCATATATCTACCCTTCGTCTTCTTGCTGAATACCAACTCATTTTTTCCTGAAACACTGCCGCCGCTTTAAGTGTTCGAAATCTTGACGTTTTATTTCAAGGCTTTTTGTCGTAATTAATTGCAAGCTTGTAACTTGAAGTGTTTTGTGAAGTAACACGTATATAACTGGATGACTACTGTTTTCTTGTGAAATCTCATCTAATCGTGGAATTCAATCGATAAATTGGATTTTATGCATAATTTTCTATAGTTTGGTTTGTGAGGGTTATTTTTGTTTTTACTAGTTGATCAGGGATTGATATCAGCTAGAGAACCATTGAAAACCAGGGAGTACTCGACAGCTGTTTCATCCTAGTTTTGGGAATCATCGGTAGTACGCACCCACTGGGGTTGGAACCCAGGACCTTCTGCTTATAAGGCAAGCTCGTATACCATAAGTCAAAACAGTTTTTATTGTTTACAGTTGAACAGATGTCATGACATTCAGCGATTTTCTTGTCGACATTGATTTACTATGAAAAGTGTCACTAAATAGTACATTGAGACATTGCATTTACCAGAATAACGAGCATTTTTGTGTACTGTCCCAACTATATCATCAGTTAGTGATTTCAGGTGGATCTCATAGTGCATCAGAGCTTCACGTTTACGAATAATTTTCCGATGAATGACAACTCGCAGCTCTCAAGCTTTCTTTTTTTTTACCATCACAGCCTGCCATTATAACAAAATTACGATACACATTATTGGCTATTGGTACCCGCTACTCATTTGGTATTAAATACTACGATACCATATATAATCCTCTCCCGTTATATCATACCGCTGGTGGAATATGCGGAGTTGGACAAATGCTACTGACAGGTAACACAATTGTAATAAGATCTAAATTTTCCGCCTCGCAATACTGGTCAGACTGTATAAAGTATAAGTGCACAGTGAGTTTTTATTTCTTTTTATGTAAAACTTGTATGTATCTTATGCCTTTTTGTATTCTGCACTAAGGTTTTTCTGAGGAGTACATATATCTGTATGTATTTCTAGTTCTATTCAATCGGTCCAGAATATATATGTTTTTATAGTATAAGGGTTACAAAAGAGGAAGTTATTTTCTTTTTCAGGTATTTTCATCAGATTCAGCCTCTCATAGTATGGTTACTTTTCAAGTGTGGTCGCCTCACACTCCATCAGAACTTGAATCTCCTCAAGATAACCATTGAAATGTTTTCTTCGGGCATACAGTCAGCTGTAGCTTAAAGCCCTATATTCCACGGGCAACGCAAAGGAATAAAAAATTTCTTGGAATTACATTGTAAACTATGATATAGAATATTCAGTATCAACAATTATTTATTTATTTATTCTACTATATTAGATGCATACTACAGGTTCAGTGATAAAGATACGCTTTGAGATGAAACGTACCTCTGTTTTATGCGCTACTTGTTTGCTTTGTACCATAAGACGTTTTGAAGAATTTCCTTATACTGGTCCTTTTATAGTCTTTGTCTATGTAGTTAGGATGAATAGGAGTTGAATTGCACTGAATTCTGTCTAGTTCCCCACCAAACTTCAGCTTCATTTGCTGAAGATTAATTTTGTGAACATTAATTATCTTACCAGCTAACTTATAAATACACTGTTTACTACAGTGACTATTAGAGATACACACACTCAGTGTAGTCCCTAAAGCGGATTTTGTCTAGATCAAATATAAAAAACAGACTGTTGTAGCTAGAACTTTTGTGGGTGGAAATACTGTTTTGATATGTGTTTAACTCTAAACAGGACCTCTACTCTGTGGTAATTTTATGCTAGTAACTTTGACAATATTAGTTCATTGTAATCGAATGACGATGGTTGTTAAGGAATAGCTTGAAGGGTACACGAAATAAAAGATACGAAAAGACTACAGGTTTCTAACTATAGGTGCTCTCGATCAGTTATGCACATTAAGCGGAGCTAGTGATTCAGTAACAATGTGGTTAGGAGAAAACTATTAGGTAAGTGGTGTAAGTCAGTCGAAGTTATTGAGGTTCATTACTCATGTTAAGTGAGAAATATGATATGCATTTGAAACTGCCGCCTACTTCAATTACCAGTTTTACCTGAAGTAAGATTAGGTTTAGAAAGAGGGAAACAGAAACATAGCATCAATTGACAAAGTTTCTGACCATTGATTTCAGCCAAATACGGTGACACTAATTGTTGCCAAAAAAACTGTCTGTGAAAAAACTTAAAATTTCAACGTAGGTTTCGTCACAAACCAATATCCGTTAGAGAATTTTTGAGAATCAAGGGAAACTGAACAGAAGAGTCGCCCTGGTACTGTCTGTCTGTCTGTTTTCGACATAGAACTTTGCACAAATGTGCGGAAGTTCAAGTCGCCACATTCCGTGTAGCACGCGAAGCAAGAGAAGAAAGTACAAGAAAAGCAAATAGAAACAGTGAGCAGAGGTGTGAGACAAAGGAGTAATAAAGAAATACAAAACAGTTTCATTGGAGATCATAAGTCACAGGGAGTGGATGCATCTGCGCCACTGAGAACGATTTTGAGCCATGTCACCAATTGTTTCCAACCATAGATTTTTACCGTCCCGAGGACCCCAGCCTGGAAGTCTACACCTTCCTACGTGGCTTAGACCAACTGTTGTGGATTTCATTGACTGATGCCAAGTTTTTGTTTGACCGCCGCTAGCTTTTTTCCAGCCTGACCCTATATCCGCTAACATTGCTCGTCGAGGGAGGCGATGGCTTGGCATACGTAACACATGTCCTAACCATCTCAGTCGATGTAGCTTCACGACTTCGTCGATTGATTTCCCCTGTTTACCTAGAACTCTACGCCTAACCTCCATGTTGCTCACCTTATTATGCCACTTTACACGGGAAATAGAACGCAGGCACCTATGATCAAAGACAGCTAGTCTTTTCATGTCTTCCACTCTCAGTGGCCAGGTCTCACAACCATAAAGGAGGACGGAGCGGACTGATGAGCAGTACACCCGCCCTTTGGTCGATAGTCGAACATCTCGTCTACGCCAGAGTCGGCGTAAACTAACAAATGCGAAACGAGCCCCTTGTATTCGTGCTGAGATTTCGTCAGAGATCAGCCCGTTGGGGCTGATGGTACTTCCCAAATAAGTGAAGCGGTCAACGTGCTCTACCACTTCACTTCCTATTTTTAAACTAGGCGTCGATGTAGTCCAGTCCTGTAACATCATCTTGCATTTGGCGGGAGCGAATCGCATGCCAAACATTCGTAGATTGCTGTTCAAGGTGTTTAGAAGACTCTGCATTTCGTCAGCGTCTTCGCCTAGAAGGACTATATCGTCTGCATATTCCAAGTCAACGAGATTATTCCCAGGTAGCAAGTCAATCCCTGAATCGCTGAAGTCACCTAGGGTTAAGTCCATTAACACATCTATGATGAAGTTGAATAGAAAAGGAGATAATGGGCATCCTTGACGGACACCACTGGTCGTCATCAGTTCAGATGACAGCTCGCCGTAAGCCCTCACCTGGCTGTATGAGTACGAATAGAGTGCCTTAATCAGTGCAATATATTTTCTCGGAATTCCCTTTACAGCCAAGCATCTCCAGAGAACTTCCCGATCGACAGAGTCGAATGCTGCCTTTAGGTCAAGAAATATAATGACTGTTGGACGCCGGTAGGAATGCCTATGTTCTAGAATCTGTCGGAGGGTGAAGATATGATCAATACACCCTCTTCCTGGTCTAAAGCCTGCCTGGCTCTCTCGTGTTTGTGCTTCCCGAGCACCACTCAGTCTACGCATGATTATTGAGCCTAAGACTTTAGATACTATATTAGTCAAGCTAATCCCTCTGTGATTATCACAGGAAGACTTGTCTCCCTTCTTGTATATGGGGATAATCAGTGACTTACACCAACCCGATGGGACTTCTTCTGATTCCCAGACGCTGCCTAGTACCTCAGTTAATCCGGACAGTAAGCTGTCTCCACCGTACTTAAATACCTCTGGAGTCATTCCATCAGGTCCCGCTGCTTTGCCTAGTTTCAGATTGGTGACAGCTTTAGTAACCTCAGTTAGTGACGGAGGACCTGTGTCTATATCCCATTCAGGGAGGTGTTGGATGCTCGGAAGGTTGAGCGTGGCTGTGGGCAAATTAAACTGCTCCTCATAATGCTCTTTCCAACGATCCAGTCGTCTATCCTGTGAGCTAATTATAGTGCCATTTTTTTCCGAGATTGTCTCACTAATGATTTGTCTTCTCCCACCCGTTTCCCTGATGAGTCCAAAGAGTTGCCTGGTGTTGCCTATCCTCGAAGCTTTCTCCATCTCTTTGGCTTTTGTCGCCCACCACTGTTCACGGTCCTTGCGGAGACTTTTCGTAAGTTTCCTCTTGTGCAGCTTTCGCTCCTCATTGAATTCGGAGCTCGCCGGAATAAGTCTTCTAGCATCTATCAGTTCGGATGAGGCGGTGGAGATCCAGTGGTTTTTACTCACCTTTGGGTTTACCTTATTCACAGCTTTTACAGCTGTATCTATGGCTGCCTGGATATTTTTCCAAGCTTCTTCAGGGTGAGCACAGCTGTCGAACACAGATATGTGTTTAGCTAGTTCTTCCTCAAATACGGATTTAGTTTCCTGATCGAGCTGGGGACGTGATGGTTTTACCGCCAGCTGTTTCCTACGTCCGTTCAGTCGTAAGCACACCCGAGCGCGGACCAGTGCATGGTCGGTATCTACGCACGTGTTCCAGAAGGAGCGACAATCTCCTACCGACCCACGCCAACGATAGCTTATTGCTATGTGGTCTATTTGTGTCCAGCGTTGGTTTGATGAAGGGGGTCTCCAAGTCAAACAGTGTCTCTCCTTGTGTTTGAAGTTAGTGCTTACAAGAAACAAATGATTATCAGAGCAGAACTGTAGGAGACGGTCACCGTTGTCGGTTCGCTGGCACGGAACTCCATAGGTGCCACCGACATCCTTCTCAGATTGACACAATTTCCCTACTTGAGCGTTAAAGTCACCAGCTAGAACGACTATGTCTGAGCGTTTAGCCTTTCTCACCAAACTAGACAGCTTTTGGTAGAACTCATCCTTCGTTTCATCTGAACTGCAGTCAGTGGGGGCGTAGGCGGAGATTACGAAAAGGCATCGGCGAGTAGTGCAGTCCTTCCTCCTTCTTACTGATCCGTTCAGGCGGACAGCACACATTCGGCTATCTACCGGGATCCAGTCAAGCAATGTCTTTTCTGCCCTAGTACTCAAAGCTATCCCTACGCCAGCTAATCCTCGTGAACTAGCTGTGGCATCTCCTGACACCCTCAAGGTGAATTTTGCAGATTCAACCTGTTGGCCAGGTGGGGTTAGGTGAATAACCACACTTGGGTCTTGTATGCGTGTTTCTGAAACACAGCATACATCAATGGCTCGTGATGCCAGGGTCTTGGCTAGTGATGCTTGTTGTCCTATTTGGCAAAGTGTCCTAACATTAAGAGCTCCTATATGAAATTGGTGGCGCGGCTTTAAGAGGCTGTCGGTGGTGGTTTTTTGGCTTCCATCGTTTTTAGTGGACGCAGAGTGGAGAGGAAGTGGAGAGCTATCAAGTCGAGGAGTTGCATCAGTGGAAGGAAGGCAAGATGATAGAGATGAAGATGAAGACAAAGATGAGTGAGTAATAGAGAGGTTTCGTGTGCATTTCGGATTGTGAGGGCGATTGTTACTTCCCGGCTGCCCACACCGTGGAAGTTGGTTGCGTGACCGCAGAGCCCAGGGGACAACTGCTTGAGGCCGGTCACACGCGGCCTGTTTTTGTTTGTTCTTTTTGTTTTGTGTGTCTCAGTAGCAGATTTATCACTCCCGCCCTGTGACACGGCAGCAGGAAGCGCGGTCGTTGTTAATCCGGGCCACGGCCGATCCGGCATGAAATTTTGTAATTTTGTATTGGACATGATGTTGGATTGGGTAGCTGCTTTTTGTTTAACCGCTATCCAAACAACCTGCCTGGCATGGTAGAACCTCAAGAGACATAAGTCTCAGCCAGTATAGCTTGATTAGGTCATTGCGGTGTTCAAGCCCGACCACCACGTCAAGGTAGCAGCTTTCGGTCGGGTCGCCCTGGTACGGGATTCTTCATCAGTGCGCAGCTATGACCCTATCAGGAATCAAACTTAGGACCTTCGGGTTATTAAGTCAGTCCGTTGGCCATTCAGCTACTAGATTTGAATTCAATATCCTGTAAATCCTTTCTTCAGTTAATTCCTGATTTACCGCCACCATCAAACAATGCCATCGATAAGCATCCACTTAACCCTGATGTGGTAGATGAAACAGCTGTCCACGACCCCCAGGTTTCCCATGATTCTGTAAGTGATGTTGGTTTGTGATGAAATCTTCATTGAAATTGATCGAAATACCCACAAAGCTTATAAACTTGAAATTCTTCACAACGGTGCAGATGTCCCGACCGAAAGCTGCTACGCTGACGTGGTGGTCGGGCTTGAACACCGTAATGACCTAATCAAGCTATACGGGCTCAGACTTATGTCTCTTGAGGTTCTACCATGCCAGGCAGGTTGTTTGGATAGCGGTTAAACAAAAAGCAGCTACCCCATCCAATACCATGATTCAAACAAATTCACAAAATATCATGTCGGATCGGCCGTGGCCCGGATTAACAACGACCGCGCTTCCTGCTGCCGTGTCACAGGGCAGGAGTGATAAATATGCTACTGAGACACACCAAACAAAAAAGAAAAAACAAAAGCAGGCCGCGTGTGACCGGCCTCAATCAGTTGTCCCCTGGGCTCTGCGGTCATGCAACCAACTTCCACGGTGTGGGCAGCCGGGAAGTAACAAACGCCCTCACAATCCGAAATGCACACAAAACCTCTCTAATCCTCACTTATCTTTGTCTTCATCTTCATCTCTATTACCTTGCCTTCCTCCCACTGATGCAACTCCTCTACTTGATGGCTCCTCACTCCCTCTTCACTCTGTGTCCACAAAAAACGACGGAAGCCAAAAAACCACCGATAGTCTCCTAAATCCACGCCACCAATTTCATATGGGAGCATTTAATGTTAGGACACTTTGCCAAATAAGACAACAAGCATCACTAGCTAAGACTCTGGCATCCCGAGCCATTGATGTATGTTGTGTTTCAGAAACACGCATACAAGACCCAAGTGTGGTTATTCACCTAACCCCACCTGGCCAACAGGTTGAATCTGCAAAATTCACCTTGAGGGTGTCAGAAGATGAAACAGGTAGTTCACGAGGATTAGCTGGTGTAGGGTTAGCTTTGAGTACTAGGGCAGAAAAGACATTACTTGACTGGATCCCGGCAGATAGCCGACTGTGTGCTGTCCGTCTGAACGGATCAGTAAGAAGGAGAAAGGACTGCACTAGTCGCCGATGCCTTTTCGTAATCTCCGCCTACGCCCCCACTGACTGCAGTTCAGATGAAACGAAAGATGAGTTCTACCAAAAGCTGTCTAGTTTGGTGCGAAAGGCCGACCGCTCAGATATAGTCGTTCTAGCTGGTGACTTTAATGCTCAAGTAGGGAAATTGTGTCAATCTGAGAAGGATGTCGGTGGCACCTATGGAGTTCCGTGCCAGCGAACCCACAACGGTGACCGTCTCCTACAGTTCTGTTCAGATAATCATTTGTTTCTTGTAGGCACCAACTTCAAACACAAGGAGAGACACTGTTTGACCTGGCGACCCCCATCATCAAACCAACGCTGGACACAAACAGACCACATAGCAATAAGCTATTGTTGGCGTGGGTCGGTAGGAGATTGTCGCTCCTTCTGGAACACATGTGTTGATACCGATCACGCACTGGTCCGGGCTCGTGTGTGCTTACGGCTCAACGGACGTAGGAAACAGCTGGCAGTAAAGCCATTACGCCCCCAGCTCGATCAGGAAATTAAATCACTATTTGAGGAAGAACTAGCTAAATATGTATCTGAGTTCGACAGCTGTGCTCACCCTGAAGAAGCCTGGAGGAATATTCAGGAAGCCATAGATACAGCTGTAAAAGCTGTGAATAAGGTAAATCCAAAGGTGAGTAAAAACCATTGGATTTCGACTGCCTCATCCGAACTGATAGATGCTAGAAGACTTATTCCGGCGAGCTCCGAATTCAATGAGGAGCGAAAGCTGCACAAAAGGAAACTTACGAAAAGTCTCCGAAAGGACCGGGAACAGTGGTGGGTGACAAAGGCGAAAGAGATGGAAAAAGCATCGGCGATAGGCAACACTAGGCAACTCTTTAGACTCATCAGGGAAACGGGTGGGAGAAGGCAAATCATAAGTGAGACTATTTCTGAGAAAAATGGCTCCTTAATTAGCTCTCAGGATAGACGCCTTGAACGCTGGAAAGAACACTTTGAGGGACAATTTAAGTTGCCTACAGCCACACTGAACCTCCCCGACATCCAGCACACACCCGAATGGGATATAGACACTGGTCCGCCGTCTGTAAGTGAGGTCACAAAAACTATCTGTAATTTGAAACGAGGCAAAGAGGCAGGACCCGACGGAATTATTCCGGAGGTGTTTAAATATGGGGGTGACATACTAGTTTGTAGATTAATTGAGGTACTAGGCAAAGTGTGGGAATCAGAGACAGTGCCATCAGACTGGGGTAAGTCACCTATTATACCGATATTCAAGAAGGGAAACAAGTCCTCGTGTGATAATCATAGGAAGATCAGCCTAACGAACATAGTCTCTAAAATCCTAGGCTCAGTAATCATGCATAGACTAAGCAGAACTCGGGAGGAACAGGCAAGGGAAAATCAAGCAGGCTTTAGACCAGGTAGAGGGTGCATAGATCATATCTTCACTCTTCGACAGATTCTAGAAAATAGACACAATTTTCGGCGTCCAACAATTGTCATATTTCTTGACTTGAAGGCGGCCTTCGACTCCGTAGATCGAAAGGTACTATGGCAATGTCTGACTGTGAAGGGAGTGCCAAGAAAGTACATTGCACTAATCAAGGCAATGTATTCAAACTCACGTAGTCGTGTAAGGGCTTATGGGGAATTGTCATCTGAATTGGTAACAACCAGTGGTGTCCGACAGGGATGTCCACTTTCCCCATTTCTGTTCAACTTCATCATAGATATGCTGATGGAAGTATCCTTAACTGAACGTAATGACTTAGGAATCGCCTTGTTACCAGGGAATGGTCTTATGGACTTAGAATATGCAGATGACATAGTCCTGTTAGGGGAGGATGCTGTCAAAATTCAGAGTCTTCTGAACACCTTGAGCAGCAATCTTCGTATGTTTGGCATGCGATTCGCCCCTGCAAAACGTAAGATGCTGCTACAGGACTGGACTACGTCAACGCCTAGCTTAGTGATAGGGAGTGAAGTGATAGAACATGTTGACCACTTCACCTATTTGAGAAGTTGTATTAGCACCAACGGACTGATTGGCGATGAAATCTCATCAAGGATCCAAAAGCTCGAGCTGCTTTCGCTGACTTACACCATCTCTGGTGTAGGCGTGACATCTGGTTATCAACCTAGGGACGTGTGTACTGCTCAGCAGTTCGCTCCATCCTTCTCTATGGCTCTGAAACATGGCCAATACGCGTTGAAGACATGAAAAGGTTGACTGCTTTCGATCATAGATGTCTACGATCTCTTTCTCACGTCTGTCTGGATTCAACATAGAACTTGGCACCGAAGTGCACCAGTTCGAGTTGCCACGTTCCAAATAGCACACAGAGGTAGACAAGAAGATGAGTAAAGAGAATCAATACAGTTTGACAAGTATAAGAGTGAAACAGAATGGGTAATGGTAGAAAGGAATATGAAAGATTACAGAGACTGAATACATCTGCGCCATTGACAACGATTTTGAGCCATGTCACCTATTGTCTCCATCCATTGATCCATAGAGTCCCGAGGGCCCCAACCCGGAAGTCTGCATCTCCCCACCTGACTCAGTTTAACTGTCAAGGATTTCATGGATTGATGACATGTTTTTGTTTGGCCACCACTTACGCTTTTCCAACCTGCACCTATATCAGCTAGCAATGCCCGTCGGGGGAGGCGATGGTTAGGCATGCGAAGCACGTGACCTAGCCATCTCAATCTATGTAACTTTATAGCCTCGTCGATTGATTTTCCCTCTTTGCCCAACACTCTACGCCTAACGTCAACATTACTTACCTTGTTAAACCACCTAACGTGAGACAGAGATCGCAGACATCTATGATCGAAAGCAGTCAACCTTTTCATGTCTTCAACGCGTATTGGCCATGTTTCAGAGCCATAGAGAAGGATGGAGCGAACTGCTGAGCAGTACACACGTCCCTAGGTTGATAACCAGATGTCACGCCTACACCAGAGATGGTGTAAGTCAGCGAAAGCAGCTCGAGCTTTTCGGATCCGTGCTGAGATTTCATCGCCAATCAGTCCGTTGGTGCTAATACAACTTCCCAAATAGGTGAAGTGGTCAACATGTTCTATCACTTCACTCCCTATCACTAAGCTAGGAGTTGACATAGTCCAGTCCTGTAGCAGCATCTTACGTTTTGCAGGGGCGAATCGCATGCCAATCATACGAAGATTGCTGCTCAAGGTGTTCAGAAGATTCTGAATTTTGACAGCATCCTCCCCTAACAGGACTATGTCATCTGCATATTCTAAGTCCATAAGACCATTCCCTGGTAACAAGGCGATTCCTAAGTCATTACGTTCAGTTAAGGATACTTCCATCAGCATATCTATGATGAAGTTGAACAGAAATGGGGAAAGTGGACATCCCTGTCGGACACCACTGGTTGTTACCAGTTCAGATGACAATTCCCCATAAGCCCTTACACGACTACGTGAGTTTGAATACATTGCCTTGATTAGTGCAATGTACTTTCTTGGCACTCCCTTCACAGTCAGACATTGCCATAGTACCTTTCGATCTACGGAGTCGAAGGCCGCCTTCAAGCCAAGAAATATGACAATTGTTGGACGCCGTAAAATTGTGTCTATGTTCTAGAATCTGTCGAAGAGTGAAGATATGATCTATGCACCCTCTACCTGGTCTAAAGCCTGCTTGATTTTCCCTTGCCTGTTCCTCCCGAGTTCTGCTTAGTCTATGCATGATTACTGAGCCTAGGATTTTAGAGACTATGTTCGTTAGGCTGATCTTCCTATGATTATCACACGAGGACTTGTTTCCCTTCTTGAATATCGGTATAGCAAGTGACTAGGTATTAGTTGTTAGGGCATGCTGTTAAGGGTGTTGAGATTTGCGTGAATCTACTACCTATATATATAGATATATATATCCATCCATCAAAGTTGTTTGTTTATTCGTCCATTGTTTTCATACAAAAGGCGATGCATGGGGCATATTGTTAATCATAATTGTTTCGATGAAAACATTCGGAAACTTATTGTTGTTGCTGCTACTCTTCATTTGACGAATTGCAGAGTTATAATATGTTCATACAATCAGTTTTGCTTTATTTATTTCTGTGTATTGCTCGTAGATCATATAAACTCCATGGATACTGATATATACATTCATACTTATATATACATATATTTCCGTGCATATGTTATTAGCTGTTGTATTACGGTGTTGATAAAGCGTTATTCTGTTCTACATTCTCCTGCTTTTATTTTTCTTCTTCATATACTTATCCCTCTCTTAACAGTCCTCCGTAAATCACGTTTTTGCGTGCAACTTTTCTGATTTAATAGGAAGACAAAAATCAGAATATGACCATCTGTTTTATATCCACACGCGTGCAATGCAATGCATTAACATTTTTATGGTTATTGTATGATCAGAACTAGTGTTCTATTAATTCCATTCTTAATGTTTTATATCTTTTGAATGATTATTATGTACAGAGTCCAAAGTATGGAGAATGTCTTCATTTTCCTTTCTTTTTGTTTTTGGTCTACAGTTTCATATATTTTTTCAGTTTGCTTTATTTCTGTAGATATTATTTAATATTCTCTAGTAGCAGCCTGTTTCTTTTATCTCTTTGTTGGCACAAAACAGATGTTGATTATCAAAAAGTGGTAACAGTCTCCCTGTATGTATGTGTGTGTGTGTTTGTGTGTACTACTGTCGTTCCTCTCACGCTACCAAAAATAGCTGCTACTACTTACACAGAACATACATCTTGCGAAATACACATATCCCACTAGATTGAAGTACAGACCATTATGTAAGCATTTGTTACTACTATCGTGACAACACTTCTAACAAAAAAGCCAATGGTTTGGAAAGTTATAAGTTTTTCTCACGCTCTTGTGTCATTCTAGACGTTTCAAGAGTATTTGTGTAATATATATATATAT
This sequence comes from Trichobilharzia regenti, assembly GCA_944472135.2. Lineage (NCBI taxonomy): Eukaryota > Metazoa > Platyhelminthes > Trematoda > Strigeidida > Schistosomatidae > Trichobilharzia > Trichobilharzia regenti. The sequence continues at coordinate 124,211,729 of OX235270.1, forward strand.
ATATATATATATATATATATTTGTTGTGAATAACGCAGATGTATTATAAAACGGTATGCTGATGGGAAACGGGGTGTACACGTGTATGTCGGGTTGACAATATATACTAGTCTTTTTAAGTATTATTAGGGAAAGTATTTCCGAATTCCTGTTTTTAATGGCTTATCAACGTTTGTTGTTATACTGTCAACCCCCTAAAGCGTATCATGATTTTAAATACCTGTCTGTGAGTATCAGCTCCAGTCATTGTAATGCATGCATTTAAACGAATTAATAATAACCTAACCACCGATTGAGTTGTTTTATTGGTGAGAAATACAGTTGAGTATTGTGTATTAAAATGTATACAAGTGTAATGTACAAATATTTGTACAGCAATTACTATTATTTTTTCCTACTCGTATTATAAGGTTGCCCAGTACATTGGAGAAATATGTCGTTACCTTTTGAGTCAACCAGCACGACCTACGGATAAACAGCATCACGTATGGCTTGCGTTTGGTAATGGTTTACGACAAAAACTATGGCCAGAATTTCAAGAACGTTTTAATGTGAAACAAATTGGTGAATTTTACGGGGCTACTGAGTCAAATGCTAATATTGCTAATATGGATAATAAAGTAAGTCGTATATATATATATATATATATATATAATATTATATGCGTAGGTGATTCAATAGCAGGATGTCTGATAATTACACATATGGCTGGCGTTCGACTCCCGGTCGACGTACTCTTCAACCTCGATTAACTAGTAGAAGTCCTGTAAAAAGTAGAAGGGCGTGAGGCTAGCAACCCCATCCCGTAAACACCTTACTACCCCTACTGAAATTTCAAAGTTACTTTCGGAATGCCAAGGAGTGAATATATATATATATATATATATATATATATATATATATATGCGTTATAATCTGTTCTCAATCAGCTTTTTTTCCGTTAGTAGTCGTGCTTTTGCTTACGTCAGTTATGATTTAGATTTACATATCAAGCGAAATAATAAATTACTTAATCTAAAAACAATAAGTGATGAGCATCCTGCAGAAATAGCTACCATTAAAAAAAAAACAATTAGAAATGACTAACGCTCGCAAACAAGAACATTGTCCGTAACAATGGGTGATTCGGAAGATGCACAAAGTATAAGTTAAAGTAAGGGGTTTAGGAGGAAGAAATAAGACGAAGATAAAACGATCGAACGAATATGGGTTACATACGAAGTTACTGTAGGAGTTAAAGAAAAGTTTGAGGCTACGGTAGTAGAAGGGGTTGCATAAGCCACTTCTGAAAAACCCAGTCCAGGTTTGTGTTTGTGTGTAACAAGAAGTTCGGATGTAGACAAAAGATTTATCCGGAAACCCTTCGAAAGATCTTACGGTGTATATCACTCTGAAAGACTTTTGCATTGATGCGAAATGATTTGTAAGGACGAGGAGCTCAAGAACTGAAGTTTTTGTTCGTCTAATTTCTCCTTTCGATAACCATATTGAGAGAGTGTTCTTGTTCACGTGTAGACAGTATCCTGCTGACGGGGTCTATATACTTACCTCCCGGCCGATAACTGCTACCTTGTCGTGGTGGTCGGGCTTGAATACCGTAATGACTCAACATGCTAAACTGACTGGGACTCATGTCCCTGCAGGTCCTACCATGTCAGGAAGGTTGTTTGGATAGCGATTAAACTAAAAGCAGTTACCATGGGGTACATGGGATCCAGAATCCAATCCGATCAAATGGCATATGAACCCATATGGGTCACCGGCAACCATGGGAATGCAGCTCCTGGCGCTGCTTCGCTGCCTTGCGGATTAGACTCCAAGTCAAAGGCTCGGGGGGTGGTCCCTTAATAAAATCACTTGCCTCGGTCTGGGCGCCCGGGCAGTATCTCAGCCCTGACACAATGGCGCAGATGTATTCAGTCTCTGTAATCTTTCATATTCCTTTCTACCATTACCCATTCTGTTTCACTCTTATACTTGTCAAACTGTATTGATTCTCTTTACTCATCTTCTTGTCTACCTCTGTGTGCTATTTGGAACGTGGCAACTCGAACTGCTGCACTTCGGTGCCAAGTTCTATGTTGAATCCAAACAGAGATAGACCTCACACAATGAATCAAATGAAGCAACAAACAATCAATGAAACTTATCGCGTGCTATTACACAATGATTCTAAGTTATATTCATGCCTCCAGTAACTTGTGTCCTTCCTACCTTACTTTTATTTTTATACATAGTTTCCTGTATTTTACCTTTGCTTAATTCTTAACCTTCGACAAACTTTCGCCTTTGTCTAGATTTCCAGCCTATCTGCGTCGTTTCGAGATGTTAGTGAGTAATCCTCAAAATGGTTGTTCCCAATGTGACATCTAACACAGATATCCTGAAACCGCGTGCTGCGTTCAAGCTGGCCACCTACAATGTTTGGACGCTGATGCAAATCGGACAACAGTCAGGGTTGGTAAGAACTTTGGAAAGCCTCGCTATCGATGTCTGCTGCATTTCGGAGACCCGCATTCAAGATCCCAATGAAGTGCTTCGGCTATCCTCTCCATCTGGAAGTTCTAGCAGTATATACCACCTGCGCTTATCCGGGGACCCTGTGGCGTCGGCATCCGGCGTAGCTGGTGTCGGTGTCGCACTGAGCGCTAGAGCCGAAGCTGCACTGCTCGACTGGATTCCCATTAACAGTCGTTTATGTGCTGTGAGGCTGGAAGGTTATACGAAAGTAAGAGTAGTAGGCCAGATAGGCGGTGTCTATTTGTTGTCTCTGCCTATGCACCGACGGATTGCAGCCCGGATGCAATGAAGGATGAGTTTTACTACCAACTGAGCGATCTCTTGAAACAGGCGGGTCGGAGGGATATCGTAGTGCTGGCTGGGGACTTGAATGCACAGGTGGGGCGTCTAAGCTCAGAGGAGAATCGTCTAGGTGGTCAGTGGGGACTACATGGTCGCAGGTCAGATAATGGGGACCGTCTTCTGCAGCTTTGCGCGGATCACAACCTATTTCTAGCCAGCACCAACTTCCGGCACAGCCATCGCCGTAGCGCTACCTGGCGTCCTCCCTCTGCGAAGCAAGCTTGGACTCAGATTGATCATATTGCGGTCAGTTTCCGGTGGCGAGGATGCATACAAGACTGTCGCTCCTTCTGGAGCACATGCCTGGACTCCGATCATGCGTTAGTGTGTGCCAAGTTCGTCTTGCGATTTGGTGGGGTTCGTAAAAGCCGTCGTCTAAGCGTTGATGTGAGCAAACTAGTAGCACCTGCTACTTCTTTGAAATATCAGAATGAGTTAAAAACAATGCTTGCCAGCAACCCCCCAAGTAGTATAGATGAACATTGGCTTCATGTGCAAGGTGCCATGCAAAAGGCGAGTGTAGCCGCTTGCGGCTTGAAAGAATGCTCCGCTAACAACCACTGGGTTTCTGCGAGTTCCTTGCAACTCATGGATGAACGCCGGTCCATTCCGGCTGGCAGCGAATACAACAATCAGCGAAAGGCGCTCACGCGCAAGATTAGACAGTGTTTACGTAAGGACCGCGAAGCCTGGTGGTCAGAACGTGCGTGTGAGATGGAGTCAGCTGCTGCATCTGGCAACAGTCGGAAGCTGTTCCAACTCATACGAGCCACCGGCAGCAAGAAACAAGGTGTCAGCGAGACGGTCTGTGAGGCAGATGGCACTCCAATTACCAGCCTGAAAAGACGCCTGGAACGCTGGGCAGAGCACTTCGGGAAGCAGTTCAGCTGGCCACCAGCTTCAGTGTCTACTATCATTAGCCCGAGTGCTCCTTGGTCGGTTAGTACCGACCCACCCACCGAAGCGGAGGTCCGTAAGGAACTCCAAGTTTTGAAACGCCATAAGGCGCCCGGCCCAGACAAATTACCCCCGGCTCTTTTTAAAGATGGTGGCGAGACTCTCACAATGGCTCTAACTGGGTTGTTCAGGAAGGTGTGGGAGACAGAGAGTGTACCATCAATGTGGAACGAAGCCATTATCGTCCCCATCTTTAAAAAGGGTCGACGTAATTCGTGTGACAATCATAGGGGTATCAGTCTGTTACCAGTCGCGTCTAAAATATTGGCTGCTGTCTTGCTTCGCAGACTGTGCAAAATACGTGAAGGATTGATTCGCGAAGAGCAGGCTGGGTTTCGTTCAGGTCGTGGATGCATTGATCATGTGTTCACCCTTCGTCAGTTGTTGGAACACCGCCACACGTATTGCAGGCCAACGATCGTTGTGTTTCTTGATATTAGGGCTGCCTTCGATTCGTTGGACAGAACTGTGCTCTGGAACTGTCTGTTAGAGAGAGGTGTACCTGAGAAATTTGTTAACATCCTGAAAGCCCTATACAGAAACACCTCAGGTAGAGTGAGGGCATACAACCAACTATCACCACTGTTCCCAACCAACAGTGGGGTTAGACAGGGTTGCCCAATCTCTCCATTTCTCTTTAACTTTGCCATCGATGACATTCTGGAGTCAGCTCTGAAGGATGTGCGTGAAGGTGGTGTAGATCTGCTACCTGGAGATAGACTTTTCGACCTCGAGTATGCAGACGATATCGTCTTACTGTGCGATAGCATGCAGGCTGCCCAAATCGCACTTAATCAGTTGGCGATCAGTGTCTGTAAGTATGGTATGTGCTTTGCGCCGTCTAAGTGCAAAGTACTGTTACAAGATTGGCAGGAGCCTGTACCTGCACTCACTCTTGCGGGTGAACCGCTTGAAGTTGTTGATAAGTTTGTGTACCTGGGTAGTTGTGTGAGTGCTGGCGGAGGGGTGACGGATGAGATTTCCAACCGTATAATGAAGGCTAGGGTGGCATACATCAACTTGAGCCACCTATGGCGCCGTCGCGACGTTAGCCTGGCTGTCAAAGGTCGGGTATACAATGCTTCGGTGTGGGCTGTCCTGCTCTACGCCTGTGAAACCTGGCCTCTCCGAGCTGAGGATGTGCGGCGACTCTGCGTGTTCGATCACCGCTGTCTCCGCAGGATTGCTTGCGTTCGATGGCATCATCGCGTGAGTAATTCTGAGGTTCGGCGGCGTGTGTTTGAACACAGTGGAGATCACCATTCATTGAATGTCGTCATCTGGAAACACCGGCTCCGGTGGCTTGGACATGTGCTCCGAATGTCACCCCAGAGGCTTCCGTACAGGTCTCTGTTCGCTAGCCCTGGGACGGGATGGAAAAGGCGGAGAGGTGGTCAGTCCATGACGTGGCGTCGTGGGATGAAGGATTTTTGTGCTAGATTAGCATCGGTTGGTGTGTCACGACTCCCTGGTTGGGGTCCGAGAGATAGCTCAAATCGATGGCTCGAAACGTTATCGGATATGGCCAAGAATCGTAATCAATGGCGAATGTGTTGCAATTTCCTTCTTTCTTCCCTTCCCGATGATAGCTAACGAACACTGTTTGAACTTGTTAAGCATGACTGTTTTCCTTCCAGATGAAGTTCTTTATCCGTTCTCTACTTATATATATTTCTTTCTCTTCCTTTTTGTTTTTTTGATCTATGTTGTTTTATTATTATTGTTTGGTGCATCCTTCTTGGTGCCATATTGTACCAAGTTTTTATGCGTTTAAATAAATGAATAAATAAATATATACTTACCTCTTTAGAATTGATATGTGCACATAGATGTTGCCAACAGTGGAAACTTGTCATTGACATTTTGATGAATAAAAGGTTGCATGGAGAAGGTGAGATGTAAGGATGTGGTGAAGAGTGTTTTTCGAATCGCTTTCGACAATCAACTTCGATAAATTCCAGCTATTGTATCAGTTTCAAATTCCAGTCTTACAGCTCACTTTTTCTTTGGTACTTCTGTATTTTATGGATTATCTATTTTACGTTTGATCTGTTTGCTGATGAGTGCTGGTAGATAACCGCTCTGGATTATAGTGTTATGGGGAGACTCCACTTCTGTATTTAATGTGTCCTCCGTGCATATACGACAGATTCTTGTGAGAAAAGATTTGATAAGGTTTCTTCTTCTGCTTTATGGGATAAACCTGTCCACAGCAGGACCTCTTGTTACACACAAACACAACCCTGGACTGGGTTTTTCAGAAGTGGCTTATGCAACCCCTTCTACTACCGTAGCCTCAAACTTTTCTTTAACTCCTACAGTAACTTCGTATGTAACCCATATTCGTTCGATCGTTTTATCTTCGTCTTATTTCTTCCTCCTAAACCCCTTACTTTAACTTATACTTTGTGCATCTTCCGAATCACCCATTGTTACGGACAATGTTCTTGTTTGCGAGCGTTAGTCATTTCTAATTGTTTTTTTTTTAATGGTAGCTATTTCTGCAGGATGCTCATCACTTATTGTTTTTAGATTAAGTAATTTATTATTTCGCTTGATATGTGAATTTGCATGTTTTGTCGTCAACTGGTAAAACTTATCGACTTTATTGGCGATTCTCTGACCATTTACACAATACTATGTAACTGTTACAGCCTTGATATAGAGTTACATGAAGAATATTCTTTGCTGACCTATTTCTTTTTGATTTCTTTCTGTCTGTCTGGATTCAGCATTGAACTTGGCACCGAAGTGCAACAGTTCGAGTTACCACACACACACAAAGGTAGACAAGAAGATGAGTGAAGAGAATCAATCTTTTTGATTTATGCTACAAGCGCATTATTTTTTTATTATATTTGGATTCCTGATCGACTGGAAGTTCAGAAATAATACCTCTAGTTTTAAGTGATGGTATTAACAAGTATCACAGTTGACGTAGCTGTTACTGTTATGTGCAGCACTGCAGAAAATATGGATATTCAATTTTTCAGTGCCTTTTTCTGAGCTTGTTTGAAGAGAGTTTTTTCAGAAGCTTATACTAGCAGCAACCATTATTTTGAAATAGTTCAGAACACCGATAATTATATATATATATATATATATATATATATATATATATATATATATATATATATATATATATAGTAAAGGAATGATTTTTCGTATTTGACCTACTTTCTCGATGTTAACCCATCCACCAACCATGTTTGTCCTAGATTCACTTCCACACATACTTGTGGGTGTAAACTATTGTAGCAGAGGTTTTTCGACTGACAGTAAACGATATGTTATTATGCTATTCATGTACACTGGATTGAATGTGTACAAATAATAGGTTGACATATAATCATGTCTTTTGAATGACTAAGCAACGTGTCTTATACAGTCAACCAATCGATCACGAGGTGATAAATTAAAATAAATAAGAAATTTAGGTTACTGCAAATAAGCAGCATACATACCTACATACATCTGTATCATTAGTAGGTTCAGTTGTAAAAAGAACTGTGAAATATTCTGCAACCGAAGAGAAACACACAGAAGTCAAGGTGTTTGTAACGCACAGAATACAATTTTCGAGCCAACTTGTCTCTCACTGTATGATAATGACTTACAAAATTTATTCATTAAATCAATAAGTCTAAGATTTCTGTAAATATTATTCACTTTTCTTTTTAAGTGTAATCTGTTTCCCCGCTAGCTAGCATTAAGTCCTCTTATAACGGTTGAAGACAAGAGACCTAGTAACAAAAACTTTATTTGGAACTTTGTATCTCTGTGTAGGGAAATTATACACACCTTTTCTGAAAATCGTAATTTGCACAGGTCTTCGGTCTAGTGCTACTTCTGCCCTTTCATATTGCGTTTCTCTGTCTTCTTTTCGTGTCTTTCATATTTCGCTGCAACACTGGTTCATTTGCTGTCTATGACGTTAAATCTATCCGCAGTTTGATATATTTATCTGTCTGGATTCAACATAGAACTTGGCACCGAAGTGCCGCAGTTCGAGTTGCCACGTTCCAAATAGCACACAGAGGTAGACAAGAAGATGAGTGAAAAGAATCAGTGTGATATCTTTATACTGATGAGCGTCTCTTTATACACTACTGATAAATCTTACAAGTAGCACACGTCACACTATGTTTATTAATGAAATATATATGGTTATTTTATGTGTGTATACATTAAATTTGTCAAACGAAAATACAGTTAGTAAGTTCAGGTGAATTGGATGTTAATATAAGAGGATAGTAACAAAAATGATGAGTTGTCATAAACGATTGTTAAATAAGAGTTACGTGATGGCATGAATAGTTTGATGAAAGAGTTGTGCTCAGGGTGTACATGGAAACAAAATAATATACAGAATTACTCAAGGGTTTTAAGTTAGAAAAATAAGCATACAAACAGAAGTAAGGTCAAATCAAACAAATAAACAAAAGTTAAGTCAAATCAACGGAGTTGTTACCATGAGAGTAGAAGTGGTTGAATAATTTTCTTTTGTATGCACAGTTCTGGTTCCTCCAACTGAATGGCTAGGGCTTCTGCGATGCAAAGAAGACGGAATCGTACTGTCTTTGGAAGGTTGTTCTTCACTTTGTAGATTACTTTGAAGGAGGCGTTTGTTGAGATGGAATGACCAGTGTTGACGAGATGTTCGATTATTGCACTCCTTATACGGCCATTACTTCCTTTCTGCAGCCACGCTGGATAGTGTTCTTTGACCCTTTTTGACAGGATGCGCGTTGAACGACCGATGTACCTGGCTCCACAGCAACAGGTGAACTGATATATACACGTAGAAGTGGTCATGTGCGGAATCTTGTCCTTTGGGCTTCTGCAGATCAGCGGGCGACTGGAGAACACTGCTCTTAATGTTGCCGCAGGGAAAGTTCTTCCTAAAGAGGTGGAAATTCTCCTTCTGAGGACGTCACTAAGTAGGTCTCCTTTGAAGTCCAGGTTCATATAAAGTATCTTTTTAGGCACGGATGGTGTCTTTTGCTTTTGGATTTTTTGTTTGATGTTTTTGTCTACGAATCTTGATGGGTAGCCATTTTGTATGAAGATTTCTTTCAGGAAGTTTAGTTCTTCTTCCATGGTGTCAGAGCTGCAGATGCGTCTGACGCGAGTGGCAAGGGATTTAATTAGGTTTCTTTTCCGACTGATTGGTACCCAGCTGTAGAAGCCTGTCAATTGGCCGTTCCATGTGGGTTTCCTATGGATGGACCTTCTTAAAGTTCCGTCAGCTCTCCTTGTAAGCTCAACATCAAGAAAAGGGATTTTAGATTCGTTTTCAATTTCTAGAGTGAACTTTGTGGCTGGATGGCATTTGTTGAATATTTGCAGTAATTGATTGAGATCGTGACTGTCATCACATATGATAAAGATATCGTCCACATATCTAACATACAATTGGAAATTGTCAATGGTTGATTTGAGTGGGCCGTTGTCGAGGCTTGCTATTAAGCAGTCTGCTAGTAATGGGCCCATTGGAGATCCCATTGCGATCCCATCTTGTTGTCTGTAAATAGCCTTATTGAATGTGAATTGTACATTGACTGTACATCTCAGTAGTAGTTCTTTTAAACAAGTCGTCGGTAATCCGATGTTTAGCTGATTTTCGTCGATATAATGACAAATGTAAGAGACGGTTTCTGTGAGTGGAACGTTGGTAAATAGTGATTCAATGTCGAGAGAGAGCATAGTTTTGTTCTTTGCATTGATATCTTTAATGTAATCGACGAATTGGAAAGTGTCACGAAGCGAATAGTGGCATATTCGTTTTCGTACAGGTTCTAAAATGTCAGCGAGCCATTTCGCTTTGAATGGTACGGGGAATCTGACATATCCAGAATTGGACGAAGTGGGAGGTTGGCTTTATGTATCTTTGGTAAGCCATATAGTCTTGGTATTGTTGATCCTGTCGGTCGGATCTGATCATAGACTTCATGAGTGATTAACTTTTGGGTTTCCATTCTTTTAAGGACATCGGTGAGTTGTTTTTCAATCTGTTCTGTTTTGTTTCTTTCGTTGGGTAGTTGCGAAAATTTCGTTTTATCTAACAAGATGTTGTTCATTTTCTCAATATAGTCTTTCTTGTCCATAAGGACTATACCAGCTCCTTTATCTGGACGAGTTATTAGAAGTTCTTTGTTTTGTTTCAGTTGATTTAATTCTCTATGTTGCCTTGTCAGTTGGTTGTATACTTTTGGTTTTGTATTAAGATACTGATGTGGTGAGAGCAGGCTGCTAGCCGATTGTTTGGCACTAATCTACGTTAAGGTCTAGGTCACTAATATGGGCCGTGAACAAGGCTGAGTCAACAACCAATCACAGCGAAGTTAACGTGGCAAAATATGATTCGCAGATAGAGAACTCTGTTTGTCAAGGAATCCCGAAACAACCAATCAGAAGCCTGCGTTTGTCTACCTAAACAACCAATCAGATGACTGCGCTTGTCTATAATAATGTTGTCTGAAATATGTATAAATACGTGTTGATTTTCATAATAAAACGATCTGTTGCCTGGCCCTTGTCTTCTGTTGTTACATTTGGTGTCGCTGCCTACCGACAAATGAAAAGCCTATACCCTGCAGTTTTTGATGGAGACATATGGATCTTCGGGCAGGACTTCAAGGCTTCTGCGCAGTTGAGTGGCGTTCAAGATCTGTCAGCGATGGAGCTGCTACTTGAGACGCTGCTGGGAGGTCGGGCGAAAGCAGCATATGAAGGTGTGGGCCGAAGTATGGACGAATGTTCGACAGGGTCAGGCAAACAGTTTCCAAAGTGGGAAGGACCATATATGGTCACTTCGAGATGGGGTTACGCAGACACAGTCGCAATGGCGAACAATGAGAGGCGCGTGAACGTCAGCGAGCTCCAGAAATGGATACAGCGAGACAAGCCAACGATGACGCCTGCACCAAGTAGATCAAGCCGACTTCAGTCGCACGTATTTGACGGGGGGACGAGTGTGGTGAGAGCAGGCTGCTAGCCGATTGTTTGGCACTAATCTACGTTAAGGTCTAGGTCACTAATATGGGCCGTGAACAAGGCTGAGTCAACAACCAATCACAGCGAAGTTAACGTGGCAAAATATGATTCGCAGATAGAGAACTCTGTTTGTCAAGGAATCCCGAAACAACCAATCAGAAGCCTGCGTTTGTCTACCTAAACAACCAATCAGATGACTGCGCTTGTCTATAATAATGTTGTCTGAAATATGTATAAATACGTGTTGATTTTCATAATAAAACGATCTGTTGCCTGGCCCTTGTCTTCTGTTGTTACACTGATAACAGCTATCGATTATTGTTGATTTGAATCACTTCATTTCTTGTTCTGAGGTTGGGGTTAGATAATTTGTTTGGGTGATTAGTTTTTCGAATTGTACATGGGTATGGAGTCTGTTGGCGTTTAAGCTGACGTCGCAGAATTTTGGGCCCATGGAATAGGGCTTCTAACTGCAGGTTGGATAAAACTACTGAAGAGTAGTTAAATACGAATTTTGAAGGGTCTTCAGGAAACTGTTTGTGTGCTTTGATGGATTTGAGTCTTTTGGTGAGTCGGGAAATAGTAGATTGTGCTCGTTTTTCAGTGACTGTATTGACGTATTAATGAAATACATTTCTCAGTGGTTATATTTTCGTCCCAGTCGTGTATAACTCATGTGTACAATTCACCTTGATTAGAGAAGAATTGAGTGCCTGAATCTAGTACAATGTATGTTCATAATACGCCAACCAATCATATCATCCACTTTGTGTATTGATTATTTTGTTAGGGTCTTAGTCATTACAGTCTTTTTTTTAAAAAAAAATTTTGTCATGTTCCTGTTTAATGTTATACCGTTGTGTTTTTCGAATAAACGAAACCTTTTCATACATGTTATCGTCTCTCTTGTCCGTATAAAAGCAGTTGTCTGACTGCCTACAGCATTTTTTGATAATCGTAATCATTTAATATTAAGGTATATATGGTTAGTCATTACACTTAATTTATGTGTGTGTGTGTGTGTGCGTGTGTTTGTGGAAGATGATGAGTTAGGCACGGACGTATATTTCACCTAGTAGATAAAATTCATGTCTGGATGTGGTGGCCAAGTGATTATATTGTTGATTAGTAGTCATTGTCCATCGGATTACAGAATTCATTTAGTATTCAATAGGTTATTTGTTGTAAATCCATGGTGAAATTTCAATGCACTTTCTTCAGAATAATCGGAAATATTCACTTCATGATGTATGATTCTCTTGACAACATAAACGATATATATATATATATATATATATATATATATATATATCGTTCTTTTTTAGCTATTATGATATTGTACATCAAAAGATCGTTGACTTTGTTTGGTTAACACTATCATTTTTTGTGATTACAGCATACCTTGCCTTCTTTAATTTATTCCATTTTAGTGTGGTGCAGTCGGTTATGTTTCAAGAATAATTGATGGTATTTATCCAGTGTATATAATTAAAATTGATTCAATAACCGAAGAGCCGATTAGAGATCCGAACACTGGTTTATGTATATTATGTGGAGATAACGAAGTGGGTCAATTGGTAGCACGTATCAGTTCACGTAATCCTTCTCGTATGTTCGATGGCTATGTTAGCCGTCAGGAATCAGAGAGAAAAGTTATTCGCAATGTTTTACGTAAAGGCGATATGTGGTTTGCTTCTGGTAGGTGCTTCTTTTTCGTATGAAGAAAAAAAAAGCGTTATTGTACTCTGTAAATTATTATCTACATTTTTTGTTTTGATTGTTTAATTTAGCCGGATGGATATGTTGTACATCAGAAGGGTGAATTTCAATCAGTACTTTAGACTTTGACTATATTTTATTTTACTTCTTTACGTTCCCAATGGAGCCTGGGGTTTAAAGCTAGAGTTTTGAAGTTTCGGTAGCAATTGTATTTATTTTTACGATTCCTGGCCCAACCTTCCCTCTTTTTACCAATCTTATTACTGGCTTAGCGAGGTTTTGGAGTGCGTCGGGCGGGGATTGGAACCCGAACCACATGAGGCGTGGTTGGCGAGCATTCTACCGTTGTGCCACTGGCGCACAACTTTAACTAAAATATTATGTTATTTGTATCTTCTTCAATTCTTGCGTCCCAAGCTTTTAAAGTTTCAGTCGTGGTAGTGTTGTCCATTATGCGGTGGGGTTGATATTCTTGAATTCAACCTCCCCCACCTTTTTTGGGGATTACTATCAGCTCTTAAATTCGGGCGAGGTTTACGAGTGTGCCAGTTATGTGTGTTAAGTTAATTGTTCTATAATATGCTTCAGAAGATATTTGGTGTTTCCAGAAACAATGAAAATGTCATAGTACTTGATATTCTGTAACACCTTCAGATAGTATGATTATTTAAATTACGATATATATATATATATACTTCTGTTTATTGAATTTTACTTTGTTTTCCACATGAAATAATATTTTCGTTTTTTTCTGATTCTTCTCCTATATTTCTAATTAAAGGTGATTTGATGTGCTGTGATGAGTATGGTTATATTTACTTTGTTGATCGACTGGGTGATACATATAGATGGCGTGGTGAGAATGTGTCCACAGCTGAAGTTGAACGTATTCTAGATCAAGCTGTTGGATCATTGACTGCCACTGTATACGGAGTATGCATTCCTGGGACAGAAGGTAAAGCTGGTATGGCGGCTATAGCATTAGAAGAGTCAAAACTTAGTCCTGATGAAGAGGAGAATTTAATTAGTCGAATACATAAAGAATTCACAGAACACTTACCGCCTTATGCACGTCCTATATTCTTACGGTTGTGTCAACATCTGGCAATGACTGGTAAGTTGCATTATACTTTGTGTCGCTGTTATTTAACTTCTTTTTTTTCAAATGTATATAGTGTTATCAAGGAAAGTGAATGCGAAAGAAATAGGCATAATCGATATATCAGAGTTTCGGTTATTACATAAGCGTTTTAGGCTACCACATGTTATCTCCACATTAAAGCAACCTATAACATGTGAATAATAAAATATTGCTGTCAAAATGTTAAATAATTAACCAATTGTGATCCCAAGCTTACTATGTCATCAAAGAAAACATTGCGAAATGGTCACGCTATGTCGTGAATTGGCAGAAGTTAGAATTCAAGAACCATTGGATCGGGTCCCAGTGGCTCAATGGTCTACGGGCTAGCTCGCCTTTTAACCAGAAGGTCCTGAGTTCGAACCCTGTCGGTGGGCGCGTACTGATGAAGAGTCCCAAACTGGGCTGACGAAACAGCTGTCCAGTACTCCCAGCTGGTTTTCCAATGGTTCTCTAACTGATGTCAGCTCATGATGAAATCCTCCATTCAATCAAACAAAATCCCTACAAAACCAATACTTGAAAATTAATATGTAAATGCATAAGTCTTACTGTGGTTAGCTATTCCACCCTAAAATCTCCAATTATCAGTTCAGGTTGCACTGTTAACACTAACCATTGAATCATTATATTGTTATGGTAGCTTAAAGTACGTCAAAAATAAACGTAAGGTGAGGTCCTCAATCATATAGATTTCATATACACACAGTCGTAGGTATGCGTTCATCAAAGTCCATAGTATCATTTTGTTTATGACTAAAAAATAAAACAACAAAAATTTGACCATCAGTTTCTGCCTACTTTCTGGCTCTAAAGAGTGTGTGTGTGTGTGTGTGTGTGCATATATATATATTGGCTACAGACACTTGGGGGTGGGGTTGGGGGTTGGCGGAATCGCATAAGGCTTTCCATACGTTTATTGTATTAATAATTTATGCATTAAAGTTCTGTTTGTTTTGAATAAAAAAAGTTTGTTATATACACATAAAACGAATTATTTTATATTCATCGTTTTTTCTTCTTGACAAAACAAAACAATCATGATAATGATAATATTATAATAGTTATCTATGATAAGTGGAGTTCCACTTATCAGTATGAAATTTTCTACTATGATGATGAATGTGGTGAAGTGTTTACGTCTTGCATTCACATGTTTAATTTTATGAAAATCTAGGAATTATGATTATGAAAACACTAGTAATGAATAATAATAATAATAACAACGGGAGAATAAAATAAGGTTTAAGCAACACAGTGGTGTGTTTAATGAAGAATAAGTGTATTATCAAGTAACCCGGGAGAGATTTCTCATGTATCAGGCTAAGAGCCACATTTGTTGTGTGAGGCTGATGATACACTACCCAGTTGCTCAGGCTGAAGTCAGTGGGGGTGGGATTCGAACCCGTGACCTATCGGCTGAAACTGAGTGTTTAAGCCAATAAACCACACCTCCGATGTATTATCCAGTAAATACATAGTGCCCAAGTGATCTGGATCCAAGTCTCAGGGGAACAGCACTCCTCACGAGGGGATTACACGTACATTCACTCTTGATGAGTACTAAATAAGACGAAATGCTCATCGTGGATTGAACTGCTAGTCACTATCCAACAAAAATAAAATGAATACATAGTGGTTTAAGATTTTCCATCCGAATTTTATTTGATCGACACTAGAAGGTTGTGACGAATCCGGTTTTTCATTGCAGTCTAGGATCAATCATAATTGGATATATTTATCCGCTTTTTTTCAGTCCTTAGAATACTGACTAATCTGTTTTTTTGTAACTTATTGTTAAGAAATGTCTTATATAGTTGTTTGTGAATTCTCTCCCTGTTTATGTTATATTACATCTCTTTGTGAAAGTAGAGTCTGTCTGTCTGTCTGTTTTCGACACAGAACTTTGCACCGATGTGCACCAGTTCAAGTCACCACACTCCATGTATCACACAAAGCAAGAGAAGAAAGTAGAAGAAATGCATAATAGAGACAGTAAACAGGGGTGTGAGAGACAAAGGAATAGTAATAACGAGGAACAATATAGTTTCATTGGAAATCGTAGGTCACAAGGAGTGCATGCATCTGCGCCATTGAGAACGATTTTGAGCCATATCACCAACTGTTTCCAAGCATTGGTTTTTACCGACCTGGAGACACCTTTCTACGTGGATGGCTTAAACTAACTGTTGTAGATTTCATTGACTAGTACCATGTTTTCATTTGAACACCACTAGCTCTTTTCCAGCATGACCAATCCTATGTCAGCTAACATTGCTCGACGAGGAAGGCGATGACTAGGCGTGTGTAACACATGTCCTAACCATCTCAGTTGATGTGGCTTCACAGCCTCGTCTATTGATTTCCCCTCCTTATCTAGCACTCGACGCCTAACTTCAATATTGCTCACCTTATTATACCACTCCACACGGGAGATAGAGCGCAGTCAGTAGAAAGTAGGATAGCATCTCATTGGTTTAGGACCTCTGCTTACAAGGATTGGATCACCATTTCAATCAGTGTTCCACCTACCTACGTGTTTGGGTTTGCAGACAGTGTCGTCACTCTCCGTAAAATAAGTAAAACTCACCATTAAGTGAACATATTTGTTAACATAGTGTTGTTTTTATTCCGAGTTAGTTTAATGGTGTTATTTTAACTTTCTGAACATGTGTATAATGGAAGTGTATTCGAATAAAGATAATCCATTCCTTCTTCATGCTACAATGTAAATATATCCTTTTTCCGTTAAACATTGAGGTAAGTTTCTTCATGAAACGATATCAATGCAGTGTAGGTGTTTCTTTTCAGTTTCGGATAATTCATCTATCCGAATCTATGTAACTACAGGGATCAAACCTAAGGTAGTCGAGTTCAAAGGTCAAATATATATCTGATTTGGTTGAGAACCCATTGGTGCAAGATTTACGCCTTACAACACCGTCATTTGGAGTAAAGCAGTTCTTTTGCTATTAGGGTCATCGGTAAATATTCGTCCTCATACTTGAAGTTTTGTATTCAGTCCACTGGAGACAAGTCGTCACCACATGAACTTGGGGAAATCTATTTCAAAACTAATTGCTAATGTACAGTGTTGATGTGATATATATCAATAGTACGTCACAGTTGACATGAGGAAGATTGTGACAATAGTCTACTTATCATTAGAGAGATCAAAGTGTTCTTTGTTAGAACATCGCAAGACACTATCCAAGTGTTTATCGCTATTTTATTCAGAAAAGGTATTTTCATTTCTCCACCCTAAATTACTTATTTTTTGATATCCCATTATTAATCATTGTCGTTGTTAGTCATTTTCTGTACACCCTAACAAAGAGGTGCTTACTACAGTACTTTATAGTAAAATTATGATTTGCTACTGATTTGAAGCGACATTCTCCTATAAAATAAGTCCTAACATTTTTACACATTGTTTTTCTTAGCGAAGCATGTGTATAGATTTTTTGTCAAATTATATACAAATTTTGAACACTGATTGAATTTTGTGAAATTTAATCGTTAAGTTGAATAAAGACGTATAGCTAGGTGGTTGTAAACAATCAGTAAGAATCCCTGGGTCTACGTTTCGTGCCTATTGGCATTTGTCAGCAAAGCGTACTTGCAACCTCGAAGGAACCGTTTCTTGTTTGAAGATCTGAACCCAGGTCACCGAGCTTATCTGCCCGGGACATTATCTCTGAGCTGTCTAGGCTCACAACTGACTTCGTGTAGGACTGTAGTAGATATATTAGCTGTTCTTTAGACATTAGCTGGCGTCCGGTCCTTAGTGTTGGAACTGACTGAATTTTATTAATCAAGTTAGCAGTTATGACAATTATCACTAGGATCTATCATGAGGTTTAATGATAGAATCTATTAGCTCCAGATTCAAATACTTAGACTGTAGACTATTATGCTGTGTTTATGGTATGTGTTGATATGCACAATTTGGTTGCAAGTACTTCCTGTTGGATTTTTTGAAGAGGTGCTCACCAACTGAGCAATCAACCTCTCCGGATGCATTTTTCGGAGCAGTTTTGACTTATAACGTTAACAAGTGGCGAAGGGATCTCAAGAGAGTTTCGGATCACGTTTACTATTCGACTAATTTTGATAGGTTTCATCTATTAGAATTGGTGGATGGTGGCTAGCAGTGGAATCCAGGATGCGCATTTCGTCCTATTTGGGACTCGTCCCAAATAGGACGAAATGCGCATCCTGGATTCCACTGCTAGCCACCATCCACCAATTGTATACTAATTAAATACCCAGACATCGTCGAAGCATCTGCACAAGAAGCCGACATGTCAACCTGAGACCGAGCACTTCGGTCCAATCAATCGACGGGAAAATCAAAAATTCAATTCATCTATTAGAGTCTGTGACACTAACTAAGCAACATCAAAAACCTAAATATCACATTTTCTAAGTAAAATAAGGCTAACAGTGAACGGTTCCGTCGTGCCTTGACGCCTGGAGCAAAGCAAGTGGGCGTCTTAAGAGGCCACCTCCCTGTACCTTCAACATGAAGTCTGACGCATGTCAGGAGCTACTTTTTCATGGTTGCCAGGGTCCAAAATAGATTTCATATGTCTTTGGTGATTTCGGATTATACATCCCATGTACATCATAGCTTTGGATTCAGGGTTTTCCAGCTCCCCTAGGTACCTTTTCATTTACCCTTCCACTTTTTTGGGGAACATCCCCGTCGCTCTGGGGGGGGAGGTCACTGAATAGGACTTACTTCGTAGAGGCCACATGAGAGCATTTTGAAAGGAAAACCGAGTGTATTTGCTGTCTCACTAATATCCGTGGTCTCTCTCCGTCTTAGATATACAATTATTTTTAGCGCATTTGTAATGTATAATAATTGACCCTAAAATATAGATATCTATATCTTTATATTATTATTACTAATATTTTACAGGTACATTTAAGATTCGTAAACAAGAAGTCATTCGACTCGGTTTTGATCCGTGCATTAATCCAGGTGATCATGTCTACTTTTTAAATCCACAAACAAAACTTTATCAACGATTGAATCAACAATTGTTTGAAGATATTAATCATGGTAAATTTATGCTTTAAAAAAGCAAGAATAAATTCCATTTGTACACAGACATACACTCCCAAATTTTTGTTTATTAAATTTGTCAACTTATAAGTATATATTCACACTACGCACTATATTTAGAGATAAGCGGATATTTTATATTGGAGTGAGTGTGTCCCATGATTCATATTTACTGTCGTGCCAATTAATGCCTTTTCACTGATATCTACTATCTTGATACAAATGTAAAATTATTACACTGATGCTTATTCTTCACTTTCGTATTTGTGTTTTTTCTTCAGTCTTTTTTCTTTCGCCGTTTTTGATTGTGTGTGTGTTTGTTTTACACGAATAATTCCTTCTCAATCATGTTGGCTGCTTGTTCTCTCCTGGCGTTTGTTCTTCTTTGTGCTCCAGTCTACTTTGTGCTTTCCTGTTTTTATTGAGTAGTGGATAGTAGTAGTAGCAGTAGTAGTAGTGCCAGTTAATTGAGCTGTGGTTGTGCTTATGTTTCGTTTGCTTCTTATATTAATGTCTTACTTCTCGTCGTCTGTTGTCCTCTTTTCAAAACGAAAACAAACAAACCAACAAACGGTAGCAGCAAAATTAACGCATACATTCGTATACAATAAATATTTGGATGGAATAGTAATAAAAATAATAATAATAATAATGATAATTGATCGGAAGAATAATAAAAGAAAATAGTCTTTCTTAAACATTTATACTACTTTATTGTAAATTTATTCAGTATTCCAAAGTTTTACAACAATTAGATTAAATTATTATCCAGGGTTAATTAGTAAGTTTTTAAATTGGGCAAAAAGGGGAGACGAAACCTTCGGCTTTTTTGTTTTGCAGGCATATATATATATATATATATATATATATGCACACACATGTGTGTGTGTTTGTTTGTTTATTGTCAGCATATAGATAATTGCCAGGATTGTGATTGTTCTTCTTCTTATTATTATTATTCTTGTTTTGTTGACAAAAGCACCCACAATATATATTTTTGTATGTCACTTGATGATTACTGATCAGTATATTCGATTTAATTTCATTGTATATTTTCTTTCTTTGCAAATAACACCCTTCAAGGTGTACACTTTCTCTTTAGCGTTTCTTTTCTTTCTTTGTCTCTCTCTCTCTCTTATGAAGCTTAATCGTCAGTAGAGAAGTGTTTTTGCTAAATTAATTTTATTGTGTATTTTGTGTGTGATTTAAACAAATAAATGGAAATTAAAATAAAGATTGCATATAAGGAGAATAAATCGTTTGTTATTGTGCGTCTTCTTCTTCTGCTGCTGCTATTTTTTTCCTTCACGTTCCCCAGTGGAACATAGGGCTTCAAGCTAGTGGCTTGAAGTTTCTGTAGCAGTGTTTATTTTTACAGGATGTGGTTGCTAGCCTCATACCCAAACTTTCCCCTTTACCAGCATTATTTATGGCTTTGCGAGGTAAAGGAGTGCGTCTGTGGCCGGAGATCGAACCCCGGACCATGTGCATGGTCGGCGAGCGTCCTAACCGCTGTGCTACTGACGCACCATGCTGCTGCTGCGTACATTTAATTCTACGTATCCTGGATACGCTTAGTTCGCTTGATGAATATCTACAAAATAAGATGTAATTTGTCCGAGTTGTGTGATATATATATATGCACAGTACATTTTGAAAAATGTTTTCACGTAGGTATGCATTATAAGAGTTAATGTTGAATATAATAAAATTTTGGGATATGAGATTATTGAATATAAGGTCAAAAAAACATGATAACGCTCTGTTTAATGAAAACAAAACAGAGTTCAGGAAGGTGGCGCTCTTCGGGTAATTCATTTCCTCTAATTGTACAATTGCACTTATGCACAATATTTTTAATAAAAAAGAGGGGTAGTAACAAAAGTGATGAGTTGTCACAAACATGGTTGTTAATATTAGTCAGTGCATGAGAGCAGCTGATTAAGTGTAATGGAGTTGCGTAATAAGATAAGTATTGAATGAGTTGTAATCAGGATACACATAGAAACGAAAAAAAACACAGATTTATGTAAGAGTTCTAAGGAGTTAGAAAAACATACAAATAATAAATCTAGGTAGTGGAAATCGGGCTGTTCCAATGATAGTAGAAGCACTTAGATAAGTTTCTTTCTTATGCAGAGCTTCATTTTCTCTATATGAGTGTTTAGAGCATCAGGAATGCACTGTGAAGACACGAGAGCAAATTTTCTTTGACAGGTTGTTCTCCACTTTGTAGATTACTTTGAAGAAGGCGTTTGTTGGGATGCAATGGTGGTTACTGTTACTGAAAAGGTGTTCGATTATCACACCACTTATGGAGGCACTACTACATTCCTGCAACCATGAGGTGTGGTGGTCTTGAATCCTCTTGGATAGTATTCACGTCGAACTACCAATGTACCTGGTTCCACAGCAACAGGCGAACTGATATGTGCACATAGACGTGGTCAGATGCGAGATGTTTTCCATGAGGCTTCTGCAGACTAAGGATGACTGAGAAAAACTACTCTTAGCGTTGGTGGGGAGAATGCTTTCCTCAAAGATGCTGAAATTCTTCTCTTTAGGATATTGCAGCTTAAGTCTCCAGTGAAATCCAGTTTCATATAAAGTTTCTTTCTTGGAACAAGTAATGTTTCGTTCCTCTGAATTTTTGGCTTGATATTCTTGTCAATGAATATTGGTGGATATCCATTTTGGAATATCTAGTTCTGCCTGTAGGGTTTCAAGGCTAGAGATGCATTGGATCCGAGTGGTAAGAGGTTTGTTTAAATCTCTTTCGTCCAACAGACACCCACTTGTGGAAGCGTGTTAGTTGAGCGGTCCAAGTGAGTTTCCTATGGACTGGGCTTCTTAGGACCCCACCACATCAAGAAAGGGAATTTCGGATTCGTTCTCCATTTCTAGTGAATTTGATTTCCGAATAGCAGTCGCTAAATACTTGCAACAATTGAGTGGGGTCGCAACTATCGTCACAACTGATGAAAATGTTATCTACGTACCTTGTATACAGTTGTAAATTTTCAACCTGCAACCATGCGGCATAGTATTCTTGAACGCCTCCCTGAAAGTAATCTATAGAGTGAAGAGCAAACTGCTAGCGACAAAGCCTGTTCTCTTCTTTGCATAGCGGCAGCTTTACCCATTCAGTTAGAGCTATGCATACCAAAAGAATATTCACCTACTTCTACTAACATGACAATTGTCTTGTTGTTTTAAACCAGCTTGATCTTGTTTTTTTGTCTGTTTCTCAACTGTTTGTATATTTTGTATTTTCTTGGAACTCTTACGTAAGATTAGTTTTTCCGCGTGCATGCTGACTACAACTTATTCATTATTTTATTACACAATTGTAAGTTGATTAGTCAGACTACAACAATATAAATGGACAAATTATGTGTACGTCGGTGGCACAGCGGTTAGGACTCTCGCCAACCATGCACATGGTCCGAGGTTTGATCCCCTGCCGACGCACACTCGATATCTATGGTCGGCCTGCAAAATTTGGGCTACCGATATCCATGCTGAAAATTGCATACTTGTACCAAAAAGACGGTGTGGAATCAAGCTGTAATCAAAATAAAAAAAATAAATACTTGAATTAGTTGGCATTCACCGTTAAGTGATGTTATTTTCTCGTTACGGGATTACTGAGCCTCATTCCCCTCTCCCGAATATTCTTCAGTCAGCAGTCACTAAATATAAGACTTTCCTGTTTAATATAGATATTATCAGACTACACTTTATCTATGACAGTTTAGAAGTAATAAATGTATATGGATTTTACCATTGAGCTATTCGGGCTCGCGATTGACCTGCTGATTGGACACTAGTAACTAGTGTTATGCGTCTAATCTCAGAAGGGGCATGAAGTTCCTCCAAGGTTGCAGATACGGCTTGCTGACGAGTGCCAACTAGCACGAAACCTAGGTTCAAGGCTTCCTGGGTTTTGTAATATGCTTTTATTCGGTGTTTATCATTAAATTAATTAGTGTGCATCTCTGAAGAAATCACAAGAGTTCTAATTATGCCTTAGTCTTAAATATGCACGCTATATAATGTTTATAGCAAGTTATAGATTTTGTCAGTTTTTCCGTAAACGTACACTAGAGTCAATCGGTTTTGCCTTCCTACTTCATTTTATCTAATATATTTAAGTCATATAAATCTAGGCGATCAAATTGAATTCATTAGATAATAAGTAATATTCATTCCTTGTTTATACGACTGTTGAGTCAGTTGAATAAAACCACTGACCGTGAAATTATAGGTGTGGCTTATAATTAAATAAACTGACGTTTATATAATTTCTGGATTTTAGTTTATTCTTATTAATACTGTCGATTATATATATATATATATATATATATATATATAAAAAAATATATGCCTTAGTATTTTGTCTTCTCCTTGATATGTAGCATTTGATAACTATTGGTTTTGAAAATTACTATGAGTGCTAATGCAACTGAATATCTTTCATTGTATTGTTTAATACTGAAACACGTGAGACGGCTAGATAACATTTCAAATTACAGGTGTTCGTAATAAACCAAGAAAAGTCCCAAACTAAGACGAAACAGCTGTCTAGTACTCTGTGGTTCTCCAATGCGACTGCAACTGATGATGTCATCTCGCGAACAATCCTATAACCAATCTTACTGTGGTGAGAGCAGGCCGTGATAAAATATGTACAAGGCTGATTCAACAACCAATCCCAGCAGACTCAACGTGGCAAAATATGATTCGCAGATAGAGAACTCTATTTTTCGAGGAATCCCGAAACAACCAATCAGAAGCCTGCGTTTGTCTACTTGCATAAGCTATAATAATGTATGTGAAATATATATAAATACGTGTTGATTTTCGTAATAAAACGATCTGTTGCCCGGCCCTTGTCTTCTGTTGTTACATAACCCCTGCAAACTAACACCTGATAAATATGAATCACACATTTCATACAACTGGTCCCCTTGATTAGTTTGAACAAGACAAGAACGAACATATTTGCCTCCCATTTAATATTTACCTGAACGGGTTGTTGATAGGATTCAGTATAAAATAGAATATCATCCTTTCTCATGAATTGTGTGATTTATCTTGTGATGGAGTTACTAGGTTAACGTATCATTTCTCACTCATATTGTGATTTAGTATGTGATCAATTCATCGTCTTTTGTCTCACCTTGGTCTTTGTCGGATCGCCAACCAATCAGGATGATATTTACAGCCAATAAGAACAATCCATTCTCACGGTTGTGAGCCGACTTTATCATGGTAAAGAAAATGTATATCATGTGTTGTTTCTTAAACTATATATAGTATAATACAATATCTTACAGTCACAAGCCAGCTTTTACCTTTTGATATTTGTGTGGCTCAGTGACTCGGATGGTACAACGGACAAATAGACATATTAGCGTACCAGTCGAGTTCACTGGCCTTATAGCAATTAGCAGGCACAGACATAAAAAAGCAGCAACGGATTTATTCAGATCAGTTCAGTCATAACAAACTAGCAACGGATCAGTTCCGTTCGGTTATAACAGTTGTAGACATTGGTTCTCTATCCATAACTAAGTTTACAAGGGCTGTCTCTAGTCTGAAACGAGGCAAAGCAGCAGTACTTGATAGAAGGACTCCATAGGTGTTTAAAGACGGTGGTGATCAATTGTCGTTTAGGTTAGCTGAGGTATTAGGCAATGTTTGCGAATCACAGATGGTTCCATTATACTAGTGTAAGTCACTGACAATCTCAGTATGCAAGAAGGAAGGCAAGTCATCTTGTGGTAATCATGGAGGCGTTAGCTTGATTTATACGGCATCTAAAATTCTAGGCTTAATAGTCATGCATAGACCAAGTGGCTCTCGGGGAAAATAAACCTGAGAAAGCCGGTCAGGCTGTAGACCAGGAAGAGAGTGTATTGATCATATCTTCACCTTTCGACAGATTCTGGAACATAGGCATACTTACTGCCGTCCAACAATGGTCATATGTCTTGAATTGAAAGCGGCATTCGATTCCGTAGACCAAGGTACTGTGACAGTGTTTGGTCGTGAAGGGAATGTCGAGAAAATACATCGTACTGATCATGCAGCCAGATAAGAGTCTACGGAGAGTTGTAATCTGAAATGGTGACAATCCGTGGTATCCGTCAGGGATGTCCACTGTCCCCGTTTCTGTTTAATTTCACCATAGATGAGTAATGGAATTAACCCTAACTGACTTCAGAGACTGAAGGAAACAGTCTTCCTAAAGACTAACAAAATGCAGAGTTTTCTGACCACCTTGAGCAGAAATCTTCAAATGTTAGGTATGCGACTCGCTCCTGTTAAATGTAAGATGATGCTACATGGCTGGACATCACCAACTCCTAGCATGAGGATACGGAGTGAAGTGGTAAGGCGTGTTGACCACTTCGCTTATTTGGGAAGTTGCATCAACCTTAGCGGACTGATTGCTGGCTAAATCTCAGAACGGATACAAAAGGCTCGTGTAGTATTTTCCAGCTTGCGCCATCTCAGGCGCAGACGTGATATCCAGCTTATCGACCAAGGGATGTGTGTACTGTGCAGCGGCTTTCTCCATCCTCCTTCATGGCTGTCAGATATGATCATTGGAATAGAAAGATATGAAAAGGTTAGCTGTCTTTGATCATAGGTGTGTGTGTTTTACTTCCCGTGTTAGGCAGTATAATAGGGTGGGTAATATTGAGTTTAGACTTAAAGTATTAGGTGAGGAGGGTAAGTCAGTCGATTAGGATATGAAGCTACGTCGACTGCGGTGGCTAGGACATATGTTATACAGGTCTCAACGGGTGATATTAGCTGGCATAGGACTGGATTGGAAAAAAACTAGTCGTGGTTAAATGAAAACATGAAATCTTTTTCAGTTAATCTGAGCCAATTAGGGAGGTGTGGACTTTCTGGTTGAAGTCCTCGGTACGCTAAGAACCAATGGCTGGAGGCAATTGGTGACATGACTCAGAATCATTCTCAGTGGTGCAAATGCATTCACTCTTTGTAATTGCCGATATCCATTAATCTTTCTCCATGGAACTATCCTTTCTCTCTTACATTTCTGTTTATGACTGCCTTTGTGTGCTTCATGGAATGTAGCAACTTGGACTGTTGCACTTCTGTGCATAGTTCTATGTTGAAGCTCAGTCAGTCAGTCACGAAGTCATTTTATTTCATGGATTATTTTCAGCTGCCTACATACTAAATAATATCAAAATAAAAATTACAAAATTTCTGAACACAGTTTTCTCACAGTCACATGGAGTCATGGATAGAAAGTATGCGCAAAATAATTCTAAAATGCTGTTAGTTAGACTAATTACTCAGTGTTAAAAGGCTAACTATTTATGGCGGTGGTTTAATAGCGTAAATGAAGATGACGATTTGTCTTTAGAATAGAAGTACGACCAACAGACGGTCCCAAGAAGAACGAAAAGAGCGTTTCGAATTTTGGTAGTACCCATCAGCAATCAAATGAAATAAGCTATTTTGTGGATAATCTGGCAGCTGAATTTATTTATATTTTCTCTTCAAGTAGATAAATATTTTAGACTGAACTTAAACGACAAGTTGTCAAACTATTCAACTGCATTAGAATAAATGTATCCAAATACTAGTTCACATATAATCCTGTGTCTTTTGAAAAACCTTAGTGACATGCGGTTAATTTTAGTCACAATCTTTAGTTGTTATTCTGAAGTCAAAAGCTATCAGAGGGTAATGTCTATTTGCGAATTGAAATAAATGCCTTCCTGCAGTTAGCCTGAGGTTGAAATAATCCATGAAGTGAAATTCCCAAACCTAGTAATTACATAAATTTACGGCTTCATTAATTACTGTGCACTTGGATGCATGTAAATGAAAGAGTAAAATGTACCATTTTTTGTAATCTGCATGGATAAATACAGAATAAAAGTGGTTAGACGGCTTTAATTCCATTTCTATATTCATTTTAAAACAACTATCGTTTTAATACATTTTGTTCCCTTGACAAATTTCTATAAAAAAGAGAGACCGGATTTGCAGCATAAAATGACATCAATCTATTTCACAGGTTCTCATCAGCTAACTGCAAACTACCTGAAATTACAATGGTTATAAGTAATAGCATTTCATACTTCATCGTTTGAAAGGTAATAGTGAAAACATTATAAGGTGAACGCATCTAGAATATAAGTATTACAAGTTTTAGTTTAAGTCACCATAAATTTATATGCTATAAAACTGAATAAAGGGGAGGGGGTGAGGTGAGAGAAGGCAGAAAACAGAAAGATCTAATAGACAGTGTTAGCTCGTACGTCAACATAGCAACTCAAGAAGGTCAAAGTTCACCAAATTGAAAACTTGCTTATTGAACTGAGCTCTCTAGTGTGTATGACTAATCAGTGTAATGAAAGTAATACGATTACCAAGGGAGTGAGAGATTGATATTAGAATAAAACTTGTGCACTTTGGTAGAGTATAATTCCATTATGGGTAAATTTTTGTTTGATAAAGTCTCACAGTGTTATACAGTAATGTTTAATCGTATTACTTTCACTACACTGATTAGTCATACACACTAGTGAGCTCAGTTCAATAAGCAAGTTTTCAATTTGGTGAACTTTGACCTTCTTGAGTTGCTATGTTGACGTACGAGCTAACACTGTCTATTAGATCTTTCTGTTTTCTGCCTTCTCTCACCTCACCCCCCCCTCCCCTTTATTCAGTTTTATAGCATATAAATTTATGGTGGCTTAAACTAAAACTTGTAATACTTATATTCTAGATGCGTTCACCTTATAATGTTTTCACTTTTACATTTCAAACGATGAAGTATGAAATGCTATTACTTATAACCATTGTAATTTCAGGTAGTTTGCAGTTAGCTGATGAGAACCTGTGAAATAGATTGATGTCATTTTATGCTGCAAATCCGGTCTCTCTTTTTTATAGAAATTTGTCAAGGGAACAAAATGTATTAAAACGATAGTTGTTTTAAAATGAATATAGAAATGGAATTAAAGCCGTCTAACCACTTTTATTCTGTATTTATCCATGCAGATTACAAAAATGGTACATTTTACTCTTTCATTTACATGCATCCAAGTGCACAGTAATTAATGAAGCCGTAAATTTATGTAATTACTAGGTTTGGGAATTTCACTTCATGGATTATTTCAACCTCAGGCTAACTGCAGGAAGGCATTTATTTCTGGTCTTTCTTTCTCTATCGGAAATTACCGTATTTACATTACACTGAAGTGCATATTATGCCTACAGAAATATACTCCTGGTTTTATTTTGCTTATGTTTCAGCATGATTAGTCTGTGAGTCTTGAGTTTATTACTCTGGATACATCTAATTTTCAGAAGTTAACACAATTTATTTGACAATAACAAGAAATATTGACTGTACAAACTTCTTCTTTGTTTTCTGTTTTCCAAAACAAATTTTAGTTGACATTATCAGTATTCGATGGAAATGAATGTAGGGCGGATTCAACATCACAAGACAGTCACAAATAGCCATTAGTACTTAATAGAGCCAAAGGCAACATTGACGTCGTTCATGATCTATTGTGTGGATATATCTTCATTTAACTGAATCTATAAACAAATTATCGGCTTTTCTGAGATAGGGCAAAACAAAAGCATCTATGCAAATTACAATTACTCGTATTTTTTTAAGTCATTATTTCCTAATTCAATAGTATTCATTTGTAGTGGTAACGCAGAAAATTTGGTATCGAAAGACGAATGCATAGATAATTTTTATGGAAACCAGAAAGTCGCCATTTGCTGACATGTTTTCATAATATGTACTCATCTTTTCTATTTATTATTAATATTATTTAGAGAATTCTATGTAAACATCAGTTGGTGAGTCATTTAACTACTAGTGAAGAAGAAAATGAGGTAATAATGAGAGTTTCTCTTGATTAAACACGTTAGATAAGAATAATATGAGCCTGCATATCGGTCTTTTTATGCAGTTTACAGTGAATATCTGGTTTGATAATATAATATATATATATATATATATATATATATATATAATCAATGCCGTCAAAAACAGTATTGCAGTGAGATTAAAACCAATGGTCTCTGGATTGCCAGTATGTAGATCTCTCAGCTGAGCTGCGAGATACACCTGCTAACAGCGGTAGTCATCCGAAAGCCTCTGGTTCGATTTCTATCAGATTCTAT
Organism: Trichobilharzia regenti; assembly: GCA_944472135.2. Classification (NCBI taxonomy): domain Eukaryota; kingdom Metazoa; phylum Platyhelminthes; class Trematoda; order Strigeidida; family Schistosomatidae; genus Trichobilharzia; species Trichobilharzia regenti. Next base: position 124,240,684 of record OX235270.1, read on the forward strand.
TATTCACTTCTTCTTCTTCAGTCATCACTAGCGACATCAAAAGTAGTCTGCTGATCCAAGATTATTTCATACAACCTCAAAAACAGTATTATATATATGTATAGACTGATATGTTAACATATGGAGAATTTCGTAGTAGAGTAATTCAAGATGGTTTCTACACCATGAATGTCCATTTGTTATCCGTCTTAACTGATACACATAACAGAAAAAAATATATTGTATATATTTGTAACTACTACTAGTAAGATGTGTTATCTTTATATAACCAATTGATATTTACATGTAATTTAAAGCTGATTAATTGGTTTTATTCAATTTAAAAGTAACAGTAACCTGATATTGTAAAAAGTGCTTATTTACCTTTAATAAAAGTTACATTTTTCGATAGTATGCAACAATTTTTGCATTGTGAAATAAAATGAAGTTCACTCTGACCACTGTTTTCTGTTTACCGAGCTTTATAACTGAATTATGTACTTCATGTGAGTTTGAACATTATCGCTTATCAGACGATTTCTGAAATTAACATATATTAACCGCTTAATAAAGGAAGTAGCAATTTTCCCCTAAGTGTTATGCAAACCTCGTCTTTCTTTACCTCCACTAGTGACCAGTCAATGATGTATTTATAACAGTCTTCCATGAGATTAGTCACAGCATGAATATCTCAGTGGTAATGCCCCTACCAACTGCAGACGAGATGGTATGGGATATATGTTTCCTCAAGGTTGTGGATATTGTCTTACAAATGATTGTCAATAAGCATGAATTCTTGCCGACTGCCGCGAAACCGTTGTAATATCAGTAGCTTAAACTAGTAATTCGACTTGTTAAGGCTGATTACTAAATTAGAAATAGTCATTTTTTTTACACCAAAAGCCATGTACCCGTCAATCACTATTCTGTAAACTAAGTGTGGTAAGCCATCTAAGAATTGTACTGATTTAAGCGTAACGCACTTATTTATTTATTATTAATAGTCATGTATATATAATCCTCGCTTGAAATTTTCGCACACGCTTTATTTCATGAGCAATTGAATAATAAGTGCAGACAATAATAAAGAACAACAAAAAGAATAAACCAATTTCAATTAAAAAAGAACAATGATTCACACTTATTTGTACCTCAATAAAGTGCAGGAATAAATTCACAGAAAAAATTCTGTTTTTGTTTTTAATTTGAAGAATAGTTACTCCCTAAAAGTTGGTGTGATTATTATTGTTATTATTATTACTATCACTATTGTCATTACTTTTCATTATTAGTTTCATTAGACTCATAATTCATTTAAACAAGGCAAAGGTAGAAGAGAATAGCTGACTGAGATCATTCGATATGCACTTTTTAAACATTTACAATCATTTGTCAACATTAATTAGTGTTTTCTATTCATTATGAACCAAATGAACGGATAAGTAAGTTTTATTATATTTAGAAATATTCTTTTGCTTTTGTTTTGTTGAGTTGAATTACACAAACACATGATGTTTAGAGGTGGCGTGTTACAATTTCGAAATGAGACGCTTTTGTATTTCGCAAACACTTGTCAAAAAAGTAATAAAGTTTTTATTAATTTTTTGTTTAATAAAGCAGTTAGTCATTATCTATGTAACTGAGGATGAGTAATTTTGATCTATGTAGATACTGCAAACATTATAACACTAATTATTTTCGCTTTTGTTATTGTTAGCTATAATTAAGATTCGACAATTGTTGCCAAATCGAAGATATACCTAAACAGCGTATACTGACTTTTGTTAACAAGATTATCACTTATATGAGAGCACAACTGATAAAATCCGTGTGGGGTAACGGCAAAAGATAAGAGAACTTGTAATGAACCTTTATTAAGAAAAATACATCATATTTACACATTTTAGGTACATTAAAATTTGGCTAGGTCAGCGGACAATAAACTGTCTCAATGGTTGGTGATTGGCCCAAGGTTAAACAATGAGATGAGAAGTTGTCCAACGGGGTTATTTTATGTCCGCATTGTAAACTAGATCCACGTTTTAAAGAATGAACACCTCTACCACTTTGGCCATTAACTTAAAATGTTGATTTTCAATTTTAGCCACTTCTTGTCAGTTTTTATCTGTATACTACTTGTAAGTCTTATCGGTAACACACGCCTCAGTAGTACTATGCAGTCTTAATAACTGTTATTTTTCAGTATTGATGAATACTTGCTGAGAGAGAATATTAGTTTTAGTTGAAATAAAAGGATGAGGAACAACAGTATCCTAACTGGCACAGGCTTTCACATAACCATCTGGAAGCTCTGTTAACTGGGTTAATGTCACTAAGGCATTAACAGTCATCAGTTTTAGCAATGTTTGATAAGATTCAGGGAGCCCAGTTGCAACATACAGTTTTCTACCGATTGTATTAATGCTTTTAAAAATAAAAGCTTGTTACCATATCATGATCAGGTACCTAAATTTTTTATGTTGCACATTTGATCGATTTTATAAATAAACTGAGAAAATAGCAAAAGATATTGACTAATAACCAATAATTTACTCATAAATAAAAGGTTATGAAAGGGAGTTTTTATCATTTTTAGTTTACTGTAATTTGTACAGTTTCAAATAAATAAGAGTAAGTTCATGTGAATTTCAGATGATAAACCATAAATCCTTACGTCAAGATTTGTCTACTGAAATGGGTTAATTTTCGCTTCATTCACCGTGTTAATTTCAAGTCACAAATAAAATAAGACACTTACTGGTAGAATTAAAGTCCTTTACTGCGTCCTTTATTTCTCTACACTTTACTGGATCGCCGACCTCAGAGATTATGGATCCCATCTTTTCTCCCTGTATGTGCTAGTTGGTGGGACTCTTGCATCATCTCATGGTGTAGTAACTGAGGTATTACCACCAATCAGCTTCCATTGTTCTCTTGCCAAGTCAGAGTTCCGTAAGCGTTCCCTCCTAATCGATCCTTTTTCTGGACAGCGTAGTCAAATTCTTCCTCACCGTAGGCTGATTCACTTCTGTTTCATTAGTAATCACCTGTGTGAGTGTATTCAAGATAGGGCTGCGGGCAAGTCTTAATGGGTCCTGTTTCAAAACATACACTCCGTAAACAATCTCCGGTATCTCAGACTCGTCTTCTGGTCTAGATAAAAAGTCTGACAAAAACATTTCTTTGCCAGGGACGTATAAGACTGTTAAGTCATACTTCTCTTAGGCCACTGAGGAGATTCATCTTATCTATACATTCACCCCTGTTATTCATAAATGTGCCAGATCCTTCTCGAAATTTAGTTTTTATCCGATTTCCACTCATTCTGAACTCCTGCTTAAATTATCCAAGCAACTTAAATATGTATACAAATTGATTGTTTCATTTCTCGAAGTTTTCTTGTTAACAGCAATAAACATTTTGGTGTTTCAGAGTTCAGCCACTGTTTTTCAAACCGTATACATATTTAAGTCGCTTGGATAATTTAAGCAGGAGTTCAGAATGAGTGGAAATCGGATAAAAACTAAATTTCGAAAGGATCTGGCACACTTATGATTAACAGGGGTGAATGTATAGATAAGATGAATCTCCTCAGTAGACTTAAAGGAATTTAAAAAAAAATTAAAAACGACCATAGAGTGCTGATTTACCACAACACTGTAATCACTGGTGGGGAGAGTCCACTCTTGATGTAGTAAAATCTTAGGACACACTCCCAGATTTCATAGTCCACAATAAGTCCAAAAACTGGAGTCCCACCACGTCATATTTTAGATATGTCTCGGTCTCTCTGCACCAGAAGCAGATAGTTATCCAGAGGACTTTTAAAAAAGTACATGTCAATTCTGTGAAGTGAGGAATACTGTAGATAGGAAAACATTATATCTCAAGTTAAGCTACGAATGTGAGATAGTTTTTGAGACTCTGAAATAGCCATTAAAGGAATCCGTCAAGAGGATATTTCCTGCAGCTAAAGTGGTGCACAGTTTCTCAACTAAATTAGTACTCACACAAAGAGTCAAGGATAAATTTAACATTGATAGCCTTCTCAGTGTACATCTTTAATTTCAACTTTTTCTGTGCAGCTAGTTACATTTGCCATATTTAGAAGGTTTTGTGGATGCTCTCGAGCTAACATTTACCTGTGTGACAGTGTAAGGAGATCTCATTTGTTGGATAGTAGACACCAACTTAAAACAGAGTAGTCGTTCTCGGTGGTCTTCCAACTGATCTATCCAAAACAGCCGAATCGGTAGCAATTAGTACCAGAAGACTCAATCCCTTCTTACCTTAGCCTACAATAAGGTCAACGAAAATATTCTATTTAAACTATTTATTTTACTTCTGTCTCACATTTCTATTATTTTTGGCTTCAAGTGTATTTATTTATATCCTCTATACTTCTGTTTTGATTCATTTTCAATAACTTTTAAACCGTCAGTTAACTTGTGCATTTAAACACTTATTTTTGTTGCCCGAGTGTTTTCGAATTTTACGTGACCATAATTGTTTTCATTGATTGTTATAAATATAATTACACTGATCTTTGAACAAACAGAATTGTTTTTAATAACTACACATTCTACGGTTATGTATTTATAATAGTAATGGCGGTTTTTGTGGCCAAAATTAAGTACGGAATAATTCAGACAGTATCTGCAGTCACAGCAGTTCACTGGAAAGGGACGGAACTTTTATACAGAAGAAACAAGTCCAGCCTTTAACCCTATGCAGGTCTGTTGCTGAATCTAAAAATCCATAAATACTGCATTAGGTCATACCACTAACCCTGACTAATTTACCAGTTCACTAGTTTTTTAGCAAGTCCTAAACCTGGGGAAATAGAAAGGGTTGGGCATCGGGTTAGCCACTCTAACCCGGCAAATCAGTCTAGTAGTTATAGAAACTTTAAGGCACAAACATAGTAAAAACAAACTTATAATTCGCTAGGATTGGACACACAGAATGACATGGGCTGGTGAGAGCCGTCAGCAAGCCAGTCAGCCGGTGTGTCTTCTTTCCATAAAAGCAAAAATAAGAATGGGGACGTGGAATGTCTTTAGGATATACGAAGCTGGGAAGGTTGCACAAGTAGCCAACAAAATGAGAAGATATGGCATAGAAGTGCTGGGTATCCTAGAGAGCAGATGGAATGAATATGGATTGTCGAAATTGTCAACTGCAGAGTCAATAATCTACTCCATTCACTCAGGCGGGAACCACAAGCACACTGAGGCAGTGAGTGGTTACCATAATTTCATCAGGGGCAGCCAAAGACCTGATGCAGTGGGAACCAGTTTCATCTAGGATTATGATAGCAAGGTTCAACTGAAAATGGAGGAAGGTTGCAGCTATCCAGCGCCAGGCACAATGCTACAAACAACGCGGAACAGAAGAATGAAGATTTATACAGACAACTGCAAACAGTAGTAGACAACATTCCAAATGGTGACATCAAAACCTTGTGAACGACATGAATACAAAACAAACTGAGAGCAGGTAATACATGAAAAGAACTCATCATATGTCGAGATGTTCTCGGATGAATGAATGAGAACGGAGAATTCTTCACAGGCTACTACACATTCAATGATTTGTTGATTGGAGGTAGTATGTACACAAGGCAACACGGATTTTGCCCGACGGACCCACCAGAAACCAGACAGATTTCATCTCAATGTTTATCAAGGAAATGGAAACACAGCTTGTTGGACACAAAGTCGAGAAGGGGAGTAGATGTGGTCTTAGAACATTATAGCCGTATAAGCGTATTAGGAAAAAAGAAGAAGCAAGACAAGGAGTGGCTCTCAACGGATACTTGAAAGCTGATCGGGAACAGGAGAATAGTGAAACAGAAGGTAACTCAATGCAAAGAAGGACAATAGAAGGAGAAGCTGAGTTCAGTGTTTACTTCACTGAATAAGGAAGTGAAGAAGAGTGAAAAGAAAGACAATTCTACGACACACTGTCTAGCAACTGAATTAGAACGGGCAGACTGCGGGCAAAAGAGACCTTAGGATATTATTTCAGGTAACCAGGCGTCTCTCTGGAAAGAGATCAACCCAGGTGATGAAACAAATGGAAGATCATCAAGGAACCTGATTACCAAGGAGGAGGAACTAGTGAAACAGTAGACTGATCCGTTTAAAGTACCCTTGAGTCGACTATTATCTGCAACCCCCTCAGAAAAAGCACCAATAGCATGCACAGAAATGCCAGTGGACAAAAATTCTCCAACGAAAACAGAATTCGCGAATTCAATCAAGACACTGAAGGCCAGCCAGGAAGGTGGCAGGATCAGATGGAATTACTCCTGAAGCATTGAAAATGGATCTAGAGACTGCAGAGAAAAGATACCCACTGATCGGACGATAGGTTACCTTTCGAACTATCAAAGAAGAAAGACTAGCACGAAATCATACTTCTGTTCACACAAGTGAAATATTAAGTCACATCATCCTAGAGATAGGAAAAGGATGCAGTGGATGCAGAATTCCACCAACCAAAATGCGTTAGATTCAGGAGAAGCAATTCATGTGCTGATCGAATCGCTACCCTACGCATCGTCACTGAGTGAAGCATGGGATGGCAGTCAAACCCCTACTTCAACTTCATCAACTTCAAAAAGGCCGCCGGAGTAATTTGTAAACTACTTCAACACTATGGTGGACAGTGCCCAAATCTTTATCAACCTCATTCAACAAATGGTTATATGACAGTTGCACGTGTCAGTCGATCCGCGTCGGAAAATTCAGAGAAGCCTTTGAAGTGAAGACAGGAGTAAGACAATACTGGCTGCCTATTATCCCACACTATGATGTTCCTAAGTGTGGTGGAATGGATCGTGCAACAGACCCTGGGGTGCTGCAATACAGGAATGCATTGGACCACTAGGAAGAGTTTGGGAGTTCTGAACTTTACGGATGATTTATGTCTAATGGCACACAAATTACAAGATCGATGGGTGAAAACCAACAAGTTAGCAGAAGAAGCAACAAGGACAAGACTTCAAATGAATACAAAGAAGATAGAGGTGATGAGAATAGCCAACCATTACCGACATCAGCAAATATTAACGGGAAAAAAAAATGAAAAAAGGTCACTTCCTCTACTTATCTAGGTAGCATAGTTTCAACTACAGGCAGGTGTCACAGATGAGGATGTCACAATCGCAAGGGCAAGAAAGATGTTCATCAATCTGAAATCAATCTGGAAATCTTTTTCAATCAGTACAAAGAAGAAAATTCAGATTTTCAACATCAATGTTAAGTCAGTTCTTGGTGCGTTACGTACAAACATTTGCAATTGATTACTGCAGATTTTTGTCAACTTCTGCCTTCACTGACTACATACTGCATATCAGACGACCGGCTAGGAAGAACCACCAACAAGTAACTCTGGAAACAAACCAACCAAGAACCGATTATTCAACATATATGTAAAAGAGAATGGAGATGGATCAGATACGTGTAATGCAGGCCCACGAGTTTAACCATGTATAGGAGACCAAATGGGCGTAGATATGAGAGGGTGACATGGAGTAGATCATGTGAGCAGGAGGAGATGAGGGTGTATAGGCAATTGTGAGGCCAGGTGAAGATGACTATAAGGAACAAGAAAAAATGGAGATGGGCTGTTGAAGCCATACCTTCCATTCGCAATCCAAGGGAGTAATAATAATAATAACGTCACTTTATTTCGTCCTGCAATATAAATTCCCTGTATCCCTTATTTCTAATTACACATGTCCAAGAAGACCTATTTTCTTAATTTATCCTTCGTTCACTTACATGCCGACACCACACACACACACATCTAAACTTCTACCCCACTGTCTCTTACCATTTTGATATTATCATTTATTCCTATGGAGTTTATAATCGGAACGCGTAAAATTAAATTTCAACGTTAATCACATGCATTCACAACTACAGTATTCATTTTTCAATAGTTGGTTTGTAAGGATTAGGCTTGTTTTTTACGAGTTTGACCACGGATTGATATCAGTTAGATAACCATTGAAAACAAACAGGGAGTACTGTACAGCTGCTGTTTCATCCAGTTTGGGAAGCATCGGCAGTACGCACCCTCTGGTATCTGACGTTGAATTTAGTATTACATCTATGCACATCATCACATATATGTCTATATACACACGTTTCAAACTTCTGTTTAGTAACACTGTTCACATACAACTATTTCATTAATTAAAGAGTTATTGTTAGCGTGATTTGTTGTTATCTTGCAGAAAGACGCCACAAATGGTATGAGGGGTATATTAGGTGAGGTTGAAACCTGAGAAGGATCATCGCAACCTCATTATATTCTGTACGTTTGACGGTTTAGAAATCAAATTAAGACAAACACAGTAGAAACACAGCACAATGATTGTTACTGCAGGTTGCTACAGTATAACGCATATCATTTTTCACCATCCGAGTTGTGACTAGTTCTTTCACGCGTAAGTCACATCCATGTTGTCGTTCGTATCCCCTACTAGTAATGTCCAGAGTAGCTTATTTAGTCATTGTCTTATATTCTGATAGGAAAATCATGCATCTCACCTTTTACTACATATCATCCTTTATTTATCATAGGAATTCTACGATAATTCAAAGATGAAACTACTCCTCATAAATAATTCCCATCCAGACACTGATGGAAACAAAACACGTAGTTCGGCTAATTCATTTCCTTTAGCTGTACAGTTGCGCTGATGCATAATGTTTTTCATAAAAGAGGGTAGTAGCAAAAGTGATGAGTTGTCACAAACATAATTATTAATGTTAGTCAGTGCTAATAATAAGTGGAGTTGCGTAATAAGATGAATAATGAATGAGTTGTAATCAGGATGCACATAGGAACGAAGGAAAACATAGAAATATATTACATTTCTAAGGATAAAGCTATAAGAAGTTTGAACCAACAAGATTTGCTTTCAATTTCCTTTAAGTGTCTTTAGCTGATTCGCAGCCAGAAGCTTTGTTTTTGTGCCCAAAATTCTGTAGTATCAACTTCAACATTGGCAATCTGAAAATTTAATTGGTCAAACAAATGTAGTTATCCCGACTTCTGACGAAGAATTATGACGATCCAAATTAACAGTCAGCGATTTCTGTCACATGTACTTCACTACAAAAACAAAACTCTACAAACACCTAAGCCAGTGGCACAAATAAGAAGTCAAATAGTCGAGAGATAGCGAAGATCTCTTCGTAATCCTTCCTGGCAAGGTTTCTGGCGTGGTTCGTTTGGACCGAAAAGAATACCTGGAGAAAATAGAGAATATATTTTCAGACAAAAATAAATTTTCTCAACCTTCCAAAGAAAGAAAGAAAACTAAATTGATTGGGAAACAGCTAACAGAGGTCCTGGAAAGATTGGAAACAGATCACTTAATTAGCTGCGATAACTATTTTCACGTCCAATCAACACGTTCAATAATAAGAAGGCTTAATGGTTAACCAAAGATTCCCTTAGTGATAAATAATAGTGTTGTAACAACAGAAGACAAGTGCCACACAACAGATCATTCATTTAGGAAATCAACACATATTTATAGATTTTCATGTACATTATTATAGATTATTGTAAGCAAACAAACAGGGTCTTCTGATTGGTGGTTTCTCGCTGAACGTTAATCTTTCATCTCTTGGTGGCCGTTTATTGAAGTTCAGATTATCTATCTGCAAATTGTATCCGCCTACGCAAAGTCTTCTGTGACTGGTTGTTGAATCAGTCTTTGTTCTTATTTTTCTCACGACCAGTACTGGGGACGTAAACATTGACGTAAATTACTATCTACCAATTTGGTAAGCAGCCAGCTCTCACCACAGTATGAGATATTAGCAGACTGAATTTTATGACGTGTTAAGTACAGCCGTTTGTCTGAAGAACTTATATGACGATGCGCTGTGTGTGGTTCTAATTACTGCAGTTGAAATGCTTTTTGTAAAGAGAATATCAAAAATTAACTTTCATAATATATGATCATGTTTAGTTACAATTTATCTTTTATTCATATTCTCATCTTTAAACTGCATCTCGCATTTTTCTGTTGTGTTTTCAAAACCTTGAACTGACAAGTACTCACAGCTTACAACTCCTGTGGTCAATAGCTGCCCCATTGGCATTCGGAACTTCGAGTATTGGGTTTGAACCTCAGCGGGAACATCATCACTTATATAGGATGCAGGCATAGCCAAATGACGAATCCTGAATAGGAAGAAGTATGCACTCTAGGTTCGATTTCAAGGCATTACAGAATGAATACCACCGGCTTAACAACAAGGCAATATTGAATTGTGCCTATCAGTAGCGGACATGACAACAGCAACCAAGCATTTCGGTTCGATAAAACACGACTAGCAGGAAATTCAAAACAAAATTTTCATTTATTACATTACTTATAATAATCTTTTAAATTACGATTCAGTATAACTAAGAACAAATTAAAAAAGCTCATAATCCTAGATCTGATCCCTTACAAAGTTATCTGATATCACTTTTGAATATACCTAAGTGAAGTCAAGCATTTATTTGGTACTTTATAATTTTCAGTGATTCTTTGGGCACTTAATGATGACCAGTAGTGTAAATCACTCTAAAATAAAAGCCAGCTCAAACACACTGTCTTTCTGCATTTGTTTCATTTCTGTGGTTACTCTTATAATTTGCCCTCAATTTATTCTTTTAAATTTTAGAGTAAACATATAGACTAAGGAATAATATGTGTACATGTTTGGCAGACAAAGAGCCTTGTACAAATTTAGAAATATTTCATTATGTAATTCCAGATATCGAGGTATCCGTACGGTTATTGTTTTCTCTTAACAGAATGAATGTAAATTAAAATATACATTGATATTATTATTCTTCCCTTCAGTAGAGCATCTGCAAAGTACTTTGGTTTCTGCTTTCTTTATCATATGGCTATACAACTTCAATTATTTCTCAAACGATCATCATATCACACTCGTATCCACACCCAACCTGGGATTCACAAGAGCCTGGTGTGTGATATCACTTGAATATCTTGTGAATATATGTTCAGTCCATTCATCGACATTTCCTTCTGCATATTTGTTGATAAATAGGTTCTTGATTGGTCAGCTGACCATCAGACTACCTTATTCCTTATCCTCCCAGACGTCCGGCCATCTGACCGTCTTTATCAAATCAGAGGAGGCAGTTGTTGGGCGTGCTTCTAGTAAATTCACATTGGTGTTAAAAATTTGGATCTTGTTTCTAGTGCTAAGTGCTGTAGATTTCAGCACTGTTTTCAGGGTAATGAACGGCCATCTTTTCTTTCCTATCGTATGCAGACTGACTTTAATCTCTTCCTCGGTCCCACATATAATTCGAACGACCTATGCTGACCAGATAAATGAAGGAGACAACTTCCTTTAGATTTCTCCCACTGGCGGTGACTACTGTTTGTTGTTGCTCTTCATTACTTTCGTCTTATCTATGTTCACCTAAAGTGCTATGTTCGTTGTCAATTTTTTCAAGTTGATGATTTTTACTCTTAATTCTTCCACGAGGTGCAGGTCTTCTAGCTTCTTCTTGTCGGCCTAACGTATGCTTCTTTTCCCATTCCCAACCGTATGTCAGTGAAGAGGAGAAATATTGTGGTGAAAGCTGTCTACTAGATAAAATTATTGGCAGCAGTTTACGTCATTGTCTACGTCCCGAATGGAAGTCATAAGAAAACCAATAACAAAGCTTAAGCTTGAGGAAATCATCAACCAATCACAGCAGACTTAACATGTGCAAATGCGATTTGCAGATACATGGCCTAACTTTCAAAGGAACGACCACAAAGAGATGACAGAATAACCTTCAGCAAGAAAACAACCAATCAGGAAACGTTGCTTCTCTGCTAACAATAACGAATAATAATGTATATAAGCCTATGAATATCTCTTGATTTTCTCAATAAACGATTTATTGCCTGACCGTTGTCTTCTGTAGTTACAACATAAGTCAAATGGTTATCCCTGAAGTAGTCAGTCGAAGCTACAGATTTTGTAATTATTTCTTTTAATTTTATTCTTGGAAGTAGTAAATTTGGTTATAGTGTGAAATTGATAGAAATTCATGTTGCATAAAATTACTGTCTGTAATAAAACGATTGTTGTTATTGTCATTATCAGATTTATTTGCTTTACAGGTCAGTCATACTAGATACCTTGAGACTATTAACCAGTAATTTCAGTCAAGGACATCTGAGTGAATCACTCATGAAGTGATGATATTAACCTAATTTTCAGACTTTGGACGGTGTACGTGCTACAATGGCAGTTAGAATCACTCATTCAATTGCATTATATTTTCTACAGCAATCAATATCTTTTTGAAACTATTGATATAAATATTTCTGAAGTGTGCTTAACTGAAAGCTCTCAAACAACTTGCTTTGTTTTTCCTACAAAACAAAAGTTGATAACTTACATCTTACTGAAAGCAACACCGTCTCAATACACATTTTCGAGTTTCCAATTTTTATTCTTTTCTTCACTATACTACTCAAGCATGTAGCAAGATTATGAAGCTAAATATAAAAGACGTAGAAAAACTGAAGTCTGTTCACTGATAGAGAAATTTATGCGCTTCTCAGTAAATGAGACAAACTTCCAGTTTTTGTCTGCTGTTAGTTTCAGTAAACATTTCATTTTCAAAATGCCTGTAAAGTATTCCTTATCCTGTTTTAACAAGTCTTTCTTTCGTGTAAAATACTAATTTATTTGAAAGATTTTCAAAACAAGAAAAGAAATTATGCTGAAACAGTAACTCCAAAAAAGAATTTAACTTCTGTTGATTAAATTACATCAACCTCTAGGTATTGTTATTATTGTGAAATGCACTTTAATGAGAACGTCACAAGCGCTTAGACTGGAAATCAATTTTGTTTTGAAAAATATACATAATTTCAGTTGCCATGGTAGCACATTCACTGTAAAATTGAATAAGCAGCTGTCTCTTTCAACTTGGTTTCCAACAGTTTTGAGGGGTGATTAGTAAATTGAACTGCTACATCGGCCACAGTCAACATCATTGTCCCTCGTCAACCATAAATCCTTGGAATGAATAACATATTGGATAAATCACATAGGATATGTACATATAATTTATTGTACTTTTAATGGTGGATAATTTATAAGTTAAGAATTATATACAACGACATTATTCATCAAAACTTCATGTTGGAAAGTTATTTTCGCCATATAAATGTCAACATATATGGTAAACAATATTTGAAAATTATAGTGGAAAACATGTACTGATGTCACTTACCATGTGTTTAAACTTTAATTACAGGCCATTATTTTAAATTAAAATACCAGTAAAACAAGTAAATCAGTGTATGTGCTTGTAAAGCGACATTAAATTATCGCGAAACAAGTTATTGAGGAATGCATGCATGTCTAATAGGTGGTGCCTAGCAATGCAGCCTGTCAGCTATATGTGAATCCTTTGCAATGAGTGCTAGTGACCCCTCCATGACTCGAACAAAAAAGATTCCCTTCTATAATGATAAAGTCACCACTCATCAAACTGAAATCAAGGTCAATATCAGGGTGTAGATTATAAAATGCGATACACCAAGAGAGATCAGTTATGAGGGTCTTATAAACACGAATGTAAATGAAATTTTTTTTCTTCTTATTATTATTATTTCCTTTAATTCCTAGATGAACATAGGGCTTCAGCCGAACGTCTCCATTACCTTCGGTTTTCTGCCAACTTCTTCACCCCGCTCCAAGTCTGCCCACACGCTTTCATCTCCTCTTCACATGACCTCCTCCAAGTCACCCCTGCACTGACCACCAACTCGCCGCTTCCCTTTCGGGTTCCACTTGAGCAATGGCTTGTCTAGTGATGTCACTCACTTGATGGTTTCCTCAGAGTATGGCCAATCCATCTCCATTTCTTCCTGCCTATTTGTTTCACAATCGGTTCCTGCTACGTTGGTTCGCTCATTGCCTGAGATCCCACCCTGTTGCTGATCTTTTCTGACCGACCATCTGATCTTGAGTATTGGGCGAAGACAACTGGTAATGAAGGTCTGTAGTTTGTTTGAGATGGTCTTTATGACGCTCAGTGCTAGTCTCTGATCCTTATAGTAGCACTGACTGACTTCACATTGGAGTTGAAAATCCGGAAATGAAATTTCTTAATCCTAATAAATCCAAAAAACTGTACTTGTACATTTTCATTCTTTTCGAGGAAGTTTCAGTTATATTTACCGTTGACTTGCACTTTAAAATCAATAGAGATACTAGAAACAAGTAGAGGATTTTCACCAGTCAGTTATACTATTATTATTCCTTATTCTATTATGAAATTCAGCTTTTATGTAACTATTTATAATTGTGAATTATTAAACTTCGCTGGTATCACAAAATTATGAAGTTAACTGACTGTTTACGTTCGATAATCATTTGGACATAAGTCAGATGACAGAATTAACCTTGTTTAAATTCAAAAGTGAACTGATAGATTTTCACTGACTGCTATTTATTTTTGATAAGTTAAGACGATTAAATTGATGCAGCGAAAATCCAACCAAGTGGGTAATAATAAATTAATCTGAATTATGTTGGAGAGCATGCGTTGGTGGCACAGTAGTTAGCATGCTCGCCGACCATCCACATGGTCCAGGGTTCGATCTCCGGCCACAGACGCACTCCTTTACCTCACTTACCTGGTAATAAGACTGGTAAAGAGGGAAGGTTGGGCATGAGGCTAGCAACCCCATCCTGTAAACATCAACACTGCTGCAGAAACTTCAAGCCTGTAGCTTGAAGCCCTATGTTCTACTGGGAACGTGAAGGAAATTATAATGTTGGAGAGCTATACGCTTAGACAGTTCTATGAAAAGTTTATTTAAGCTAACGATTTTATGTAATATACTGGGTGGTAATCGAAGATGAAATTTAGGTCCCAGCCTGACCTAAGCTAGAAGCCACCTAACTACTAATCCGGTTATCTATCAGATGAGCAACGGGACCCAAGTAGTAAATCAGAAGCCATTTCACTGCAACCTTCGTGATGAAATCCAGTTGTCATATTAACGAATTATGCGTAACTATGCGTTTTCCACCATACCAGCTTTTCATTTAGGTCTCCTGTCAATCTAAATCTTACTAGATTAGTAGGAGAAGTATACTGGGGGTGATAATCCAAAGGCCGTCAATAGTAATTTGCCAGACAACAGCTATTTCATATGGTTCAGTCACTTATTACTGACCACTTACATAAAATGAAAAGTATTTTTATAGGATATTAAACCAATGGGAATAGTAAATACTCCGTCTATCCAAGTCATCATCTAGGTCTATATTACAATTAACAATAACTCACTATAGACAGAAAGTGATGAGAACATTTACACTTCGAATCACTGTGAAGTTGACATTACGAAAAAGGTTATGTGTTAAAAGACGCAATGGTTTTTAGGTGATGTATACAATAAAATAATAAGCATTTTTTTATTTAACATAACGTAAGGTGATTTAATGTACCGTTCTTTATTTCCGGTTATCCACTTCTAGAGGATAGAGATATAATGGGTTTAATAGCTATTCCGTCTGCAAATACCAGTCTGAAAGAATACGCAAGAACATGTAATACATTTAAGATAATATGGCATCAGTCAATACTATGCAGTGTTCCAAATCCTAGAATGTATTTTCTTTTGTACTAGCATATAATATTAGTTACACTGTTTCACTATAGATGGCACATATATTTCTACTAATGGGGATAACCCACATTTGAAGTGAATACAATGTTGTTAGGAGACATTATTGGAGCCTAAACTTCCATTTACTTCAATACCTTTAAAGTTAATCGGCAATTTGAAAAAATAATTTTATTATAGTGTATTGATGATATTGTTCTAAAGACTTAAGTATTGTAGACAAGAATGCTTCAATTTTTCAAGTGAATTTAGTCAATGCACGGTTTATAGTAAGTTTATGGAATTAGTTATTACTTAAAGATGAGATAATCACTGAGGGTAAAGTAATTCATTGCATCTATCACACTCTCTTATTGATCAGGTTAAAACTTTGAATTAGAAAAATTATTTTAGAGGACAAACGGGTCGAGCGAAGAAATATTTACTTTTCACTCAGATCCTTATCTATAGCTGTACTCTGATATATTTAGGATTTTTAATAAATTAAGCGAATTTTATCAATCTAGTGTTGATTGGTTTGTTAGCAAAAATCAATCAGTATTAACACATCAGGGAGAGAGTGATAATTAACCAAGAAAATTAATAAAAATGATTACAGGGTAGAAATGATTAGAGCAAGTGGATTGAAAAACACATAATTCCGGAAAAATAAGGAGTAATCGTGGTCCAAGTGGTCTAGTGGATAACACTGGCGTTTGAAACTATGGGCACTGGGTTCGAGCTTCGATGGGAACGTCATTGCTAAGGAATGCAGGTACACCCAGCTGACAAGTCCCGAATAGGATGAAATGCGCATCCTGGATTCCACTGCTAGTCATCATTCACCAGTTAACTTATGATTACATGCCCAGACATCGTCGAAGCATCTGCACAAGAAGCCACTTTGTCAACCTGAGACCGGGCACTTTGGTCCAATCAATCGACTGGAAAATGTAAAATTGAATTAAGTAAAATGAAGACAGAGTCAGAAAAATGAAGTAATTCAAACAATGATAACTTGTAAAAGAGCTAAACAAGGTGTTTTCTCGAATTTCTTCTGAATACACAACTTCAAAGACTCCCTTGTTAAAAAATACACTTTCTTGATGATAAAATGAGTGGAATGTTAACACAGTGCCTGACTAATGCAATAAAAAGAGCTTTCACTGCAGTGGAGGTACGCTGTTTTTTCGCAACCACTCCAGTTTTGCGTTCAAAAAAATAAGGATAAACTACCTAATTTCTCCTTTCTAGATATGTGTCTACTATTTTGACTGCTTGTGCGGAGCTAGCTTCGTTGGGCATGTAACTAGGCTGGTTCATCACTGGATTTCTGAACATAATCCGCCATGGTTAAGCAAGATCTACTCGTCGATCTGATTTGGCACGCCTTGTATAATACGAGCATAAAGCTGATATTGATAATAAAATTAAAGTTATTTATCGTATTCCGACTAGTGTTAATTTTGCTTTAGGAGTTCTTCTTCTACGTACAGCTTAAGCCGCCAGAATCCACCTGAAGAAGCCACATCTGTGTATTCAGAAGAAATTCGTGAAAACACTTTCCTTATCTTAGCTATCATTACACAAATGTGAAAACCTGATTAATTCGCCTTCCCCCTAAGCCTTTCACAAGTTATGATTGTCCAAATTATTTTATTATTCTGAATGCTTCAGCTTCGATTGCCTGTTAGGTAATTCATTTGGGCACTCATTTATTTCACAATCACTCTCCTTATTTTCCCAAAATTGTGAATTATGTAAGCCACTCGTTTTAATTTTTGTAATTATTTCTACCCGTGAATTGTGGTAATAATTTTCTTGGTTAGTTAACTGATAATAGTAATGATTTGCCTTGTTCCAAAACAGTACTTGTGATACACAGTGGAATTCTCAGCATTTAGTATAATACCGCATCTAATTTACTCGAAAACAGTAAAATAATATATATATATATATGTATACTTCAGGGTATGAGTCCGTGGCACATTGGTAGAATGCTCGCCAACCACGCATGTGGCTCGGAGTTCGATCCCAGGCCGACACACTCCCAAACCTCACTAAGCTAGTAAGAAGACTTGTAAAGAGGGCAGGTTGGAAATGAGGCTAGCAACCCCATCCCGTAAAAATAAGACTACTGCTACAGAAACTTCAAAGCTGTAACTTGAAGTCCTATATATGTTCCACCGGAAACGTAGAGGAATTAATATTTTGAAAAATAATAGTTTCTTAGCCAATTGTTATCAAGTTGATTTCTTAACCTAGAAAATGGAAAAGGGCGTTTAGAAAACCACCGTATATGTAAAGACTCAGCTGCATCAATGAATTGTACAATAAATGATACAGGTTTGAACTGCTAAGCTAACTCTTTGCTAACAGGTGGCAAAATGCATGATGAGTAAATCCTTAGCTTCATATTAACTGACTACTGTTAAAAATATAGAATCCCAACTACACACTAGCCTTTTTTTGTTTCAGTGAGTTACAAAATTGTACATACTTTTTAAAATATTTTTTATATTTTTGATTGCAGCTTCATTCCACACCGTATTTTCGGTACAAGTATGGAATTTTCAACATGAGATATCGGTAGCCCGAATTTCTCAGGCCGACCATAGATATCAGGTGTGCGCCGGCAGGCGATCGAACGCCAGACCATATGCATGGTCAGCGAGAGTCCTAACCACTGTGGAATCACCAATAGACAAGGATAATAACTGCTCGATCATGAACATTTGAAAATCATGCCAGCTAACATCACCACTCATATGTATTGAACAGAGTTAAAAAGTTATTAAGTTTTATTATTATATGTGTACAAAAGTTTTTTTTTCAACAGTGTGTACAACAAACCTATCTCACACTGAACTTTGTAAATAACGTCCAAAAACCGGATGTTATTATTTTTAATTTAAATATTTTGTTTTACATCCCTAGAAATTTTAATGGAATATAGGACTTCACCAGCAGGGGTGTTGTTGTTTTTAAGTGTGCGCTTATGTTAGCCTCACACTGGGCCTTCTGTCTTTCCTTGGCTTACTACTACTACTACTAGCTGGTGAACTAGGCGAGATTTCGGAGTGCATCGACAGACTGTTTGCATTGTTGGCGGACACTCTACTGATACACTATCACAGCCCACCTAAATGTTTCACATATTTGAAAGTATAAACAGAAAACAGTTGTTGAATTCGTATAGAATGATGAATGAATAGATTGAAATGTATGATTCATTTTTTTATGTATCAAATTCTTCACTGTACGTTAATCATCAAACTCGCCTCCAGTCTCATTTTATTTTGTGTACTTAACTCCACCTCCACAAATAAACTAAAATATTAGAAGGGTAATCAATTTTTTTCATTTGGCTATTCAAATGCATGCGACTAGTGTCCTATGTGAGTAAGAATAAAGTCGATTATATTTTGAAATGGGTACAGTTTTTTTCATTTCCCTTTTTTTTTAATGGTGATTACTTTCAATTCCATTGGCTCTTTACTATGTTAAAGACGGCAAGATTTGTTTGTATTTAGACGATTTAGTGTGACATTCCAACAGTAATACAAACCTATTGACAAATGAGTAGAACGAAATGGGTAAAGTTATCCGACTGTAGAAAAAAATACACACCTGAAACCATTTAAAGAATTCAATAATGTCACTACAAATGAAATTGTAGTTGTAAACGAATAAATGAAATTGAAATGTGTAATAATGGGGAAGTTTTACAGCCGAGGTAGATGTATTCAGCGTTGATTTGATCTCTAAGTTGGATGGTTTAATTTTAAAGTTGATGTAACAGTGGAATTCTAGCACTGTGATAAAATATAATCGTATATATACATATATATATCTTTACGTTCCCAGTGAAGCATAGAGCTTAAGTTAGAGCTTTGTAGCTTCGGTGACAGTGGTGTTTATTTTTACGGGATGAGGCTGCTAGCGTCATTCCTAAACTTCCCTCTTTACCAGTCTTATTACTGGCTTAGTGAGGTTTGAGAGTGGGTCGGCCTGGGATCGAACTCCGAGCCACATGCGTGGTTGGTGAGCATTCTGCCGTTTTGTCACTGACACCCATGATTCTGCATTAGATAAATTTATTTGAAATAACACACAGTAATACAGAAATAACAACAGGATGACGTTTCCTTATAATCACATTAGTGTATTCTCACAGACTCCTGACATGTTTAATACAGCTTTTTAAAATCCCCTTAACTGTGTATTCGTGACAGATCTTGTATCCTTCCGACTGCACTTGTTTGGTATCGGTTGGACGAACAAAAATTGAATAATTAATTTTTATCTTTGCATCTGTACATTGCTTTTTAATACTTTTACCCCATCTCACTATATTGTTTGAGTATATGCAACTAAATGCATTGCAATGCTCGAGCTTTTCATCAGATTATTCAACTTATCAGGATAAATAATTCCACATCTAGCTAAACTCCTACGTTTGGCTTATCTGAGTGATACCCATCTAATTCTTTCATCTGTGTAACTGGCCTCGCAGTGAGTATATGGTATTTGATTAATTGTATTGTTTTGCCTAAGTTAGTCTGTCAGATGGTTGTGCGGATAAAGTTCATATCTGAATGAATTGTTTGATTTGAAAGCCTCCCTGATTCCAACTTTATTAGGTTACGTGTAATTCGTCTCTGATTCTCATCCCTTCTTTATAGTAAGGATCACTGAGAAATTGTAGTCAATACGTCATCCAGCTAAATAATACTGTTTAACTGTGTTATATAAAATAGAATTATACTCTTACGCAGTTTAACTGTGAAGATTTCCCTATCCGTATTCACTAATAACCTTACTGTGAAGTGAAGAAAGAAATGTGTTTTGCAAGTTAGACGCAATTAATAAAAGATACTGAGTGAACTGTTTCTGTACACAAAAATCTCATGTTAGTTTACTTATGATTAAGTCTTTTTTGGTGAAAGGGAAGTGAAATAATTATAAGACTCTAAAAGAGATTTAATTTTATCAACACAATTATCGGATATATCACAAAATGTTCATACAAGTCATACTGTAACAACAGAAGACAAGTGCCACACAACAGATCATTCATTTACGAAATCAACACATATTTATAGATTTTCATGTACATTATTATAGATTATTGTAAGCAAACAAACAGGGTCTTCTAATTGGTGATTTCTCGCTGAACGTTAATCTTTCATCTCTTGGTGGCCGTTTATTGAAGTTCAGATTATCTATCTGCAAATTGTATCCGCCTACGCAAAGTCTTCTGTGACTGGTTGTTGAATCAGTCTTTGTTCTTATTTTTCTCACGACCAGTACTGGGGACGTAAACATCGACGTAAATTACTGTCTACCAATTTGGTAAGCAGCCAGCTCTCACCACAATACATGTTGAAAAATGTTTAAACTGCTACTTTAACCATTTCCTCTGTTTCAGATCGCTCTCTCACAAGAGGTTAATAAATCTGTCTTAACGAAAGGTAAAAAATACTTTTCGCTCATGTAATTAGTTCAGTGTACCAACTTGTTTTGAATAAAAGGTCATATCAATAAGTAAAATAAAGTGTTTACATAATTTCATAGAAATTCTTGGTATTTATGTTACTCAGTTACCGTTAATGAAGCGTATTTCTAAACTCAAACGTATTTTACAAGAAATGTCTCTAGATTGGTTGGAGGATTTCATTATGAACTGACATCAGTTAGGGAAGCACTGGAAAAGCTAGGAGTACTAAACAGTCAACTATTTCGTCCTAGTTCGGGACTCTTCATCAGTATGCACCCACCGTGATTCGGATGGTTCTGTAACTGATGTCATTGGGATATACAGAATAACCAAAATACTATTAGTTTAACTTTTATTGTTTCTTATTACTGCATCATGTCCACCCTATGGGATTTTGTTCACCGAATTTCCATACTTTTTTTTCCTTAATCTTCAACTTCAAACAAGTTGTCTTCTGATTCATTTGTGGCTGATTTTATGAATAAGTGTGTTAAATTAAACAAGTTTGATTTGAAATAATTCATTCTCTTTGGATTTTGTTAGCAAAAGAATTTGAAGAAGATCTACAGTATTTCCACCTAGCTAAATAAAATTAAGCTTACAGCCAAATGGATAACTTGAAGCGTGTGTTTATCTAAGGATAGATGATTAGTCTTGCGTTGTTCTGTATAGTTGTTATTTCCAAATCTCCAATTAATTAAATTATCGATCTTTTATTTTTTATGCATATCATAAACAGTAAATTGAGAAAGCATGCTTTTTTGATGTTCTACTTAGTGCTATTGCTTGGTTTGTTAGACACTTAACTAAGTCTGCCATCCTATCCATTATCCGTGAAGGTAGGCTTAGTTAAGTGTCTAACAAACCGAACAATAACACTAAGGAGGAAATCAAAAAACCTAAATGATGAAATAAAACAGATAGAACAAGCACTGGCATTAAATAAATATCCTATAAAATTTATTAAGAAGACCAAAACAAGTCAAAAGAAAAAGGAAAATAAATACGAATGAGTTTAAAGCAACTAAAGTCCTACCATATATGGAGGCAACATCTGAAACCCTCCGTAGGTTTTTTAATTAAGCAGGAATTAGGGTGGCATTTAAACCTACAAACTAACTTAGGCAGGACAAGCTCTGCAGGTTAAAGGACCTAGTTGATCCAACTAGACAAAATAATACAATTCCCAAAATACCTTGCAGTAACTATGAGATCGACTGGATAGGCCAAATCAGTAGATTGGGGATAGTCAAATTATCAGAACTTAGGAATCTAGATAAATGTAGAATGATAAACCCTGCAACGATGAGTAATTTAGGGAAAAGTTCAGCAATTACACTGCATCCACTAACACACAACTACACAATATGGTGGAATAGAGTTACAATTCTAAAAGGTAATATAGATATAAGGAGAGAGGTTAATTACGATAGTTTGGTTCATCGAACCTACAGTTTTCCACCTTCCTAAGGGTGTTAGAATTTTCCAGACGTCCAGGACAGGTGTTAATTGCTTTTTGTCACATTTATTTTCAGTTGATTTTATAAAGCTTCAGTAGTCGAACTGACGGAGCGTAGTGTAGAAAAAGAGATTGACAACCAAAGCTTTATTTGCCAGTTCCTCTGAGAAGACGCGCAATAGAAATGACTCAACTACTGTTCTGGACATCTGGAAAATTCTATTACTCTCACTATACGAATCAAGTCTCATAGTTGTTTAGTTACTACTGTTATGATTATGGACAATAAATTTTGCTTGAAACGTCGTTCACTAGCTAATACTGCTTCACCTTGAAATATGTCCAATGAACAAACTAATATGGAATTATAATATTCTATAGTACCGAAGTTTTATACAAGTATTTGGGTGATGTTTAGATCACTTTGACCAGTCAAGCAAGCACTACTTGTTGATGTGAGTGGTATTCAACTAGTCACAGAAGTCTATAATTAATACATAAATTGCTCTACCTAACGTAAGAAAACAGTTCTATGTATTTCCCTACACTGAACATTTATCATTCAAAAGGTGATTAGTGCATCTTTAAAATGGGTTTTATTGCAAATGAACTGAACATTCAAGATTCTTGTACTAAATACTGCTTGGTCCTACTTGATATTCTACAGACTAATTCAAGTCTGTTTTATTTCGTGGATATAACAAATGAAGTCAAAGTGGAATGGACCACTGCACTTTGAGAAGGCATATTATACATTCATACTTAGGTAGTAGCCTTCATCTGAAAGATACTGATGTCATATCTCATAGAAGTGAAAAATTTAGCAAACCTTTGTAGTGCTGCAATCATTATGTTTTTCAAATTCGACCACAGATTGATGTCAGTTGGAGAACCAGTGAAAGCAAACAGGGAGTACTGAACAGCTGTTTCATCCTATTCTTAGAAACCATCAGCGGTACGCAGTCACTGGGCTTTGAACCCAGGACCTCTCGGTTACAAGTCAAGCTCGTATACCATTCAGTCACTGGGACCCGATTGAATAGCCCATAAATTCTAACATTTAGCAAGTCGTGACTTAAGCAGATGTCATCGATGGGTATTCTCCTTGACTGTCAATATAATGGCCCCCAATAATCATGACTTCTCAGTGAACTCCAGGGAACTTTGTTCTGTATTCAGTTATTAGCGAGTATCGGATTAATTTTACAAGTGTCGGTCTGTAGGAATTTGATTTATTTCTTATGTTTGACCGTGGATTGATAGAAACTAGAGAACCATTGAAAACCAGCGAGTGCTGGACATCAGTTTCGTCCTAGTGTGGGACTCATCAGCTTTTCAGTGATTCTCTGAGTGATATCAATCCGTTGTCAGACTTAAAAACAAATCAGTTCCCTTAAAAATCAACTCTCGAAAAATTAATATGTTGTTTATTAATTGACTTTATCTTTTTGAAATACCATCTACTCTTCTGGCCACTAATAATGCTTTGTTGCAATTGACATCTTTTGGAGGTATATTTTCCTCTTTGTTCTAATTGTATGAGTGTGACCTTTCGTATCATAATGGATTGTGTTCTCAGTTAAGTAGCAGGAGGAGTGTAATCACCTATGGGCTGCATAGAGTTTGTAGCAGAGAGACGATATCTGTGATCACCATGGCTATACAAGTCCGTTAGATTTCTTCTGAGGCAATAAATTCGAGAAATATAATATAATAAGAATGCCTAAGAAATGCTGAAAATCCAATTTTTACACATATGTTTGCAGAATACCTTGTTTAAGTCCTTATAAGAATATGAGGCTAAATTGAAAAAGGAGGTTTAATCACTTTCAGAATGGATTTGATTATGGATGGACACTTGTTATTTTCGCATAATGGAAGTTAAAGTTTTATTTTTAGGCTATTGAAATTGGTTAATCTAAACGTATTCTCAGAAACCTACTTTTATCACCTATGCTGATGATCTGACAGTTTTTGTCTTAAGTATACCTTCATTGGTTTTTCTGAAATGAATGGTTTGCTATCGGTGTCTAGGCAGTGGTCGTATTCAAACTGTCTTAAGGTGTATCTCCCTAAATATTAGACTGTTATTTTAGTTTTAGAGGTGAGCGGGACTTAAGTGGATTGGTTCAGTCCCAATATCGATGGCGTGGTGATAAGAAATAAGTGAAATATTGCCCATCATATAATAAGTTTCACTTCCGATCTCCGTTGATCATCTTACATCTTTTTGATTTCTAAAATTTTTCATTTAAATTTCTGAATAGGGAGGATGAGAACTTTTGGCATAACTGAAACTCCCCTCTTACAGTTTATTAGCTCATTATTTTCTCCTTATTCTTCTTCGAGCTTCTCTTTTGTTCCTCCTTGGGTTTCTAAAGAAGACCACGTTGTGTTAAGTAGGACTTTGAAAGCTGGAGGCAGGATTAGTGTTTTACTTTTGACACAAGTAACTAATATTGTTGTTGCTAGGCATTTTCATTTGTGCAAACAGTTGACTGAAGCAATCTTGTCGGATACTGAACGTATCCTTTCTCCATGAATTTTTTTTGTATCTCTTCATATAAAGCGAGAAATTTTGCAAGAATTTATGCTTCGATGGTAAAATATAAAAATTCAAACACACTACACTTAGGCCCGGTGTTGCAAGAAGACAGAAAAGTCAGGAAAAGCTTATACACCTCTTTTACAATCTGTTAATAGACAGCAGCAGTTGACATAATGCGTATAAGCCACATCAAAAGAGTGCAGTGCCTGATCTTGTCAAAAAGTTGAGTTGACCAAAGCTGAGTCATAACATAGTTTTCCATGATTTCATAAAAGCACACTTATTATTTTGACTTGTTTATTTTCTCCTAGCTGGTTGATTTACTCGCAAGTAAAAACAAGTCAAAATCATCCACCTAAGCTATAAATCTACTATATTATTTCAGAAAAACATATTATTAATTATTACTGCTACAGATAATGTAAGTCTCAGTTTATACTGATCAGTCACTGTAATACAACCGTGATCGTGCATTTTTTAGCCCTTAGTGA
Source organism: Trichobilharzia regenti (assembly GCA_944472135.2). Taxonomy (NCBI): domain Eukaryota; kingdom Metazoa; phylum Platyhelminthes; class Trematoda; order Strigeidida; family Schistosomatidae; genus Trichobilharzia; species Trichobilharzia regenti. The sequence goes on from OX235270.1 coordinate 124,266,346, forward strand.
TACTGACTGAATTCTGTCAGTCAAGTTTTGGATCCTAATAGCTTAGTGGTAAATTTTGTTATCACTGCATTGGGTTCGAATCCTCAATAAAACATCAGTTTCATCGTTGGATATATTACTTGCTAGCGATTGTCAGTATGCACGATAATTAAGTCTGTAACTTCCTGCTGATTGCTTTCAAGCATTCATAAATAAGCATTAATTTTCATGTCGTCAGCAAGAACAATGATTGGACAAAAGTCAATGTTTCAACCAAAGTTTATGAGCGTACCAGTTTTATTTCTATTCAAATCATTTAAATATGGTAATTATTGTTCGAATGTTTTTTTTCAGTTCGTCGTTTAAAACAACGAATGATTTGTGTGAATTGCCATCAGTAAAGAAATTCCAAAAATGACAATATCAAATTTGCATAATACGTTTTAAATGCAACCGATTTTCTCCCTCTCTGTTAAATAGTTCTTGTGATGAAATTAATTTGTAGCATTTTTCTATCTGTTATAATTGAAAGAAACAATAAATCACTCGAAGTTATTCATATGACTCAGACTATAAATCACAAAGACACTTTTTGATGACACGAAGTAATCATCAAAACTTATTTTAATTCGTTATACTTCAACTGAAGTCCGTCGCTGGCACAGAGTTAGAATGCTCGCCAGCCACTCACGTGGTCTAATAAGCCCGGCAAAGAGAGAAGGCCGGGGTACGACTAGCAGTCCCACCCACCGCCATATGTTTCACTGAGAACGTGAAGAAATAACAAAAATACTTCAGCTGATGATAGTCACTGTTCACTGAATAATAACAGAAGTTATAATAGTAATAAAGATAGCTTTATTCTACACGAAAAGTTTATATAGTATACAGATATCTCAGCGTAGTTTAGTATATATTTTCTCCTCATCCAGGATCTTCAGGTAAAATTCCACTTTAAAGCACTTCATCTGATGCGATCTTGTTCAATCTGAAGAATAAAACTAACCCTTGTGGTATTTTTCTTTCATCGTCAAGAAACGCTCAGCTGTAGACTAGAAGCCAGTTAAAATTGTGTGTAAGCATATATGTTCCCCCGTCAACATAAATTATTTATTAAAACTAAGAGAAATAGAGAAAAACTCGTGTATTATGTTGAATGGAAATTCTGGTGGTCCAGTGATTAAAGCAGGCCCCCATAGAATATACTTCTCTGAAGGCAGTAGAGAAAACGTCTCATCAAAATCTTTTTTTCCTTCACGTTCCTGAGTGGAACATAGGGCTTCAAGCTAGTGGCTCGAAGTTTTTGTAGCAGTGTTTATTTTTACAGGATAGGGGTCGCTAGCCTCATACCCAACCTTTCCTCTTTACGAGCACTATTTCTGGCTTAGCGAGGTAAAGGAGTGCGTCTGTGGCGGGAGATTGAACCCCGGACCATGTGCATGGTCGGCGAGCGCCCTAACTGCTGTGCCACCGACGCCTTATTTTGATAACCATTATGTAAATATGTTCGATACTTAGTTATAGGTGTAACAGAATAATTTCACTGAAAATCCCTGCGTGAATAATGTTTACACAGTGTTGATACTTATTTGAATATTTGAACTAGTTCTGTAGCTGCCTCCCTTTTCGCTTCTAACATTTTCATATCTTCTTTTGACTTAAAAATCTTTATTATTGGCCTATGTTTTTGGCTGATACTCATTTTAACGTTTCACTTTTTTGCTTTATAATGGCAAACCGTTGATAGTATTGTGCTGCTTTACGTTTGAGTGATTTCCAGGGTTCACCAGAAATCGACTGCTTGACATTGAACAAGCTGCGAAAAATGTGGTTTGTCCTTTTATAACACCAGTAAAGCTAGTATGTATACTTTATAATTGTGATATAATCGTAATTTTGTTTCTTATGTTTCATATACTGACCATGAGAATGTATAAGAACTGAACATAGGCTGTTAAACATTAAACTTGTACTTTTAATCTGCCCCCCTCCCCTTAAGTCTGTGTCTCTTGATGTTTATGACATAAACTTTCCTGCACTGACGATGACTTGTCTTTCTTGTTATTTGAAAAAGAGAAGACGTTCAGCGAAGAGACTCTTTTCGGCGAGTTCATTCACATAGCTGTATAATCGCATTTATATACAATTATTTGTATGCGTACATGAGTTTTGTCAAGTTTGGATAATTAATTAGGTAATACAAGAATGATCTAATATAGAAACAAGGTTAATTGGACGGTAACTAAAGTAAGATTGAGTTAGTAAGTTAGATGACGTAATATAATTGACTAAAATGTTCCAACTTAGGCCAGGATAGCAACAGAGGTAATTACAGTTAGAGACTAATTGGAGGTGGGGTAAAGAATAATGCCATTTAAATTAGAACTAAAATTGAGCAAATAAATTAGATGACGTAACATAAATGACTGAAAATTGAGCGTTGGTCAAGTCAGTAACAGTGGTAATGAGGTGTAGTAATTAAATCGAGTGGGGATAGAGAACAGGAAAGTTGAAAACGTAAAATATTACACTTGAAAAGACAAGATAATACTAGTAATGAAGAGACAGAAAGAAATAGAATTTACCTGTCAGATATTAAGATAGATTACGTTCATTGCAAGTGTAGTGATTGAACAAACTTCTTCTGTATGCAGAGTTCAGGACTTAGCAAGTAAATCGCCATTGCTTCTGCAAGCTGAAGAAGTCTGATTCGTACACTTTTAGGAAGACTACTTCTTACTCTGTAGACCATTTTGAGGTTTGTTTGGGGTGAAGCTTGGTGTCCGGAATCTATCAGATGTTCTAAGATAGAACTGTGGGGGCATCGTTTTTCTCCTTTGTAAAACCATGCTGGTAAGTGCTTGGTGATACGTTTGGAAAGCGAACGCTGGTTTCGGCCTACATACATGGCTCTTTTTATTGTTGATTGGATATCTTCATCTTTTATGTCTTCTCCTTTTGTTCAACCATGCTCCTATCTACGCTACCTCTTCTAACTACGTGTTGGTTGATTTTCTCTTGTAAATCAGTCACGAAATCGACTTCACCAAATATCTATCTTTATTTAATATTTAGACTTGAAGTGTATTTGTTTATGCATATGATTTACTATTATTCAGCGGTTTTGGTATATTTCAATCTTTGGATTTTGTTAATAAACCTTTGAACATTAATTTGAGCTTTACGTGAGTACGTATTTGCAGTTGAAAGAATATAAAATTTTATTACATGTTTGCATGAAATTTATTCGAGATTATATCAGCCTAGATAAGATAACTGTAACACTTCTGAAAATGCTTATAAAACAGTATTTTTGCCTTAAACGTTGAAAACAATCCACTTCACGTTTGTCACAGTTTAAATTATTTTGAAAAAAAAATTAAAGAGAATTTAGAAAGCAATGTATTATTAAGGAATATTCACGCAAATTTATTTATTCACTTATAATACGGAGGCTAGAATAAAGAACATACCTCAATAGACATTTAGATTTGAAATACCAGAGTGATGCATTATTAGTAACTGGATGACGTTTCAAGCACAATTTATCACTCTTAATCATATCATCATGCTCACATGGCTTGACAAATTGCTTTATACAACATATTTTTTCTGTTACCCTTTTTGTTTAGTACAATACAATTACAGCGCTGTGAGTTACCAATGATAGACTGTGAGATTTAAACGAAAACAGGATGGAGAGTTAGAAACTGGCATCTGTAGGAAATCATCTTTTTCGAATACGTATTTAGACTGCACATAATCTCATCCCAAATCGGTGAATTCAGGTTTAGTTAAGTGGTTATATAATAATGCCTGAGTTTCACTAAAAAGTCAGGAGATTATGATGATGAAATCAAACAAATATGGGAAACATTACCAATGATTCTATTCAAAATGCGTAGAGATTCAGGGAAGAATAAGAGTAGTAGTGTAGAGAAAGCAGTTTGAATGATAAGCAGTTCAAAGCATGAATAATACTGCCATATGAAGAAGCAACGCCAGAGGCACTACGTAGGATTCTTAATAAGACTGGAATTAGGGTAACATTTAAACCAACCAAAATATTCAGAGACTATATAAGTCAGTTTTAAGTCTGGATAGATCGAATTAGGAAAAATAATATAACTGACCAAATTCTATGTAGTGCTATGACGTCAACTATCTGGATCAAACTAGTATGTTGGATTCAGTTAGATTATTGGAGTATAGAAATTTATTTAGACCTAGGATAGTTAACCACGGTAGGTACGGTAATCTGGCGGAAAACTTGACCGTCGCTATGCATTCACTTGCATGCATTCTCACAATACGGTAGGATACGGTAAAAGTATTCACAAGTAATGTAGGTGTAGATAGAGGTTAATTAATAAATTTCTGTCTTTCGAATCAACACAACACACATGTGCAGTCATAATAAAGCATCGCCTGCACCGTATACATGGGAAGTTGTGGTAAACAACGAGGGGGAGATGAAATACACTTAAAGCAAATTACGAAGCTGTAAGAAAAAAACTGATACGATTACTTCATACATTTATTCCCCTTTATGAATTTGAATAAAGCAGGAACAACAGTTTTTGCAGAATAATGTGGTGCCATCATCTTTTTTATTGGTTTCTCATGAGTTGCTTACAGTGTAAGATGATGAGTAACTTATAAACTGAGTGACAATGTACTGAGTTCAACTCAAATCATAGAAACAACAGACAAGCAAAATTTCAGTATACCAAAGTAAATAAAGACATCCAGTTACCAGGGCAAGGAAAGACTGATAACCACTTCTTTCTGAACACAAAAATAGGGGTTCAGGCTTTTGATAAGCACTGCCTCGAAAAACTTGGGGAGAATTGAGCCTTCTGTCCATTGATAATTTTAAAGGAGTTTCCTATTTCTACTTGTATCAAGGAGATGCCTGATAATGGCACTATTGTAAGTGTTAGAGCCCTTGGGACGTAGGCTTTTCGGTACATGTTCAGGAAATCGGGGGTGTAGCTTTATTTCTCTTCTCGCAATCTAACTGCTCCCGCAGATACACGTGAACTTGTACACACTTATGAAGTTAACATGAGAAGGGTATCTGTCCACTTTTTACTGTACCAAGGAGCATGTTGTTCGATCGATGGGAACCAACCTAGCTTCAGGATAGCCTCTGGCTAGTGACGTACTCAGTCTTCTGTTGACTAGTGCTGCAATATTATCACCTTTAAAATCTAATTGAATGCAGACAGGTTTTTGTCAAGTGTGATTTGTTTGATTTTTGAGCCTTCACATCTCCCATATTTGTTAATGAATCTTTGAGGATCACCATTGTTTTTCAACGACTTTTCGAGAATCATAAATTCTTCCTCTAGTTTCTCTTCAGAGCATATTCTCCTCGCTCTATAGTACAGAGTCTTGACTAATGCTCATTTATAGCTATTTGAACAAAAACTATTAAGATGTAAGTACTGTCCGTTCCATGTCAGCTTTCGGTAAATTGACCTCTGAAAACTACCATCTTCTAGGCGTTGCACGGCAGTGTCAAGGGAATGGAACTTTCCATCATTTTTATGTTCCACAGTAAATTCAGTATTTTTGGATTTCATCATGAGCTGACAGTATTAGAGAACCATTGAAACGGGTTCAGTATTTTTATCTGCATCGTTGAATAGTCTGAGTAGGTAGGAAGCATGACTTTCATTGTTGCACACTACAGATATATCATCTACGTATTGAAAATAAGTTGTTTTGTCGATTGCATGCTTCAACTTTGTTTTATCAAGGTTGGACATGAAGATGTCTGCTGAAACGGTGTTAAGTGGACTGCCCGTAGCTACACTATATATTTGGCGGTAAAGGATTTGTCAAATTGGAACTGTACGTCCATAATACACATCAGTAGTAGGCGGTTGAATTCTGATACTGGAAGCGGGAGGAGATCAGAATGCTGACAAGTAATATCGATGGCTCCAGTGATTGGGATCCTTGTGAACAAGGAGGTTACATCAAATGGTGACATGAACTTATTTGAATGGTTCGTGTGATTAACACTTTCGATGTTATGAGTCTTCCACGGTGTACATGGTGTCATATAGCTAATAATACTGTACCGTGACAATGGTCGGTGGTTACGCTATATATATATATATATATCACGAACTCGAAGTTGGAATTCATTGATCGTTAGGTCGAGTCCCGGGGGCTTAATGGTCTACGGCCTTGGCTCATAACTGAAATGTCCTGAGTTTGAACGCTGCGATGTGGGCGCGTTCTGATGAAGAGTCCCAAACTAGGATGAAACAGCTTTCCAATACTCCCAGATTTCCCAGTGGTTCTCCAAATGATGTCAGCTTCGGACCATTCCAGTGGCCAATGAAATCCCGGCAAACCAACACTTGACAATACCATATCACTTTGTTACATCATATGAACTTGCCTAATATGTAATTACACTCTACCACAGTGCGTGTATTCTACCCTTACATTAAAAGAAATTATTCTGATCAAGTAATAATTGATAAAGATCACTTTTATTATTGACTTAATTTATTTCACAAATTAATAAAATTAGTCGAATGAGAGAGGTTGACTTCACTAAACTTTAGAAGTCTTTAGCAGTTAGTCAAATTCTAAAACTGACTGAAAATAGTTGACCATGTCATATGATGTTACCTTGATTCCAGTCACTATTAGCTCATACAACGTGTTACCTTTGTCAACTGCGCCAAAGAAAGAAGAACAAAATTCTGGCAAGTATTAACATAGTATTGAAATCTCATTTCACTGTACTGACAACACGGGTGCAGCAGACAAGTTAAACATTCGACAATTTCACTTTTCATTCAATTCATCAGATATTATAAGTGCATTATGTGATTGAAAACTTGACTTACACCTCCAATATTCAAGTTTTATTAGATATATGCAAAATATAGGACTATAAGTAATATTATGATATCGTAAGGACACAAACTTCAAACCTTCATTAACAACTGTCTCCGCTCAATACTCAAGATCAGATGGCCAGAAAAGATCAGCAACAGGGATCTCTGGGAGCGAACCAATCAGGAACCGATTGTGAAACAAATAGGCAGAAAGAAATGGAGATGGATTGGCCATACGCTGAGGAAACCATCAAGTGACATCACTAGACAAGCCCTCGAGTGGAACCCGAAAGGGAGGCGGCGAGTTGGTCGTCCAAGGGTGACTTGGAGGAGGTCATGCGAGGAGGAGATGAAAGCATGTGGACAGACCTGGAGCAGGGTGAAAAAGTTGTCAGAAAACCGAAGTCAATGGAGGTGCGCAGCTGAAGCCCTATGTTCCTCTAGGAACTAAAGGATACAATAATAATAATAAGGAAATGCTGACCAAGGGGTTATTTATAAGACGTTGTATTAAGGAAATCATTTTTCCACTTGCCTTTCAGATATAGAATGCAGCAATGAGAGTATAAAAAGCAGCCATGACCGGATCGAGAAAGAAAGACAGGCATTCATTACTCTGAAATCAGTTGAATGTTGATTGCTATAGCACTCAGAACAAGGAACAAGATCCGAATTTTTAACATTACTGTGAACCAGTACTTCTATTTGGTTAAGATACTTGGTGCTACGGGTCATAGAAATCCATTCCATCGAACTTCTCCAGACTTTCATTGACAGCTGCCTTCTGCGTCTCAATTCTAAAGGCCAGATGAACAGTAGAAAGGAATAAAAAGGAAACAAGGCACTTTGGAAATAGGTGAATCAGACAAATACTTCGAATAAAATGGAGATAGATTGGAAGGAGTGTGACATTGAATATACCATGTGAAAGGGGAATGAAAGCTTGTTGGCAGTCATGGAGCCAGCTAATAATGACATCAGAGAACAAAGTACAATACAGATGTGCTGCTCTGGTCCTTTTTTCCACTCGGAACACAGGGAAGAATGAATATAAATAGTAATCTATCAAACTTTATTAAAATACTTATTACCAGAACGAATATTACAGTGAGATTATGTTTTTCTGCATTATTTCATCTGCAGAGAATCGTCTGAAAGTAATTCACTATCCACTGAACAGTAAAAACACAGCAGGGATATATGCAGCCTTAAACCCTATGTTATCAAAAGATTGTTAGGGTTAGTGGCCGGTATGTTCTATGCCCCTCACACAGACAAGTCAGTGTGAATAAGAAGGTTTTTAAAATGTTTACAGTTTTCTAGAAAGAGTAACGGAAGCTACCTCAATCAGATAAACAATAGTTAACGTAATAATGTTTCTGGTGATACTGATTTGTTTAAAATACTCATACTGTCAAACTAGATACTTAGCTGGTCATAAATCATTTAAGGCGACATATAGCACAGGGCTGGTGGTTCGATTACAGCCACTACTGAAATTTATATTTCACCTTTCCTATTTATCACCTTACAAAGTATTTTGTGTCTACATACATATATGCCAAAGAAGTAAGCAGTAGTCATCTAAATGCTCACTAATTAATCAGCGTTTCTGGTTACTTAGTAAATTCGCTGTAGATATGAATTCTATTGGGTCAAGACTTTTATTCCTAGTTCATGAAACTTTGCATTACCTTATATCTTTACAAAAGAAGTAGAAACAGTGATTTTGTTGTTTAAAAATGAACGTGTTTTGTTTTAATAATAATAATAATAACAATGATTCGCCTTGATCCATAACAGCCCTTATGATACGATTTGCTATTTTCAGCATTTGCTACAATATTGCATCCAATTTGCTGGACAGTAGCAAAAACAAAAAGCATTATACTGGAGTGTATGGATAACAAAATAGGTTATACCAGCTTCTTGTTATTAGCAGTGGCAATAAAGTCAAAAATGTAGAAAAAGTGTAAAGTGATAAGAAAAATAAGATTAACAAGTAAAGTTATAAGATAACAGAAATGGAGTGACCATAAAAATCAAATAGGAGAAGGCAAAAGAGCCATCTGTTGTGCTAATTACATAATCAGTTGTAAGTTTCACGTTTGACACTGCCTCTATCATCACGCAGGACACAGACCAAAGAGGGTATCACTAGGTATACGTACTTAGTTGTGCTAACATATAATCTTTTGTAATGACTTCTATTGCTGCCTGATGAGATTCAAGGGGAGAGTTGTGAATACAGCCGGTACTGGGAGTCAGAACTTCTCATATGAGTTCAGGTGTCTGTGGACTAGAGTAGTAACCAGTTGACACTATTTCCTCTCCTGACAACCTTTAATACCCTTCGCAGTATGACATAATGTCTTTTTGAGTAGCCCAAGAAAGACTAAGGGGAACCAATAAAGAATGCGGGTGAGATAAAAAGGTTGAAGATTTTAAAAACAGAAGTTGAGTGATATTTTATTGTCTTAGCTTCCTCATGTAGCGGGTTAGACGGAACATTTTTGTGGTATTAAGAACACAATTTTCAGCGAAGAGACTCTTTTCAACGAATTTATTATCAAGCTGTACAATCGTATATATATGGTTTTATAAAGAAATTATATCCGGTGAGGGAGTTAGGTTAAAGTTGTGAATACATGAAATAATAATAGTATGAAATGAAATTAAAATATTTGTGATTATATTCATAGTTTAAGTCAAGTGGAACAATAATTAATGTCATATATAGGATAATACATAAGGTGTATAGATTTCGGAGAGACGAATATAAAATGTTACATAACATGGTGTGAAATTTGATAACATAGAATTTAATGTTGTAAAAATAAAAAGTATACCCTGGAAAAGTCAAGAAACGTTGGAGGATAGAACTATTCCAGGGTATTTTATGCTTGGCTTATTTTATATTTCTCGAGTGGAACCCGAAAGGGAGGCGGCGAGTTGGTCGTCCAAGGGTGACTTGGAGGAGGTCATGCGAGGAGGAGATGAAAGCATGTGGACAGACCTGGAGCAGGGTGAAAAAGTTGTCAGAAAACCGAAGTCAATGGAGGTGCGCAGCTGAAGCCCTATGTTCCTCTAGGAACTAAAGGATACAATAATAATAATAATAATTTTATATTTCAGTGTGCTCTATTCTGCAAGCATCTTGTGAACAAACCAGTTCGTGTAGATCATGTTTATTTTTTTTATTTTTTTTGATTACAGCTTGATTCCACACCGAATTTTTCGGTACAGGTATGAAATTTTCAGCACGTGATATGGGTAGCCCTAAATTGCACGCTAACCATAGATATCAGGTGTGCGTTGGCAGGGGATCGAACCTCGGACCAAGTGCATGGTCGGCGAGAGAGAGTCCTAATCGCTGTGCCACCGACGCACTGACAAAACTTCACACCCGAGTGCACCCGGTTAGGGTCCGTCGCTAGTTTCAACTCACCGAAGTGCAATGGTAAGCCTCCGCCCGGGGTCAGAGCATTCTTGACCACCCTGAACCCGGCGCCAGGTGAAGTTAACTGTCTGACATTTAGATGGAATTTAGGGTAAGACCATTTACTTTAGACCATTGGATAATGTCGGGCATAAAGCTGTTCAGTATGGACAGTCATAGTGAAAGGTAACTGGCAACGCTACAGTCAGATCACCAACGTATTTAACGAAGTCGATTTCTTCTGAAAGGGGGAAGTCATGTAAAAAGAAATAAAAAGGGAGAGGAGAGAGAAGTTCGTCTTGAGGGACACTGGCATCAGTATACAAGACACAGGAAGATTTGCTTTTATATGCAGTATATTTCATTCTGTTCGAGAAATGAGAATGCAACCAGTTGACAGACTGGGACTCGGTTTGTGTCAGAGAAAGCTTATTTAACAAAAGACATCTGGGTACATAGTGGATGTATAGTTAAGGTAGGTACATTGAACCTATAGGACTCCTTTGTCTAAGCAAGAAACAATGTTATGATGTAGGACAGCAGTATTATCTAAAGTACTTCTGCCCTGTTTAAATAGAAGCTGTTAGGGTCATTAAAACGTCTCATGGAGGGTTCAAAGTTGAGTGGAAGTAATGTTTCGACTAATTTCAAAAAAGAAAAGTAATTGCAATAGGTCTAAATTTAACATTCATACCAGAACATGATTCAGATGTTGGAATAACTTAAATGTCTTTACAGGCTGCAGGTACAACATTACTGGAAAGAGAAGCAGTGTAAATGTTCGTTAGAGGATGACATTACATATCCACACATCTTCTGTGGACAACAGCAGGTACAGAGTTGGGACCAAGTCTTAAGGAAAGGAATTTGAGACTTTTGATAAAATCAAGAGTAATTACAATACAGGTCAGATTGTGTACAGGTCAAGGTCACAAAATAATGGGTAGGGAGACGCAAAAAGTGTGGGTAAGAAAGATAAAGGGAGGAAAAAAGGCAAAGAAAGGGTTTGAAAATATTATGAAGTAAAATTGGTCCTTGGTTAATATTTATTTATTTAATTTATATATTTATTTATATTTATATATTTATTTAATAATATTTTCAAACCCTTTCTTTGCCTTTTTTCCTCCCTTTATCTTTCTTACCCACACCTTTTGCGTCTCCCTACCCATTATTTTGTGACCTTGACCTGTACACAATCTGACCTGTATTGTAATTATTCATGCTTTCTTGCCTTATATAAAAACTGTGTATGACAAGTACGTGTGTGATCAGAATGTCCGAAATGTGTTGCGCCAATACATTATACGTTTCAGATAAACTACGTCTTCTTATTGTTTTGTCGAAATTCATAAAGGGAACCAAATGCTTTAAAAATCAAGAGTATCGAAACCATGAAAACTGCTATCCTTATGATTTGTAACACTGGGACTGATAAATCAGAGTCAACTAGTGGACAGGTATTCATTTACGCATGATAAGAATATTGTTCTGCAACATGAACAGAATAGTGAACGGTGTTTGCAAATGGATAAATCCCATTGACACATTTTACGTGTTGTACTTCTGCGTCAGGATGACAGTCTAAATATCATAAGCGAATCCCATAATTTATAATAATCTGTTTGCCTGAAACTATTTTGGAAAATTTTCACAGAAGCGACTTTTTTGTTTTACTTTTCAATTAACATCAGCATAATGTCTCTTTAAGATTACGGGTTGGATTGTAAATAAACCGAATAAATTAGAAGGTTCTACATTTAAGAACGTTAGTAAAATGAGACTCAAATTTTGACCTTGACTGATTACTGTAAACTTGGAAGAGGGTGTTCAACACTTTTCTAAAACCAACTTGGAAACAGCAGTCTTCCAGTTGACTACCACATTTTGCAACAAATCTTACAAAAGTAAAATTTTTTGCTCAGTTGGAATGGTTCTGACCTTCATATGAAAAATTTGTCTTTTGACATTTTTCACAAATTAGTGGTACGGAGCTCTTACGGCGAAGATGAATAAAGTGATTCTGCACTATTTTAAGCTATTTAGGGCGTTATTTACAGAAGTATCCTACTTGTCTTCGAGTGTCTGTAATCGGATAACTCTTCAATTGTCCTCACATTATTTAGCACGAAGGTGATTATGATCAGACAAAAAATTTCGATCGATTTATGCGCAATTTATGCAACTGATAAGCATACAGGTAGGTACAGATAGTGTTTACAGAATGCTATGCAGAGTTAGTTGTTCACAGTAAACAAAGCTTTGTTGTTTAGTCATCAGTGTTCATTTGATATCCATATAGTTAGTTTATCATTACCTTCATTTCACCATCATGAAATTTGAAGCCCTGTACACTCACTTACTTTATCTATCCAACTGATATCATAAGTGAAAAAAAAAATTCCTCACGTGTTGCATATTTGTTAGAGTCAAATACAGATTTATGATAGATAATCATGTGTTGTTAAATTGAAATTCAACTTTGATTCTTTCCATTATATTTGTCATCTTATTTTAATGTAGTTAAGTTTTCGTTTTTGAAAAAATTTTTTTTAATAATGTCGACTTAATATTGGCGTCTGCTATGATGAATGACATGCACTGCTGACAGATGATTTTGATAAAAACACTCACACAGCACTGATTTATCGCATCATATTTTACGTGTATATATATATATATATATATATATATATATATATATATATGAATGTTTGTGTCTGTATGAGAAAACACTTTTCATTCATCATTAAGATAAAGTTAGATTACTGAACAATAATTAATTAATTAGTATATAACAAGTGTATAATCAGTATAAGTGTTATGTGATGACCTGTGGTGTTACCTTCTAACGAGAATGCATTCAAACAATGAATTCTTACTGTATTCATGGCGGAAATCTCAAGTATAGATAACCAGAATGAGACGGACGGCAAAAAAATGAAAAGGACTAAAGAAATTAATTTAGTGCACGTATATATTATTTGAGTATATTTGAGATGTTTGATAATGATTCCTGCAGGCAAATTATCAGAGTTGATTGATTAGGCAAGCAATATTCCTGTGCAATGCACAACTGTCCTGACGTCTTCACTAAGCAAAAACATATTGTATCACGATAACTGACCAGTAGTCTATTCAAAGTATAGGTAAACATGCCAGCTAATCCAAAGGTTCAGTGTAGGTTTACTCAGTGTGTGTCACCTTCAGAAATGACTCTGGCTTCATCCAAATAGTCAGGTTAGGTTGTCTTCCCAGCATCAGTCGACCACCAAGTCATTTCAACGACACTAATCGAAAGGATCCACCGAATCATTCAATCAGAATGAAGATATTTGGAGTAGAGAAAGAGCTGAATTTATTTTACACAACCACACTTACCTGCTTGGAGTTCTAGTGAGAAGTCGTCGTCATTGGGGCACGCTCAGCTGCTAGCGGGAACAAATACTCGTCGATAGCATTGGTTGCTGGTGATGGTGGTGGTGGTGGTAAAATCACGAATTGTCAGAAGTTAGACTTCACAGGTAACTGAGTCGACTCCCAGTTTCTGGATGGTCTACGAGCTTGACTTTTACGCGGAAGGTGCTGGGTTCGCAAACAAGTGGTTGCCTACTGATGATGAAGCTTACACTGGGATGAAACAGCTGTCCACTACTCCTTGTTTGTTTTCAATGGTTCTCTAACTGAGATAAGTCTGTGATCAAACTTGAAATAAATCATATCATTAGAAACAAACTCTTGAAAACTGTTTTTAGTAACTTCTGAAATTTTCATTTTGTTAGTAGTTGAATAGAAGCTACAAAATGGAAAGAAGCAAGCTCAAGAAGAAATTATGTAGAAGGGGAATACAAAGCCTTTCTAGCATACAATTAAGGTTGTAACAGTTTATTGTTAGTTCGTTAAATTAATAACTGTTCGTTTGTATCCTTTATTGTTGTCCTCGTCATGGTAACAAATAATACGAATGTAGGCGTAACAACTAGGAGATTTTAATTAAGCAAAGTTTGATTTATTATAACAGCAGTATATATATATGTACATATGTTCGACGCTGACATTAAGCAAGTCTTGTGAAAGGGCGATGAAAGCATGTAGGAAGACGTGGAGCCAGGTGAAAATGTTGGCGGAGAACCTGAATGCAATGGAAACCTGCAGCTGAAGCTGTGTGTCCCTCTAGGAACTAAAGAAGACTGTATTGTTCAGAATAACATGCGAGTTATTTCATGTTATAACACATGTGAAGCTGTCTTATATGCATAGTTACACTCTATAAACGTCAAATAACCAGTTATATGCATGAAATTATTGAAAAGTTCGAATTTCTTAAAAACTATGCAACCAACACGATTTATATTTGTTATTAAGATTTTGCGTAAGCGTTTCATGGTGGGAAGGTGTTATCCATTTCACTGCACACTTCTGTACTAATTAAACGTAGAAAGATCATGCCTTCACAGCGATCAGCTGGAATGAGATGGAAGAATGTATGCAGAATTGTAATGACTAATGCTAAATGATAATTAATAAGTATTATTACCGTACTAAGTTACGTTTAAAAAAAACTGTAGTTTGAGGTAATGTTATCCAGATTTGTAGATGTCGTGCTAGTACATGTTACTCGACTGAATTAAAAGAAAATCTGCTGGTTGACAAAGTGGTGGGATTTATGAAATGTTTCATTCTGTCCCTAGTTTCATTTGATCAGGAACTTACTACTTAGGGTATAGAGTTTTTACAGGATTTTATCATGAACTGACATTGGTTAAGAAACCATTGAAAAACCTGGGAGTACTGGACAGCCAACTATCTCGTCCTAGTTTGGGACTTTGAATCAGTACACACCCACTGAGGTTCGAACCCGGGACCTCTGGTTACAAGGTGAGCTAGCTAGTAGACCATTAAGACACTGGGTACCGATCCAATGGTCCTTGAATTCTAACTTCTGCCAATTCACCACATAGCGCGACCGCTAGCTTTATTCATTTATTCATAAAACCTTCATATATATAGGTTATTCTAACTAATATTTGAAGTTCACTAAAGAACTTTTTGAACCGGAATTCAGATATTATCCTGAATGTACCCGTCTTCAGACTTTTTTCCGGTTAAACTAATGTTTCTTCCTAACTTCCTCCTATCCCGGGTTTACCATGGACCAGTAAACTAGGAGTTCATTGACCAGCAATCAAAAGTAGACCTTCCGTG
This sequence comes from Trichobilharzia regenti, assembly GCA_944472135.2. Taxonomy (NCBI): domain Eukaryota; kingdom Metazoa; phylum Platyhelminthes; class Trematoda; order Strigeidida; family Schistosomatidae; genus Trichobilharzia; species Trichobilharzia regenti. Next base: position 124,281,835 of record OX235270.1, read on the forward strand.
TGGCCAGCTAGCGTCCTGCCATCGAGCTATCGGCAGTTGAATACTAATACGAGTATGAATCTGTTGAGTCTGGAATAAAGATTAGTAGAAAAGAAAACTGTTTTTTTTCAAAAAACTTTATTCCGAATTGATATTTGAAAATTGAAACGGAATATTCTTTGACAGCACAAATTTAGATTATTACCCAAAATAAAGTTTAGACAAACAATAAATATAATTAGACAATTGCTTATTGAAAAACGCATATTGGCGTTCTGCTTAAATCACTCAGCTATGAGACTATTCTTCCCGAATAATATATCTAGTTGCCTACTTAACCTCCTTCAATTTTATTTGTCTGCTAACCAAAATTCAACAACGGTTTCCTAGTTATAATTCTGCATGTTTCATGAACGATGAATTAAGAGATTTAGTGGAAAATGGAAGCCTTTATAAGTGAATCCGCATTTTGAATATTTTGCTTGACAATTTTCCACAAGGAATGGGTATTTTACAGTAACACACACACACTGATGTTCATATTTTTGTCTCAGTGTGTTTACCATGTTTGCAATTCACAATAATAATGATGTTTATAATACTAAGAAGAATAAGAATAGTACCTGGAAGGTATTCGTTAGTCTCATACTTACGATCAACGTACCTAATGCGGGATGATATCGGCACTAATAGCAAGTTAACCCCTTCACTGTTTTTAAATGTCCACCTAGTGCTGCAAAAGCACTCCCTGTGCAAAATATGACGGTAGTAATGATGACAGTTATGATGGCTTGAAAATTGTGGCATAGCAATTAAATTAGTGAACTGATAACATGGGGCTGTTCATTTCTATTAATGAACAAATCGAATACAAATGAGCGTCATTCAAAGCATTTCCAACAGGCTGCTGCAAACGTTCACCAAAAAATCCATTTCCTGCATCAGTACTGAAGATCAGATGCTCAGAAGCGTTAAGCAACAAGTAACTCTGGCAAAGAACTAACAGATAACCAACTACAAATACTCTGGAGACAGTTGAGTGACATCAGGCGCCAAAACCACAAGATCAATCTAAATAAGAAACGGTGAGTCGAGCATCTAACATCAAACACATGATTTATTCCTGCTTCATTTCCCTTCTCTAGTCCTGTATGTATGAATTCTGTCCAAAGTATTTAACTTTCTATAGTTTGGTTTGTAAGGATTAGTTATGTTTTACGAGTTGATCACGGATTGATATCAGTTAGAGAACCATTGAAAACCAGGGAGTACTGGACAGCTGCTGTTTCATCCTAGTTTGGGAATCATCGGCAGTACGCACCCACTGGGTTTCGAACCCAGGACCTTCCGGTTACAAGGCAAGCTCGTATACCATTCAGCCACTGGGACCCGATGCAATGGCTCGTGAATTCTAACTTCTACCAATTCGTGATTTAGCGCGACCCCAACCATTGTCGTTAGTGGGACATCCATCCACACACGTGACATCTAATTGGACCTCACTGGTCACGACTTCTCACTAGAACTCAGGAAACTCCAACCTGTAGCAAGTCACTAGCGAGCATCAGTCCTGGGTTCGAAACCCAGTGGGTGCGTACTGCCGATGATTCCCAAACTAAGATGAAACAGCAGCTGTCCAGTACTCCCTGGTTTTCAATGGTTCTCTAACTGATATCAATCCGTGATCAACTCGTAAAACAAAGTATTTAAGCTTACAAACAGTCGATAATTGGAAAAGTTCTGTTTCCATCCACTGTTTGGCTTTATCTACAGAATACTCATCCATGCAAACCGAAGCAAACAAATTTTCAGTTCTGTAATCCTAATTCTCCGAGTTTAATAAATATACGTCAATGCATATGCTTCTAATTAATTTTTCTCTGAAACCAAGAAAACTCTGTAGATATTTCTGTGTATTTAATTTCTATCTATGTTCTAGATTATAAGCAACTAAGTATACATAACGTCGTCGGTGGCATAACGATTAGGACGCTTGCCGACCATGTACATGGTGCGGGATTCGATGCCCGGCCGCCAACGCACTCCTTTACCTCGCTAAGTCAGAAATAATGCTGGTAAAGAGGAAAGGTTGGGCATGAGGCTAGCAACCACATCCTGTAAAAAATAAACACTGTTACAGAAACTTCCAGCCACTAGCTTGAAGCCCTATGTTCCACTAGGGAACGTGAAGGAAGGAAAAAAGGTATATATAAAAAATAATACCATACTGTTTAACTGAAATCCCTGTTCTAGCTTTGTTCAAGAAGGGAATAAATAATCACAACAAGAAATTGTTACCAGTGCATCGAAAATGCTGGTGTGCCAGGCAGGTGGTCATAGCTAATCTTTCAGTGGTGAAGATATATATTTGTAGGTGTGATGCCGTGATATTCCGACCTCGCAGTGGCAAAATTGTGAAAAATTTGTATTCTGAGCAGTTTGTAGTCGTTAGTGAAGGTATGTTTCCACGTTTTTGCCGGCAATCTAATCATCTGATTAATGGTTGAAACTTGCATTTGTCAATCCTTGAAGCCGATGTTGGAGTTAAATAATCCAAATACTATTTAAACCTGTTTAAATCTGACCTATTCTTCTACTTTTCATTTCTTAATGAGAAACAGTGGAAATTATGACAGGAAACACTTGAACGGTTGACCTGTTTTGCATGATGAAATAAACTAATCAATCTCTCTGGAGTTTAAGATTGCGGAAACTAATACAGATTATAAATAAAGGAATTGCACTTAATACATTAAGTGGTTTCTCATATAGCTACGGTAAGTAGAACATAGCTCGTAAGGAACCGAAATTCGCACAATCTTTATTTTGGCGACTCTTTTACTTTTCCCCTGACTACTTTGCAAACTGGTTGGCAAATGTACTAGATAATCTAATATCGTTGAGATGTTCTTTATTTCTGCCGATTCACCTTCAGAAACAAGTAGTCACGAAACAAAAGTCGATTACTGATAAGTGTATGTGAATATTGCTTAAATTGCCAATTAAAGAAATGTTTTTTGGTGGCTTCCATTGGCATACATTAAGCATGACTCGTCAAGTAGCGCCATTCAGGTGTACTCAAGTGAACATGTTATATATTCCGTGGAGGTATGAAGGTAGAGGGCATCATTCTGAATGGAAACTTCAAATGAAGTTGGACAACTGGGGACGATAAAACCTTTTAATAATTATCATATAATTTATCTTTATAATTTTTGAAACCAAATTACCTTATTGATTAATTATTAACTTAGTTTATATAAATACACAATATATATATATATATATATATATATATATAACAATAATTATAACCTGTAGACAATATGGTCATACTGAACTTGTAGCGGTAATAGTGATAGTAACAATAATAACAGTAATAATAATATTACTACTTAACACGTATATTCAAGTGTTGGTTTGTAAGGATTTGATTGGTTACAGGATTTCATCATCATCATCATCATCAAAACTTGAATATCGATGAGATGTTCACCAGCGACTTGCCCTATTCAGGTAGGTAGTTACCTGGGTTCCAGTCGGAAGTCGTGACCAGTAGGGTGCAGCGAGTCGGTGTGAGGACAAATACTCGCCGAAGACATTGGCTAGCGGTCGCGCTATGTGGTGAATTGGCAGAAGTTAGAGTTGTCATCTGAACTGGTGACGACTAGTAGTGTCCTGTCAGGGATGCCTATTATCCCCATTTCTATTCAATTTCATCATAGATGTACTAATGGACTTAACCCTAACTCACTTCAGTGACTCAGGGATTGACTTGCTACCAGGGAATAATCTCGTTGACTTAGAATATGCAGACGATATAGTCCTTCTAGGCGAGGACGTTGACAAAATTCAGAGTCTTCTGAACACCTTGAGCTGCAATCTACGAATGTTTGGCATGCGATTCGCTCCCGCCAAATGCAAGGTGATGTTACAGGACTGGACTACACTAACTCCTAGTTTAGAAATAGGGAGTAAAGTGGTAGAGCACGTTGACCGCTTCACTTACTTGGAAAGTACCATCAGCCAGTGACAACGGGTTGATTTCTGACGAAATCTCAGCACGGATACAGACGGCTAGTTTCGCATTTGCCAGTTTACGCCGTCTCTGGCGTAGACGTGATATTCGACCATCTACCAAAGGGCGGGTGTGTTGCTCATCAGTCCGCTCCGTCCTCCTTTATGCCCAGCTGTGGGACCTGGCCATTGAGAGTGGAGGACATGAAATGATTAGCTGTCTTTGATCATAGGTGCCTGCGCTCTATCTCCCGTGTGAAGTGGTATAATAAGGTGAGCAATATGGAGGTTAGGCGCCAAGTGTTAGGTAAGGAAGGAGGGGAAATCAATCGACGAGGCTGTGAAGCTGCATCGAACGAGATGGTTAGGAAATGAGTTACGTATGCCTAGTAATCGCCTTCCTCGACAATGGGCAATGTTATCTGACATAGGATTGGTCAGGCTGGAAAAGAGCTAGCGGCAGTCAAACCAAAACATGGCTTCATCAGTCAGTGAAATCTACAACAGTTAGCCTCAGCTACGTGGGAAGGTGTAGACTTACTGGTTGGAGTCCTCGTGACGGTAAAAACCAATGGTTGGAAATATTTGGTGATATGGCTCAAAATCGTTCTCAATGGCTGATGCAGATGCATCCAATCCTTGTGACTTGTGATTTCCAATCAAACTGTTTTGTTCTTCGTTATTACTATTCCTTTGTCTCACACCTCTGTTTACTGTCTCTTTTATGCATTTCTTCTACTTTCTTCTCTTGCTTTGTGTGCTACAAGGAGAGAGTGTAACGACTTGAACTGGTGCACATTGGTGCAACGTTCTGTGTCGAAAACAGACAGACAGACAGACTGACAGGAAGCGACCAAAGCTGAAGTAAGTAACTGAGTTTATTAGTTGCGACATCAGATATCAGATCCATGTTACAGTATAGCCAAGATAATCATTTGGACCGCTTTTTGCCTCATGGAACTAGTCTGAACAAGTTGTTTCATGACGTTATTTCGTAATATTTGTCTTCTTACTGCTTTCTATAAATTTATCGAAGGGATTGATTCAATATATATGTATATATGTGTATTATGCATATTTTGTCGGGTAAAAGTAATCACTTCAGTCACATGTCATCCTTTGTCTGAATATACTTTTGCAGCTTAGTGAAGCATAAACGACTATGTAAAAAGAGTCTTTATCGGTACTTGGTTAAAATATCTAAATGGATTCGGTGGCTTTAGTACTTCTCATTCGCCAGCCTAAATAGTTTAATAAGTAACTACAAATTATCAATAAGATGTGATCAAAGAATGTACGTTATATAGAGAAATCTATGCTAATATACACAAACGACAGCACAATAATAGTAGAACTAACATGTGAAACAATTATGAAGTCTTTTCTGTTATTATGCTGAAAGAGACATTAAGACAGTATAAAGAAGTGAAAATTAATTAGCTGCAGAAAAACATACATAACCCATAGTCAAAGCCATTAATGATTTTATTCAACGGGTCTTTTGATAACTAATTCAGTATTCAAGCTTAGGTGCGAAATAACATTCAGTATGATGCTGTTAGCAACATTTTATTTAACTATCCACGTAATAATTTGACAAAGAATTTACTCTGGAATACTTTGCTCTTTGCTGTTCCAAGGATAGAACGTATTCCAAAATGTGTGAATTTTTCATATGATTTATGTTTTCATGAGAAATTAGAAGTTTGTTAAGCTATGTGACTAATGTATCACCTCCAGTTGTTTCTATCAGTTAGCAATATCTTCTTGTGTATTGTTCTGTGGTATCATACGTGCTATTCTAATTTCATATATATGTAGATATTGTTACACCTGAAATAAACCCATAAATTAACAAACAACATATTTGAAGAAATCAAATTCACCACAAGAAGAGAAGAATAAGATAACAAAATCCCATTTTTAGATGTTTTAATCAGGAGAACTAACACAGCAAATATAGAAACACTAGTATATAGAAAAGCGACGTACACAGAGAAAATACTCAACTATAGTAGCAATAACCCAGTCATTCACCAAAGAAACTGTGTGCAGACATTGTTTAAAAGAGTTTAAACACAGTGTAGCATTCATGTGTTGAAGAGAATGGAGTAAAAATACCGGATAACCGTCTTCAAAAACAATGCATACCCTGACAATTTCATCAAAAAGGATTAAAACTCGAGTCATAACACCAACTACAAGCCAACATAAAAAAAACATAAGAAAATTCATCCTACCGTATATAAAAATTTCCTCTGAACTAACAGCTAAGATATTAAGACAGTCTGAAATATAGAAATAGCACATGAGCCAGCACAGTCACTTAATTCGGTATTGTGCAGACCGTAAGATCAAACAGAAAAAGAAGATAAAATTAATACCATTAACAAAATAAATTGTATGAACTGTAACAGATGGTCAAAGTGGGCATCCCCTTTGAATCAGAATCCAAAAACACACATTAGCTGTGAAAAGATACGAATATATTCTTTTATATCAATGCATGTAGGTAATTATGGACATCAGGTTGATTGGGATAATGTCGAAATTGTAAACAGAGGAAACACCAAGTGCCAGAAAATTTCTAGAAGCGTGTTACTCAAGCGAATATGCGATTAACAAACATGTTAATATACGCTATATTATATTTTATAATTTTAAGAACCTGAAGAGAAATTATTGAAAAGAATTTTCTTCGTTCAGATTGACTTTTAATGTTAACATACATCAAATCTTGATTTGATACTAGTAACTGGTGTGATGCGTCTAGTCCTCTGATTGGTGTAGACTGAATTCTATCAGTCAGGTTGTAAGGTGACCACCATTCTAGCTAGCTTGCCATCATGGTGCACATTGGTTTGATGATATTAGATGGTTGGAGACCAAGTCTACCAACTAATAAAAAGTAAATCACGTGATATGAAAGTTTAAAATCCTGGTCACTAAGAAATGGTAAGTACAGTTGTAAATCGACTACCAGTCATGAAGATGGTTACCAGGAGACGCGATTCAACCATTCATGGAGAATTTAAATCAGTTCATTTTATGCTAAAGCTTGCGCTGAAGATGTCGTGCAGAAGGACGAAGAAAGCTCCGCAATTAAACCAATCAGCTCAGAGAACACAACTAATTGCATAACTCCATTATATTTATATATAAATTTGTCAAGTTGATATCATATCAACTTGATATTATTATGAGCAGTAGTTTGCGCTCGAAACGTCATCAGTTAAGATTACTGTACAACACTGTGTGGTGTATCAAATAAAATCTTATCCATAATGGAGTTATGCTTTACCACAGTGCCCAAGTTTTATACTTATAACAACTAATTGCAGACCATAAAACTAGTACTGGGAAATCTTTTTCTATCATCTATCGTGTATGGAAAAATTTATAAGGGTTACCAGATACGGAATATTCCATACAACAGATGCCAGTCAACTCATTTAAAACAGCCGGGACTTTGTATAAAGAAGATGCAAGTCCAGACACTATTGCTACGGAGACTGGTGCTGAACTAAAAACCTATGAATGCCGAATTACATCATTCCTTCTGGGTGTGGCCATTTGTTCCGTATATATATATATATATATATATATATATATATATATATATATATATATATGTATATCCTCAATATTTTACTTATCACAACAGTTATTCACTTATATATGATATTCATTATAATAAAGCAAAAACAATATCGTTTTGTTTTCCATTCATTGGGAAACACAAAAACCTTTATTATAATGAGTTATTCACTTAGTCACACACTAACATACACAGACCTAACCTTCTACCCTGTCGCCTTTCCCTCTTATCACTCATTCTCATGGAGCATATAATCAGACAATAGTAAAATTCAATTTTTAGTGTTAATCATGAGCATTCTCGACTATATATTCAGTATTATTCATGATCATTTACTCTGTTATCGGACATTAAATTTAGTACCATTTATATGCACATTACCGTATAAAGATGTTTTGAATTGTAATCTAGTAACAGTGTATTCACACACACATCTTAGATTTGCTGTCTTAATGAGTCATCGTTACTGAAAAAAACATCCATCTTGTTAATAACAAATGTGTCTTAAATATGTATTTAAGCGAAGTAATTGTCAAAAAGGAAATCCAGTGTTTTCAAATATTCGTTAAACATTAACAAATAAGTATTTTATTTTGCTATATTCACACTTCAACATTTCGTGAACTCTGAAGTATCTTAACTTGAATTCATTCAGGTCATAGTATCTATGATTTATGTAATAAAACTTATCTATACACTGTTTCTTGAGTAAATGTGGAGTTAATGTATGTTCACTCAACTAAGTCGAGTAATAATTCAGCAGATAGTCAAACCTGTATTATATATATATATATATATATATATATATATATCTGTACACAGAACTGAACTTCAGTATAAGTCTTTATAATGTAAGTAACTGAATAAAATCAAATTTATGTACATTGAACAAATATAAGGTCATACCTCACCGTACGTACGAGGTCAAAGCCTCGGTTAATTTCAAATAGTTTTCACTTGAGATTTGTACCGAACTGACATTTTCTAATCTTCATTAGTCACTATAAACAGTGTTAACACTTGTTTTAACCGATAATGAAATTATTTGAGATAGCCTTAGATCGGTAGACAATTGTTGTTATAATGGATGATAATTTAAGTTGGAATAAAAACCTAGGTAGAGGTAGAGTTAGAAACTAGCAGCCTCCAAACTGCTATTCCCGATCAAATCTAGTGTAGACTGATATAAGATATAATAGAGAAGAAAGACTGATATTTCCCTTCCACATTCAGTTATCATCCGTTACATCAGTATTCGTCCACAAACTGAAAGCTATCTTAGATATTTTAACCATCTGTTGGCTACGTGTCCTTCTCTTATTTCAGTGTGATTAGGGTTGATAGGAGAAGATATGGTTAGATAGCTAGTTTCATGGTAAACGGAAAGTAACTCATCATTTGTTTCTATGACAGCTGAACTTTTTCCCTGATGACTTCTGTACAATGGTGACCTGATTATCAGTTAGATCACGTAGCAAAGGAGTTAGAGCGCTGGTATTAGTTTTTTATTCTCACTTTCATGATAAAGATAACCGACTTGACATCTCAATCCAAAATACACAGTATTGGACGAAAGGAATGTAACGGATGAAAGTCATAGGTAATGGTTTCCTGAATCATGATAATCGTGAAGAATACCTATCACTGGGAATAAAGAGTTAGTGGTTCTTTGAAAATTTATGTCTGTGTTAGCCGAAGGGTCTACTATAAAAAATCATATGGCTAAATAAAACATATTATTTGCGAAAATAAAGCTAACTATGATAAAAGATGGAGATAAAAGTAGACACGACCTAAACAGCATGGCGATAAGAACACTGACAACAGTAGCTGACGAACCTCCCTGGAAGCTTTCGGCACATCTTGATTTTCATCGTAAAATAAAATTGAATCTAAAGGGTTCCAACTTTCGGAGTTAGAGACTGATATTTTCTTGTACGTACAAATACTACTTGAGTTTGGCACAGAGATTCCTTTTGAATGTATTTTGATTTATTATAATAAAGGTTTTTGTACTTCCCAATGAATGGAAAATAAAACCATATTGTTTTTACTGACGTTTCACTATTTAATGTTAATAGCTTTATCAAAGTATTATTATTAGCATTTTGATTTATATTAGTTTTTTCTGTCCCGTTAGAATATATAAACTGTTTCATTAGAAATTTATTTTTGGCGTTTATGAATTCTCAGAGTTTCCCAACTTTAGCAAAATGCTTATAAAATCACTAGTTAAAGAATGAATTTTCTAGAGGTATGGATTGAGATGTCTGTCATACTTGTAGTTGGTAAAAGAGTATTCCATGGGTGAAACACTGTTTAACTTATGTTCATAACAAGTATTGGAAAGGCACACTGTAATTACTTCAGTCTACGACGAATTTCAATTGTCCTCTACACTTGCAGTTATCTTTCTGTTTGTTCGTCTCTTGACAACAGTGAATCACCTAACAAAGTCAGAATCATATCTGCAGTCTGTAAGTCACTTTAATCTCAGCTTTTATCAACCACGTGCAAACATGGTTGTTCTTCTGTTTAGCCTATTTATTCACTTTCATAAATACACTTAAACAGGCATACACTACTGACTGTTGACATATTGTTGTGGCATCTACTTGAATGCATCAAGGCTTGTCAACTTTGCAGCTTAATAAATTCTCCTTATAACAAGTCTTTTTTCGGCTACTTCTTGATTATCATATCCTTTAAATTGTGAACTGATTTATATGACTTTCTTTAAAGCTGTTCGTACAATTTCATTAACTCTTATTTCTTTAAAATACTAATCGGAACTTGTTTCTTGTGTTAAGTGATTTACATTTTCCAAGTTAATTTCAGAGTGTGAAAAGGATATCTTACATCCTCATTCATATAGCCTGTAGTTGGAGCGATGTTGCTCAAGTAGGTGAAACAGGTGACTTCTTTTGTATATTTCTTACTGGTGGTGATTATAGTGTGTTGGTTTTATGGATAGGGTATCTTCATCACTCCAAACTTCTCTGTGTTCATCTGAGTTGGCATTTTCATTGGTGCTTGTTTGTAGATCTTCGAGTTTAGGTAACGGAAAGTAAGTTACCCCTGAACTCCAACTCTTACAGGGTGTTTTTGCCTGTCTAAATTTTGCTCTTCTTTCTCCCACAGACTATGCGCTTCAATGATAGTAGATTATTATTATTATTCTATTGGGTTCAGAGTGGAACATAGGGCTCTAAAATTGTGCGTCGTTGGCACAGTGGTTAGGACTCTCGCCGACCATGCACATGGTCCGGGGATCGAGCCCACGCCGGCGCACACCTGATATCTATGGTCGGCCTGCAAAATTTGGGCTACCGATATCTATGCTGAAAATTCCATACTTGTACCAAAAATACAGTGTGGAATCAAGCTGTAAATCAAAAATAAAAAAAAAAATCAATCTCCACTTTCTTCTTGCTTCCTTCTTCAGGTTGATCCACGATTACCTATAATCTGTCATCTTCGTCTCACACGATTTGCTCCATTTCACCCTCACACCAAAATACCCATGTCACTCTAGGACGACCTACTCGTTGCTTCCCGTTATGGTTCCACTTGAGGGCCTGGTGTGTGATGTCATTCGATGGTCTCCTCAATCTATGCTCAATCCATCTCCATTTTATCCCACATATTTTTTAAACAATCGGCTCTTAGTCCTCAGCCAGAGTTTCTTGTTACTAATACTGGCCAGCCATTTGATATTCAGTATGGAGCCATAGAAGGCAGCTGTTGATAAATGTCTGCAGTGACCTGTTGGCAATCCTTTTCGTAAAACGTAGGGCAAGTTGCTAACTCATATAAAGAGCTGACTGACTTGACATTGGTATTGATAACCTGAACCTTGATGTTTATGCTGCAACGAAGTGCGGAAGGTTTCCAAACTGGTTTCAAGTTGATGAAGGTGTATCTTACCTTTCCGGTTTGTCTGGTTTTGGAATCTTCATCCATTCCGACTGCTTGTAGTTGAAACGATGCTTCCTGGCTGGATAAGTGAAGAAGGTTATCTCAATTAAATCTCTCTCATTGGTGGTGATTGGTGCTGGTTGTTGTTGCCATTCGTTGATTAGTTATCTTCATAACCTCCGTCTTCTCTATGTTCACGTGTAGTCCTGCCTTCACTGCCAGTCTTTTCAGTCAGTTTATTGGTTCTCGCCTTTAGGTCTTCGAGTTTATGTGACATTAAACATATATCAACTGTGAAATCCGGATCTTCTAGAGTCTTCTTGTTAGTGGTCCAGCGTATTCCTGTCTCCTCATTCCCTGTGCGCAGTCTGGCACATAATCCAGTTTACCACAATTAATAATATCATCGGTGATAATATACAACACTGTCTTACTCCTGTATTTAGTTCGAATGCCTCGCTGAGTCGGTTTCCCGTTGTGGATCACCTAACACGTGGCATTGTCATCTAGCCAGTTGTTGAATGACGCTGACGAAGACTTGAGGTACTGCGCGCTGTAGTGTTGAAGTAGTTTCCAAATTACTTCTCGATCAGCGCTATCTGTCGAAGACCTTTCCGAAGTTGATGAAGTTGAGGTTTGACTGGCATCTTATACTTTGTTCTGTGATGATGCATAGAGTTGCAGTTTGATCAGCATATGATTTGCCTTTCCTGAATACAGCCAGCTTATTCCTGTGGGGCGGATTCTGTATCCAGTGCATCCTTTATTCTCTCCAGAATGATGCGACTTAGTATTTTACTTGGTGTGGACAGGAGCATTATTCCACGCCTGTCGTTTCTTGTAGAATGATGCGTGAGTCGCCCTTCTTTGGCAGTCTTTCGAGATGGTTTTTCTTTCAATCGGTAGGTACTTTTCCTTCTTTTCAAACCTCTTGTAATAATGGTGTGAACACATCTGCCACTGCCTCTGGGTCCCTTTTCAGTGCTTTGGGTTATGGGAATTCCGTCTGGTCCTGCTATACTCTCTGACTTCAGCAACTTAATCGCATTTAAAATTTCTGCTTTCGTTGGAGAATTGGTGTCCACTGGCAGGCATTTCAATGAGTGCTGTTCATGGTGGTGCATTTCTGGGCGATTTGCAGGTGATGGTCGATTCGATAGTCGTTTGAAGTAATTGTTTTATTTTTTATCCTTCTTGGTAATCGGTTCCGCTTAAAAGTCTTTTTTTTGTTTTCATCACCTGGGTTGATCTCTTCCCAGGTAGAGATTTGGTTATCTGCTGTCAGGTCTCTTTTACCTTCAGCCTGCCTGCCCTGCTTCAATTGACAGTATACTGAAGAATACCTTTTTGTCTTTCTTAGCACTCTTCTCACTTCTTTATTCATTGCGAGTTACACTGAGCTCAGCTGCTCTTTCTGCTGCTCATCTCTGCATTGGTTCATCTTACGTTTCACCATTTTCCTCTTTTCTTTTACTTCTAGGTGCCCGTTGAGAGGCATTCCTTGTCTTGTCTCCTCTTTCTTCCTAGAACAGTTGCACACGTTTCCTTGAACATCGCCTTCAGAGGGTTAGTTCCAGTGTTCTGCCACGCAGGTTTCCTCGTCGATAACACGTAGTTTCTTCGGCAGAGCTCTGGTTTAATCTGTAGTGAAGACATCCCTTGTAGTTTTGTCCTTCAGTTTTTGAATGTTGAACTTGAATTGTGGTTTGTCTCCAGTTGTTTTCATGGATTTCATCTTCACCTTGAAGGTTCGTTCCTTGAACTAGATGACGGTCTAAGCTCATATATGTTCCTATTCTCGACTTTGTGTTCAACAGACTGAGTCTCCACTTTCTTGAGCAGCATTGAGGTGAAGTCTGTCTGGTTTGTGATGTGTCCATGATGCGAAATCCATGTTGCTTTTTGTATATCTTTGTGTGTGTACACACTGCCTCCAGTCAGCAGATCACTGAAAGTGGAGAAGTCTGTGAAGATTCCTCCGTTCTCATTCACTTCGTCTAGCGAGAGCCTCTCGATTCATGATGATTTATCCTCCTGTATTATCTGTTCCCAGTTTGGCATTCATATAACCCATAGGGACTTTGGTGTCACTATTTGGATGTTGTCCATTATTGTTTGATGATAGTAGATAGCCTTTTCTTGATGTTTTCTTCACTTCAGACTCTTTGCTGAGAATCATTTGTCTTGAGATATCACCACTATATCTGTCGCTTCACTCCGCAGACTTCGAAGTCAATGCATGGCTTGTAAACTTTATCTGTATCATGAATTCACATCTACGTGGGGAAGCAATTTTATAGTAAGAACAGACAGACAACTCTTTACTGGACTGTTGACTATGTGCAGAAGAGGTTATGTGTTAGAAGTTCAGCTGCATTTATCAATGCCACAGTTCGTCTCTAGGTAATATTGGACACTTAAATGGTTAGCAAGATTCTTTTAAATTGACTTACAAGCACATTACTTCAAGACTACTTATAAATGCTAAATTGTTACTATTCAAATATTGAGGCTGAAGTGATTTCTTTTACTAAATTGGTATCCATTGGCGCCTTCAATTCATCATTCAGAAAAAATCATTTTATTTCATTTTACTTGAATTATGACATAACTAGGTATCTACATGTATCCATTTTCATATGAACTAATATTTTACTAATGTCTGTATTATCATTCTGCTTGGATAACTCATTCCCATGATTTGCTTCTTTGAATTTACCTTTACATCTGAGATAATTGCTCCACATGGAATATAAGATTATCTCTACATTTTCATACGAAGTAACTACACCAGTAGGCTTTATCATTGTTGTGCATTTATTGATTTCTATCCAATTAATTTATCTAATTTCAAAATCATGTTAAAATACAGTCTTTTATCTTTTCGAGGAATAAGAAAAAAAATAAATTCTTTTTCACCACGCTCAGTAACAATTTGATCTAAATTAAAATTAATATTATCATTTGCGTGTGTGGTACACACATTGTATACAAATCTGCATATCTTTGTTGCTTATTGTTCTAGAAGTAATTTGTTATACATAAAGGTGTTTATCTTGTTAACTATGTATGCATACACGAGTTATTGAGTCTCGGTATTCATAAATTTTAGAGTTAATGAGCTATACATTAATGTCAAGTTAAGTCACAAATTGACAACAATTAGAAAACAACAGAAAACTAGAGAGTCCTGAAGAGTGGTCTCATTCTAGCTTAGAATTCTCTAGCAGTAAGGATCAGTGGCCCCATCGGTGATCTAATCATGAACTTTCAGGTTACGAGATGAAATCCCTAGGGTTTCAACTACTGTGGATGAACCCAGTGACTCATAAATTCCAACTGCTGATTCGTGATATTTAACATCGCAGTTAGCCGATGTTATCAGCAAGTATCTGTTCTCATATTCAATTCGGGGGATTGTACAGCTTAAGACTGACTAATCAGTCACTATGGGATAGAGTTACCGAATTCCTAAACTTACGTATTACTGATTATTCTTGTACTGACAAGCTAGATGTTGTAATCACATTATAGCTGTAAGCACACTAATCTACAAGGACGTCATTAATTGATAAAAATGCCATGAAACTACACTTTACAATTAGATTCTTTCTTACTACTTCTCTGAGTTTTAGGAATATGATTAAATTACAAACCTGATAAAGGAAAGATCGAGCTTTGTCTTTCATTCTGTCCAAATATCAGGGATGACTCATAGCCCAGTATTATGAGAGCACTTAAGCAATAATTTCATGTGTTACTGTTTTAGTACTTTACAACTGTTGACTGGATAAACTGTATTCCGAGAAGTACTGTCTATTGATAGACAAAAATAAACTAGAACAAGTACAGATCTATTATCCATATAATAGGTTTAAATTGCAATGAAATTAGGACTGTAACTGGTGGCATAAAGATAACTAGCCGCACACTGTCATTTAGCTAATAATCGGGTCATCCTCTCACTACGGTCACCACGAGTGAATATTTTCAGCGACATGGTTTGGGTTTTGATTCCCGGCTGACACACAAGCCTTAACCTCACTCAACCTATAGTAAACTCAGTAAAGAGGGAAGATGAGGGGTGTAACTAGCAAACCTAACCCGTAAAATTTATTGGTACTGAAACTTCAATCTCTAGCTTGAAGCTTTATGTTCCACTGGGAACTCAAAGGAATAAAATAATAAAAAATAAAATGATAATAACAATGTGAGAATGCTTTAGAATCGTTTCAATTCACTTTTCATAAGCATTAAAATGTATCGTTTGATGAGTGAAAGACAAGTAATGTAGCAAATGAATTCACATGAATTTTAGTTACTCCCATGTTTTAGGTGAGTACACGTAGTCTGGAAGAACTAGGCAAACCTAAACACCATTTAATTCAAGAATTAAGACTTTTAGATACCAAGCGTATGCTTAAAAACATTTAATATATGGGAAATTCAGATTTTGAAGAGATTAGTTCAGTGGTGCTTTAACTTTGCCTCAGTCAACGAACACTAATACCACTAATTGTGCCTCGGTGGCATAGCGGTTAGGACGCTGGCCGATCATGCACATGGTCCGGGGTTCAATCCCTGACCGACGCGCTCCTTTACCTCGCTAAGCCAGAAATAATGCTGGTAAAGAAGAAAGGTTGGGCATGAGGCTAGCAACTCCATCCTATAAAATTAAACACTGCCACAAAAACTTCAAGTCACTAGCTTGAAGCGCCATGTTTCACTGGGGAATGTGAAGGAAATAAAATATCACTAATCAGTTATTATTATTACTATCTGGTGTTTCGGTCTTAATGTTATGTAATACCAATTATACTACGTAATTATTGAAAAGTAGGCTAGTGTAAAGTTTTATACTTAATTACTTTATCTTTAGTTTCGATGTATTCAGTGCGATTGGCTATTAAAGACAAAAGAATTGAGTGACACATGCTATGTTTAGCTCATTTGCTTAGATTGACCAAATGAATGTAGGTAAAGTAAAGTGCTTTGTTTATGCATACAATGCTATAAGAGGAGAAAGACGCATGCATATAAATTAATTGTAAATAATTCAGATTAACTTCTTATGATCTAACCTACATTAACAAAAGATAATTACACTTTTCTTGAGATAATTATTTTGAGATTCATTTAATTGCAAAAAAGGTGGGATGAAAGCTTTTGTTGACCTTAGAATCAATCACTTGTCTCCTAAACTGAATAGTATTTCTCTTACATAAAATAATGCGTCTTATTTCACGTTAAGACAGATAGGCAGTTTTTATCATGCCTCAATTATCAAATAAGTCCATCTTTCACCGATTATATTTAACTACGTGTTCGTAAATTCCAAAGATACGTAAGTGCAAAATCTGTGAAAACTGTGTTAAGTGTTACTACGAAACCCATTCAGTGTGAACATGTGTGCACACAACATAAAGAAATACACATGGGATACAAAACAGTACAGAAAGTAAAGTTTCTTTCCCACTCCTTCTCCTAGTAAAAAGTAGAGATTGGGAATCGTTTAATATTTAGAAATTACTATTCCTCAAATTCTATTGAAAAGTGTGTGAGAAGTATATACCTATAACACATGTGTTCATCAAATCACTATTCATGCGATTTTATACAAATGGCTAAATGCAAAACCCATGCAACCATGACAACATGAGATATCCTGAGCTCAGTATTACGGAGAATGTCACCGTCTGGAAATACGACAGCATACAACAGAAACTGCATACAAGCATAATCCAATAAAGCCTAGACACCCTATGACATTCTGGCCTTAAGGAGAATAGGAAAGATATATGTCACGTCTGTCTTCAAGAGAAAAGAATATTCACACAGCTTCATCAAAGGATGTCTCCACCCAGACTCGGTAATCAGAGCGAAAACATTCCTGAAAGAAATGCCACTGACAAACTGATGAAATCATTCGAGGTATTTTTCATACACAACTCAAACTATCGCTTCATTTATTACTACGTAGACCAAAATGCCCAACAATATAAGGAGATGAAACCAACATCAGCTTTATGATAGATTACATCAGCTGTAAAAACCAGTGGACTTGTAATAATATCTAACGTTTCTTTGATATTCATATCAGTGAACATAAACTAGCAATCGAAGAACAAGGCATTCATTTTTATCGACGTATCTTGACAACTATAGACAACAGATTTAACAGGAAAAACATGAAAGTTTTAGATACTGCCGAAGCTTGGTACTGGAGTCCATCTAAAGTTATCACACATGTTGTTTCACATCATATTTATCTACCAACAGAGAACAAATCACATGTCTGTGACATCAAATACGAGGTCTAAAAACGATAAATACCAATGCAACCAAACGCAAAAATGAAAAATCCTATGAAGACAAACAATTACCACAAAGTCATTTGATGTGACGTTTGTTTCACTCACAGAAAAAAATTCTGAATTCTCCGAAGATGTTATCTGGAAGAACAATAAAGTCTTTACAGTTAAACTATCCATAGGAGAAAGGTCATCATTATGAAAGTACTACCATTTTTATTTATGCGGTAGAATGGTCGAAAACCATGAAAGAGATTGAGGCTTAATCTCCGCCTGCCTTACTCTTAATCCTCGCCTAGTTTACTATCTGGGAGCAGAACTAGAAAAGTAGGGGAGTTTGACGGGAGAAAAGAAACCTCACGCCGTAAAAGCTAACTAATTTTCACTGAAAATTCATCGCTTAAAGCCACATGTTCCACTAGGAAAGCAAGGCATGAAAATGATCACATAAACAGAGTCATTTTAAACGATTTTCTACTGTAAATGTCAGGATAAGTCAACCACTGTGCTTACTTCAATCATCTTCGTAAAAGTGTTTATAACTATTGATGATGCTAATTACTGATTTTATTATCAGGCCAACATAAATTTAATGCTTTTAATGTATAGAAACTGAATATAGCGGGCACAGATTATCTGATATGATAGAGAAGATTTGTAGCTCAGGTGGATGATTTTGATGTGGTTTTATTCTCTGAGCTGGATGCTTAATTTGCGAAGCTTTCATCACCCTACTGAATCCCAGTGGCTGAATGGTATACGAGCTTGCCTTGTAACCGGAAGGTCCTGGGTTCGAATCCCAGTGGGTGCGTACTGTCAATGATTCCCAAACTAGGATGAAACAGCAGCTGTCGAGTACTCCCTGGTTTTCAATGGTTCTCTAACTGATATCAATCCGTGATCAACTCGTAAAAACATAACAAACCCTTACAAACCAAACTTCAAATTGAAGTATGCGCTGAAGATGTCACCCAGTAGGGTGATGAAAGCTTCGCAAATTAAGCATCCAGCTCAGAGAACAAAACCACCTCAAAAACAAATTATCTGAGTTCATAAATATCCACCACATTCTCATCATTTTATTAAAATTAGAAAAGCAAACAAACGGTTAGTTTAAGATCGTGACCAATACAATAGCAAAATAAAAAGGTAAGCTGGGACTAACAACTGTCCAACTACCTTTTAAACAGGTAAACTCTATGGTTAATTTTGATTTTAGATATTTATCCTGACTACTGTGAAACTAATTTTTTTTAAAAACTAATTGGTGGGTCTTAATACTGCAACACTCTTGTTTGAATACGATAAATGTGTGTGAACCAAGCAACTTTCAGTGTGAAATAACTGTAGCTAAGTGATTGGAATGCGTGTGATTATCTATGTTTTTTGTGTGTACCTGAGGTTTTACTACGAGTGAACATTGTTTAAACATATATGAGAAAATAACAACTTTAATCTACACAGGTATATATGTATATACATAGATTAAATGATATGATGACAATGTGGGAAGAGAGAGTAGGCTAGAACAAACCTTGGTGATTTGTGTAGACAATATTTGAAAAGTAGCTTAGTCTTAACAGTAAGATGGGAAAATAAACAAAATAGTAATAGAAATTACCTCCTAAATCTTGAGATATTACATCAAGAAGTTAAGAGTTTAGGTAATTTCTGAAATTACTGCTAACAGTAAGATAATGTGACTATGTTAAGGTATTTCCTTCTGTAAGTCAACAAATTTTCAACAGGTTTTGTCAGTCAATAAATCATTTTGTTTACTCATTAGCCTATTTGACAATAACTTGTCAGCCTTTATTAAAGTGTTTATCAAGCTGAATTGTTCTTCTTCAAAGGTTAAGTGAACATGAGAAACAAGGAAATTGTTATTTGCTTCCACCCTAATAAATTTAATAATGGATGACATCTCAAATAAACTAACACTTTTGAAAATTTCCACACTTATAGACTTAAGACACACTTTAAGGAAGTTTTTCTTTGCAGTATGAAGACTGAGGTTTGAATTCAACTGATAGGTGATGAGCCTAAAGGGGTTTATTTCAAATATAAACCTGTTTCAGTGAAAAAGTTAGCTACAAATACTTCGAAGCTAATAATCCTTGAAGCAACAAAATTTGATTATTTTCCCTTCAGCACCTTGGCTCTGTATAAAAAGCATAAAATTTAGCGAAACACACGGAGAACTAATTAAATCTTATGTTCCCAAAGATTATTCTTTTCAATGGGATTCTAGTGATAAGGATTACTTTATTCATAGATTATTGATGGTTTTTCACAGCTAATCATTGATAAATTTCTTTAATTCAAAGTTTGATAAATCAATAATAGTGATAAAATTTAGTCATTTTAATTAATACTAATAGTCCACTGAATATATTTAAAATATTGACCGAAAATATATTTATCTTTAAGATCAGATGAATCAAGAAAAAATGTCAAGGACTTATGTGCAGTATCCGTATCAAAAAATATATGGATTGAATTTAAAGAAAACACTAATTAAGTTTTTGATTTTGTTCCAGTTTTGATTACGGGTTGATATCAGGTGAAGAACCACTGAAAACCAGGGAGTACTGGACAGCTCTTTCGTCATAGTTTGGGACTCTGCAGTGGTAGGAACCTTCCGGGATTCTATTTCTGGACGTTCCAGTTAAAAGGCCAAAAGACTCTTGAAAATCAATTTGATGTTGGCTAGTGACTGGCTGCGAGACGAATTCGCCTGGAGTTCTAGTAAAAAGTCATGGTCAGTGGGTACGTCCAGTTGGCAGCGAGGACAAATATCCTTCGATGATATTGGCTGGAGGTCAGGCCAAAATCATCAATTCATTGAACTGGGTCCCAGTGGCAGGGTGGTCTCAGAGCTTTCCTTGTGGCTAGAAGGTCCTGGGTTCGAGACCGAATGGTCGCTAACTGCCGATGAGTTTCTAACTGGAACGAAACAGCTTTCCAGTACTCTCTGTTTTTTCAGTGGTTCTCTAACTGATATCAATCCATGGTCAGACTTGAAAGCACTGATGTTTTATTTCGAAAAACTGCTTACACTTTAGAGTGCTCAGCATGATATAGTCTTTTAAGAGGTCGACAGCCGATATAAGCGGACCCGACTGCTTCAGTGGAAATAGCAGCTAGTTGGAGTAGTTTTTTATTCCTCATATTATTGCATATAAGAACTCTAATTAGATTTTCATACGACTAAAGTTTGTTATTCAAAATGTCTTCTACAGTTATCCTCACGATCAGACATCAATAAGTCAATCGACTATAGAGAGTGAACGCTGAGAATACTTTATCTTATTATGTCAAGATTTTACACAAGGATTTTGTGAGTGGTGGTAATTTATCAAAAATAACATAAGTTAGGGAAAATATTTCAAGACCCAGGCATTATTTCCTGCTACTAGTACCAGTGCGACTAAGTTAACTTAGTTAACAAGACGAATTATTTTACAACAGAAATACCATACTAAACAAACACACTTCTGAGTCACTTCAGATGTTTTTTAACAGAGTAGGACAATGCTTCTAAAACCATACGGAGGCATACAGTTATCTTTCCCGTCACTAACACATAAGTCCTGTTTTCATTCAGGTTTTTATTGTTATCACATCTACAAGTGTTAAACTAAAACAAACAGATCATACTTTTACACAGAGTACAGAATTATAAGAGTATGCACTGTTTAAGCTCTTCAGGCAAAGAATAATCTTTGATACAACGGTGGACATAATGTTTTCAATCTGAATTAAGATCCACTTCCTTTTATTTCCATAGGGTAGCTGGTGGCAGTACATTAAGTGTTTTTCGAAATGTGCATCTTTACATTTTGCAATCCAAAGACACAAGTGTATCATTAAAAAGGGAAATTGAAAAAGACTGGTGGATTATGTTAGATGGAAATATATTTACATATATATGTATATTATATACACTTCTAACAAACTCTAGAGGCTTGAATCGGCCAATGAATTTGAGATAGTGTCTTTACTTTATGTGGCTGTAATCAAGACATGACCGGATGTCTTCATAAGCATTGGGCGCCGACAGAAAAAATATACAACTTTGTCCAAGAATCTGATTAATAGAACCAAACGTCTAGTTATTGAAGAGAAAGAGATCGGCAGGGAACTAAAATTGGCTCAGTCCAGTCTTGAATCAAATAATTACCTTATTGCTTTCATAAAAATATATTTAAAAAGATAAGGATAAATCGAAACCTGTTGTTAAGAATTGGTTCAGTACAGTGATGATTCCTTACCGCAATGAAACATCGGATGAGATAAAACGAATCCTTAATGATCATGTCATAAGAGTGTATTTTCATGCAATTAACACCTTACGCTCATCACTGGCGAAGGTTAAAGATAAAATAGAAAAAGAAAACCAACAGAACTGTGTGACCCAGATCAATTGTGGGGACTGTGACTATAGGCGAAACTTCTAGACAGGCAAATATGAGAGTAAAAGAGTATGAACAATGTCTAAAGGTGGTTCCAAAGAACTCTGCAGACTTAAAGAAGCTAGAAAACAGATCAGCGATTGCACTGCATTTGATGGAAAGAGGACACAAAATCAATATTTATAGGGTTAAGGCTCTACAGAAAGGTTTTTGTTCGAGTAAAGAAAGACTGACTGCGGAAGCTTTGCATATATGGGTGATGTTAGCTGATGCATGGCAAGTCCTGATTAGTAAATAAAAATGGATATATAGCGCTAATCATCATTCTTGGTCTAAATTCCCGATTGTGTACCTCTTCTTATAGAGAGGTTAATAAATGATTTACAAGTGTTTCCCCATACACACATACACACTATTGTATACTGCATATACACATATATTTTATTATTCAGTTATTTATGACCGTCAACTTTTAGCCGAACGTAATCACTAAAATTCTGATGGACAGTACACTCAATTTAAAGTGTTTAGACTAATATATATTGTAAGTTTGAGGTCAAATGTTGATCACAGCTCATACAATTTTGTTTGTGATATTTTGATGCCTCTTTCATGACTCATATGATTGGACAGAATTTTTAAAACAAAAGATGTCCTTTAAGAAATTAATTTGTAAAATCTCAGCGAAATTGAAGTGATTATTTCCGACGTTTCGTTCGGCAATCTGGTCCGAACTTCTTCAGGAAATTAAACGAAATTAACATAAGAAAGGTTTATATATAAAAGGAACATCTCTTGTTTTTGAAACTTTGTCCAATCATGAGCCATGAAACAGGCATCAACATGTATAATAAACTAAATTTTATGAACTGTGGTCAAAATTGTATGTTTTTATATGAAAGGATATCCCTTGTTTTAAATTGTTTGTCCTGTCATATGAATCATGAAACAGGTATCAACAGGTACATAAACCTCTGTCATGTTAATTTCGACGGATTTCCATGATGAAGTTCGAACCAGTTAGCCTAACGAAACGTTGGAATTACTCATTTCAGTTTCGCTGAGATTTATACAAATATAATTTTTGTAAAAAATTAAGTAAAACCTTTCAAAGTTTCCTCCTCAAAAGTGGTTCGAATATAGTTATGTTGTAGTACAATTCCCAATATTTTAAGACTTTGTTTGAACGTGTACGTGCGTCGGTGGCACAGTGGTAAGGACTCTCGCCGACCATGCACATGGTCCGGGGTTCGAGCCCACGCCGGCGCACATCTGATATCTATGGTCGGCCTGCGAAATTTGGGCTACCGATATCCATGCTGAAAATTCCATACTTGTACCAAAATACAGTGTGGAATCAAGCTGTAAATCAAAAAAAATAAAATAAAAAAAATACACGTTCAGACAGGCACCAACGCCATTTTGCGCTTTTTCGTTGTGCTGTCAAGAGGCACTTCCTTGGGTTTATAGTAAAGCTGTATTGTTTTAGATAAGTTCTAAGTTTTATTGCCTGTATAACCTTGACCTTTTATTTTACTTAAATTTACTGGTCACCAGACTACATTTCCAATTAACTGGATCTTTTTAATTTGGGTTTTGTCGTCATTACTTACAAGTTAGGTAGAGTACTGATTTATTAGGCAGCTAAATAAATTAAGTTTAATAACGGCTGACAAAGTGTAGCGTATCAACAGCACTACCAGTCAGTACCTTACACTTCCTTTGAGGAAGTTCACACCAAATGAATACAAATATTATTTTTACATGTGAGTATTTTATTCACGGTTTCCTCTTCTTTTTACAAACACTGACAAAGCCCAATTTTGAGTTGTGAATTGAAAAGGGTGAATGATTAGTCTGCTGTAAAAATAAGTGAATCAATTTTAACAAAGTGAGCATAATGCAAAGTCAAGTAGTGAATACGGCGAAAACGAGGCTTTAAAATCACGAAAATATCATATCACAAAAGTCAATAAAATCCGAATTTCCTGTGAAGGTTTGTAACAGTGAAGAACAGAGAAACTTGCGCAGAACAAAAGTGATGAGGACTGATGGGATATGTATGAGGATAATTTATACTCTAATTGCAGGATGTTGGTTCGTGAAAAACTCTAACATCTGAAATTAATCCAAATCTTCCAAAGCCGCATAATCTGAACGTCAATCACCAGCGCATTGATGGCTACTGGATGGATGACCCAAGGCGTTAGTGAGAAGTCGTGACCAGTGGGGTTCATCATGTGAAGGTGAACTGGATGCCCATTGAAACACTGTTAAGGATGGCGCTATATCAGGAATCGGTAAACCTAGAATTCATGGGTCAGTAAATTCCAGCTCAGGTGGCTAAGCCCATAACCTGAATGTCCCTGATGGAGTCATGGGCTTGCAGCGATGAGGAGTCTCAAAACAGGATGAAATAGCTACCCAGTGCTCTCTGGTTTTCAGCGGTCTCTCTAACTGGTGTTGGTTCGTGAAGAAATCTAACAACTGAAATCAAATTAAGATTGCCATTTTACAATGACTACAATGGCAACAAACATACTATCCTTAATTTCACTGAAGAAACCACAATGCATACACACGTTGGTTTAAACTGCCATGGTCTAAAAATGAGTAATAAAGTGTTGGCATCATTTCATCATGATACCGAAAAAGATATAACGTCTTACATTATGAATAACACGCATTTTGAGGAAATCTATTCATTACACGGTGTGCTCATTTATGTTGTCTGTTATTCAAGGAAATTTCATTTATGCATTAAATGGAGTTATTCCAAGAGTGACCTTAAATCTTTGTAACTTTTAAGCTAAAGATATATTGACGACACAAAAATATTGGAAGTATCTATTACTGACATATCCCATGATATGACCTCATTGTTTGCTCATACAACCTATGGTCGACAGATCAAACAGCTAAGTGCTCTAGTGCATCACATCTTTTGGTAAAAAACACAGTTTCTTTGAATAGTAAAGGTCATCGAATAGATTGTATACTTAGTCTACCTAAACAAATTTGACTAATTGTAAACATCAAAACCCAATTCATTTACTTTGATCATTGCTATGCTTTTCTTATTTTTGATGAAGTACTCGAATTCCCAAAAAAAAAAATAATAACAGTTTCGAAAAATCTTTTAGCTGGAACAAAATTTACGGTAAACCGGGTGATATTTTCTCACTGAATTTTCTTATGTAAATATATCTTTAAGGATTATGTTTCGATCAACAATCTTTGGAAAGGCAACTAACCGCTTCATGATTTGTTTTATTTAGAAATAAGATCATTGATACCACTATTATAAAGTAGCTTTGTTGTGTGAACAAAAAAAATACGGTGAACAGAACTTAGATCTTATCCAAAAAGTGTGGCTGATTACAACCTGAATTATCACTTTGCAGTAAAAATAGATTTAGGTGGTATCAAAGAGTTTGTCTGAGAGGATATGCGTATATCCCTTAGGATAGTTTGCGTGTAGATGAAATTAAGTTGGATATAAATAACTGCAGTTGTTTTTGAGAAACTAAACAGTGAGATTTCTGCAATGGGTGCAGGTTGAATGTTAGCTGTGACATGGATAATTCTTATCAAACTAGGAAATATATCCCACTTACAAAGTAATGAAAGTTCGCTCCACTTATATGGCCTGAAGATTAGGAAATTAAGTGACCCGGCTGATGTGGTAGGAGTGTATTTTCACCAGCTGACTTCCCATACCTGTAGGAATACTTGAATCCTGTCAGGATGCAAGATTTTTCAGTATACTTCACCGCTTCATTACAAAATCATCATTTCCTTAAATGAATGGTGTCTCAGGCAGATTAGGAGGAAAGCGTTGAAGGCTATAGAAGAACTGTTATGAAATTGGTCCCTGTACACTAGTTTAACTGTTAGTATGCTTTTATCATTTCTCAAACTTTGAGGACTATTACTTCTTGCTGTGATAAGTTCGACCACCGACGACATTGGTTGGGGTTGCGTTAGAATTCATCTGCTGGCCATTGAATCGGTGACAGTGGCTGAATGGTATGCGCGCTTGCCTTGTAACCGGAGGGTCGTGGTTTCGAACCCCAGTGGGTGTGTACTGTCGATTATTCCCAAACTAGGATGAAGCATCTGGCTGTCCAGTACTCCCTGGTTTTCAATGATTCTCTAACTGATATCAATCCATGATCAACTCGTAAAAACAATGATAAATATGCTTCCAAAAAGCCTGTATTAAAATATATGGCATTGTAGTTGATCTGTAATTCCATTTGTGACGTTTTCATTGTCTTATCTTAGGCCTAGAATTCTATTAGAGACGACTTGTTCTAAGTGAAACAGAATAACAAACTAAGACTGGACTCGTAATTTGCACACAAAATCTGATTTATTTTGAAATCCATGCAAAACAACTTAATTTTAACCCTATAAACCTAATTATTATGTGTTAACTTCAGTATGTCTGCCAGACGACAACAAACTTATAATTATTTATAGTTGAAATGAGAATGTTTTGATGCAAAAAGATATGTTTTTCGGTTGACTAAAGTTTTGTAGTATAAAGTGCTGGTATAACCCACTGAAGTAGGTCATGGGTTTGAACACCTCACCACCTATCGAGGTTCTGGCTGTTCGGTAGTATCACTAGGCCTCAAACAGTGTTGTAGTTCATTGAAAAATGCCTGGAAATGCAATCTGTCACCAGGTATCACTTTATTTCATTATTAGCACAAATTATCCCGCTATTTGTTTGGGGATTCCTCAACAGTATTTCTAGTAAGCTTTTGTGTTATTAAGCTAAAATATATACTCAGTATTCAAGTATGGCGATTTCAGCTTTGTATGAATCATGTGTTGTTTTCTAATAATTTTAAGTAATTTTACTGAAAAGGCACTTGAGTTACGTCAAAATACTCTGAATGTTTTAAGAGTTATGGATTCATCCTACGTCATATTTCATGTTGTAGTTTGTTGAACAGACTGAAATGATGGATTGACTACTAAATACAGTTAATTAGTTGGTAATTTAACATAACATGACAATTCTGTCATAAGTAAATTGAGACTAAGCATGTTCTTATTTTTGTTGACGTGACTGCATAGACTTCATGACAGAACTGATTTGATTAATTACGCAGTGATATGATTCAGATGAGGGATTGGTTTCTGACGAAGTAGAATATTTACCCAAAGTTACTTGTTTGGTGGTAGCTAACATTATTATTCTAGGCGCACGTTTCATCTTGTCTAGATTTCAGCAGCTTGATATACCTTCTTCTCATTAAAAATGATATTCTCACCGATTCAAACACCAAAGCGTGATCCACAGGACCACTTACCTACGCCAGACACCTCTCATGCAATGGCTATGGCTTAAGAATTGTTGCTATTTGTGAGTTTTCAGTGATATATAAATACAGAATTGATCAGCCTCTTTGTGATACATAAACTTACTGAACGGATGCCATGACATTAACAGGATTATGGGGAGGTCAAAAACGCAAATAGATTTCAATACTTAAAGGTATATTCCACCTTGATCACGATATTCTTATTTATTTTACATGAACATACTAAACAAAATTTGTCATATTCAAGTGTTGGTTTGTAGGGATTTGATTGGTTGCAGGATTTCATCATGAGCTGACATTGGTTAGAGACATATTGGAAAACGTAGGAATACTGGACAACCGTTTCGTCCTAGTTTGGGACTCTTCACAGTGTGCACCTGCCAGGGTTCTAACCCAGGACCTTCTGGTTACAAGGCGAGCTCGTAGACCATTAAGCCACAGGGACCTGATCCAATGGCCCATGAATTCTTCATTGCACCTACTGCCCAGACAACATGTGCACTAAAATTGATTTTCATAAAAGTTCTGATTCACTTTTTTATCAGTTAAATGAATGTTGATAACATTTTGAATCAAATCGCCAACACCATGTTAAATATTGTAATTTTCGTGAAAATCATTTAGTAGTATTCATTATATCTATATAGCTGATATGATATGATAATGACAATAAAATGTTAACTCAAATAAAGAAAGAACGAAAATATTTACAAGGTAATGCGAACTCGTTTTATTTCATGGATTCTCTTCAACTGCGTACATCCACGAAATAAAATGAGCTCGCATTATTCTGCAAATGTGCTCGTTCTTTCTTTATTGAAACTAATAAAGGGAATCGGTTGTATGAAGTTTTAGCTTATACATCTGTCGAAATCGAGTGTCCTCTGAAGTTTTCGAATCGGCGTAGAGGATAGTTAGGTTAAAACACTATTATTTGCTCAATCCCTTAAAAAGATACTTATATTGAATGAGATAGGAAAATGATTCTATGACAACCTATATATAATCAAAAAACCTAAAAACAGATTCTGTCAAAAACGTCAACATTACAAAAGTATAGCCATTTGTATGTATGGTAAACACGTACACTGGGAGGAGTGTTTAATTTTTTCACGTAAGTGCTGGTAAACATTCAGCTAAATATATTGAAAAAAAACAAATCAACTTAGATGAGAACAAACCTAACCTGGTTTTCAAAAAAGTGCCATTCATCCTCCTTGCAAAGAAGTGTCTGACTAAATAAAGAGCATCACTAACAATCATGACATAAGAGTGTATTTCCACACAACTAACCCCTTACACTCGTCGCTAGTAAAGGTTGAGAATAAAATAGAAAACAAATAGAGTTGCATATGCTAAATAAAATATGGGGGTTGTGATGTTATGTACCTATGGGACATGAACAAAGTCTGAAGGTACTTCAAAGACCTCAGTGAATTTGAAGATACTAGAAGCCGGACATAAGATATTTTGATAGGACTAAAGTTCTGCACAAATGTTTTGGTTCATATAAAAAAAGATTGGCTAAAAAGGCCCAACTTGTATGGCTGAACCCATCAATTTTGAATAAACATTGTGCTATGTTAGTTGATGCATGGCAATTCATGAATAGTAAATAAAATGAATATATATTACCAATTCTCATATCTAATTTGTTACCCTCATTATCTGTATCTTCTAAAGCAATGTATATTTAAATGTTTTGTTGAAATACTAACAATGATGTGGAATTGTTCGCCCATACACATTATTGTATATCATTTGCATTTTTATCCAATTCAGGTTGCATTCTACATTCCAGGTCACCGTGACCTTTATATGAACATTAACATTAAAGATCTATGTGAAAGTACACAGCATTTATAGTGTTTAAGAATATGGACTAATAATAATTTTGTGGAACAATCAGGTGGAATTTTTATCACAGGTCATGCGATTCTGTTTATTTCGTTTTTGATGACTATTTGTAAATCATATGTGACTGGATAAGACTAGTAAGGACAAGATGTCATTTTTAAATAAAACATACCTTTGATACTTCAATTTTGATTATTTCCCTGAAGAAGTTCAGACTAGTTTGTTGACTGAAACTTGGGAATTATTTATTTCTCTTTATTGTTACATATGTCTACTTTTCACTCCGCGCACAATTATTCTGGAACTGTTCGTTTATATCTTGATCAGAATCCGTGCAAATTCATCCTCTATATTTATCTGATTAGGGTCATTAGGGACATCATTTCTTATTTTCATGTCTCATTGTGTTATTTTACAGCTTGACTATTTCTCTTCAGACTCTTTTTCATTCGGTCCCCATTTACACAGTCATTGTCATCATCATTCTAGTTATTACTATTGTTATTTTTCATCCTTTTCGTTTACACTGGGCCGTGTATACATTACTTGATTACTATTCACTGTATTTTAACCAATCAAATTCCTGCAGACCAACATTTGATAATTAGTCTGATGCTCGCTAGCGGCTGGTTATATACAGGAAGTGAGAAGTAGGAACCAGTGGAATCCGCCAAGTCAGGTAAGATAACATATGACATTGGTTGTCGATTACGGTATATATATATATATATATATTGCAAATTGGCAGAAGTTAGAATTCATGGATCACTGGGTCGGGTCCCAGTGGTTGCGTGCTGTTGAAGAGCCCCAAACCAGTACTCCCACGTTTCCCAGTGGTTGTCTACTTGGTAACAACTCATGATCAAAACTGTATCCAATCAAATACCTGGAACTCAACGGTTGATTATGACTGTTATTTGTCATCCCTCAAATTTCTATTCAACCTATCCCGTTTATTTGCTTTTTTCCGTAGTTTGCTTATTTCCGCTCAATTCATTGGTGAAGCCTAATTGTGCGAGTGGTCAGTTGTGTTACCTTGCAGTGTCATGTGACACTTCCGCTTGAAACATGAAAGAAAATGGTTTACCCACTTTACAGTAAAGATATTTGCAAGTCATTTCATCAGTCAAACATGTATAACAATTCGAATTGAGTACTAGGCTCAGTACTATTCAGACAAATATTCATCCAATTTTTCAGATTTAAAATATTCTAATATGCTTTAAACTCTTATTTTTATATCACACATCATGCAATCAAATACAATGGTGAATTATTAAATATTCTATTTTCGGTTTCTGATTTACGTGACTTCAACTTGTTACAATAATGAGGCGATATTAAAAGTCATACGATATAGAAACGTGTCTCTACTCTTCAGTTTAAATTATAGGATTAGTAGCATGTTAAATTACGTCCTTTTGTTTAGATTATACATTTGTAAATTCATGAAGAATCAGGTTGGAAAATAGTCAGTGGTGGTCAAAACAAAAACGTGGCTTCATCAGTCAATGAAATCCATAACAGTTAGTTTAAGCCACATAGGAAGGTAAAGATTTCCTGGTCCTGGGTCCTCGGGACGGTAAAAACCAATGGCTGCAGACAATTGATGATATGGCTCAAAATCGTCCTCAATGGTGCAGATGCATCCACTCCTTGTGGCTTATTATGTACAATAAAACTATATGGTCCTTCGATATTACCATTGTTTTGCCTCATATCTCTTTTTACTGTCTCTGTTTTGCATTTCTTTTAACTTTCTTCTCTTACTTTGTGTGCTAACTGAAGTGTAGCGACTAAAACTGCTGCACATGGGTGCAAAGTTACAGTTAGTCACTTAGTGAAGCATAACATCTTAAATCAAAATGATTTTAATTTTCCATGACACACGTAACACTTACTCTCTTGCATTAGGGGATAAACCGAAATATCAGTCACGTAAACAGTAGGAATGCTTTGATGATCTTTATAGGCATGATTGTAAACAGAATTATTGTAAACGACATATTGATAAATTTCATTCCAGAAGTAATGAGACATGCAGAATCATAACATTACAGTGTAACCAGACGCTGAACAAGTAGGTGTTATCAGTCACTTAGCATCTCTCTAACTATCGAGTTCTGTATTACTTGAAAAGATATCTGTGAGTACAAAAAACATTTCTAATCCCTTTCATCTTCCTCAGTTTGTATTCAAGGGACAGTTTTTCTCGAGTCAACGGTTTGACAATCACATAACACTCTTATAGAGTATATACTTAAGGTTACCCCTAAACTAACTGCACAGTATTTGTGGATTAAAACTCAGACTGTAAAAAACACCAGTGACGTCAGAAAGTATGACAGTGAATTGTTATTTCTGGACAAAATTTTCACCTGTTCTACATACAGTTTACTACTAGCACACAAATATTTAGCGCAGGTGACAATGACGTAAATATTTCAGCAGATAAATGTCCTTTACAGGGAAAGTAAAACAAAAATACTGTGACAAATTATAACAAGCATAGTCCATATTATAGGAAGATAATATAATATAAGCTGTGCATACACCATTGTGGTTTTATTTAATAATGCATACTTTCTTCAGTTGATAGGGTAATATTTATCTTATTGTTCTGACAAGACGCTTCTGCTTGTATTGATAGCAGTAATGATGCAGATTATCATTCTAGTAAAGAGATAGAATGGTTTTAATTTAATGGGACACTAATAAAGATAGCATTAGAAAATAAATCAGCTGTGAGGTCATTTTAAGGACTCTTGATACATAGTAGGAACTGACTACTGGATTATTGTTTTTGTGTTAATCAAAATCATATGAGCCAAGATTTGTTTTGATAAGTTTTCAGGTTAGAGGCATGATGAATGTGCGGATAACCTGAAAAGTGTGTGTTGTCTAACTACAGCAGGTAACTTAGATGGCATGCATAATAACCACATTTTTTCTTGAGTGTGAATACTGTTGTTTTTTTTCCGCTTAACTCACTTACTGTTTAGTGTAGTAAATTGACATTTGACTGTAATCAAGGTCATCCATCTAATCAATAAAATAAGTTAAACTGAACGCAAACAACTATCTCAGGTTTTGTTCATACTACTTGTGAGTAAGCTGAGCATATTCAACAAATTGTTTTCATGGTATTTCTTTCGTTCTGATAATGGTGTACATTACACTTCATGAAAATATTTTAGAATTTTGTATGGAGGGTTAGCAGGCTGCAGACTTAACACACGTAGTTAAAAATTACACGGTTATTCTTACAATCTATAGAAGTGTATCTCCAGAACTTATAATATGTATAACCACAGTTATTTCTATTCTTTCTGATTCCTTTTCATGATATAAAGCATAATACATAATGGTTAGCAGAATATCACAGCAAACTGCTTGTATGAAGCGCTTGTTTGCTTTTTATTGGACAAAAGTCGATATATATTTATGCTGCTCGCAGTCCAAGGGACGTCTAATAGATGAGGTTCTAAGTGGAATTATATAAGGTCAAAGGAAGAAGACACTAGAATGGCTTACAATTTGTCTTAGTTATTATGATTATGATTTGCTCTACTATTTAAAAAAATTTCTGTGTTTAATTGAAGGATATTCACTATTGCCTTAAGTAAACGTTATTTATGCTAACTTATAATTTATAGTTTTTATTAAATTGGAAGTATACATGAACTTGTGCTTAAGTAAGAAAAAAATCTACAAGTCTAAATCATATTCCAGTTACATTTCAATTATATCACTA
Organism: Trichobilharzia regenti; assembly: GCA_944472135.2. Classification (NCBI taxonomy): domain Eukaryota; kingdom Metazoa; phylum Platyhelminthes; class Trematoda; order Strigeidida; family Schistosomatidae; genus Trichobilharzia; species Trichobilharzia regenti. Next base: position 124,315,023 of record OX235270.1, read on the forward strand.
TTTTTCTTTTGTTATCCAAAGTCAGGTTGTTTTCTGTCTTCGTATAGATTGATCGTATGCAAATGTTATCAGTTTGCTTAATTGAGAGGATGTGAAATTGAATAAAACACCAACGTTTTTCATCTCTAAGCATTTCAGTATTATGAATTACCACGGTATCTAGGTATGCATGAATTAGTGGCAGAATTAAAATGAGATGCTTCTAGTCGTTTTGCTTTTGTGCCATTTCTCATAGCGAAAAATAAATAACATGATCTCACTTGTTAAATTTTCTTTTGTGAGCTTCAAAATCTTAAGCATTGTGTGTTTACAGAGAACAGGATACAGGAAACTGTATGTTGATCACTTCAAAATTTCCAGTATGTTAGCAGAAGATGAAATGAAGTTCATTTTTAGAAAAAAGATTATTAGGCTTATAAATTTTTTTAAATAGGGGAAGTTTTTCTATGAAGGCCCTAATTCTTTTCAAATAATACTTTTTTTTCTACGAAGACAACTTGACATTGATTTGAACCAGAATAAATGGATTTCACTAAAATGCTGTCAAGAAATATATTTCAATGATCAATTTTGGAATGATATTCAAGCATTGTGTACTTTGTGTAGTAAAAGAGTAAGTAATATTGGAGGCACAGGAGTGTAATTCGGCCATTGTGCCTCAATATAATACCCTATTTCATAAGGTGGTACATTATTAATAACCACATGGTGTTTAAAGTAGTCTCTTGCTTGTAATCATATCCGTCTATTCATACAACTTCGTATTAGATGATTGAAGGTAACCAACAGGAAGCCTTGGACCTTAGTTTTGTTCTAGTTGGTATTCGTCAGCAAGGCATGTCTGCTGACAGAATTCAGTCTGTAGCAGAACTTGATGCATGATACTAGTTACCAACTAGTAACCAATCAAAGCATACAACTTCATAACCTGATTTATATCGTTTTTTTTTTATTCGAAGTAGGTATTTTGTTATTTATGTTGCGTGTATTTCATTTTAGTCTGATGAACAAATATTTGACGATTAACCTACCTCTTCACCTAACTACTTTCTAATACTTTCACCCTATTCCAACTTGTTATATGATTAAATATATGTGAGTGCATTACAGTGGTCAGTCATCCTAGATCTACCTAGATTCCTATTTTCTGATGACCTAACTGACATCGATCTACTAATTTGACTCATGCAGGGTCATTACATGACATCTGGTACATTGTACTGTCTCATATACGAGGGTATGTTGGGTGCTTAAGCCAACAAAGCTCTTATGTGACTGAGTCGGTTGCTTAAATGTTACACTCAGACTAGCCTTATTACGAACTTCACGCATGACTTCTGTTATTTTTCCATCATACAGCGGCTTTATGTTTAATACTAATGTCATAATCGGCATTGTCCCTTCTACTTCTCTTACGGATGTTAATAAATGTTTGAATATATTTTTGTGGGTAGACGTTCTAAAACAACTTTTTCCTTATTCCTTGGCCTTTCTTTCTTAAATTTCCTGACCCACTGGTCAGACTGTATGCACTACTGCGCTAACATTTGACTAGAACCTTGTTTGCTGAATCTGTATAGGATTAACCAAATTCTAAGCATCTATCACAATATGAGCGTGTTTTATGAATGCTAGTATCCATCTCTTCAATGTGTTTTTTTTGACTTATTTTGCAATGTAGCATACTTAATTCACACTGTTTCTCATTCATATCTGAACTAAGCCAGATATCGTGTACTAATGAGTTTATATGTGTGAATAACTCTGAAATATGTTAAGATTTCAAGGAGCCAATGTATTGTGCACATACCTCTGCCATAATTTAGGAGTAGAACTAGTCATCTGAAAAGCTTTACTTACTTAACTATTCATAATTAGATTTGCTATTATTGAGGATATTGGCGATCGGCATTCAGATGGTAGTATCTGTGATAAAGTGTCACATAATGATAAGTGCTGATACTTTGAATCATCCTTCATAAAAAAACTAAATGTGAGTTTGGGTTAGTCTTGATCTAAACAATCCATGAAAGAAAAATTTAAATAACGAATGATCATCGTCATCTACATCATTTACAGGATAAATTGCTATGACTGTGTGGACGCGCACTTCGTCTTCTTTGCACCTGTGAACACACACAAACTGATAGCCATTTCCTATTATCATTGCATGCAGGTAGCCAAAGACATTAATTCTACTGGGACAATGTTCAAATCTTAGACTTAGGAAATATCAAGAACATGGGAGAATTCTTAGTAGCTTGGTATTCAGGTGAATCGACAATCAGTAGACAAATTGACAGAAATAATTGATATAAGTATAAAACTTGGTCACTGTGGTAGGGTATAACTCCATTATGGATAAGATTTTATTTTGATAAATCACACAGTGTTGTACAGTATTATTAACTGATATCAGTTATTATTGAAATTGATCATTCACTATGTATATTATAAGAGTGAAGACAACTAAAACGACGTATTAAGTGGGTAGAGTTGAAGTGAATGAATTACAAAACTTTTGAATATTATAAGATAAGTGTATTGGTATTCAGATTTAATAGAAAGTAGGTCAGGTGTTGTCTAAATAATTAAGATGACTAAGATGAAGTGAAGTGGAATGCATTCAAGTAGCATAATAGAATAAAATAAAAGAACGTTTCTATGACCAAGGTTAAGAAAGGAGTTTAACAGAACATTTTAGAACACAAAGTTTAGGTTTCTGTCCATGTATAGCTACAGCTTCAGCTATGCATAGGTGGAGGAAACGTAAGCTTTTGGAGTGATTGGTTTCGGTTTTATAGATAACTATGTAGGATAAATCTAATGGCGGTGAATGACCTGACTTCAGAAGGTGTTCAAAAATTGAAAACTTCGTCGTCCTAAGCTCACCTTTTATTAATTAAACCGGGCAGTGTTCAGCTACACATTTAAAGAGAACACGCTTACAACGGCTGATATAATCAGCTCCACACGAGCATGTGAATGACTATATGCACATAGAGGTGGACATAAGCGGTAGTTTATCCTTGATGTATTATCGGATCATGTTTCAGTTGGTAAACACTAAATGTAAGTCACCTGCATAGGCAAGATTTGTTAATTGATAAGAAGGAAATCACATACTCAAGTAATCAATCATTGCCAATACAGGGAGATCAAAGGGTGAGAAAATACACGAGAAACGACCAGTCATACTCAATCACGGTTATCAAGGGAGAGGACTATTAAACTCGCGGAGAATTTTAAAAGCTTTTTTCTAATTGAAGTATGCGTTGAGGATGTTGTCTAGGAAGACACTGACAGCTTACCAACTAAATCATCCAGCTCAGGGAACACAAATATACACCGAAATTGTGCTAAACAAATCACCCATTTAATAACACAGTATCAAATGTGTTTATCCCAAATGTAAGTAAAGGCATATTCATTATTTTTATTTTATTCCATTACGTTCTCCATGAAACACAGGGCATCAGACTTCAGCTTTGGAGTTTCGGTAGCAGTGGTTTTATTTTTATAAGGTAGGGTGGCTAGCCTTACGCCCACCTTTCCTCTGTACTGGCATTACTAACGGCTTAGTGAGGTTTAGGAATTGGTCGACCGGGGACTGAGCTCCAGGTTACGCGCATGGTTAGCGAGTGTTCTACCGTTGAACCACCAACGCACAAGTAAAGGCATAAGGGTTGATGAAACCGTGTAAAGTACAATTTCAAAGATTTTCGAGAATATTTATCTTAAAAAAGAGTAGGCATTTAAGTTAAATCAGTTCAAACAATATATATGTGGTCTAATTTACTGACTTTGTAAACAGACAAAGGAAGAATGAAACAGTTTGCAACGCAGTTATATGATTGAATATGAAATCAATATGAAAATAAATAAAACCATTTTAATTACCACTACAGTATGAAGCTAGTGTTTGGGGAATAAAATAAAAACAACCAACCACTATGAAACGGACGAATACTACCAAATGTATAGATTTGTTTTTGTAACACTACCTCAAGGTCGAGCTAGCAAGAGATTGGGAAAAGGATGTAAACAAATAAGGAATTTACTGAGTTTTGTAGGCATACAAAGTGAGATGAACACATTTGAACACGAATATTGGACATAGTGTTTAAGAAAATGAAAACTATCATAAATGCTTAGAATGGTTCAGCAAATACTGTGAATAGATTAGATACGTTTTCAATAATTTTGGCAAATAGGCGTACTTCAAAGAAGTCGTGAATTCCAACAGGCTAACTGCAAAACGAATTATTGCATCATGTTCTCGGATAAACGTAGTCACTTTTTGGACAGAAAAAGATTATATGTATTTGCGTAAATGTATGCATATGTATTTACCGCGTTTCTTCGGCTACTGACAGCCAAAAAATGACAATGGCTATTACACAGGTAAATACGTAATATACTTAAATAAATGCTTAAAATCAAAAGCTTTGTTCAAAATTAATCAAGAGGAACTGGGCATATGACAATCACTATTTCACAAGGATAAAACAAGCATGGAGACACGAGGAGTGATTATGCAGATCACTCACTGTATTAATTGGAAGGTTTTCGTGAGTATAAAAATAATACTGTTTCTCCGTTCAAAGGGAGAGATTTTTGGTAAAACAATTACCAAGCCTGCCTGTATAAATACAGCCACTTATATACAGCCATTCAGAATAACACCATACAAGGAATAGGACAATGTGTTATGTGTTTCATTGATTTGAGGTTACATTATGGTGTTGATTTGCTGTGAAATTTTAAAGAAAACATTTAAGTAAGTAGACTAGAATATGAAAGAATGAATTCATTTATCAGAATTATTCCCTAAAGACACAGGTAACTATAAACATATAAATTAGATTTAAACAGGTTTGCAATTTCCCAACAGATAGCTTTGAATAACTTGGCATTTACATAAGAGAAAATAATTCTTTAGGGACAGGAATCACCTGGATAAATGATCATTACAAAATCTCTCCCAGAATTCTTTAGGAATAAAGCATCAGATGGATTTAACTATGGGGAAACATTATTTTTGATCATCAGTGTCTGTAAAATTAGCAACATTTTATTTCGAACGTAATGGGCAATCTGATGCTTGCGAGTGAATTGCTACAGGACGCAGTTTCCTGAAGTTTCAGTGAGAAGTCGTGACCAGTGAGGTCTAACTAGTCAAGTGTGAGGAGGGATCTTCCCTCAGTGATATTGATTGGTGGTCGCACTAAATCACGAATTGGTAGAGGTTAGAATTCATGGGCTGGCCAACGAATCAGATCCCAGTGGTTTATTGGTATACGAGTTTGTCTTGTAACCAGAAGGTCCTGGTTTCGAACCCCAGTGGGTGTGTACTGTCGATTATCCCCAAACTGGGATGAGGCAGCTGACTGTGGAGTACTCCCTGGTTTTCAATGATTCTCTAACTGATATCAATCCGTGGTCAAACTCCTAAAAACAAATCTAATTCTTGCAAACCAACTATAGAGGATTTCTCATTGTTTACTTTACCCAATGCATGCGATTATAAAACAGTAATATACAAAAATGCTTGACTATTTCGAAAAGGAATTGGAATTATAGTCATTTTCCGCTAGTCCTGCTACTTCTACCAGGTAGGCAAAAATTATGCATTCTGCCTTTCAAGGGAACAAAGAAAACCCTTTAATCAAGAAAATGTTTTTATTACGATGAAAAAGGAAGCAATAGCCCGAAAAATACAAACATAAACTTCTGACTGCTATATGCTATAAAATAAGAATAGTATCTGCCAAAAAGTAGGCGAACAATTTGTCATACTTAGTTTCACTATCTTATAATGCTTGAATTAATAATGAATAGTCAAGGTACAATGTGCTGTGAAAAGTTCCAGGAATGACAAGGTATGGTAATTGCCGAATCTGACAACAAACTACAATGCGCATCGATATTGGAACACCGGAAAAAGTAAGAAAGAACGTATCATAGCAATAAGTAATAGCCTTCAAAGTTTGAGAAGTGATAAAAAAACCTTACAAACCATCTCTTGAAAAGTATTTATTATCATTACCTGCAGGTGAAGCGTGAACTTACAGATATGTTGAAGACTGTACACATCATGGAATATTATGCAGAATGATTTAAACATCGCATATTCCATCCAACAAATCGTATTACTGAGCTCAGTGTGCCTTTCGACATGTTGATGTAATTGCCTCCAAATATCTGTTACCGAATAGAGTAACATTCATTTCCTTTTACTTTAATTAGTGGATGGTGACTAGCAGTGGAATCCAGGATGCAGATTTCATCCTATTCGGGACTCTTCATCTGGATGTACCTGCATTTCTCAGTGAGTGATGATGTTCCCACCGAGGCGCGAACACGGTACCCATAGTTTCAAACCCCAAAGCGTTATCCACTAGATCACTTGGGCCACGAGAACCACCTCTTGTGCAATTGGTCAAATTCAATAAAATTAATATTAATGTGCATTCTGGATTCCACTGCTAGTCACCATCCACCAATTAACTTCTGATTACATGCACAGACATCGTCGAAGCATCTGCACAAGAAGCCGACATGTCAACCTGAGACCGAGCACTTCGGTCCAATCAATCGACGGGAAAATCTCAAATTCAATCAAATTTCCTTTTACTGTTTCACACAGAAACTTCAGCTGATAATGTAATTTAATATCACTATGTATTTGTACAAAATTTATCATATATTATAAAATAAGGTCTTTTACCTTGGTATTTTTTTCGCTAATTTTCTAAGCTGAAAATAATTCACAAGTTTACTTCCTTTTGCATCTAATTCGATCTATCATCTGAGAAATCGTGTAAATGCTGAACCGATAATGTGAACCAAAATATACAAAAAGAGAGTTAATCCTACAAATATAAATGAGATATCTCCGGTATCTCTTACTTTCACTTCCTTTAAAGTCGGTATTTCATATCCACCTTGATTAGTGCAGAATTTGTACAGATATTCTTCACACGTTCACTATACAGTGCTCAGTGCACTCAGGTGCATTTTCTCACCACTTTACTTCTATGCTGTAGATCACTTAAAAGAATATAACCCATTATCCTATATTCATGTTCTGTAATCTTTAATATCTGCACTAAAATATGTGAATTCACCCAACAGCTTTATCATCGTTGCTTCAAATGCAGTTTAATGTATTGGATAATCGTTTACTATTTTTGACGTAGGATAGAAAGAAGTGTGTGCATCGATAGCACAGTGGTAGAATACTTGCCAACTCTGCATATGGTCCGGGGTTCCATTCCCGGCCGATGCACTCCTTTACCTCGCTATGCCAGTAACAAAACTGGTAATGAGAGAAGGTTGGGCATGAGGCTAGCAACCTTATCCCGTAAAAATAAACATCACGGCTACCGAAACTTCTAGCCTCTAGCTTGAAGCCATATTTTAAATTGCGAACGTAAAAGAATTTTAAAAAAAAAAAGAAAGAAGTTGTTATCCATGGTGTGTTTATTTTGATAGCAAATAATAATCTAAGAGGTATTTATGGCAAAGTGCTTTCAAAGAGCCCACATTACATCCCTCTGTACACACGAAATCCCCGAGTGTCAAGGTTGTTACATCTTAATGAGAATCTGCCTTATTACTCCTTGATTACACAGTATTTCTGATAAATAACGGAAATGAGCTGAGTGGGCTATAATTGTGTTACAGTAATTAGATTGGTACACAGCACTAGTCAACGCCAGCTTTAGTCATCCAGAAGAACACTGTTAATGGATGTGATAACAACTGTGAAAAAATTTCTAATCTAACTGTTTGTTTTTGTAATGTTTCAAATTATTTGACGCACGAAACTTGACTTCCTTCTAATTTAGTACTGAAGATGGCATGAAAATTAGAGTGGAAATTTTTGATCTAAAACATATCAAGTTGTAGAGCAGGAAGTAATTAGAAGATAAAAATAATCTGTGAAGGTTACTAATGTTTTTACATCGTTTTATGGCACTGTGTGAATATGTAGTGTTTAGGTGATTGCAAACTTCTTATTTAATTTTTGTTATTCAACTCATCAACTTCAGAAAGAGTTAAATTGTGTGGTTGTTCTTCATCTTATTGCAGACTACTGTATCTAAGTCTTTTGTCGTATACAACACAATAATCATTTAGATATGGTGGAGGAGATTTACAGCTCAAGTGGGTGATATTGGTTTAATTGTGATTTCTGGGCTACTTGAACACAAATGCATCAATATTATGATCATTTATTTCGACCCTGGGTATTTAGAAATGGTAACTTATTTTTGATTAACAGACTTCAAGAAAATGTTTTAAGCACAATGTTATTTTAAGCAAAAGTGTGGATGTACTCTTAACTCAACAGTTTACCAATAAATTATCACGCTTTTCATGTGAGAATACACCATTTTCATTCATATCTAAATATCTAGAAGAATACAAAGTGAGGAGACTTTTCGAATCCGATTTCGTTATTCACTAACTTTAGGGAACACTCCACATACGTTTCATCCTAGTATGGGACTCTTCAGTAGCACTCTAACAGGTTAAAACTTTGACCAGTTTCTCATTCAATCAACGGGTTAAAATCCAATGCGCTCTGAGCATCAACTGTCGTTAATTTGCTGTATGTTTCCACGTAGAACTAATACCATCGGTGAGTAGCTGACTCCATACCCAATATAATGGTTCATACCGACTATTACGTTTAATTAGAACCACTTTGTAGTCAGCCTTTAATGATCAAGTGACATCACTAGACAATCCATTGCTCGAGTGGAACCCGAAAGGGAAGCGGCGAGTTGGTCGTCAGCGCAAGGGTGACTTGGAGGAGGTCATGTGAAGAGGAGATGAAAACATGTAGGCGGACTTGGAGCGGGGTGAAAAAGTTGGCAGAAACCTGAACGCTATAAAGATGCGCAGCTGAAGCCGTATGTTCCTCTAGGAATTAAAGGATATAATAATAATTTTAAAATTATATTCCGTATTTTTTCTAAATATTATCCACATTGTTGACAGTATTACTTCCTAGAATAACGCAGTGCTGCTATCCGGTAGCTTTAAATCTCAGCGTTTATTCAAGGTTTTTATCAGATTGCGTGATAATTTATAATTAATGCACCTGAAAACTTCCAGTTCACATTTCCCGAGATATACAAACATCGTATTCTTATTACTAATCATTTCTGTCTTTGCATTTCAATATGACTTGATTAAGCCTCCACTTTACCCGTATCGTGATTTTTAGTGTTATCTGAAACGTAAAATCGATAAGACAGGTCTAGATTAACTACACTATAAGCTCCATTATTGGGTTTTCAGTAATAGAAATTCTTATTAGAAGTTTGTGTTTCTCTGATGCTCACAGAACGCTTTGTTGTCGTCGCTACTTCTTCTTGACTGAAGTGATGTAAAAATTCAGGTCACACTGAGAATGTTAGTGGACCCAACAATTAGCTGTGGCTAGTTACTAGAGTACGGTTTGCACTGACATTTTAGTGAATCACTTGCTTCTTAAAAACTGGTAAGTAAGTGACAATTTACACAACAGTAGATTTAAGAGATTTGCAGAAATATGGGACTGATGAATTCATTTAAGTGGCTTCCATTTTCCTTACAACTAAGTGAAATTCATATAGGTACACAGATCCAATTTTAGTAATTTACGCATATGGTTGTCGCAAATAGTTTACGCCTAAACACTCCACATTTTTGAGCGTAACATGAGTTTTGAGAAAACAATGGATACGTCTTACAGTGTCCTAAAAGTGAAATCAAATTAAAGGGCTTTCAACGTTTTGCATGAACGTTGAATTACTATCCGCCTAAAATCACATTACTGCTTGAATAAGTATTTAATCGAGTAAGACAGAGTAAAATTGGAAGAATGTAGGGGTGAAATTCTTCCTTTCAACCGTTTGTTTTCAATTTTTAAATGCCGTATGAATTCCCAAATAGCGGACATGTTTTCCTATCGCATCACATCTAAAAATGTTCTTGTTGTTCAGGTTTCATGTTTTTTTTCAGGATAACGAAAACAAGTTCATAGTATTTATGGCTATATTTAACTAACCATTACTGCCTTTACCTTTCATCATTTAAAGCAACATTCCCGCATAGATATACCGTAATAATTTACACTTCTAATCATTTGAAAGTTGTTTTACACTTTATGTCAGGTATCATCTGCTCCTACCACGTGCTTTTAACTTTGATATTCAGGACAATTTTCCTGTGAGATGATCATATGAAAAACATTTAGCAATATGAAATTAGATAGCCTCATATATTATTGTATACTTTCTTACAGAACATTCATAATTTTAGTGCGGAAGTAATGACCTTTCTTTTTTATTTCTCTATTCACTTTAACTTTTATAGGCTTTAAATATTAAATCTTTATCGCTTTGAACTTTTGCGTACACAATAATGATGCTGTTTGTTGACATAAAGTACAGAATAAACGTTTATGGGAAATACTGAAACAAAATAACCTATTTCGTGGATCCTCTTCAACGGTGTACATTCTATGGAAAATCGAATTATAAGTTATGGTAACTGTTTTGTTATGCTGCGTGAAACTCCATTCAATGTTGATTTTCACTTACTAAGTTGAACTCAATATTAAGTTTCCGAATTGACTTAATTGTTTTTTTTTCTATGTTATCATTTCACCCCCACCCTCTTGAATTCATTACAGTATCTATAAATTCACTCTGTTGGTCGATCTTGTATTTTGTACCCAGTTAATCCTTGTCTGCAAGTAGAACTTGAACATAACCTCTGCTGGTCTAATGACAGCATAAATAATTAGTCTTTTAGTACTGAATAATTAATCCACTTACATCATTTTTGAAATTATGTTGCTTATACTTACTATCTTTAACTCAAAGTTATTGAGGAAAGTGCATATTAGAAATTTTGAAACTTTTAATTTGATTTGGTTTGGATGCACGCAGTTGAAGAGAATCCACGAAATAAAAGGAACTCATAATATCCTAGAAATATGTCCGTTCTCTCCTTATTCAAACTAGTAAGAGGAGCCAACGTTTAAAATAACTTGTTAAATTTATCACATACATCCTGTAGTTTGAAAACATTAACTGTTCATGAGCATTTATTCTTATTTCAATAAAATGTAAGATAAAATGCATTTCATGTACACTTCTAAAGTATTAAGTATATAGGTTATGTGTCTGCATGTGTGGAGATGTTTACAAAGGTGTGACATTAATTCAGTGTGTTCCGTTTATTTATCAGTTCCTCTTTGATTCAAAAAATGTTTCATAATGTTCTCTTGACATTAAACATTTAGCACTAACGAGGTGTGCAACATAGATGACACTGAAATAGAAACCAAATCGGAAATTAAATGTCTAGGCATCATTCTATCTGCTGATCTTTCTTGATCGTCTCATATCTTGAAGATTTCTAAAAAAATATTCCGTATTACCTTCTACATCAAGAAGGTGAGACATTCTGGAATAACCCAACCCTTACTCCTACGATTCGTTAACTCTTGCATCCTTCCTATTATTCTCTATTGTTCTCCCTTAGTTTTCCCAGGGCTACTGATGAAAGACTATACCTTATTATGAAGGATGTTAAAGGTTTTCAGGAGGGTAAGCTACGTGCCACTTAAACCTTGTTAATATTCTGGTTGATAGGCACTTGGACTCATGTGAAAAATGGGCTAAATCCATTCTATCTAACTTATACCACTCTCTTCATTCAGGCAGGACCATTAGCCTATATAGAAAACTATATGCTCGCACTAGTAAGTACAAAAAATCAACCATACCCTACTTAGCTCGTGTTCTGTGCAATAAAGAAAGCATTAGGCGTGATACCTATAACTTATTAAATAGTCAGTAGAACAACTGGATCTCGTCTTTCCAACTCATATCATTTATAGGTACAACGTTTTCTTTCTTTTTTTCCTTTTCTCTTTTTTCTCCGTTATGTGCTGCTTTTTTTCTTTTTCCTTACAACCTCTACTTAAAACATTCTTCTTCGTTCTTTCACAATCTGTATATCTCAACCTTTTGTTACCGCTTACGCCAGTAAATATGCTAGCATCTACTTTTAAAACACTCTGTTCAATTTTGGCTTTGCTACTAACATACCAATATGTTGCTGTCAAAAGTAATCTTAAAACTTAAAACCCTTAATCTGTGTAGAATTTTATTTATTGTTGATGTACTAACTGGATGCAATACTGTAGTAAAATGCTGAGAATTCCATTCTGTATCACAAGTTCTGTTTTGGAATGAAGCAAATTATTATTATTATTAGTAGTAGTACTCTTCGTGTTAAGCTATAAAGACAAGAATAAAAGCCATTCCCGAGAGTGATAAAATAACATAAAGGTTACATACAAGTAGACTGATAACACTAATTTTTGCCACTTTAACTAGCTTCAAGAATCAAATGTTAAGATCTTTTAGAACACTATATTTAGTGCATTTCATTTTGAAAACGTTTGTATCTATTAAATTGACTCTATATAGCCCACTGGTGACATTCCTGACGGCAGCACTGTTTGATTGTCGTTCGAATCTTCCAGAGTAGGTTCAGCAGTACCTTCGAGATAGCAGGTACGCTTTTCTGACGAGTGCTGGCAATCGCAAAACCACACTCCAGAGCTTTCCTCCGATCCCCTCAAACTATTGGAAATGGTGACTTGTATAAAGATTAGTAATTCAATTTGATTTGTATATCATTATCGGTGTTATAACCAGGCATTCTTATTAACTAAGATAAATTTATTTAGTTATGAAGATGATATTTAGCCTTACCTCTCTTTACTTAACAAACTATTGTAATTAAAATGACTGACAAACTGGCCATCATTTATTAAGTGCAATGCATTCTACCGTATTGTTTGTCTTGGTAAATAAAATATTAAAGCACTCGACCTACTATTTTATTGTGTATTAAGCTGTGAATATTATATGCCAGTCATTAGTGGTGTACACTGTTGTATATATCAGAAAGTAATTATTAGTGATTTATTACTTTAAGAGGACCAGATTAAGTAAATATTTATTTGAATGTTGCTACTGTAGAGTTTAAGCTAGGTTCATCATATGGCCGTAGTATTACATGTATTCAGCACAAAGAATCATATGACCTCAGAAACAACATTGCATCTGTCTAATTAATGAAACAGTAATTCAGCAGAAAATGGGTACAATAATTTCTGACATTTAGTACTGTGTATCAGGTTTATTAACTCTTGTATAGCAGTTTAACTAAGAGTATTCTCCAAAACTTTCAAAGAAATAATGACCGGCGGATACAAAGAAGTACTGGCTGGTTCACCAAAATTATGCCTAACTTAGAATTATCAAAACTTGGATGAATGTGATAACAAACTGGCTATGAAAAACAATTTCTAAATGAGAAATTTGTACGAAATACGGTGCATTTTTGTCTAAATACTGGAACCGTTGAAGAATAGGAGCTAAACGTAGCATACACCAAAGTTCTTCTGAAACATACGTTTTTGCTACAGTGTTAATTAATACGTTTTAAAGTTAAACCCCAGAGCGTCTCTTGATTTCATTTTATGTAGAAACAGAATACTTTACTGTACAATACTACATTTTTCAGTTTCACATAAAGAAGGTGTGTATATTGAATATTTCTTTGAAAAATGTTCGAAGGTAAGTAATGAGGTACACAATCCAGCTGTCTGTTTTATTCATAATGGACGTTTTGACATCTATATTTCAATGAAAACCTGTAAACCTTAGAAACTGATGGTTTCACATAAACCAGGCTACTAATTAATGTAGTGAATAGCCTTGGGGATAGCTACTTACCAATTGGAGTGATTATGTTTACTTTCTAAAATCAGGGAAAAGTGTTTACGCAGTTAGAGAGAAAACCATAAGAAGAAAATTATATATTTAATTGAAAAACTGTCTGATTTCCTCTTTATATCATCTTTGAACAGTGTGAAAAGATTTCGTGTGGAAGCATTCTTTTGTCTTCTTTTCCAGGGGAAAATCGTTTATAGGTAATCCATTGAGAATTAGGCCGAAAAAGGAAACAAAATTAACATAAAAGTGTCTTATATCTCTCAAGTTAGATTATAGTAATTTAACAAGAGAGATTTTAAGAAGTAGGTTGAAACATAAACAAAAAACGACAGTCTATCAAAGCAGAAAATCGGTTGTATAATCAGCATCAGAGGTTGGTCTTACACACATATTAATCGAAGAAGCAAGATAGAGGAATATTCTCATCTCGAATATTCTTTGATCTTTGGGAAAAAAACCCATTTATATCAAAAGCTTATTCCACACTACTTTTGGAGGGTATGACAGCTACACTGAAGTCAAAAGTTCCGTCAAGGAAACCTGTGATTAGGTGACAAAAGTACTACCATATATTTCTACAACTGTCAGGCAGACACTTATGAGTAAAGCATATTTATTTTTGTCCATGAGATTTATAAACTAAATGGGTGGTGAAAAACTCTTGTACTGAAATCACATCCTGAGTTCACTTTTGTAACCCCATATTTCATGGTACAAATAGTTGTGACATTGAGTTTCGCTGTTATTAAAATCCTATGTGCAGCCAGTATGATCCCATTTTATGGGTTACTTATGTTCCTGAAATTCTGCAGTTATGTATTTATCATGATTATACAACTGGTCCACCTAATTCAGACAAATAGTATGGATGAAATATACTAGTCATTTTCAATGATAAAATGTAATTCAGTTCTCCAGAAGTGAATTAACTTTGAATACGTCCAGAAAAGTGCGTACACTATTTCTTAGCCTTTTTTGGAATAATAAAAGTCCCGTGGGCTCCTTAGACTAAGTCCTAATTTTCTTCTGTAGCCTAATTCATATCTTCAGAGACTAATTTTTTCTAAATTATTTCCTCATATTTGATTTTGTGTTGAAATGTATGTAAAAATTATTTAGAATTACTATCTTATTCTATTTTTTCTACATATACATAAAACAAAGACCAAAATATCTCTTACATTCTTGAGTTACTCCTATCTGACCTTTATTTATTTCGAGGATTGTTGACGTGAAGTTAACCTCGCCCAGGATACTTTCCAGAGAGTTTCCTAGCCAATCCCAAAACCAGGAGAAGATGGAGGGTTGGGCGTGGTGCTAGAGACTCTAACCAGAAAAAATCAATCAAACTACTACACAAACTTCAATGTACAAGCATATTAAAAATACACTGCAATCAGAGAGAAGAAATGACGAGAGCTGGTATGAGTAGTCGGGAAGTTAGTCAGCCGATTTGTTCTCTTTCGATGCACGTAAAAACAAGCATAGGGACACACAATGTTAGTACAGAGTACGAAGCTGGAAAGACTGCCCATGTTACCGAAGAAATGAGAAGATATAGTACAGAAGTGATGAAAATCTGCTGGCGCCGGCAAAATGGATGTGCACTATCTAAATTGCCGACTGGAGAGTCAGCAATCTACTGCGGTCTGGCCAATCGAACAGCAACCACGAGAGTCCTGGTAGCAGGCGAAACTCTTATGCAGTGGGAACCAATCTCCTCCTTCAGGAATATAACACCAAGATTCAAATCAAAAGGAAAGCACAAAGATCACACTCCTATACTGCTACTCATAAGGCTATAGACCACTTGGAAAAAGAAAAGAAATAAAATGTGTATAGACAACTGCAAGCAGTAGTGGACAATTTCCCAAATGGCTACATCAGAATCCTTGTGGGCAATATAAATGTAAGCCATTACAGGAAGAGAACTCATCATACTTTGAGAGGCTATCGTTCGGTGAAATGAATGAGAACGGTCAACTCTTCAAAGTCTTATACACATTCAATGATTTGGTGACTGGAGGTAACGTATACAAGCTCAAGGATATACACAAGGCCAGCAATATAAAATTCGCCTGACGGACACACAAAACCAGATAGAGTTCATGTCAATGCTGCTCAAGGAAGTGGAGATGCAGTCTGCTAGGAACAAAGTCGAGAAGAGGAGCAGATTTAGGCTCAGACCATCCTCTAGTTCAAGGAAACTTTATGGTAAAGGTGAAATCTTTCAAAACAACTGGAGATAGACAACAGTTCAAGCCTAGCAGTAAGAAACCGAAGGACAAAACTAAAAGGGATACCTTCACTACAGATCAGATGAGAGCAAAATCGGAGACACTACGTGAAATCGCTAAAAAAACCTGCGTGGAAGAACATTGGGACTAACTCTCTGAAGGTGATGTTGAAGGAAACTTGTAAAGCTGTATCAGGAAGAAAGAAGAGGTGAGATAAGGGATGGCTCTTAACGGATACTTGGAAGCTAATTGAGGAGAGGAGGATGGTGTTAGAGAAGATGAAGAGGAGAAGGAGAAGCTAAGTTCAATCTACATGACAGTGAATGAAGAAGTGAAGAAGAGTTCTAGGAAAGACAAAGCACAATTCTACGACACTCTGGCTTTCAAGTGATGGGAAATAGATGGGCAGAAAATAAAAGTGACCTCAGGATATTATGTCAGATAACCAAAGTGCTATCCGGTAAAAGGTCAGTTGGTCAAGGGAACCTAATAACCGAAAATATAAGACAAATCACTGATCACTTCAGAAAACTAGATTCGACCATCACCTACAGCCCATCCACAAATACTACCAGCAGCAAGCAGAGAAATGCCTGTGGGCCTCAGTATTCCAACAAAAGCGAAAATACTGAATCCAAACAAGATACTGACAGCCAGGAAGGCAGCAGGCGCCGACAGAAGTCCGCACTGCAGACAGAGCCAGAGACTACAGGATATGCGCTGACACCATTATTGCAAAAGGTTAGGAAGAAAGGAGAGGTGCCTACTGACTAGAAGAAAGGTTGTCTACTTTGTCAAGCTGCCAAGGAAGGGAGACTTTTGACCATGCGCTAAGTGGCGTGGAATAATGCTCCTGTTCAAATCAAGTAAAATAATGAGTAGCCTCATCCTGGTGGGAATGTAGGATGACAGAACACCGCCCTCCGGATCGGGCTGGATTCAAGAAGGGCAAATCGTTTAGTGATCAAATTGTGTTTATGCGCATCACCATCGAACAAAGCAAAGAATGCCAGTCAAACCCCTACCTCAATCTCGTCAACTTTCAAAAGGACTTCAACATACAGCGTAGAAAGAGAAGTAATTTGGAAACTACTTTAACGCAATGAAGTGCAGTGCCCAAATATCTATCACTCTCATCCAAAAACTGGTCAAATGACGCGCCGGAAAATTTAGTCAAGCTACTGAGACGAAGACAGGAATAAGACAAGGCTGGCTGCCTATTATCACGCAAGATAATATTCCTAATTTTGATGGACTGTATTATGCTTCAGATTGTGTGTGGGGAGTGAGAGGAGAGAAATATACTGGATCACCGATAAAAATGTCGTAGAAGATCTGGATTTCTCGGAAGATTTATATCCAATGTCACACAAACTCGAAAACTTAGAGAGGAAATCCAACCAAACATCTGAAGAATCAGTCAGAGAAGACAGGACTCCAGGTGAACAACCAGCACCAATGACCATCAGCATCAGAGATTTAACAGAGGTTATTTCCTGCCTCCAATTATCTACGAAGCGTCGTTTCAATTACACACACATGGCACGGATGAAGATGTCAAGCCAGTCAGAGTTGGAAAGGGAAGATATGCCTTCATCAATCTGAAACCAGTTTGGAAATCTTCTGCACTACACTTCACACCATTAAGAACAAGATTCGGATTTCTCAACACAAGCGTGAAGTCAACGACTTCTTTTATATGGGTCAGAAAATTGGCCGATATATCATTTAAAGCATTTGCTGCAGACTTTCACTAACACTCGCCATCACCGGCTCCATATTTAGGTTCGGATGGCCGGAAAGCATTCCTGACAAATAAGCTGTGGGAACAAACTAACCAGGAGCCTATCGTTCACTAAATATGTCGGAGAGAATGGAGGTGGATTGATTGCACGCTGGGAGGCCATCGGATGACATTGAGCTCAGTGCAGGCCATCGGTCGAGCTGGACCTAAACGGAAAACGACGATTGTGGCGTGTACCCGAGGTTTATATGGAGGAGATCGTGAGTTGTGAAGTAGGAGATGAGAGACTATTGCTAATTGTGTGCCCATCTGAAGAGGACAGCCGAAAATAGAAGAGAGTGGAGAAGTGCTGTTGAAGCCCTATTTTTCACTTGGAACGTGATGGGACAATAATAGTAATGGTGTCAAGTTGATTATGTTTCTCTAACAGAATTTATTTTATAACTCCGAATACATTCATTCACTCTGGTGTACCTCATTATCGTTTGTGTATGTTACCATTTTTGAAACATTAAGAATATTTCATCTTGTGGTGGTCAAATTTTATGCCTTAAGCGCCATCATATATACATGTATGCATTTTAAATTTTGTGTTTTGTAGGGATTTCGATTAGTTTCATCACGGATTTAATCACGAAAAGATATCGATAAGAGGATCATTCTAAATCCAGTAGCACCGAACAGCTGTTGCTTTTCACCTGTCGACCTTTGAGTTTGTGTGACATCGGATTTAAATCATCCGTGAGGTCCAAATCTTCTAATGTCTTTTCGTCGGCTCAGCGTATGTCCGATTTCTCGCTCCACACTACCTGATGCATAGCAAAGTCCATCACAGTCAGGCAGATCGTTAGTAACAGCGGTCAGCCTTGTCTTACGCCTGTCTTATCTCCAGAGGCTTCACTGACCTTACATTGCTAACCACTTGGCGTGCAGCATTATCATATATTAACGAATGAGGTAGATAGAAATTTGCGGCACTTCATCTCTTAGTACTGAATCAGATCCCAAATCCATTCATAGTCCACACTATCGAAGGCCTTTTTGGGTCGATGAAGTTGGTGTAAAGGTGCTGTCCACTATTCACCCTACGTTTGGTTATATAACTTTGGGAAAAAGTTATTTTCCGTTGAGCAATCTATCTTTTAAGAGAGAATTTCGAATAATTTAATAATCACATGACTTATAAGTTGCTGTGTCAACCAAGTTGACAACTGTGAGGAAAGATACCGAGAGAAAGTAACGGCTGTGAGTTATGATATTTTAAAAGTGAACAAGTACTGCAAGCTGATTTACGGCTTTTGTACTGAAAACACTGGAGTTCAAAAGAAACCAGTTCAACTTCCGTATTGACAACTGACCTAGTCGTGTTCATCTGGTTAGTTGCGTTTTTCATTCCCTTCATTTTTATCAAGTGTATTTGTAAACGTTTTTATGCGCATCCTGTCCACATATATGTGGTTTAGAAACTACTTTACATATTATGCAAGTATTTTTCTGATCTTAATTTATTTGTTTTTATGCCCGTTGTAATCTACATCCATCTTTCATCTCATTTTCAAACTTTCAAATCAAGGAGAAAATCATTATCTCATTTAATCTCCCATCGGTACTATACTGAATTAAATAATTATTGTAAAAATGCGAAATAATGTATGGAAATAGGATTCTTCAGCTTTTGAAGATGAAATCGCAGGAAGCATATCTTCACTGATCTTCTTGTTTTTACTACCTACAGGATAGTTTACTAGCAAGTAAAAATAATCAAGTTTTTGAGTGTGATGTAATTTCCCACAGTTTAGTCCTATTTGTTGGTTATTTTTATGTGTATTTATGTGCCTATTTGGGTCGTATTCTGCACATGAATTATTCCTCTTCAACAAATGAGTAGAAGCCGTGTAAATAAAGTTTTGAATAGACAATATTTGGCAAATTATTGGCGTAATTTAGGATGAATTATACTACTGCTGATTTTATGATCTTCCCTATGAGATTCAAAGGTTTTACAGCTGTTATTGCCGCAAAAATTGAGAACTGAAGTTATATGTCAGCTGATTTCTTTGTAGGTTGTAAAAAAAATGTAGATAAAACCCAAGTTGATGTTGGGAAGATACCTGTTCATTTTTGTGTTAAGGCTGGAGAGACTGAGGTAAACTAAAACCCTAACCTCTTGTTTGTCCAGCTTCTAAAACATTATTATGCTAGCTAACTAGGAAGTACGTCTGCTTTACATTCGCCTCTTTATTAATTTTTTTAACACAAATTCTGATGCATTTCCAAACGAAATTCCCTGATAAATTTATTTTTTGATTATAGCTTGATTCCACACCGTATTATTGGTACAAGTACAGAATTTTCAGCATGTGATATCGGTAGCCCAAATTTTGCGGGCTGACCAGGTGTGCGTCGACCAGGGATCGAACACCCAGACCATGTGCATGGTCGGCGAGAGCCCTAACCTCTATGCCACCGACGTGTTGTGGGTGCCTTATCTCTGCCTTCTTTTCCGAACGAAACCGTTTTACACTTTTCAACGATGTTCAAATTAATCAACAATTACACTTCACCAGAAAAGTTTTGTTTGTGATTTATAAACTAACAAGTCAGTATATTCAAATGGTAGATACTCATTCCATTCGCAATATTCATTCCTCTTTGACGAAATTAGGAGTTTGGTTACTTCTAAAGTCCAAGTCCAGTGTAAATGTATTCAGTAATGTTCTAGGTGGCCCAATTATTAAATGCAGTTCGCTGACTTTGAAACCTAATTTTCTGAGAAATTTCATAGGATTTATACAAAATCTGTCATTTGTGGAGCTCATTTCATCACCGGTTACACGTGTCAAACGTCAGCTTTATTGAAAATCTCAGTGAATTTTGTTTATTAAAACAACATGTGAAAATTAAATCTTTGGTCATTTGAAGTTGTGAACATCACTAAAAATCCTAGAGTGAAATATCTGACAGAGAGATCTCTTCACCATTAATTAGCCGGATGTAGCACTATAGCCTAACCGTATTGCTCCCTCGAAGAAATAATAATTTAAAACAGCTTCTAGACCGATGCACTAGATGGATTCAATTACTGGCCTGAAATCAAATGCATCTGTAGCCATTTTAACTGCTAGATGATCATTTAGGAGATCTTTCCGCCTAGAATAGTTAACAGTATGTGAAATATTATGTAAGCGAGAAGATCTACTGCAAGTACTATAACTAATGTGGTGTTAAGTGAAGCATATTTGCAGCTGAATCTGAAAATTCTTGTTTTAGCTACAATATATACATGAATTCTGAAATCTTGTTCAGCCCTTAGTTTAGTTGATGAATAACTTCCATATGGGGAGCTTACAAATGAGAAAGTTTATTTATAGAGCATTTATATATGTATTACATTGCCTGATATTTAATTCAATTTAGTTTTTTGAGTCGACTGACTGTATCGGTATCAGGTACACCATCAATCACTGGGGAATGCAGGTAAATTCAGTGACGAATCCCGAACAGGACGAAATTCGCATCCCAGGTTCCAGTGATAGTCATCATCGCCCCATAGGCATTGTCGAATTGTTTCATTTTAGTTACCACAATACATTAGAATCCTACTGTTGACTTGGCGCGTCATGAAGAGCATCTCAAACAAACTTAAGACCTTCATCAACAGCTGTCTTCGCTCAATACTCAAGATCAGATGGCCACAAAAGGTCAGAAACAGGGATCTCTGGGAGCAAACCAACACAGCAAGAACCGATTGCGAAACAAATAGGCAGGAAGAAATGGAGATGGATTGGCCATACTCTGAGGAAACAAACCATCAAGTGACATCACTAGACAAGCCATTACTCGAGTGGAACCCGAAAGGGAAAGGGCGAGTTGGTCGTCAGTGTGAGGTTGACTTAGAGGAGGTCATGTGAGGAGGAGATGAAAGCATGTGGGCAGACTTGGAGGGGAGTGAAAAAGTTGGCAGAAAACAGAAGGCAATGGAGATGCGCGGCTGAAACCCTATGTTCCTCCAGGAATTAAAGGAAATAATAATACTGTTGAAGTGACTGAAGATTTTTGAATAAATTTCATAAAATTTAAGATACTTCATAAGTACTGGAAACTTATAAATGAATACAAGTACCAAAACATATGAAATAATATAAATAGTTATAAGGGATTTCATGCGAATTACCTTACTGTCAGGAGTTTTTAGAGAATTGACGATCAAACACTGAGCGGAATTGGCGAGGTCAACGACTGTTACACCTGCTGCTGATGATTTATCGATGAATGTCTCGCTTGTTGTGAATCTTTGTGTAGACATAGGTGAAATTATTCCCAACCGGCGATATCCAGTGGGATTATATATTCCACGCATATTTGCCGAGTAGAAACCACTGTATACGCGTATTCTGCTGGGACTTGATTGTCGAATTCCAAATGAACTTTTAAATGCACCTGGATAACCTTTGTGATCGTGCATTTCATTGCAAACGATTGGCTGTTTATTAAAAGCTGTTAATTCTAGTTTTCCATGCATAGAAAGACTGGTTTTTGGAATCTGAAACCATGATCTCTCCTAAAATTGAGGTTTAAAGTTTATACTTTAATCTGCATATTATCAAATCACTTTTGTTTTCATTTATAAGATTAGTAGACTAATGCATAAATTTTGGATATAATACATATTGATAACGTTAGACTTTTTTGATTATTACTGTTATGAGTGAAAGAAATCAAAGTACATTAATCATGTACGTATTTATTCAGTCTACGGGCAATTCAAAGTGAAATCTACATTGAATAATTTTAGACTGATAGAATTTAAACTTTACGTCAAGACAGCTGATATCACAGTTACACATAGTACTGATTTCATCACAAGAAAATGAACAGTAGTTTTGAACTATCACTTTTAAGCGATAAGTTTTATTTTTATTAGGTTTTTATAGTAAAATTATTATGCTAGGTGGTTGGAAGTTATCGGTAGGATGCCATGGATCTAAATTTCGCAGCAACACTAAATGATGTGGCTATGAATCTGTGAGTTAGCATCAGTTCGTCAGGGCTGGAAAGTACGCTGTGTAGACGAGTATCAGTAAGCCCGAAACTTGGGTTCAAGGCATCACGCAGACTGCCTACAACTAGCTAACATTAATTCTCAGTGCACAAGTGTGGTGAGTTATCTAGTTTGGTGACGATGACATTGCAAACTTGACAGATAGAATTTAGTCGGCGCTGGCACCAGAGACTAAACACGTGTTAAAATAATCCTGAATACTGTAACGATTGAAACTCACTAGAATAATAAATTTTTAAAGCCAATTTTGCGTTTACATATAGCCACTGAAAGTGCTGGATTTTCATGAGTATTACTATTAATGTGAATTAGATGAACACTGTTCTAATCGTCTTCTATTCATTTGAGTAAATCAGTCGTGCATTTCATTATCTATATAATTTAGTACACTATAGCTATGAAATATTAACCATAATTTTATGAACCAAGAGATTATTTCTTATAGAACTTAAAAATGATAATTTTATTTCTACCAAGAATTTACAAGTTACACTTTATTTTCTACGCTGTTAACATGAAACACTCCTAAACTTTTATGTATAAATGAATCGGACTCATGCAAATGAGGATGTGCTGAAGAAAATTCTCAAAGCACGAAAGGAAAATAAATTTGTAGTTACTTTTTATAAAACATTTAACCCTACATAAGTATTCTTACTTTTTCCTCCCTTTTATTCCTTTAAGTTCCCAGTGGAACACTGGACTTTAAGCTAGAGCTTTGAAGTTTCGGTAGCAGTGGTGTTTATTTTTACAGGATGGGGTTCCTAGTCTCATGCCTGACCTTCCGTCTTTACCAGTCTGATTACTGGCTTAGGAAGCTTTGGGAGTGCGTCGATCAAGGATAGGACCTCGAACCACATGAGGCGTGGTTGGCAAGCATTCCACCGATCTGCTCCCGACGCATATTCTGACTCTGATTGACATGATTTTGATTGTGCAGCATATAAATATCTATTTTAGTTACATTATGAGACGCATTTCGATTATTCTTCTTAAAGAAAATTGAAAATATACAAACAGTTATTATTTGTACGACAGACACTCGTAATCTCGTATCAACTCGACTGAATCATACAGGTGACTAGATTCTATGTACATCGGTTTCTCTTCAATTGACTGCATTTGGAAGTATACAAGTAATTCTAAAACCTATCATAGACACTGACACATTTAATTAGGAAAGAAATTTTAATTTTGATGTTTATTTTCTTGACTGACTCCTTTAATATTATATATCTTTTAATAAAAATAGTAAATGGAGAATGAAAAAAGAGTATTCTATGTGTAAGAAAAAAGTCAGTGATTGAACTCACAGATTTCACTGATTGCTGGAACATTATTCTCTGGTTAGAAAATTTTTCATAGGTAGTCGATTTCAATCTACGTGCATTTCGGATAGTAGAAGTGTTTTGCTTCGAATATTCTGTATCGCATAGGTTATTATTGGGTCGTTCGTCATGTGAATTCGGCAGAGGAACATTTAGCGTAATCGGACTCGTAGATAATTCTCTAGGCGTGGTGTTCGTCTCAGGACTATTCATAAATTGACAAAATAAATACTTGAATGCTCACTTCGTTCCGAAACATTCAGTGCATTAAATTATAACTCATATGAATCTTCTTTTAAGTTCACTATTGATTTAATAATAAGGAGTTTTGATTAGTTAAGAGTGTATTTTATTGATTTATTGTGACAGTTGCACAACCTATCAGCACAAAAATTTAAGTATTAGAGACTAAATATTATCTAAGTGACTTTAAATAGAAAATATTTCAAAGTCGTACACTTTTTTTCGAAAGCCACCATTTCATTTGACTCTGAAACCAATAAACAGTTTTACCAGAAGCTTACTATTACATTTTTCGAAGGAAGACATTCCGTTGATTGGTTTCCAGAAAAATTTCACCATCCGCCTGGGTCCTAGCGTTGAATAACTTGTTTTTTCTATGCTCATGGGTCTCAGTAGTGAAGGGGTTATTTTCAACGAGATGGAGTCACTAGCCTTACACCCACCCTTTCCTCAGTTCCTATCTTAGGGCCTGCTATTAAAGTGGGCCACGAGTCTGACCTACAAGTGTGAAGTAGATGAGATTATGGGAAAAGGAAATGAAAGCTTGTGAGCAGCAGTCTATTCAGATAAAATGATGGCAGAGAACAGACTACAATGGAGGTGTTCTGTTGAAGCTCTGTATTCCAAGTGGAACTCAGAGAAGGAATAATTACTTGAATGGAAGACACCTGTAGATAAAAATAATTGATAGTGGTGTGGTGGTGGTTGTTGTAAAAACCTGTTTGCATGAAAATTCTTCATTGTTCTGCCTTTGATACGCCAAGATCCTTATCTTTTTAACTGATCATATGGTGAACTGAATTATAATAGGTCCTTTGCGACTGACTCTGCTTCATGATAACTTGTACTCATGCTGAACTTTGAGTGTATTTATCACATAATTTCGTTCCGAATTCATTGATATTTTGTTCACTCTCAGGATTTTAGCTTTTCTTTTTCAGCTGATCACTATTGGATCATTGAGGATTTACTGTTTAAATACATAGAAAGGAATTGGTCTCTATGATGACTTCTGACTTTAGGTAGATCGTTTTTGCAGAAAATTGGTAAACTACAATTGCTGAATTTAAAGATACCATAGGTGAACAGGATAGGCTTAAAATCGAATGAATATGTGATTGACCAACACATTTATAGTAGAACTAAACAACCTTTCATTTAGTTAGGGTATATATTTTTATTTTTTACATTCCTGCTAGAAAAAGATAACTATCATTAACCAACCCTACGCTGATTTCGATAAGATACGTGATTGACGTTAAAGCAACGTAAATACCGTGAAATATAATGATTTTAAAGTAATCAACGAAATTAATCAGACCAGAAGCTAATGCCTGATGTCATATGGCGAAGACATGAATTTAAATTATGTTGGGATATCACTGTCTCTATTTGTTAAGAAACATTAGTCTTAATTTAAATTTTGAATTTTGAACATGCACATATATTTTCTTTTTGTGGAAATAACTCTGACTACTTGCATTTTCAAAGTAGTTTCAGAAGAGCATAGAAATTTCACAAAGAATCAAATATTAGTTAAATGAAAACATTATCAGTCTTAATATAGGAGAGCGTATTAATTTCAGAATCTCTCAACAATGCACATAATGAAAGGTTGTTATGTACTGGTCGAGAATTTAATAGTCCTGACGCAAGAAAGATGGAAATCAGAAGACCACTAGGTTTGCGATGATACTTCAATTTTACAAACACAAGGAGAATCCAAGTCACACAAAAGTGTGAGAGCAAAAATATGAGAATGTCCGAACAAGTGTGTCAAACAAGTGTGTGAGCGAATATTCAAAATGAACAAATCAATAGACAGTCTTAACATGACTGGCTAATTATAATGGAATATCGATCCATATATACATAGCAAAATATATCAGACTGTCAAACAAACACACATATTATATGGATACATATCAAAGGTATAAGCCTAAAGTATTTTAAAAAAGCGTTAACATCTCTGAGTTAACTACTAACGCCTTTAGTTGACAACTTCGAAGTAACGAAAGTATAGAATTAGTGTGAAAACAGGAAAAGTATTGTCATGATGATAACTTGGCGAAGGTGTCCTCTTATTTTTTTTGACCACTTACTAGTCAGGCAATATACTGTTACAGTTACATGGCCTAACAGTTAGGTAATTACACTGGAATATGTGACTTAGAACCACGATCCAGTTGGAATGTCGTATGGAAATAGTCAATTACTCGTAAAACCAAGGCAGTTTTGTTTGTCAGACATACTTAACTATCAATAATTATGTCACTATGGTGAAAGTACTTCTAGACTAACGAAGTCGAGGTGGTTAAGACGTCAAAAAGGTAACCGCTGCAGCTGATAGGATATGTCAAAGTTGTGCAAATAACACGATTTTCGTGGCATGTCATCCTCCACTACATAGTTCCATATTAGATAAGTTTATGTTAAATGTCACACACTGATTCAGTATTAACAACTGGATGACGTTTCGAGCATAGAATATTGCTCATAATCACATTAGTTTTAGTCACACGGTTTCACAATTTGTCTTATACATACTTTCTTTCTGCCTCTCCGAATTCCCTTTGTTATTCCGGTGTAGGCGTTGCATCATTCCAATTGCTCGTGTGCGGTATTGAATCGATAAACAAAGATTCAAAGATTAACCTGTCTCTCTTCACTTGGCTGTATTACTTTTTAGTATTTGCACCTTGTCCTACCCACCCTATTTTGTGATTTAATGCAAGTGAATGCAGTCCAGTGGTGGAGTTTGCTTCTAGGTTACCTAAATAAGCAGGGTCAATTATTCTAGATCTAGCCAAATTTTGATGTTCTTATAATCTAGTTGTTAACACAGAATCACTGTATGCTACTTAAAATAAACTTATCTAATATGAGATTACATTCTATCATGGTGCCCAGGTTCTGCACCACGTAGTGTTAGTCATTCATTTGGCACATAAAGTGTGAACCTTCTTTATATTTAAATTAAAATCTCTGTCCTCATGCAAAACTTTGCTTTTTGTAACTTGACAATCCCCATTCAGTCACTTAAAACAAAAGAAGGCGTTCAGCGAAGAGACTCTTTTCGGCGAATTCATTCACTGAGCTGTACAATCGCATATATATACAATTTTGTTTGTGTGTGTGAACATTACATTTATAAAGTTTAGATAATTATGTAATGTAAGTATTATTTGGCTTGGAGACAAACGTTAAGATAGAAAATAAAATAGAATTGATTAAGTGAATTGGATGACGTAATACAGTTGAATGAAATTCAGAGTAGGTCAGGTTGGCAACATTATTAATGAGTGGTGGTTAAAATTAAATAAGGGTGGGGTAAGAGAATAATACAGTTGAAAATAAGTAAGTTATTCGGATGACATAACATAGTTGACTAGAAATTGGACGTGGGTCAAGTTAGCAACATTGTTAATGAGGGTAGAGATTACAAAAGGGTGGGGTAGAGAATAATATAAATGAAGATGTGAAATAATAAAATGCAAAAGACAAAATAATACAATTAGTAAGACTGAAATTAAGAAAGATTACGTCCATTGTAGATTTAATGAATGAACGAATTTCTTTTGTATGCAGAGTTCAGGATTTAGCAGATGAATTGCCATTGCTTCTGCGATGTGGAGAAGTTTGATCCGTACACTTTTGGCAAGATTGCCTTGTATTCTGTAGATAACTTTGAAGTTTATTTCTGGTTTGACTTGGTGTCCAGAGTCGATCAAATGTTCAAGAATCGAGCTGTGGGGGCATCGGTTTTCTCCTTTATAAAACCATGAAGGTAAATGTTCGTTGACGCGTTTGGATAGTGAACGCTGAGTACGGCCGATATACCTGGCTCCACACGAGCAGGTGAATTGGTAGATGCACATAGATAAGGCCAACAGCGGTAGCTTATCCTTCACGTTCATACGAATCATTGGTCTCGTGGAGAACGTCAGTCGTAATTCAGCTGCTTTTTGTGTAGAAGGGAGGAGAAAGCTGATGCGTTATGCAAGATGTAACCACTAGAGATGACATAGGTATTCTACAATGTTCATGGAAGAATCAGTTGAATTCTTATAAATACAGTAAACGGATTTCCTGCCTCTCTTACTCTAAATGAATGAAGTCCACAAACTCAGATTTCAAAGCAATCACCTACCGGTGATAATCGGTAATAACTGTTTAGACAAAGCAACAAGAAGACTAATTTGTCCGAAACGTGTAATGTATGTGTGCAACACATTTCAAACAATCTGATCTCAAGACATAAAATTCACGTTAACACATCTTTTTAACTTATCTATAAAAAGTGTTTGGGGCGTATCCTAAAGTTTGTAGAAGCCCTAGCAATTAGAAAGTTCAAGCCACCTTTATGCGTTCAAAGCAACAATTCGTCATCACATTAAACCTTCCTTGGTAAACTTTGTTTTGATGCCATAGCAGATGTATTATTGCCTCTGTTATTCGATTTAGTGGCCTTCATTGTTATTTTGACCTTCACTATGTCCTCTTAACTTGACCTAAATTTATTTTCTCACCACTTAATTCTTTATTAATTTCATATATATTCCTATAACAAGTCAGTGTGTGATCAGATTGTTCAAAATATGTTGCGCAAATACATTACACGATCCAGACAAATTACGTCTACTTATCGCTTTATCTAAATTCATAAAGGAAACTAACCGTTCTAAATAATTGTTTGAAATTACGAATTTATAAAGAATAAACATTATAACTCATAGAATGATAAATGGCAACATAATAATCCCTTAATGAAACGGTTCTAAATTTAATCCTTCGTTGTAGAATTGTACTAATTTTTTCAGAAGTCAGGTAGTCCGAAACCGTTGTCCATCATGATTCTGTTCACATTGCTTTTGGATGTACTACATATGTATACTGAATTCGATTCTGAATTATTTATTCTCTGTTGACGTAAAATCCTCAAAACTTTTGACTGAAGGCATTTATTTTTAGCCTTATAACTCCAAAGTTTCGTTTATACTGTCTGGAAGTAATCAAGGGCATGAAAATGATAACAAGTAATTTTTTTTTCTAAACCACAAAGTTTCACTTTTACCATCTTAAGATGTATTTCATCGAAATCTTACAATTCTCATTATTTTTATACAGATCAATGTTCACAGTAAAAGAGAACAGAAAGACAAACCAAGAATTTGTTGTCTTTTTAGGAACAAAGGAAATTAGGAAGAGAAAAAACAACATTTCTATGACTGTATTCTAGTTTCTAATGAATATTCGTAAGTTAAAAAAATGTTTTATTCTTTTATTTCATGTAGATAGGAAACATTTGTGAAATTTATCTGTATAAGGAAATAGAATAATAGGAGCATGAATTAATTCTGAGCATTTTATGATATATTCTTTGTGTATATGATTTCATCCTATCGATTTCGCATTGTTTATTGGTTATTCACCGAATGAAATCTAATAAATCTAGTTTTACTCAGCATTTGACGGAAATATTGGTTAATTTTGAGTGGAAAATACTAGCGTCTCTTATTAGGTAGAATTTCACACTCCATATGTTGTAGCAAATAACTAGTAAGCAATTAAGAGGACTATAGTTGTTGTACTTCTTAGGTAAAATGAACGTTGTGATTAAACCTGTTATTTCCTGAGACAACTATTTGTTCTACAGTTCTGTGATTCACTCCTTGAGTTCTGGGTAGAACACAGAATCCCAGTGGCACTATTTCATTCTGTTCGGCTCTCTGCTGACACCCTGAGATAGTTCATAAGTGAATATAAGCTTGCATTTCGTTTTTCAAATAATCATCTCTGTCACTATCCTGCGCTAAACTCGTCGCTTACTATTCCGATTATGTCAGGAAGACTGGCATATGATGTCACTTCACGGTTTCCTCAGTGTGTATGTCCAATCCACCTTAGTCTTCTTCTGGATAATTGCTAGGAAGTAGATCGTTGGCTGTTTCCATACCTGCCAGATTTCACTCTTGCTTATCCTTCCTGATGGGTTACTTTATGCTCAGCATTGAGGCAGTGAAAATAGACGTTGATGGAAGTCACTTTCGATGATACACGAAGTCTGTGAACCACTAGAAGCACTCACTTAAACATGATGTAAGAAATGTGGGTCCTTTACGTCGTGGCAAGTTGCTGCAACTCAGAGTAATAATACTGGGCTTTAGGTTTGATACTGAATGTTGAAGATCGAATTTGATAGATTATCAATCAAATAATTTCTACTGCACTCAGCCGACAAAAAAATCAGGAGACTGTTCTGTGTCGGTAAGATAAATAGCACCTTTTATATACACATAACCAGTATGAAATTTGATTGGCTGTGTGAAGCTGATCGCTTTAAGTTTTCCATTCAGATTAGCCAGTTTTACTAAGTTATTGCAAAATATAACTATATCTTAATAAAATAAATTAGGATACAGAACACAACTACTGTAGATCTCAAAAGGACACTGATTTATGGCAATGAACGCCTACCTTGAATTCCTCATCCATTCCTCCTGTAGTTCAAATGATGACTTCCAGGTGAATGAAAGATACGATTTCACTTAGATCCTCTCAGTGATGTTGATTGATACTCGTTTATGCTTGTTGGGTAATTCATTAGCTCTGTCTTCTCTGTGTTCAAGCGAAGTCCAGTATTCACTGACTTATCTGTCAGTTTATTAGTTTTCACTTGTATTCCTTCGGGTGCATGCTCTTTTACGTAAGAATGACGATAAATGTGAAAAATACTTCTGAAGAAAAAGAACAGCAAGAAGTGGAAGAACTGTTCAGTGTTAATACTACTCATCTGCACTAAAACGACCTATTAGAGTAGACATTACTGAAGAAATGACAAGTCACTGCTCAGTTCTTTCACAGTATAAAAAACAGTTTTGTCGTACTCTTCTCAAAGCATTATATTAGTACGGATGATTATCAAATTAGCTGACCAATAGTAGGAAGAGTCATATGCATATAATGAAACTGATTCAATAATATCCTACATTTATTCAACATTGAATCATTGTTCAATCAATAACTCCTTAAAAACACACAGTATGCTTAAGACAATCGATAACAATTTTGTTGGGAGCATCAAGATAACTCGGAGTGACTGGCTGTAAAAACGTTTATTATTATTGTCCCATCACGTTCCAGGTGAAAAATAGGGCTTCAACAGCACTTCTCCACTCTCTTCTATTTTCGGCTGTCCTCTTCAGATGGGCACACAATTGCCCACAATCTCTCATCTCTTACTTGTCAACACACGATCTCCTCCATATAACCCTCCAGTACACGCCACAATCGTCGTTTCCTTTTTGGGTTCAAATTGAGCGATGGCCTGCACTGAGCTCAATGTCATCCGATGGCCTCCTCAGCGTGCAATCAATCCACCTCCATTTTCTCCTAAATATTTATCGAATGATAGGTTCGTGGTTAGTTTGTTCCAACAGCTTATTTGTTGACAATTCTTTCTGGCCTTTTTACCCTCATTATGGAGCTGTTGATGGCGAGTGTTGATAAAAGTCTGTCATAGCCTGTTGGAAATGCTTCATGTGAGGTGTTCGTCAAGTTTCCGACCCATATTTGTGTTAAAAATCTGAATTTGCTGACTGAGTGAAGCAGAAACTTTCCAAAAACTGGTTTCAGATTGATGAAGGCATTTCTGGCCTTTCCGATTCTGTCTGGTTTGACATCGTCATGCGTTTGGCATGATTGAAACGATGCTGCCCATATAAGTGCAGAAAGTAACTTCTTTCAAACTTCTTCCGTTGATGATGATTGGTGCTGGTTGTTGTTGCTGTTGCTTAGTTATCTTCATCACTTTTGTGTTCTCTGTGTTCAGTCTTGTCTTCGCCGCCTGCTTCTCTTTTATCTACTGCCCCCTGTTCTTCTTCAGTTAGCAGCTATAGTGTGTCGTAAAATGGTCTTTTGTCTTTCCTAGCACTCTTCTTCACTTCTTCATTCAGTTAAATATAGATTGAAATTAGTTTCTCTTTCTTCTGTTCATTTCTGCTTTGGTTCTAACACCATCCTCCTCTCCATTTTTGGCTTCCGGATATATCTTGAAAGCCATTTCTTGTTTTACCTTTCTTTTCTTCCTGATATGGCCATATAATTTTCCCTCAACATCATCTTCAGAGATTTAGTTCCAGTGTTCTTCCACGCAGGTTTACACAGTGATGCCATGTAGTGTCTCCGACTTTGCTCTGACATCTGTAATGAGGGTGTCTGTCGCGGTTTCGCCCTTACTTTTCTTAGTGCCAAACTTCGATTGTGGTTTGTTCCCAGTTGTTCTGAAGGCTTTCATCAACAAGATTTCTGGAGCTAGATGATGGTGTGAGCCCACATCTGCTCCGCTTCTCGACTTTGTGTCCAGCAAGCTGCATCTCGACTTCTGTGAGCAGCATCAAGATGGAATCTCTCTGGTTTGTGGTGTGTTCGTCAGGCGAAATCAATGTTGTTTTTTGTATATCTTTGTGTTTTACACGTTACCTCCAATCACCAAATCATCGAATGTTTATAAGTCGTTGAAGAGTTGTCCGTTCTCATTCATTTCGCCGAACGATAGCCTCTCAAGGTGTGATGAGTTCTCTTTCTGGATCGTCTGCTCCCAGTTAAGCTTACGTTCATATCGCCCGTAAGTATTTTGACATGCTCATTTGGGAAATTATCAATTACTGTTTGCAGTTGTCTATACAAATCTTACTTCTTCCCTTGTTCTGAGTTGTCCATAGGCGCACAACATTGTATAATTATAACCTTCCTTCCTTTTGATTTGAGTTTGCTGTCATATTCCTATGGGAGGAGGTTGGTTCTCTTTTTTAAAGAGCTTTGTCTGTTGTTGGTGGCATCACGATATCCACTCACTCCATCAGTGTGCTCGTGATTGTCGTCTGAGTGACCAGAACGCAGTAGATAACTGAATCTCTAGTTGAAAAGTGGCTGATTGACTTCCCAATGACACACACCAGCCAGGGTCATTTCGCCTCTCCGATTCCGTAGTGAAATAGGCCTTTTTTTGTATTTTTTTCCATATTTTTCGCTTGCGTTGAAGTTTGTGTAGCAGTCTGATTGATTGATTCGGGTTAGGGTCGCCAGCTTCATACCAACCCTCCCTATTTTCTAGGCTTCAGACCGCTAGACAACCAGTGGTCAAGTAAGCTTGGGGAGGTTCGTAGAAACCATGGTGAGTGTTTAGTCATATTTATAACTCCTCAGCCATATGTGCTTATCTCCACCCCTGAGTGAATGATGGTGTTTTCACTAAGTCTCTGATCTGCTACCCATTGCGTATCCTCTAGGCTACTGAGTGATGATGGCCTTTGGTTTGGTTAGAAATTAACTATTTGTTGCTGGAATTTACCACGATTTTTAGTTATGTAGGGAATAACTTCATAGACATCACAATTAGGAAATTTAAACAGTTGGCGGAGTTGAAGTTTCACGATAGTTTCTCTTGAGAACCAAAACTGCTGAGATCACATATTTAGATCTGCTTGATACTGTGAATGGTAATCAGGAAAGCGAGCATAGTCTCATAAGATCATATACTACTTATTTGCTGCGATGAGTAATCGTATACCACTTACATCAATCAGTAGTGCTTGCTATTCACGTGGAATTGATTTGAATACCGATCGGCCGTTTTACTATTTCGGGGCTTTCGCTAGAGGGAAAGTTGGTGATTTGAACTTATTCAGATCTCTGAGCTGAGTTACACGGATACACCAGTGATAGGCTCTGTCTTAAACGAGCAAAACTGCCTTCCGTTTTTGAAATCAGTTCCATCTGGCTAGCGAGCACTACTGGTTGGTTTGAGTTGATGTAGTTATATGCAAATAAATAACTTCATATTAAAATGCATGTTAACATTTAGGTATCTCTTCAAGGAGCATACAGGCGAGAATGTGGCTGATTGATTCCATCCAGATGTATCAACCGGAAATGATAAGTATGAGTAAATAATATCAATATTCAAGTAAATTTGACAC
This sequence comes from Trichobilharzia regenti, assembly GCA_944472135.2. Classification (NCBI taxonomy): domain Eukaryota; kingdom Metazoa; phylum Platyhelminthes; class Trematoda; order Strigeidida; family Schistosomatidae; genus Trichobilharzia; species Trichobilharzia regenti. The sequence goes on from OX235270.1 coordinate 124,349,437, forward strand.
ACTATATTCCATGCAAGTATCATCCATTCATTTCTGCAAAGTATGCAGTTCAGGTTTTGATTTCTGCGAAACTGATGAAATGTAGAAGGAATTAATCATCGGTGAAAATACCAGCAAGAAAACTTTTTTCACTCTCTAGTGTTTCTGCTTAACATAAGTAAATAATAAATCATCAGTTTATGGGTAGACTGGTTAACGAAATTGAGATTAGTGTGAGGTGAATAAATTATTTTATTTTCGTGACATTCACATTTACTATAGTTTAAGAACAAATTCTACCAACTCTTTAACAATAGCGCATCTGATCAATACAGTCAAAGTTAGTTGAAAAGGAAAGGAACTCAGTTCCAGTTTTTCTTACTGCAGTGAAATAATTCCGATGCCGCATCACTACTAAAAATATTTGTAGCTAATACTCGATATCTGTCATAATGTCATGACTTCTTAGGACGTTGGCCAGTCCAATTTCTGGCTTTAAAATAAATTAACTTTTAATGTGGCACGAATCAATGAATCAGAGATCACTTGTATTTACCTATTAACATCATTTATAAAATAAGCTTGAGAAGAACTCGGGAGCTTTAATTGTTTTCGTTTTTTTTTAAACTAATAAATTCTCATCTGTTTGAAGAGGGTTGGTTATTAAAAGCTCAGTACTGACTTCCTGATTAATTTAGAAAATCAAAGGTAATTTTAAAATAATTAGCTTTATATGCCATCATCGTTCATTTGTGATTAGATTACAGGAAAAACGATAATTATAGAATAAGGAACCTGAAACAATTTTCTAAAGCATGAAACTCTACAAAGCACACTAGTTGTCTTTGTTCCATTGAATCTGACGGGCTGTTACTGTGTTAAGCGTTTTAATGCTTTCACTAGAAATTACTGCCAGTCAGTGTTTTCAGGAGTTCTTCAATCCATACAAGTTACTGAAGATTGTTTCAGGCAAATATTTTAAATTAAGCCAGTTTTTTATACGTGCCTACTAACATATAAGAAAGAATCGAACTAATTGAACAAAACAAATGAAAGTGGCTTAATCCACAAATGTTTCCTTCATCTTTTTAAAGCTGTTATAAGCCTCTATAAATCCTCTAAATGTAGTCCTATCGATGCAATGGAGCATATTTGGCTTGTCTTCAGTTGAATGAACTAATGTTATCATTATTCCTTTGGGTACCGAGGGCAACAAAAGGCTTCAGTAGCATGTATCCATTTCGTTCTGTCCTCTGTTTCGAGACTACTCACAAGCCTTCGTCTCCTCCTCAAACCACGTCCGTATCACATTCCCATCGCATTGAACAAGGCGTTTACCATCCGAATTATACCGTAAGCCCTGGAGCGCGATGACACTCAACGGTCAACTCACCATGTGTCCAGTCCATCTCCATTTGCTTCAGAATATATAACTGCCAATAGGTTCTTCTTCAGTTCATGGCCTATCAGAGCTCCCTCTTGCTGATCCTTCATGACAGGTCACCTGATATCTTCAAATGAACTGAAAAAGGGGTCCTTTGATAACCGTCTGCAGTGATCTGTTCGAAATGGATTTGATGATGTGTGTGACAAGCATCTGAACCACATGAAGTGATTGGCTTTACACTAACTAGTGTTGAAAATTCGAATTTTACTTTTGTATGCTGTGTTCAGCTGATTTCCACAATGATATCAGATTAGTGAATATCTGACATGCCTTTCTGATCCTGGATGGCTTTGAAATCTCTCTATCCGTTCCGCACGTGAGTGAAATGGTGATGCCTGGATAAGTGAAGGCAGTGACTGACTTCAAACTATAATTTTATTCTTGAATAACCATATGTCGCTGCTTTAATAAAAATCGTTTGTATGACGAGAGCAATAGAATCATCAGAGCACAGTAAAGTTAAAATGATGATTTGAAATCTAGAAAAAGCTGACCTTAAATCGAATTAAAATCTGAACAAAATACTGAAAGATAGGATGCCAATAGTTTGGTTACGTTCTCCAAGCTGGCTGATTTAAATGTGAAACTTTCGTAGCCCTTTAAGACATACTCAGAGCAAGCTTTAATATGAAATGGACTTATCTGAATTCTCCATGAATGATGTAATTGTACATCTTGACACAGTGATTGTTTTTTATGTGCATCCTTATCGATCATTTTTTGTCAACTTAGAATTCTAAATTTCTTGTCACATGGTCTTCCAAGTAGTAAAGAACAAATCACATGAAAGAAAATTTTGAATTCTAAGTTGGTAAAAGTGATCGATAAAGATGTACATTAACAACTAAGAGAAATCTTCATCCAAAAGGGATAGCCAATAAGATTCATCGATAAAGATATCAAACCACGAATTCGGAGAAATGAAAGTTTAATTGAGCCTAAAAAGAAACTCTACGTGAACTTGGATTTCAAGGGAGATTTAGCAAGCGATGCTCTCAAAAGAATGATCGCATCATCTCTGAGAAGAACATTCTTTGCAGCAACGCTAAGAATAGTGTTCTACAGTCGCTCACTGATCTGCAGAAGCCTCAAGAACAAGATCCCGCATATGACCGCTTCTATGTGCATATATCAGTTCACCTGAAGCTGTGGAGCCAGGCCTATCGTTCGTTCGACGCGCACTCTGTCCAAGAGGATTCAAGAGCATTATCAGCCAGCATGGTTGCGAAAAGGCAATAGTGATGCAATAAGGAGTGCGATAATTGAACACCTGGTTAACACTGATTATTCCATTTCAACAAACGCCTCCTTCAAAGTAATCTACAGAGTCAAGAATAATCTACCAAAGGCAATACAGTTTCGTCTTCTTTGTGTCCCTGAAGCTCTGGCCATTCACATAGAAAAACTGGAGATCTGAATATAAAAGAGAATTACTCAACCACTTCTACTGTCATGGTAACAATTTTGTTGATTTTGATGACTTAATTTTGTTTGTTTGTCTGTTCTTTAATTGCTTATATTTCTTCTATTTATTTAGAACTCTTAAGTAATTTCGTATTCTCTTCCTTCTTCTTATGTGTATTCTGAGTAAAACTCACTCATCAAACTATTCATATTATTATATAACTTCTTTTTTAACAACTGCTAATGACGACTCATTACCTTTGTTACTACTCTAATTTCATTAACACCTAATTTTCTTGACTTGTATCATCAATCTTCACCTGTTTAGTTAAAATAACCATAACCAGTTGTATTTTTGTTTGACAAACTTAATGTACACATACACACAAAATAACACAAATATATTTGCGATTATACAGCTAAGAAAATGAATTCGACGGAAAGAGATTCTTCGTTGAACTACGTGTTTTGTTTTCATTAATCACGGTGTCAAAATGTACATTTACATCATTCATGAAGAGTTCAGATAAGTCCACTTCATATTAAAACTTGCCGTGAAGAAGTTGTCTTAGAAGGACAACCAAAACTTCCCAAGAAAATCAGCCGGCGTGAAAAAACACAACTAAATCAGAATCATCTGCATAAAATACACATTTTTTCTATCATTTCAAAACGTAATTTGAAGGACTCAGGTCACAGGTCCTCCATCCCTAATTGAGGATACTGAAGCTGTCTCCAATCTGAAAAAAGGCAAAGCAGTGGAACCTGATGGAATGACTCCAGAGGTGTTTAAGTACGGCGGAGACAGTTTACTGTCTGCAATAACTGAGGTACTAGGTAACGTCTGGGAATCAGAAGAAGTCCCATCGGGCTGGTGTAAGTCACTGATTATCCCCATATACACGAAGGGAGACAATTCTTCCTGTGATAATCATAGAGGGATTAGCTTGACTAATATAGTATCTAAAGTCCTAGGCTCAATAATATTGCGTAGACTAAGTGGTGCTCGGGAGGCACAAACACGAGAGAGCCAGGCAGGCTTTAGACCAGGAAGAGGGTGTATTGATCATATCTTCACCCTCCGACAGATTCTAGAACATAGTCATTCCTACCGGCGTCCAACAATCATTATATTTCTTGACCTTAAGGCGGAATTCGATTCTGTCGACCGAGAGATTCTCTGGCGATGCTTGGCCGTAAAGGGAATGACGAGAAAATACATTGCACTGATTAAAGCACTCTACTCGAAGTCATGCAGTCAGCTAGGTCAGGGCTTACGGTGAGTTGTCATCTGAACTGGTGACGACTAGTGGTGTCCTGTCAGGGATGCCTATTATCTCCATTTCTATTCAATTTCATCATAGATGTACTGATGAAATTAACCCTAACTCACTTCAGTGACTCAGGGATTGACTTGCTACCAGGGAATAATCTCGTTGACTTAGAATATGCAGACGATATAGTCCTTCTAGGCGAGGACGTTGACAAAATTCAGAGTCTTCTGAACACCTTGAGCTGCAATCTACGAATGTTTGGCATGCGATTCGCTCCCGCCAAATGCAAGGTGATGTTACAGGACTGGACTACACTAACTCCTAGTTTAGAAATAGGGAGTAAAATGGTAGAGCACGTTGACCGCTTCACTTACTTGGAAAGTACCATCAGCCAGTGACAACGGGTTGATTTCTGACGAAATCTCAGCACGGATACAGACGGCTAGTTTCGCATTTGCCAGTTTACGCCGTCTCTGGCGTAGACGTGATATTCAACCATCTACCAAAGGGCGGGTGTGTTGCTCATCAGTCCGCTCCGTCCTCCTTTATGCCCAGCTGTGGGACCTGGCCATTGAGAGTGGAGGACATGAAATGATTAGCTGTCTTTGATCATAGGTGCCTGCGCTCTATCTCCCGTGTTAAGTGGTATAATAAGGTGAGCAATATGGAGGTTAGGCGCCAAGTGTTAGGTAAGGAAGGAGGGGAAATCAATCGACGAGGCTGTGAAGTTGCATCGACCGAGATGGTTAGGAAATGAGTTACGTATGCCTAGTCATCGCCTTCCTCGACAATGGGCAATGTTATCTGACATAGGACTGGTCAGGCTGGAAAAGAGCTAGCGGCAGTCAAATCAAAACATGGCTTCATCAGTCAGTGAAATCTGCAACAGTTAGCCTCAGCTACGTGGGAAGGTGTAGACTTACTGGTTGGAGTCCTCGGGACGGTAAAAACCAATGGTTGGAAATATTTGGTGATATGGCTCAAAATCGTTTTCAATGGCTGATGCAGATGCATCCACTCCTTGTGACTTGTGATTTCCAATGAAACTGTTTTGTTCTTCATTATTACTATTCCTTTGTCTCACACCTCTGTTTACTGTCTCTATTATGCATTTCTTCTACTTTCTTCTCTTGGTTTGTGTGCTACAAGGAGGGAGTGTAACGACTTGAACTGGTGCACATTGGTGCAACGTTCTGTGTCGAAAACAGACAGACTCAGAAAATTAATAAAAAAGTAAAGTTGTCACACATCACTGGTGTGGTACTACTTTCAAAATATAAAAGGATATTGAATAAAGTGTGAACACAGTTTAAAGTGAACTCGAACAATAAAAAAGGGAAACGGAATTCAATAAAGCTTTAAATTGAAGCTGTTTTGACACTAAAAATGATAACATAGCAATCATCGGATAAAGCAACTCACTTCATTTTAAACAAAATGGATCAACTTATCCAGATGATTAAAAGCAAATCAAGATGCGAGGATAAGAAGACAAATAAAAGAACTTATGAACATTGATAATAAGGAATTCAAAGAGTTTACCCTAGACTCATTGTGCCAAATGAAATACTGTGAATGGTGTAGTTTTTTTTTTTGAATCGAAGATTTCGAGTAAAATGAATTTTTGGCAGATTTATTTATGGATATATAATAATGAGTGGATTTACAGCAAGTCATCTTGCAATAAACCTGTGAAAACTGGTTTAAAACTGAATCTAATTTATTTTGGGAGTTAAAATAACGCAGAAGCTGACAAGTTGGATAACAGGATGAAGCACAGTCGTGGTAGAATCTTGAACATTGAGTCCACATATTCAGGCACCTATTTTATGTAGATTAAATCAAATCCTGAGATAACTTCTATGACAAGTCACTAGAATTCCAACTAGTAAGAAAGGAAAAAGTGAAACAAAATAAGACAAGTTGTATGCTAACCAACCAAATTCGAGGTATGCTTCACAGGCTACAATACCAGTTAAATCGCTTTCGGTGATAGCATGAAACTTATCAAAAGTGGTGGGCATGGAGAGAGTTCAGTTAACAAGACCAAATGTATTCAGATATGAAAGCTTAACGTTGTTATGTGCATAAATTTGAGCCAAACAAATCTAATATGGCGAAATCAGCAGAATGGAAACAGGCTAGATCAAAAAATCTGAGAAAAAATCTTGGACATACTTGTTTACACAGCTGCACTCTCAAGCAAATCACAGCAAGTGGTAATTTTCAATTTTTTCCAAGTGGATAGGATGATATTCTAATAAGGTAATCTTTATCCGCTGACAGACAAGGTAGACGAGAAGGAAACTCCATCTGTCTAGTGAATCGCCTAACTGTTAGGACAAAATAGTACTATGAAAGCAGAGTAATAAATGTTCGCGGTTGCTAAACAGTACAAAGATTCAGAAAACTTTCACTTATTATGATTCATTCTCTGGGTTATGAATGGAACATACGGTTTTAATAATAATATCCACTAAACTCTGTGCTCGGCAGGTTTTAGCTGCCCCTTCAACTCTTCACAAGCCTTCATTTACTTTTCTTACAACTGCCTTCATGTTACCCTCGTACAACCGAATCATTGCTTACATCCTTAATCTACTGGAGGGACTGGTGTGTGATGTGAACGTGTATGTTCAATCTACTTCGATTTTCCTCTGGATAATTCTTAGAAAGTATTATTATTGGCCGTTTCCCTATCTACAAGATCTTCTTATTGCTTTTGTTTTATAATGGAACATTTCATTTCCGCTATCGAAGTCTGAAGCAGTCTGTCAGAAATACAACCGCTGACGCAAACCGTGAGGATCTCCACATAATGTTGATTTAAGAGAAGTAAACGCTTGTCTTACCTCTCCAATCTGATATTGACTAGTTATGATATCCTAAACCATCACATCTTTAACTAGAACTGTCGATCCCGCCATTTAGTTGGAACAGACAGTCGCCTCTACATTTTTCCCACTAGCGATAATTAATGTATGTTACTAGTTTGGCAACTTCACCACCTCAGTCTTTTCTATGGTCACCTGAGGTGTTGTCTTCACCGCCTTCTTTGCCAGGCTGTTGCAATTCGCTTGTAATTATTTTACCATGTGACATCGATCACCGAGGAAGTTCAGATTTTGTAATACCTTTTAGTCTGTCCAATATATGCCTATCTTCTCATTCTCCACTCACCGTTCGTCCTATAATCCAGCCCACCACAATAAAGTATATACTCGGTGATATTAAGTATCTTCGACTTAGTGTGTCGGTGGCACAGTGGTTAGGACTCTCGCCGACCATGCACATGGTCCGAGGTTCGATCCCCTGCCGACGCACACTTGATATCTATGGTAGGCCTGAAAAATTTGGGCTACCTATGTCCATGCTGAAAATTCCATAGTTGTACCAAAAATACAGTGTGGAATCAAGCTGTAATCAAAAATAAAAAAATCCTGTTTTCAGTCCAAACGTTCCCTCTTGTGGGATCATCATACATTTACTGAATGCGCTTTATAAATGTTTGTGACACTTAACACCACAGAGTTGAATTCTTTGCCAAACTACTGGTACTATCGAAGACCATTTCAATGTTGACGGATTTGTGACAGAAAGTTAATTGTCATTCTAGGTCCTGTTCCTTATATTTAAACGGATAAACATTGGATTATCCTTTAATGATGGCGAACGTGTCCAGTATGGAAAATAACCCAATCACAGTTAGCCTCCATAAAATAACGCTTACTATCCTACTAGCCATGAATACAGACTAATTAAAAAATCCTTGATGATATTTTGATCCATAGATTATTGAGTTAAATATATGTTACCGGTCACTTAGTCATATATTTTCGTTTAGATGATGTGGGCTGGAGAAACAAGAAGCTTTCATATAATGCTGTTGGCATAGTGAAGTGGTATTCATGATCACTGAGTCTGTGTCCAGCTGGGCCTTCTCATTTCAATTTGCGCAGTCAGGCTGTTTGTTCATAAAAGTTTCATGATAGTGCGTAGCATTGGAGTTTCAGTCGCGCATGATTTATTTTTTCTTCAACCAGAGTATCTTTCGGTCCCCTCAGTATGATGAAAAATAATACTAATAATCTATGGTGACACTGTCACAATAAGCAACAATCTTAGCTACTATCATATAGGCAATGGTAAACTTTAAGCACCACCAAATACTAATCAACGAATGACATCGAACGCACCAGTCACGTGAAGGAAGCATTTTTATGTATAGAATAGATGCATTTATGAAAAAAATGCATAAAAATGTATAAAAGTGTTACAGAGGATAGCTTTCTCTCACATTTGATAAAAATAACTCAGTTTTAAGCTGAAGTATCAACAGAGTATAGTTCCATTGTGGGTAAAATTTATTTTGATAAAGTCTTACAGTATCAACTCTGTAAGACTTCATCAAAATAATTATGCATAATAATGCAGCAACATTTACTGGGCAGTAAACAGTGCTCGAAACGTCATCAGTAAGTATTACTGTATGACACTGAGACTTTATCAAAATAAATTTTACCCACATTGAAATTATACTCTACGACGGTGCACAAATTCTATTCTTATATCCACAGAGTGATTAAACCACATTCTGTGCGCGTAACTATTTAGGTCTTCTATACCTAATTTTTCCTAAACCTAACCCTAACGTGAAAATATCCCTAAACTAACCCTAATCTAACTTGAACTAACCCTAATGCCAACTTTTATAGGTTAACCTAACCCTGAATTATCCTTGCCCTAAACCGTAACTTAATCTTTCCCAAACCTAAGCTAAAACTTACCAGATATCCCATTCAATAGAATGACTCTCCAATTAGCATATTTTACTGATGATGACAACATTGTTTACCTAGTTTCACTAATTTGCGCAGTGTGAGGTCATTGGTGAGGCCGAACTCCATTGGTAGTCCATGGTGCTTAAAGTTTAAATTTGCCCATTATTATTTACATTTTCTTTTATATAAATGATTCACTATCACTGCAAATATCAAATAAGAACTGCCATTAACAATCCTTTATTATTTTTATAATCGTTTTTAATGTTATCTGATAAAATTGGATGCAATATTGTACCAAATGCTGAAAATTGCACACTGTGTCATTAGTACTGTTTGTTGTCATAAAGCTAATCATTATTATTACTCTGTTTGGAGTAGGCAGGAGCATCTTGTGGGGGTCGAAGTTACCATTATTTGGTAGTTTCACTAGTTGGCCTTTCGCTCAGTAGGTACCTTCCTTCCTTCCAAATTTTCTGCGTTACTGGTCCGTAAGCGACTTCACTTAGTAAACGCTTGACTTTTAATACATTAATCTAGCGATGCTAACACATTCGGCTAATATAGGTGGAGTACACACCAAATAAAATGTTCACCTCAGTGCAGGCTGTATTGCACCAGAAATTTGACGACGAATAAACCTACCGACTGTTTAGCCAATCCTGAGATTACCACTTTTAAGTTACCTGATGATTAAATTAGCAAATTTGTAGAAGACAATCAGTACAATATAATTGTACAAAATTGCTAATGAAGAAAAGCGGTTTCCTGAATATACCTAAACTCGTATGACACTTAAGACATTAGTGATGAAAGTGTTGTCGAAAGGTTTTCCAATTCACCAATTATCATAGTTTGGAAGATAACTGGAAGGTTATGATGCATATTTGCAGAATTTGTTCAAATGAATATATGCTGGATTGATGTTCCTGAGTAAAGGATGTCAGGTATCGATAGTCTGTTGAGTCCAGTGAAAAGTAGAAAAAATCGAATTGTAGTGATAAAAGAAACATTTATATGCTTAATTAACTTGGCAGGTAGTATGCGGTGCACCGCTGTTATGGCTGTAAACAATGAGAAAAATAAGGACCCAGATATGTTTGGCTAATTTGTGCTCATGTGGGAGAAAGAAATGCTGGATTGTTGGTAGATTCGCAATGCAGTTGTACAAAAGTTCAAAGTGAAAGGTATTTTGATATACAATTTATAATACAATCAATGGAGAAATTACTGATAATGATACTCCCGAAGACTGAACGATACAAGTAGTGGCGAAATCATTGAAATATGGGAATTACCGTTTACCTGCTTCTTTTGGTAACTATAAATAATATCTTATAAGGCTAGAATTTCCTTAATAATCAAGGTGAAAAATGGATAATTGAAGTACGCTTCGATATACAATAGAAAATTGTAATAAGAAATGGGTTGAAGGTATCTTCATAGCGAATTCATTTATTGAGTTAACCATAACAAAGGGCAGAAAGGCACGGAGTCAACATCTTTTCATAACAGAAGCTAGATTTACATGATGAAAGAGAAGCACTCTGTTTTTAAAAAGAAGTACTTCACCAAGTAACAGATTCTATGATTCAAAAAGTATGCAGATTTTTTGTCAGGTGGGTTCTTCATTTGGGCTAAATTTTGCAACAGACAAGTTGTTTTTGGGTAATTCTGTCTTTTTCTGATCTGGAATGTAAAATTAGGAAGCTTTTATCACCATTCTTGGTAACATACTTAGCGTTAGATACACATTGAAGCTATAGAATACAGCAATGCCGGAAACATGCAACATTTTCCGGCTGTTTCAGACAAAATAGATGAGCAAAGCTCTGGAAGGATATTCTTAATGATTTTTTTTATTTTTCATACACTCCTTTTCCCCGATGAGTCTGAATACGGCAAGAACAGTAGTTTGTGCACGAACTGAAATACATTTTTATCACTTCTCTTTTGTTTTTTCTTAAGGCGTATATTGAACACTTTATGTTTAAATCTTAGTGAATGCCAGAAGGGAATCACGACTTTAATTTTTAGAATATATAAACATCTCACGATTTGTATTCACAAAGCTACTAACTAATCTGTGTCAATCAGCGATAAGCCGACGGTTTAGAATTTTCGGAGGACATATTTCCATTTATATTGACACTTTCCTTAATTTCGAAACTTCAATAATCCTACCTTTCATTTTGAGTAAAAATACCATTTGAAAAAGGGATTTATTTTGAAAAAAATCAACAATGTAGAAAATTGGTTAATTTTCCACAGAGATTAAAATTGATTAGCGTAGTTAAAGTGTTGGAAATTCGGGCGTGGAGATAGCGATCATATTCTGGAAAACCAGTCCACTCTCTACAAATACTTCAATGTACAGAAAAAAGTGTGAAAAGATTAAATTCTTCTTCTTTGGATAGAAGAAATGACATAGGCTGGTGAAAGCCTTAAGGCAGCCTGTCAGTGCGTGTGTTTTCTTCTGACGACAGAGAAAATAAGCGTTAAGCGGTGGAATAGCCACATAAGGTCGCAGATAAATGAGAGGACAAGGCACAGAAGGGCTAGACATCTGCGGCAACGGATGAAATGGAAGTGGAGTCCCCAAATTGTTAACCGAAGAGCCAGCAGTCTACTTCCGTCACCCAGATGATAACTACATTAACACTGCTTGGGCGGCTACCGTTATATAAACAACAGCATCAAAAGCTGTTGTGTAGTGAGAACCAATCTCATCTACAATAATGCCGGCAAAATTTTATTCAGAAGGAAGGAAATTTACAACTATCCAATTCTATGAGCAATGTTGCAAACAACGCCGCTCAAGAGAAGAAAGAATTTTGCAGACAAATACAAACACTAATGGACAAGATCCAAAACGGGGACTTCGAAACCACAATGAGTGATGCAAAGGCTGGGGACTAACAATGCAGGAAGGAGATTCATCATGGGCCAAGAGGGTGTAGACGAAATGAGAGACGATGGGGACTTCCATGCACTTTATAATTCAGTTATTGCAGGCAGCGTGAAGAACAGAAAGGACTTGGATTTCAACTAACGGATACACAAAGGTTCATTTAGTTTTCTTCTAAATTTTAACAAAGTGCAGACGCAGTTTGATGCACACAAAGACGAAAAGGGGAGAAAATATGATCTCAGACTACTATCTAATACATAGAATTTTAATGATCAAGTTGAAAACACTCAATGGAGTTGCAGGTAGACCACAATTCAAGTTCAACATTTAGAAATTTAAGGACAAAACTATAGAGGATACCACTGGACTTTTAAGGAGAAAGAAGACGCAATGCAAGGAATAGCTTATTAATATGGGAGGGGTACTGAAACGGGAGATGAATCAGTCATCAGCATCCTACACAAAGTATTACAGACTAATCCGACAAAGCAGACAAGATAATTTCATGACATACTGAAACTGAAGCAGAACAGGCCACGGAAACGTGAGACCTTAGAAAATTGTATCAGATTGCCAGACCACTTTTCGGAGAAAGATCAGTTCGCACAAAACCAGTGACACACAAAGAAAGGAACCTAATTATCAAAATAGAGAAACAATGAAAACAATGATTCCATTATGCACAAGATTTATTTTGCTAAGGTCTCAAAGTGTTTTACATTAATACTTACTGACGACGTTGATATGGTCATGATATAATATGACGTGATTATGAGCAATAAATTGTACTCAAAACGTCATCTGTAAATATTAAGGTATATTTTATGCATAATGGAATTGTACTCTACCGCACTGCCGAAGTTCTATTCTCATATCAAAGGAAATAATAAGCTGATTGCATCAAAAGACTTCTAATTCGACAATCGTCTACAACTTGTCCACAAATACCACCCCCAACAGCCTGAGAACTGCTAGTGAATATCCATTCTCCAACAAAATAGGATTTCTTGAACGCGATAAACTTCGACAGCCAGCCGCGAAGTCAGGAGGACCAGACAGGTTTCCTCCGGAAGCCTTGAAATTGAATCTGTGGGCCTCCGTGTATATCCTGACTCCATAAAATTAAGAACAAACGAAAAGTACCTACTGGCTGGAAGAAAGGCTACCTTGTGAAACTACCAAAGGAGGGCGACGTAGTTCACCTGAAAAACTGTTGCAGAATCATGATTGAAGTTTCACATTTCAAAGTGATCCACAACCAAAAACTCATCGAAGCCTCTGAAATGAAGACAAGAGTAAGACACAGCTTTCTACTATCACCAGTGATATTCCTGGCTGTTTGTGCTGGGTCATTTAACAGACTGTGCGGAGCGGTAAAACAGGAATATGCCAAAGTAACCAGAAGTCTAGGAGATTCGGATAGTACCGATAATTTGTGCCTAATATTACAAACTCGAAGACTGATGCGGGGAAACCAAGCATTTAACCCGATAGGAGGGGAGTGAAGACAAAACTTCAAGTGGACACAGAGAAGACAGAGGTGATGCAAGCAAGCAACAATTAATCACAAACACCATTCACAGAAGAAATCTTAACTCGGTCAATTGTTTCACTCGTCGAGGTAGCGGCGCTTCAAATACAGACTACACGAATGATCTCACAGACAGGATGACAAAGGCAAAACAGATATTCATTAATCTGATATCAGTGTGGAAATCAGCTGAACACAGCATACAAAAGTGAAATTCAAATTTTCAACACTAGTTAGTGTAAAGCCAATCACTTCATGTGGTTCAGATGCTTGTCACACACATCATCAAGTCCATTTCGAACAGATCACTGCAGACGGTTATCAAAGGACCCCTTTTTCAGTTCATTTGAAGATATCAGATGACCTGTCATGAAGGATCAGCAAGAGGGAACTCTGATAGGCCATGAACTGAAGAAGAACCTATTGGCAGTTATATATTCTGAAGCAAATGGAGATGGACAGGACACACGGTGAGTTAACCGTTGAGTGTCATCGAGCTCCAGGGCTTACGGTATAAGTCGGATGGCAAAAGCCTTGTTGCATTTGGTCGGAATGTGATATGGAGGTCGTATAAGGGGAGATGAAAGCTTATGGGTAGTCGTGAGACCAGCCATAGACGACCTTAAAGAACAGAATGAAGTTGGGTTGTGTTTTCGAGGCCTTATGTTGAGGTCAGAATCTTAGGGAGTAATAATAAGTGTTGAGAAAACACTATTCTTTGACATGTGCCAAATCATGTTGTGTTTCACACTCGTACTGAAATGTTTAACATGTGGAACATTGCTTCAATTTGATACACTCTATTTTTGATGGTTAGACTACCTGATAAAGCTTTGAGTTGGCGGAATAATGAAAAACAGAATCAATAAATCTTTGTGATTTCATGAATTCCAAAATATCCCACTGTATTTGATAACCATATTTTGAACTATTTTTCTCATTCTTTGGTCTATTTAACTCACTCCGTGCAACGAAATTGGAAAGTTTTACAAACTTTTCATATTTTTCTCAACTTTCGATCTTCTTTCTGTGTGAAACCATGAATAACCTTCACGTCAAGTACACCTGTCAGTATTAATTGGATATTTACAAAAATTTAGTATAAGAATATAAAAAGGTGGGTGATAACTTTGAATTTTGGAATTGTGGCATAATTTTCACCGTACACAAATCAGTACATAGAAATATGCACCAGTTTGTACTTATCTTTTATAATTCTGTATTGATATAGAGATGTACAAGTAGTTTAGATAAGACCCCTTTTCTAATAAATAATTAAAATCATTCTCTAGTTTCTTTTCACTCTTCATCCACTTGTCATTCCCTTATAAAACCTTAGCCAGCAATATATGGAAAATGACTTAATTTGCTTCCCTGTCATAGGTCAAATAGATAATTAGTTTATATCTGCAGAATGTACAACATTAGCCACTCATTATGTAAGGCAAATTTATTCAAAGCATAGTCAAAAGAAATCTTCTGAAAATGGCATGCTTCCCTTCACTTTGCAGTACTGAAGCCTTAGCGATTCTGATGGAAAATCCTGATTTATGTACACAGAAGATACTTCATTATCCCTTTTTTCTACCTTGGGTATAATGTCAAGCCCAACTGTTATCAGAATTTTCTTAGTGATACTTATTTGCGCATTTCTCGAATGAGTGAATAGGGAGACTCTTCGCTGAACTGTTTATTCTTATTTCTATGTCTGGACGGGAGATTTTCGTGAATGTGAAATAATTCACACAAGTAATAATAATAAGATTTTCAAATTATTGATTCACGTCATTGGTACCGTAACAAATGCGAATATGAAAAAAACAGACTTTATTTTATTCATAAAGTATTTGCCTGGAAACATGTATTATTAAACAGGTGTGCAATTAAGTAGGATAATCGTGGCATTTTAAACAAGATGGAGCTAATTTATGGCATACGAAATGAGGTCATTAAATGACAAATGATGATGTATTTTGCAACAGCAATTATATCTGCAAACTTTATTCATGTGCAATAATTCTCCTCAAGCTTCACGGAATAGTCCATTTTCCTTACACTCCTACTCTGTGAATATTTACGGACTTTGTGGTCAGCTCTTTTGATTGATGGAAATCAGTAGTGAGACTGAGCTTTTTATTGCAAACTCGACCTTATATGCATTAACTATTTACTTAAAAAGTTCCAGATTGTTTTGCATGTGATAGAGAGTAGAGAACAGAGATTTATCCGTATTCAGAGCAGTAAAGTTACAAACTCCATTATGGATAAGATTTTATTTTGATAAATCACACACAGTGTTGTACAGTTATATTAACTGATATTATAACTGTAAAACACTGTGTGTGATTTATCAAAATAAAATCTTATCCATAATGGAGTTATACTCTACCACAGTGCTCAAGTTTTATACTTATATCAAATTTACAAACTGTTTGGTGATTCAAGATGAATCCTGTCCAACTGTAGAAATATTTACATATATATGTATATATATAATACCAGATCTTACGAGATCATTAAAGGAGGTATGTACTTTGTTACTGCTACGAAACGAAATTTACTTCCGAATTGTAAGTATTGTCTTGAGGGACCAAAGGTGATTGAGCCTCATGTGAACTGATCAGTTAGACGGACGAATTTCTCACAATTAACAGTGAAAGCTAAAACCGCTCCACATCTTTAGTGATGGTGGGCTATATATATTAAATTTCAGTACAGAAAATGATGAATAACACTGGCAAAACATTAACTCTTATTCAGTTACAATACATAATAAAATACGATAAAAATTATATAAAATAGTCAAGAATAATTATTCCATATCATAATTATTATATTGAATAAGTAAATTTAATTATTGTTAGTTTTTTAGTTTCATGACGTTTCCATATTTTCAAGTATTGGTTTTTGTTGGGATTTAGTTTGATTGGTTGGAGGATTTCATCATGAGGTGACATCAGTTGAAATCCTTGGACCAATGAGACGAAATCCCTACAAAAACCAATACTTAAAAATTCATCTGATGCTCACTAGCTACTGGCTCTATACAGGCAGTTAACCTCGAGTTATAGCTGGAAGACGTGACCAGTAGGGTGGAGCAGTTTGAAGGTGAGGCAGTAAATCATAGAAGATATTGCGAAGTGGTCGCGCTATGTTATGGATTGGCAGAAGTTGGAATTCATGGGTCATCGGATCGAGTCCCAATCGCTTAGTGGTCTACGCGCTTGCCTTGCAACCTGAAGATCGTGGGTTCGAACCCCGGTGGGTGCGTACTAATGAAGAGTCTCGAACTAGGACGAAACAACTGTCCAGTACTCACAGGTTTTCCAATGTTCCTCTAGCTGATGTCAGTTTCCATATTTGTTGGATTGAAAATTGCTCTGTTTCAATAATGTAATTTGATGGCAAATATATGAATAACTAGAGCATAAAAGAAAACACTTGAAACCATCAAAATTACTTCCAGCCATAATGACAACTTAAGAATTGATCTATGTTTTGAAAATTCTTATGAATAGGTTTTTTGGGAAAAGGTGACGTTTGGAAAATTTGTCTGTAGCTTGGATAATTATTTTCATGTGATCATTACTCAAGGGACCTGTCCAGTTTCCTAGCGATCTACCACATGAGAAGAAATGTTACTGTATATTCTTGATAGTTGATTTAACAAGTTAGACTGCTTCATACCATAACGAAGAAAAACCATAGGAAAAGAATCAGTTAATGAAATTCACAACGTTAGAAATCTTTGACTTTCATCGTCTATCATGAGCGCATTATTCAAACTAACATGTTGTTAAAAATGGAATTATTTTATACTCCTGTTCATTTAAAACCTGTATATACCATCTGTATTATGAGAAGTTAAACCGTTGAACACAGTATGCGTGTCATGTTTCTTCGGTGCGTTGTATAGGAAAATGCGATGTCGCTTAAGCATCAATTTTTATGTATACGATATTCATATGAATCAATCATACTACAATTAGCTTAGTTATCATTTTCTTTTCTGCTTCTATAAACGGGTACTATAGTCTGATAAAATCGTAAATATTTATTTTGCTGATTTACTGATCGTTAACAAGCTTCTCCAGGGTGTATTCCTGGAGAGATTGTTTAGTGATAGTGTTTATATTCTCATTTGAAAGAACGAAGTTTTTGTCATATACGCCTCTGTTCATTGTAAAAGTGCCTGAAATTTTAACGTAATTCAGGCTTACTTAAGAATTTTAAGAGACTTAGAACAGTGCAAAGTAGTTGTAAACATTTTCTCTTCAATGTTCCTCTTTTCGCTATGTAAACTACTTTAAATGTGATGAATAGATTGAATTTACACAGCATATTGCTTATGGGAACCCTATGCTCGATTACCAGAACTTTGACAAATGCGTTAACACACCGTTTCAACCAGATTAGAAAGGTTTACTCCAGCTTGTTTCAAGAGAAAAGGTAACAAAAGATCTAAATATCTCCGTCTTCACAACTATTAGACAGCAGAATATTGATATCTTTTATAGGAATAAAATTATCTGAACGGATATCGTATGCCTTTAAATTGTTTCCGACCTACATATGGTGGAATCACTTTGGACCACATATTAAAATCATGGTAGTCTTTATTTGAATTTCGAGACTCACTGTTCAGATAAGTCTAGAGGGGGTTTACAACCAGTATTTGCACAACGTACAGTCAATGGTAAAGCCTTTCCTAAATTTCTATAGTTTTGGTTTGTAAGGATTAGTTATGTTTTACGAGTTGATCACGGATTGATATCAGTTAGAGAACCATTGAAAACTAGGGAGTACTGGACAGCTGCTGTTTCATCCTAGTTTGGGAATCATCGGCAGTACGCACCCACTGGGTTTCGAACCCAGGACCTTCCGGTTACAAGGCAACTTCGTATACCATTCAGCTACTGGGACCCGATTCAATGGCTCGTGAATTCTAACTTCTACCAATTCGTGATTTCCTAAATTCCCTAGTTAGTCTTTACTTTCTAAACTATTTTATATTTTTGCCTTTCAAACCTTTATTATCATTGCCTGTTGTGAGTATTCTTCTAAATAATTTCTCGAGTTATTCTGCCTGATTTTATAGGAATTCTGCATTTCTTTTTGAATGCTTTCCAAAAACGACCTGTCTCTCTTTTGCAACAAAAAACTTTACTTTCCTGTTTCCTCCATTCAACAGTTCAAGCCATTCTCTAACTTCTGTATATCCTGAGACAGTGTTTATAAACTCAAAAAGAATGTTTTATTCTTGTAATCCAAATCTTATTTCTTCAAAATGTAGCTTGATATACAACTACCGTTTTTCATTGATGTTACTACTGCAATATTAATAAATTTATTCCTGTATTTGTTTTGAGTTATTACGTCACATAAATAAACATATTTGCATGTATAAGATTTAATCAGGTATTTAGAACAATTTCAATTGCTTTTTTCTCTTTGACGTCAGTGAGCAGTGAGAAAATTTGTAAAAATGGAGACCGAATGGAGTGGTGATTCAACTTATGAAAATGGATAAAGCAAATAGTACAGTGTTGATTTTATGCTAAGATTGGAAGAGAACAACGTAACGATAACAATATCGTGAGATAAGACTGAAAACTTGTACAATGAATAAAATTACAAATTGCTCATCCCTATATCAGTTGGCATAGATATGCATATGAAACACAGTAAATTTTAACTAAAATTTACATTAATATAATTATTTGAAGGTATACAAAAGCTCCCGAAAGTAGTAAAAACAAATTTGTCAGCTGATAAGAAAAGACTAACAGAGAGTAATGTATTTATATCTAATGTCTTTAGTGGGTTTAAACTGTCCAGTACCCTTTCTGATAATCTCTTTGTGACTTATATCTCAGAATCATTCGACCAATGACAATAGTAAATAAAGCATTTATTACTTGTGTCGAATATATTCTTCCTCATTGCTTACTGGTTGTTAGGAGAAGCTAAGGACTTCAGGTTACTTTCGTTGGTACTATGTATATAACAGTTCGTGAAACTGGTATTTAAGACATTCTAGGAATACAAATTTTTTTTTATCATTTTTTATTCCATACTTTTGGAGTAAAGCATAGCTTCGACCTCATGTATAAGTAGAAGTGAGTGCTCTACCAACGCTTTCAACTGGTTCTACGACTTATAACAAGCTCAGTTTGCCTCTTCAGATAAGCTTCTCCATGTGACCAACTGATCAATACCCAATTCGTTGCTTATCATTCGGTTTCCACTCGAAAGCTTGGCATGTAATGCCCCTTGGTCGTTTTGTCAGTGTATACTTTATCCAGCTTGATTAACTTTCGTATATGTTTTAGGTGACAAGTTCTTAGTAGGTTCATTGCCAGACATCCCTGTTGTCTGTGGTATACAGCTAGCCACCTAGTGTTCAGTTTCGAACGGAGGCACCTGTTAATTAAAGTCCTCGGCACGCTGTTGGAAATGGTTCGGGTGATGTGTGCTCTAAGACAGTAATGGACACTAACTTCAGTGGTGTGAGTGTTATGACGGGAATCTCCACAACTAATCCTCCTGTATTTGGAATGATCGATGGTGTCAAGGGGAACAAAAAAGAGAGATTGCAGTGACCCATTTTATTATTCATCATCCTAGTATACTTTCACTATGTAATTGAACTTTGATTTGTTTGTCACTCTAAAGATTGTGTGTTAACAATTGATACATGTACTCGCCCAACTTTTGTATTTTGATTACTGTGAAAATACACGTTCGTACTCTTTCTCAAGTGCCTTTTGATTTACGTTGTGGATGTCTAGTAATCGCAACGTTAGGACACAATAATAAGCTAGAAGAAGTACTAGGATATACGTGTACTCTAGTTTAGTCAAACAGAGCAATGCAACAAGATTACTTCTATACAATTTCTCCTCTTAATAGTGACTACAGTTGTTCACTCGTTTTACAGGTTTCATCTCCATACCGTTATTTACTAATATTTTAGTATGTTAAGCTAGTTAAAAGGAAAGCCTTTTGAAAGTACTTTGAATAAACAATAGTATACATAAATAGACTGATATAAATAGCACTCGTAGTATTTCCGCTGGAGCAGTCACGGTTCATGTAAATGAACGTTTAAAACAAGTTCTTGTGCACAGTGAGATTTTAGCAAATAATTTCACAGTGTTTCGGTATGTCACAGAACTTGTATTCTCTTAGAATACTAGTGACAGAGTGATGCCCTTAACATATATATATATATACGTTCAAGTTGCTTCTTGTCGAAGTGAAGTCCCTCAGCCTTGTAATCAGCTCTATGCAAATCATTCTGCATACTATAACAGTGATTTCACACTGAGATGTAGTGTAGCGTACATCTATGGTATAGAAACCGTTAATTCGGTTTTGATCACGGATTGATATCGGTTAGAGAACCATTGAAGATCAGAGAGTACTGGGCAACTCTCTCTTTTTAGTTTAGGCCTCACGGGCATTGTACACACACTGTGTTTTTAACTGGAAATTGATCATCTCCCTGCCAACAAAAATAAAGGAATTAATCCGATGCTCTTTAGGGACTGCCTGAAGTTCTAGTGAGAAGTTGTGACCAGTGAGGTCAACCCAGTCGGGCATGAGGACAAGTACTAGCCGCTGATATTACCTAGTGGTCGCGCTAGAATAACGAATTAGCGTGGGCCAGAATTCATAGGCCATCGAATCGGGTCCAAAATGGTTGGATTACATGCAAGTTCTCCTTGTCATCAGAAGGTCCTGGGTTAGAAACCCAGTGGATGTGAACTGACGATGAGCTTCTCAAGTGGACGAAACAGCTCTCCAGTGCTCCCTAATTTTCAATGGTTCTTTAATCGGTATCAATCCGTGATCAAACTTTGAACAAATCAAATGTCCACGAGTGAACTAATGAACATTAATTCAGGGTTAGTACATAATTCAAGGTGAATAAAATTTAAATTTGGTGGTAAAATACGGTATTCTCCAGCGACAATTTTTGTGTTCCCGTATTTACCAGTAAACGTAAGGCTGTGATAACAGAGTGAAAACTGGCCATCAGGAGTGATAAAAGTATTCCTTAGTAAAATAACATTTAAAACTGACACTTCCAGGATCAGTGCAAAAAGGAACTAATAAGACAGTGAGGTTCATTTTGTAGTCTAAAATTTCTTGACTTCTTTTTACTGAGTAGGATTTTGAAATAGTCACACAAGTCTCCTTCAGCTTATTGTTTTTCGCCAGGTTTATTTTCGTGGTTTTACGAGAACTGTACTATGTAAGATAAAGTCTAAATTAGAACTTTCACGCAATTCACTAAACTTTTTTCCCAGCATAAAACTTCCACCTGAATTTTTATTTTCGAGGAAAATTATTTATGCCATGTAACGGGAATACATGAGTACATTTTTTAGAAAAATCTAAGGTATAAAATAACCCAGAGAAATTTATTCATATGACTGAATAATATTTTCCATCATGAAGAATTTAAATCTGTGTCTCAATCTGTATGTCTTTGTACAAGTAACTAACAGCACTGGGACTTTGATTATAAAATTCAACTGACTGAGTGGAGTCTAGACCATTCCATTAGCAGTGCGTGTACTTATGCCTATTTTCCAAATGCTCTTAAAAAAATTCACCTTAGCAGTTAAACAGAAACAGGCGCACAACTAAATGATACATGTATGGCTGGATGAGATATGTGACGTAAAATTTTGTAAGCACTGCTCATGGTATGTAGATTCATCTATTATTGGTTTGCATCGGCGTGTTAGGAAAACAATAAATCTTTTCATCAACCTCCAGGCTTATGCAAGCTAAGAAAAGATGTTTGTAAAAAACGTTTCCATTTGTAAATTTTTTCAGCTTTATTGAAGCATTACTTAATGTTCCAGGAACAAAGAACAAAACCACTGAGTTTAAATTTAATATATGTACCTCAGAAATTCTAATAAATATATTTGAACTAATACCAAAAACAATGTGGAGTATTTGCTTCATTTGAGGTTATGTCTCCAATTCTTCGTATATACAGGATTTATTGGCGATAGCAAAAGTTTTATATGGCTTTCCATGCCAAATGAATGAAGTTAACATCTTGAGAACAGAAATTATTATTAGATTTTTATATTTTCAGTTATTTATATAGTGATACATAGGACTTTTATGAGCACAAATTTCATCAATCTGAAGGGTCATATTTTTGTCACTATTGTTGAAACAGCTAACGTTTTAAACAGAATAAATAAGAATAATTTAGAAGACACCATTTCGCTTGCACTGATTTGAATACTGAATTAATTAATTTTTGTTAATCCTACGTTTTTGTGAGTAATCCGCTTAGATTGTAGATTTTCAGCAAAATAATCTTTTCAAAAGACCTCGTATAGCTTTTTTTAATAACAAAGGAAAATTGTGTCACTTTCGTTATCTCGTCTCATTTGCTTCCTCAACGTACTTTTTAAATATTATCCTCAGTATTTAGATTGTATTTTAATTAGGCAGATGTCAAAAAGTGAGCATTTCATGTAAGTGTTTCAGATGAATTAATTTGATCTATTCACAAACTGAAACAACGAACATTATTTTACTGTTATAACATGGATTTCTCTTAGTGAATTTTAAGAGAAAGCAATAACAATCTAAATAATGAAATTTAATAGTGGTCAATAGTTTGATTGCAATCTCAACATACTGCGTTTTATCAGAGAAATAAAACGTAGAAGATTGATTAAGAATGATCATGGCTTACATTGGAATGCAAATGTCAAGTTAGCAAAGTGTAAAAAATACTTACATTCCGCATATGATCGAAGTTTCTCGAAAAAGCACGAAATAAGAAGAAAGAGTAACAGCAGGATACTGAGGTACACAAATTATAAGGTTGCCTAAGCCATTAGAGATATATCAATAAGCAGATGACAAAGATCATAATTTATTAAGTGCCATGTATCATGTGTCTAGTATCTAACTAAATGGGCTAAAATCACAATCATTTTTGTTACTAACAATTTTCTTGTGATTTATGTAACCTCACTTACTCGCCTCTTTTTCTCGAAGCTTCAACTGAATTACTTGTATATTTACCGCAATATTTCTGTGTTTTACTAACTTACATTTTAATCTGTCTAAAAACCATGATTATTTCTAACTGAACTTTGCTATCAATGGAGCAACCTACTATTGCCGATATGTTGATGACATATTTGTTGATTGCAACGACATGGATCACGTATCGGCGCTATACGATCGCCTCAATGAGACCCATCCAAACATCAAATTCATCATCCGAGATGAATATAATAATGAGTTCAGTTTTCTGGATCTAAATGTAGAAAGAACAAACGAGAGGCGATCGAAAAATCCATTTATAGAAAAGGAACCTGAACTGGGCAATATTTTTACTATAACAGCTTTTGTTATGTTCACCAAACAAGGTGGAAGAAGAATTAGGTTTCGGTGAGAAATGGCTACGAGAAAATGGATACCCTAAGCGATTTACACAAAAGTACATCGCAGAAAGGACAAGAAAGAAAACACCGAGCTATGGGAAAGAAGTGTTTATCTGTCTTCCATTCAAAGAAGATGCAGTGTCACAAAAGATTGACAAAACACTGAAAGGTTCAATAAAAAGAAGCTTCCCTGCAGCTGAATTCATAACAGTATACAGTATCACTTCTTCTATAAGCAACTCAAAACTAGATAAATACCCTGCTGATGTCACCTCCAACTGCGTTTATGAATTTACGTGCACTTGCGGGAGCAAGTACATTGGAAGGACAGAAAGAAGGGCTTCTGTCCGGTTTTTTGAACATATTCCAAGAAACCTGTGCCTGAGAGAAAGCAAATATTCTCAGAGTGCAATTACCAGACATATTGTTGATACCGGATATCTCGTGGAGATATCTAAGTCCTTCAAAATATTAAATGGGCAAAAGAGAAAAAATTTACTACGATTTGCCAAAGCGATCGCAATCAAACGATTGAAACCGAACCTATGTGTAGAGAAAGAGAGTGTGATTAATCTCCCACTCGCTTGGTAACTGAATTTTGATTTTGATTACATTAATTAGTCATCTGATTCCCTGATCTCAACTCACTGAACAAACCACGATCCTATAAACTGTAACCGCTTTCGCTGTTCTTTTTTTGATTTGCTATGTGAACCTACAAGTTTACAATGTTTGTTAATTTTTCCTGTCTTAACCCTCCCCCTCTTTTCTACTTTGAAAGCGTGTAAATTAGTGACGAAAACTTAAACCAAAAATTGTAAGGCTTACCTTTTACATGCATCATTTTATAGTTTTTCTTCTCTACTACCACTTAAACATTAAAGTATGTTATTACCATCTATATAACCATTGTAAATTCAGGCAGTATGCAGCTGATGTGAACCTGCGAAATAGAATGATATCGTTTTATACTGCAAATTTTGTCTTCTTTTCTTTATCGAAATACTGTCCTGCATTATGTTTTTCCAATGAGCTGAAGTATGCAAATCCGTAACGAAGTCGCCAAATACCTCTAAAAGAACTGAAATCTTGAGAATCCTTTATTCACTGTCTAAGCATTGCTTTCAAATGAGAAATCCTTACAAAGTGAATACAATCTGTGTTGACAGTTACAACCAAAAACATCAGACATCTTGTTCTCTCGGTTCAACTTATGAATGTGAAAAGCGGGAGTTTAACTATTCCTATGACAAATTTGAGATTAGTATTAGTTATTTGCCTGTAGAATTAAGGTCTCAAATATGTAGAATAGCAGAACAAAATGCATCAATATATATATATATATGATGTTATCATAGGTACTGCTAATGGGATTTTACTCTAGCCTATTCATGCTATTTTGAATTCATATTGTTGTGTAAAAATAGACATTTTAACATAATTGTATACTTTTTCAAGCTGGTAAAATAGTGGAGATTTAACAATTACATGTTTCCCGTAATCACTAAGAGAGAGAGAGAGATTTTGCTGAGCATAGTGGTCAGAGTTGGCAGAATAATTTTTATGTCATTTGCTTCTCTTTTGTGACCTGAATTATATTGCAATATATTTTACTGATAGGCATTCTAACTGGAATATCTATGATCCTGAAACTTCCCATAAAGTAGCAGCAATTGAAGTTACCACACATTGAAAAGCCAAACATATATGGATCAATAAAAGAAATAAAGTTAAATTAAAGTGGATGAAAATGTATAGATGAGATAAATATTAATGAGGAGTTTCAAAGTTCCAGTAGTAAGCGTCTTTATAAAAAGAAGCTGTTATTAATTACAAATTTGACTGTTAGTGTAAATTCACTAATAATTCAAGTGTGCTTATTTTCAACACACTATAGCAGAATGAAATGCAGGAACAGCATTCTATTGTAAAGCAATCTAGTATACACCATTTTGAAAATAATTTGCATACTCATTGCGTCACTCTTTCAGTAGTGACTTGTGCTCAAATCAGCCATTTGTTTCTATGCTAAGTTTATATGCTTTACGTTTTAATCAAAACGAATGTTCAACTGCTGTTTAAATTCAACTATGATCACGGTAAATACCTGATTAGTTGTAATTACGATGTCTTATTGAATGAATGTTTTGTGTCTGGATTTTTGTCATCTCGTGATATATCAACTCAAATCAACAAATCTAGTAATGAAAACAAAGATTTTTTTCTATCCTCTCTCTGCTCCCCTACAATTGAAGGAGGAAATAAGCCTGCATAGTAGACTATTATATATGTTTTCTTTATCCATTCATTGATTTATGACTATGCTTTTCTTTAAAACAAATAATTATTTAGAAATCAAAACAATAAGTGAATACAGGTTTCAACTGTCGCTTTTCTGTATAGTTCATATCACATTCATGGGAATAAAGTGCAGGATATTAAGTTAATACAGTGTTATCTTGAGAAATCTATCTGTACTACCCATGTCATCATTAGATAGGATTTATAAATGTGATATCAGAAATGAAATGAGGGTGATGAGTTTGTTAATCTAACAGTTGTGTATAATACTGATTTGGTTACGTGATTCTAAAAACAAAAAAAAAGTTAATAACATTTGAACTTCATATACATTCTCTTTGTTGACAGCAGAAAAGCACAATCCACATACTGATTCAGTGTGTTTTTTTTCATTCAGGTAGACATAACAAAATTATTACTATTTGTGAAAGCTGAATAGGCTGAATTATACCAGACAACTATCTGTGTAACAGGATGTAGGAGAAAGACGTTTATTTATCAAAAACTAATCGAATGCTCGAATATAAACCAGTAATCTTAATAGGTGACATGTATTCAAATACACTTATTCGCGAAAAAGACTAAGGGAAGTAGTTTGGCCTCTAAAATGTGAAAAAATTATAAATTGATATCAGAATAAATACTGGTGAATTCCTAGATGTTTGGTAATCTCAGTAGTATGCATTTAGCAGACATGTTGGTATAAATAACCTCATTTACTTCTGCTTTCGACTCTGTACCTAGAAGTCTCTTGCTAAATAAGCTCTCCATGACACAAACCGAGTCCTGGGTCACTAACTGGTTGCATTCCTACTTTTCAAACAGAATGCAGTACACCGTATACAAAGGCCAATCCTCCTCTGCTGTGCTCACAGAAGCTGGTGTCCCCCAAGGTGCTGTACTCTCCCCACTTCTCTTTTCTTTCTTCCTACATGACCTACCGTCTTCAAATGACATTAACTTTGTCAAATATGCTGATGACCTAACTGTATCTTTACCTGTCAAATGTCAAAGTGACTGCTCTAAACTAAATGGCTTCTTATCGGAAATTAGCCAATGGTCCAAGGAAAACGGTCTAACCTTAAACCCCTCCAAATGCCAAACAGTTAATTTCACCCTTAGGCATAAATCTGACCTAAACAAACTGGTTAGCACTCACGAGGTGTGCAACATAGATGGCAGTGAAATAGAAACCAAGTCGGAAATTAAATACCTAGGCGTCACTCTATCTTCTGATCTTTCCTGGTCGTCTCATATCTTGACGATTTCCAAGAAAATATACCGTCTTACCTTCTACATCAAGAAGTTAAGACATTCTGGTGTAACCCAACCCTTACTCCTACAATTTGTTAACTCCCGTATTCTGCCTATTATTCTCTATTGCTCCCCCTTAGTCTTTCCTGGGCTATTGAAGAAAGACTATACCTTATTACGTAGGATGTTAAAGGTTGTCAGCAGGGTAAGCAGTTTGCCACTTAGCCAGCTTGTTAATATTCTGGTGGACAGGCATATGGACTCATGTGAAAAATGGGCGAAATCCATTTTATCTGACTCACAACACCCTCTACATTCACAACTCTCCCCATGTATCTCTTCAGGGAAAACAAGAAGCCTATATAGGAAACTATATGCCCGCACTAGTAAGTACAAAAACTCATCCATACCCTACCTAGCCCGTGTTCTGTGCGATAAAGAATGCATCAGGCATGAAACCTTTAACTTATTAAATAGTCAGTAGAACCAATGGATCTCGTCTTTCCAACTCACATCATTTATAGGTACAACGTTTTCTCGCTCTTCATTCTGTATTTATTTTTGTTATGTGCTGTTTTGTTTCTCTCTTCCTTGCAAACTCTACTTAAAACATTCTTGTTCGTTCTTTCACACTCTGTATATCTCGACCATTTTGCTATCGCTTACGCCAGTAAATATGCTAGTAGTATCTACTTTTCTAACACCTTCAAACACTTTAATTTTGGCTTTGCTACCGACATACTAATATGTTGTTGAGATAACTTTAATCTATGTAGAACTTTATTTATTGTTAATGTAAAAAACTGGATGCAATATTGTAGTAAAATGCTGAGAATTCCATTCTGTATCACAAGTACTGATTTGGAATAAAGCTTATGTTATGTTATTCTATCGAGAAGTGACTTGGTCTAAACGTTAAATACTAATCCTAAAAAACAATTACTGCGAATACAAAAGGCAAATTCAGCGAAGAAAATTTTCTCAATCGATCAAAATAATTTTCAGAGGCTGTACAATCGTATTTATACTTACAAAAATATATAGTGGTCTATTTATGAGTAATAAAGGGTGACATAATTGATATAATTACTCAGAAGTGGCTTTAGAAGTGAAAATCAAAAGTCGTGAATTACATGGTACTCAACGGAACAAAGGTAGAAGTTTGATAAGGTTAAAATTGCTATTGAGTGAGAATAAAGGTGGTATTTGAGTGTCAATTTAACAAGTGTGGAGAGGGTGCGAAATGTATAGAAGGAGCATATGAGAGTGATAATAGTGAATTAATTACTAAAGCAAAAGCAAACTAAAAGTAAAATTAAAAATAAAAAAAGAAAAGAGAAAATCAAAATTTTTTACAGGGAACGATTAGTGAAGAGGTTAAGACCAAGGTAGAATAAGAGACTGGACAAACTTTTTCTGCATACAGAGTTCAGGGTTGCCGCTTTGGGCCACCTCAATGTGTGTTTCTAAATTCACATGCTCACCTGATTTTTCTTTTCTTTTTCTTTTTTAATTTTACTTTTAGTTTGCTTTTGCTTTAGTAATTAATTCACTATTATCACTCTTATATGCTCCTTCTATACATTTCGCACCCTCTCCACACTTGTTAAATTGACACTCAAATACCACCTTTATTCTCACTCAATAGCAATTTTAACCTTATCAAACTTCTACCTTTGTTCCGTTGAGTACCGTGTAATTCACGACTTTTGATTTTCACTTCTAAAGCCACTTCTGAGTAATTATATCAATTATGTCACCCTTTATTACTCATAAATAGACCACTATATATTTTTGTAAGTATAAATACGATTGTACAGCCTCTGAAAATTATTTTGATCGATTGAGAAAATTTTCTTCGCTGAATCTGTCTTTTATTTTTTTCATGACTCAACGGGTATTTTCGGTGATTTTACTGCGAAAACACTCAATAATAAATATCGTCAACATGAAACGCACCCTAAGATCATCCTCACAAGCAACCAGCCACACCTAGGATCATCCAGAACAACGGTACACAGCTGATGCAAAGATACAGATCATTTTACTTTTAGGTAAGCATTGAAAAAAGACACTTAAATAATCGCAGGTAAACCATTCCTCCTACAATCAACAACAATACCAAAAATATGTTTTATATAGATATTTATTCACATTTTGGTGTTCTTGTGTTTCTCATTTTATTTTAACCGAAGACAATCTGACACTGACCGAATGCTTGAGAAGGCCGCCTCGTAAGCAGAAGGTCTTGATTGTAGATAGTCGACAGGAGACTCTGCAGTTAGGTTTCGCACACACTAGCACACGCTATCAGATTATCTTTGCAATCACAAAAAAGCTGGTCCTTCATTGGAGACTTGACTCCACACCACACATTGGTGCACTCACAGACATTGTTTTACTTTGTTTTATTCTGTATATTTTATTTTCACTTGTTGATTTGGTGGGATTCTGTTGAATAAGTTAATGACTAGCAGTCAGGCTATATTGCTAATAGAATGACGTTATAACTGATGTGCCACTGGATTCTTCCCCAGTGACTGAATGGTCTACGAGCCAAGGAGCCCTGGGTTCGGTCCCTGGTGCAGTCAACGAGAATACCACTAAAGAGTTATAAACTCAGATGGAATTTTTCTTTATTACTTCCTCTCAGTGATATCATTCCGTGACCAAACTTGAGTATATTGAAATTCTTGCTAACCAAATTTTGAAAATCCATTTTGTTATTCATAAATTGCGTTTGAAATGCCTTCCAAATGTTAATGTTTTATCATTGCACATTGTGTCACATAAACTTTTCTAATATACAACTATATTCTACCACAGTCCTTGAATTCACAGTTTAAATTAACTTTTGCTATTTATGTTCAGTAAACACTGATGAATAGTAGAAGCCAATGTTGTAGAGCTTCTTGAATTTTATAATGTTTTCATTTGTGTATACCAGGAGCCAGCATGGTATGAATTTCGTATTACGGCTGGATTCGCCTCTATTATAAAGTTATCTTCTTATTTACTCTACTGCTTGTGCTATGAAGTTTCTGTAACGACTAAAGTGATATCACTTTGATAATGTTCTGCAGTCCGTGGTATAAAGAACAAAATTCAAAATTTTCAACACAAATGTTAAGTCAGTTAGTGTTTTTATTTGGGTCAGAAACTTAGGATGAGCATCAAGGAAAGCATTTTCAACAGGTTACAGACTTTTATCAACAGCTGTCTTTGCTCCACACTGAAGATTAAATGGTCAGAAAGAACTGGCAACAAGGAGCTCTGGGGACCGGCCAGTCAAAGCTCTCCTGCTCAAGAAATGTGTTAAAGGAAATGGAGATGGATTGGTCTCACTCTGAAGAGACCATCGGGTAACATTGCGTGCCACGCCTTCGTTCCAGTGCAACCTGGATGGGAAATGACGAGTGGGACATCCGAGGGTGACATGGAGGAGATCATGAAAGGAAGAGGTCTGAGACTATGGACACTCGTAGGACTAACTAAATATGATCAAGGAGAATAGGATAGAGTAAAGTCTAAGTTCCACTCGGAACCCAAGGTGACATTGATAATAATAATAAAAATAGTTACTTTCATACATTTGGTTCCTTTGATAAATTTCGATAGAGAAAGAAAGACCAGATTTGTAGCATAAAATGACATCATTCTATTTCACAGGTTATCATCAGCTGCAAACTAATTGAAATTACAGTGGTTTTAAATAATAAAGTTTCATACTTCAATGTTTGTAAGGTAATAGATACAGCATTCTGGATGCGTTCATCTTATAACGTTTTCTCTATTACCTTTCAAACATTGAAGTATGAAATTTTATAATTTATAACCATTGTAATTTCAGGTAGTTTGCAGTTAGCTGATGAGAACCTGTGAAATAGATTGATGTCATTTTATGCTGCAAATCGGGTCTTTCTTTATCGAAATAATTACTTTCATACACCCATGCAACCATATATGTTTCTGAGAGGTTACTTTATACCTTATTAGATGTGTTAGAATCTCTCTGTTTTCTCATTTTGTTGAGAAATCTGCTTATATTTAAAAGTTAGGCTAATTGAAATGCACTCTGGTATTAGTGAATTTTATCATCCAGAGTAAAACAAGTTTTATTAAATCGTATGTAAACAATCGTCATTCACTTATCTAGGGAGCACTGTCTCAACTACAGGAGGAGCGGATGAGGATGTCAAATCGAGAATCGGGAAGGCGAGAAACACATTCATCAGCCTGAAATCAATCTGGAAATCTTCGTCACTCAGCATCACCAACAAAATTGGCTCGGATTTTCAATACAAACGTCAAGTCAGTCAGTTCTTCCATACGGATCAGAACCTTTGCGGGCGGGTCACAAAGAATACTTCCAACAGCCTGTTTCAGACCTTTATCAACCAACAACTGTCTTTGCTCAATACTGAAGATCAGATGGCCGGAAAGAATCACCAATAAGGAATTATGGGAAGGAACAAACAAGGCAAGAACCAATCGCCCAACAAATATGCAGGAGAAAGTGGAGATGGATCGGACACTCGCTGAGGAGACCGCTGGGTGACATCGCGCGCCAAGCCCTCGAGTGGAACCCGAAAGGGAAGCAGCGTGTGGGACGTCCAAGGGTGACATGGAGGAGATCGTGTGAAGAGGAGGTGAAAGAATATGGATTAACATGGATACAGGCGAAAAGTATAGCAGAAGACAGAAGAAAATGGAGACGTGCAGTTGAAGCCCTATGTTCCACTAGGAACCCAAGGGAGCAATAATAATAATAAATAAATAAACAAACGTCATACACCATTCAGATATACAAACATTTTTAGAGAATGTAGACAGATATAAATGATGAACTAAAGGAGGCTAATTAATCATTGAACCAAGCTTGTTACTGAATGTGTGTATTAATCAAGCAAGCGTTTTCGTGTTATTTGTGTCTGAAACAGCACAGTTTGAACACTAGTATTCGCTTGATATAATTAATAGTTTTACTTAAGATTATACACTGAGGATGAATCAGTTTGATAAATCAGAAAATGGATTTCTTTAGGATAATTCAATTTTTGAAGATAAACGAATTCCGTCATTCATTAATTACATTGCTGCATCCAACTAGAATAGTAGATGCTTATTGTAGGCTAAATTTCATTAATCACGAAAATCTCGGAATTTACGTCTGCAGATCATTCATATTTTAATGCTTTATTATTGTCTTAAAGTCAAACTGAAGCCTATTTGTTTCATATAACTGGTATTTTCTCATAGGCTAACGACATATCTGTCTACTAGATTGTAGTAAGGGAGCTGTTCGTGATGTCTTCAAAAGTACAAGAAGCATATCATACTTTGAGTTTTCTGTATGAAACGGAATTAAATCATTCTGTACATTTTTTTTTAAATATCTTTACTTTCCCAGTTAAATATTGAGCTTCAAGTATGAGGTTCAAAGTTTCAATGGTAGCTATGTTTATTTTTGAGGGGGTGGGGGTTGCTAGTCTCATGCCCCACCCTCCCTCTTAACTGAGTTTAAAGACTGCTTTAGCCGAGGAAAGAAACCCTCAACTCGTTGAGTGTTAGGCGACTTTGCTACAGATCAGCCAATCACGTACCACTCTGTATGTGCATTAAAGAATAATATATGTGGCTTGACATTGTTTTCATCCACTCCTATGAAGTCATTTTATCTCATTAAGTGGTGTATTGATTAAATATAAATGCACACATAAAACCAGGTGTACAACTTAGGTGTTTTTTATAACTGAAAAACATATTTGCATGTTGACATCTCAATATAAACTACATAAAAACGTGGGAAAATACACAAGCATGAATCTCACAGATTCAGCTGCCAGGTACTTTCCAGTGATATTTTTATTTACATTAAAGAGCTTTACAGTGTGAGCAGAAATGGTTACAATTATTATAATTCAATAGGCTCAAGAGTTCATCATCAGCAATTGAACAAGCTGTGAAATTTAAATCATTTCCAACCGAAAGTCTCAAATTCTATTAGAAAGTGGCAGCCAATAATAAAATCTCTGAGCTTTATATCTTGTTTAAGACTGGTCAGCCGAAACTACAATGGATTGTCTGTTTGTGTTTACTGATAGACTTTGCGATATGATGTAATACTCTAGGAAGATTCCAGTGTTCGTTTGTTAAGTCATGAACTTCGTTCTTCTCATCGTTTCGGTTAGGGGGGGGGAAATGACTTAGAGTGTGTCTGTTTTATCACTGAAGTAAATTAAATTATATCTGAAACTTATGTGTATATTTAGAAGTGAAAGCTAAAGAAATGAAATGAATTCAGTCCATCTCACATAAATTAGTGAATTAAGGGATTAAAACCTCAGAGTACACTATCGAGATGAAGTCACAAACACAAAGTAAGTTACAGAATGTCGTTCGGTATTATATTCCAGTTTGCTGTCTTAACTTTTAACACATGAAATATCTGGAAAACAGTGACGATTATAATGCCTGCTGGTCAATCATTTAATACTTCTCCTCCCAGTTAATTGTTTATCTATCAGGTTTTCGTGTTTAAGTTTGTCCAGATAAATGAACTCCGAATATAATTTTCTTCAGATAGCAAACAGGTTAACTAGCAGACTGCTTATTTAAAATAAATATAGTTTGTTAGTTTTCAGTTTTGTAATTAAGGCTTTCACTCTAAATGAAATACTTACCCAGTTAGACTGTTAAAAAAAATACTGAATAATTAAGTTTTGCAGGCACTGATTTGTTCTAAATATGGGGAATAAAACTGAGTGAAACATAAAGAAAACAACCCACATGAGTTTGGTCTTTTGAGTTAAAAAATAACTTCTCCTCGTTTAATCTATCTCTATAAACTAATTCCTACAAAATAGATAGATCTAAGATAAATCTTTATTTTCGTTATAACTAAAAGATGAGAGTCAGTCGACCAGAAATTTTGCGAACCTAACACGTTAATGAATGCACTCCTGCAACAAATCACAACGTCAGTTATTATAATAAAATAATAATTATATCATGAGAAGGAGAAAACAGCAATATAAGATGAACTTGTGAAAGAGAACTTTTTGCGTTTCAACAACATTCACAACAACTTAAAATGCTGTTGGATTTACACCTTCTAAACAACCAAGACGAATACTGAATTCACTAATAAGATTGCAGAGTTACCGACTGTTGAGAGTTCAACATTGAGAAATAGTGTCAGACAAAATGGTGACCTTTTTATAAGCAGATATAATTTCAGCATTAGTTTACGAAATATTTATTTGTCCAGCTATGATGCATATGTTTGATCCCATAATTCTGATTGTTTTCAAGAAGATGAAAATGAATATCACTTCCCTGTTCACTAACACTACTTGAGTAAAGACCATAGAATACATACATGACAGGTATACCATCAAAAAATTTACAGAAACTGCAGCTCCGTTTTAAGATGAGTGTACATTTTCAGGTTAACAACAAAATTTATCATCAAATGTTGGGTGCAGCAATAGGATCTCTCCTGGATCTTCACTTAACCAAAAAGTTTATTGTAAAATTAGAGAATGGTCAACTGAAAAGTGTAATCAATTAACTCTCGTTCTACTGCAGATACGCGGATGGTGTTTTTTCTTGCATTAGTATGAAATCACTGCCAAAGTCCTTCTGAAAACGTTTAATGTGGCCCATACTTAAAATGGGGTCACATACGAGACGGAAAAAAACCACATTTCATCGTTTCTTGATGTCCTGCTAACAAGAAGGCAAGCTTGCAACATTACGAGGGGTATTTTCCAGGAAACGTCATGAGTTGGTTATTACAACCGTTTCAAGTCGTTTGTTCCACTTGCATACAAACGAAATCTCATCGATACCCTGATATTTCGTGCTAGGAAATTTTGCACAACTGACACTTAACTTGTGCGTCGGTGGCACAGTGGTTAGGACTCTCGCCGACCATGCACATGGTCCGGGGTTCGAGCTCACGCCGACGCACACTAGATATCTATGGTCGGCCTGCGAATTTTGGGCTACCGATATCCACGCTGAAAATTCCATACTTGTACCAAAAATACAGTGTGGAATCAAGCTGTAATCAAAAAAATAAAAAAAAATGAACCAAAAAAATGAAAGACGTATTATATGAGAACGAATATTCAGAGAAATTTTTGATAGTCTCCATGACGAGAAATGCCTGCAAATTGTACAGAAGAACCGTTTATATATATATATGATTTGGTTCTTCATAGGAGACACAGCCAATGAATTACCGGCATCGAAACTTCAAAAGATAAAAGCTCAAATATTTTTAGTCGCAACACTGTCAGAAATTCACTACTCATCGTATAATTCCAACTCAGGTGAAGGATAAGCTACCGAGTCTGGCCATCGTAGTGTGTATTTAAATTTTTAACCTTTCTTGTGGAGCCAAACACACAAGTAGAACGAGTCGGCTTTTTGGGCATTGTTCAACGCGGTGAGGTACAGGAGCCATAAACGTGACCAGGAGTTCCATATTGACACACACGGTGTTTACTGGTCACAAAACTGATAAAACTTCCTCTTTTACAGTTCTATACAAGGTGCCACCTCATTTCCCTAAGTTTGTACGCTTTCAGTCGCTGAGCATAGCTAAAACAGCTGCCATAAAAATTTCCTAGCCCGATCTTTGTGTTCAGCAAAAGTTTGTTCAATCTCTTTCCCTTCCATGGGGTCTTCGAACTTGACTTAGAATAGTTATCCAAGTTATTATTATTCTGTTTTGCTTACATTCTTTCGATTGCACTTGATTCTACCTATCCACATTGTTTCAAATGTCTATGACTGATATTTTGTTCTGCAAGTGTTAAACCTGATGAGAATTTACCAAAACCATGTATTTACCTGGTTAAACCGTGTAATCAAATTATCTTATTGGGGTTATTTAAATTATTAGGAATCAAAATGTTGTAAATATTACAAGTAAAACGTTTGTAGACAAATAATGCTAAAAACAAGTGTTAAAACAAACTTCACATATATATATAGTTTCGATTCATGAAAATATTTAAACAAGGTTGGTGAATTTAATTCCCTGCTAGTGATTTAATTCTTCCATTTATTTACATTCAAATCTTTCTCAGTTATTACCTTGTGCGAGTTTTGTTTTCAGTCCTTTACGTTTTAATTGGAACGTAGTAATTCAGGCCCATTCTTTGAAGGTTAAATACCAGTAGTGTATTTTTATGTGGTGTCGTTGCTGGCCTCACATCCAAGCCACAGTCTTTCTAAAGCCTCAAGCCAGCTAGACGAAGTGTAGGACTGCATCGTCACGGTTGACGAGCATCCTATCACTGAACCACCGACGTACATCGTTTATGATTAATCTGCTGTAATTTTATATTTTTGTTCCCCTTTTTTTTGACATTTTCGCAGGAGTAATAGGAATAGTCTGCTGGTTATAACTTTGTGTTATTCTATATTTGTGGCTGCGTGTTCCTTCTATAATCATCAAAAATCTGGGTTGTGTAGCATACATTACTGTGAAGATGTTAGCAAAATAAAATTGTCCAGTCAAATATTATATCCTAAGTATATAGTTAGGAAAGAAGTCTGATGGTTTAATATATATATATATATATATATATATATATAGCCACTACTTCCAATTATTTGTACCTGTTTTAATAGGTATTCTTATTGCTGTTTTGTTATAACCTAAAATAGACATTAATCTGGTTTCTCTTGATCGAAATTTCTTGTTTTTGAGCCATACTTCATGACTTTTAGTTAATCTATGGTAATTAGTTGCTGCAATATCACTTTTCATGTTCCTATTTGCAAGCAGAAGAAACAACTTCAGTCATGACAGAAATAATAATGAATGGTCGTTGGAAAAGTATCAGAGTACTCTAAGTCATCAATAATATTAGAGTTTTACTGGTCAGGTGATCAAGCAGTTTGACTAAGTTTTACATTAAGAAAATTTCAACGATGCATACATTCCCTATTTTGAAATAATGTACCACAGAGAAGACCAAGGTGATGAAGATTCGGAACCATGAACAGTAAGCATCAACCACTGTCACGGGAAGAATTTTCATGGAAGTCGTTTCCTTCACCTACCGGAGTAGCATCTTTTAAACTACGGTTGGTACGGATAAGGATTTCAAAGTCTTGCAGAATCAGATGGAACTAGCGAAAACAAACGTACATTACTCTAGACATATAGAGCACTCAGATCGAGGAATGACATCCAACATTTCAACAGTGTCGAGCTAGTACTTCTTTACGGTTCAAAGACCTAGTGCATGTATCAACAGGAAAACAGCCAACAGCTTGTGGCACAGTTTGATCAACACTTGCTTCCAGCACCGTATGCCGGAGATAAGATAGCCAGCCCGAAAAAGTACCCGTAAATTCTGGAACGTAGCATATCAGCCGATATTATATCCCAAAAAAGTATGCGGGAAGAAGTTGAGGTGGACTGAATATGCACTGAGGATATCTTCAATTAATATCACACCCGCAAATATAATCTAAATGAGGTGAGTCGAAGAGGCCATCTGAGGGGGTTAACACGAATGAAATTATGGAAAGAGGAAATGATAACTTTTGGGCATTTGTGGGTCCAGTTGAAAGAGATAGCAGAGAAGAGAAAACGAAGACGTGCTACTAAAGCCTATGTTCCAGTCGGGACGGAGGGAACTGGTAACATTAATTATAGTTCATTTATAATATAATATAATCCATTTTATAGTAATTAGTTGCACAGTAATTCCATCCCCTATGTATACTGAGTCTAGTATAAGTTCAACAGGGACATATTCTGTTATGACCAGTTATACCCTTAACACTATTTCTCCATCTCATTTATTATGTCTTAGAAACACACTGTTTACATAACTTGATTGGAATTTTTTCGAAAGGCTCATCTCTTTTGGTAAGTTTAGAAGGCAAGTAGATATTGCACAATGGTTGTAATATGGTTGTTTAGAAGATAAGAGATGATATAATCTCAAAATATTTATCTCGTGAATGCGTTACTACTGTTTTTCCTGTCTTAAACCTACTTTGATTGTCTTATATTAGTTTGCTGTGTTTAAATTTTCTCCAATACGAATAACAATCACAAATTCCTTGAAGCATGCATTTTCTTCCGTTGATTAATAAATTCCATCGTTTTGTGTATTCATACGCCCATTGACTGTTCATTTTGCACGCGTATAAATCATAATTAAAAATAATTATCTACGATCTCAACTTTTAAATCAACTGAATTCAGTTCTGTCTACTAAAACAACAATCTTATTTTGGTATGATTGTATTTTTCTTCACTTTGAGTTTATAATTTTATAGTCTATGGAGGGAGTCAATGAACTAAATGCTATTTGTGGAAGTAGTAAATTCCCACTTACCCATTTAGAAAAAACAACAAACTGTTTTTTTTTTCTAACGGAGTAAATGTTTTGGGAAATAAAGGATGATATACATATATATATATATATATATATATATGTATATACGTATAACAATTCATATCCTCAGGACACAATCAAAATAATTTCGTAGTCATCATTTCCTAATACTTCGTAACGTCTACAAGGAAATGTAGAACAAATGTTATTTAAAAAAATTACACATCAATGTAATAACACTAAAAAAGATGAGATGAATTCGGTGCAAACATAGAACCATACTTGAGCAAGTTTATACGAAGGTATTTTATTTGCTCCTCCGTGTTTAGCCATCGACATGAAGTTCGATGCGTTCACGAAGTTTTGGCAATGCTTTAAAAAGTGTTAATGTTTGATCGTTTCTATTAGCATACTGTTTAATTTAGCAATTTACCAGAGGAAAACTGCGTAACGGGTTCCTGTGTATTAAGCATTCCGATTTATAGGTTTACAATATTAGCTCAGTATGTAAGATGCTAATATAATATCAAAGCATATGTTATAACACTGAAGTCAGCAGCTGCTGAGTTATGAGAAAGGCCGGTTACACCAAGGGTTGGTAACAAACCAGACTATTCTTACGTTTTAAATCCGCCATAAAATTTGGAATTCCTTTGTCTTCTAGTCATATAAATTAGTTTCAACCTTTCCAGAGTGTTACCAGTTACAAAGTTAACTCCTGGTTTACATGCTAAGTTTCTGTTACTGAGTCTATTGTTTACAGGATAAGCCTAATTTTTCTCGAAGTGACCATACAGAAATAAACCCATACCTGCTTGTTTGTATTTGCAAAGCACTTTCAATCCTTACTCACTGAATGTGTGTATGGAAAAACTGCGTTTATAAGGCCCACTTAATCACTGGCTGTGTATTGGATGAGACTGGTGGAAAAGTAATTTTAATGGTTAGCAGTTGTACTTTGAAAATTGTAAAATACTTTAAACTGAAATAGCGGTTGTATTTCACATTTTTATTTTTATTTTTTTTACTTTTGATTTACAGCTTGATTCCACACTGTATTTTCGGTACAAGTATGGAATTTTCAGCATGTCATATCGGTAGCCCAAATTTTGCAGGCCGACCATAGATATGAGGTGTGCGCCGGCGTGGGCTCGAACCCCGGACCATATGCATGGTCGGCGAGAGTCCTAACCACTGTGCCACCGACGCACATGAGAATTCATAATCATTTTTCCTGAATAAACGCAGACTCGACTTGATTCCCATGATATCACAAAGGTAAAAGTGGTCCATGTCATTTGTAATCTGGTCAAAATAAACGTGAGAAATTAATTAGATAAACGTTCTCAATAGATAACTCAATACATGCAGGTGGATGTATAACTATTAAAGTTTAAATTACTGGTGACAATAGATAACAAAGTGTTCAAACAATTTCATGTAAATGGTTCAATAACTCAGTCATTATTACACATCTATGTAAAATTATAGGGGATGTATTTTATCACTGATTATTTGGCATATCCACTATCATAGACACTCAAAGTTTACATCGAAGTATGCGAAACTTGTAGAATTCAGTTTGCCAGAAACCTACAGCTTAACTTTTTTCATTTCTTCAAACGTTATCAGAACATTCCCCTGTATTGCTGAAAAAAACTAGGATTCTCACAAGATTCGGATTTGTGTCACCTATTGGAAAGTCTCTTTTGGCATCTGAAAACTACTCAGGTAATCGTTGACACTTTGTAAGACTCATTGTACTAGCAGAAATACCTCTAGATGTAGTCTACATTGTAATCACGAAATTAAGTAATACGAGCGAATCTTTGCAGACATGTTCACCTTCATTTGCAGTTTAGAAGTCATCAGCATACTAGCTACATGGCCTAGAAAATAAGTTTCCCATTGTGTCTATCATCTAACCAGCAAAATCAATCAGATAAATGTTTTTATTCTGTAATACTTAGATTACGGAATTACTTAACTAACTAAATAATCAGTATCATTCAGTAATATTACCTAATCAGCGTTAAATAAATTTCTGAAGGAACTGGATAGAATTGCAAAATGTATTCGAAGGAAACATATTACAAATATTCTCACATATTCCCACAGTTCAATACTGCGTTAGCAAAAGAATCCGATACATCTATTTGAACATTCTATTTCATGTCATTTACTGTAAGCCAAAATTATACTTTCGATGATTGGTTAGAGAATATAAAAGTGTATAATGTATAAATAGCGGTTTGATCACTTAAAAATACAACTTGGCTTCCGTTTCTTGCCTTCTGCTGTTATACTTGGGTAGGTATGTCTTAAATTTTATTAAGTTACAAGAGATTTCATGCCCATAATTTCTACCAATTTTTTAATAATTCAACTCTTGTTAGGGGAACGAACATAAATTATGTGATTATCTCTAAATTTTGACAGGACCAGGTTTATGTCATAGGTCATAGGTGTTCAAATAAGGTGAGACTTATTTCCTTTGTGGGACTTCTTTCGTGCGACTCAAATGGTAGCTTTCGCCTAAAATATTTCAATCGTGTCGATGGTGTATAAAGCTAGCTGCAAGTATATGACTGTAGCTTTTTCAAGTTTTCATAGTCTACAGTTTGTTTCTCATAGCCGTTCAAGTTCATAATTTTGAAAATCTCAAATAAGTGTCAATTAAAATTTCTGAATCTTGGTCACTTCATCATTTCCACATTCGGAAACTTGGTGGGGAGTTAAACAGCTTCTTCGAAGTTTCTGTATCATATATATGTGAAAATTAAAGATACCACATATCATGCTTTCGAATAGTGATGGTTGTGTTGTTAACTCCATATAAGCATTTAATATTTTTCAACTATTTTTTTGTAGGGAATTTTGTTCGATTGGCCAGAAGATTTCATCATGAGCTGACATCAGTTACAGAACCACTGGGAAACCTAGCAGTACTTGATAGCTGTTTCGTCCTAGTTTAGGCCTCTTCATCAGCACGGATCCACCGGGGTTCGAAGGTGAAGGTGAGGCAGCAACCCATCGAAGAAGTGGTCGTGCTATGTCATGAATTGGCAGAAGTTAGAATTCATGTACTAGCTGGTTATCGGATCGGGTCCCAGTGGCTTGATGGTCAGCAAGGTAGCTCGCCTTGTAACCAGAAGGTCCTGGGTTCGATGGCCGGCGGGGTGTGGGCTGATTAAGAGTCCCCAACTATGATGAAACAGCTGTCCAGTACTTCCAGGTTATCTAATATTTGTTTGATAAAAATATCGGTTTTTAAGTATGAAATTTTACTATAATAGGTTTGGAAAGTTTTAATCTTGTCCATAGTTTTCTAAACATATTTTAGTTATAATAGCCAGTAGACATTCTATGCTTAAATCTAAGATAAATACATTTACAGGATAATTTCTTTTTCACTTTTTTCACCTAAAAAGATTTGAAAAAGGGTTTCAAATTCCTTTTTAATAACATTTTCACGGTATTATTTTATATACTTCACATTTTAAGCCATATTGGTTTGCTCAGTTGATTTTACCTGCAAATTAAATGTGCTTGCGTAAAAGTCACATGAAAGCTAAATCAGACATGAAATTTGAGAAGCCATACTATACGAAGTATACTGATGGATTGAAATACTGAAAGTCACAGCACTGAATGTTGGGGCGTGGAGCTTCAGAATTTTATTACCTATTAAAATCACGCAACACCGAGTTTACATTGCAGGGGATTTAATAGCGAGCTCGGTAATGAAACAAATATTATAATAAATATCCAAGTTAATGAAATAATATTATAACAGTATATTATGAAAAATACAGTTAAAGAGTTATACAGATTGATGTTTGCTGATGGTACATTGAAAGTCCAGTGCTACAAATTTACAATATAATCCACAGAAGCGTTCACTATCAGAGTCGTGTCTACTGGTAGAAGCTGTTCACTGGTTGTAAAATAGTCTTCGGATGAGAAGTTCCTGCAAAAACAAGTGAAGCAGTTAGATAGTATGGATCAGTAAGGAAACTAAGCGTCGAGCAGCTCATTTGATTTTAGGTTGAACTTCGAAGTTATGTATATTTTACTATGAATCTTTTTAAGTAAAAGCTGTGTACAATGTTTCCATTTTTAAGAACTAATAAAGAAGTGTAAAATCATATTTTCCCAGACTCCCCAAGATGCAAGACGGTTAGAAATTCGGTGAGGACAGTCACGTTTCAAAGTACTGCAGTTTAGCCAAAATTAGGATTTGTCACTGAAAGTAGAAGTGTGGAGTGATTTTTGTCAGTATTACTTTATTAATCTTTGTTCCTTGGCAGACATAGAGTCATAAGTGAACTTCCCGTAGACTAGTTTTTGTAGACGTTTCCTATATGAAACACTCAAATGAAAATGTGTTTAATCATTAGGGCCATGCAGTTTATAATCATCCTGCTGATTTTTATGTGGAAATAATTTCTCCCAATATCTCTTAGTTAATTTACCTTCTCAGGTTTGCTAAAGATGGTATAAACACGTCATGTTTTTGCATGAATTAAAATCAGGCATAGTGTGATTATTTTAAAGTACTTTGAAATGCAGTATTATGAAACATCTGCCAGTTCCAAGCAGCAGTGTTTAGTCCTTTATTTTAATTTCAAAATATCACCAGTATCCATCCACAACTCTATGGAATTTTGGGATGAAAACCCAGTGTTCTTGTTAGTATATAGGCTGGTGATTTATATTTAATGTTTCTTGTGCGTTGAAGTTTTTGTAGTAGTTTGTTTGGTTTTTCGGGTAGTGCCAGTAGCTGTACACCCAGCCCTAATTCCTTTTTGCCCCTGAGACAGGCTGGAAAACTAGCGAGTTAGTAAACTAGATACCTTATAACTTTTGTTTGAATACACAATAGCGGCGACTTCATACATGAGGAAGAAACATAGATTTATAAGTTTTTAATCACGGATGTATCTCATCTGATATTTCTTCAGTAGTACTGAAGAATACGGGTCGGCAGTTCAGGTGTAGAATGACCACCAGACACTCAGGTGGTCCAAATTCGATTCCTGGCTGATGCTCTCCTTACATTCACCTAGCTGGCGGTAAGCTCAGTGAAGAGGGAGGATTGAGTGTGAAGTTAGCAGCGTCACAACGTAAAAAGCAACTGCTACTGAAATTTCAAAGCTCAGGCTCAAAAGTCTATGTCTCATCCGGAATCTAAAAGAATTAGGCTGAGGTACTTTCAAATAAGAACAAAGGCATAACTTCATAGAGCATAAAAATATCAGAACCCTAGTAAAGCGAACGAAAAGGATGTTACTAGGTAGTTAGAATGTTGGAATGCTATCTGTGACACATGTTGTTATCATTAATAATAATTGCTTGCGTTCTGAGTAGAATATGGGACCTCAGCACCGCAACTACACTCTATTCTGTTCTCCGCAGCCACTTTTAACCGACTCCATGATAGCCTACAAGATCTAATTTACCTTCAAGTGAACTCGCTTACATCAACTACCGATCCACGCTCAACCTATTACTTCGCATTCAGATTCCATTAGCTAATCTTTTACGGGTGTATCTAATCCAGCTGCATCTACTTCTGCATACTGGTTGCATAGTAGGTATTTAGCCGGTTCGCCACCTCCTCTGATCTCTTCTCAGAAAGCAACCTGACTGTTTCATTTAGTATTCTGAGGTTTCTTGTTTCTCCTGTTACAGACGCACCGATGAATTGCACCTACATATCAGTGTGATGGTATCATCATTTAAGAAATGAACCCTTTAATCAAAACGAGGACGAAACAGCTGTCCAGTACT
This sequence comes from Trichobilharzia regenti, assembly GCA_944472135.2. Lineage (NCBI taxonomy): Eukaryota > Metazoa > Platyhelminthes > Trematoda > Strigeidida > Schistosomatidae > Trichobilharzia > Trichobilharzia regenti. The sequence continues at coordinate 124,393,923 of OX235270.1, forward strand.
CCCAGGTTTTCCAATGGTTCTCTAACTAATGTCACTTCATGATGAAAATCCTGTAACCGATTAAATCCCTACAAACCAACACTTGAAACTCGTTTATTTCAGAATACTGAATGTTATCAAAAGCAGTGTTTGCATCCTTGAAACCAACACGCGAATATTTTATTGGCATGAACTTCATATGATGGCGTATACTGTTCAATGATATGAGAGGGGTAAAACGAATCACGTTTACACCGGATGGCTGCTTCACACATCCTTAGCCGAGCTTAGCAGTAGTGTAGAACTTTTGTGTGTCGATTACTGCAATCTCCCTAGTACGTACCACTGATTGACGTCGCTGGTACTCATAGTTATTATTCCACGTCCCCATCCTTATTTTTGCTTTCATCGAAAGAAGGCGCATCGGCTGACTGGCTCCTTGAAGGCTTTCATCAGCCTGCGTCATTTCACTTCCGCGATTCCATCAAAAAAAAGGTTACTGTTTATATTTTTAGAATTTTTAATATAATTGTGCATTGAAGTTTCTCTAGCGGTTTGGTTAAGTTTTGGGGATGGAGTTGCTAGCACCACGCCCCAACTCTCCCTCTTTATCCGGGCTTGGGACCGGTTAGGAAACTAGCAAGCTAGTAGTCTAGGCGAATTCGGTACTCATGGTAACCAATAGCAAACATTATCGTGTATTTATATCGGATCTTTTATTTACTATTCCTGACATTAAGCTGACTAAAGCTGAGGTGTTGTCAATCATTATTTTATTGCAAGTTGATACAACTGGAAAATTTTATTCTCATATTAGTAGATAAAGCATCAAATAAATTTCCAATAAGTTATTTCATGCATTTTTCAGCACTGTGATTATAAAAAAAAGAAGTATTATTGTTGTTTGAATTCTAGAAAATATTCAACACCAAGCATTACATCGAATGTGTATAAAACTTATACACATATACATAAAACTTATACACATATACTGATTTTGTCTGGTAGAGCTTATTTTGCTCAATCGATTTTCATCGTTGAACACATTGTGAATGACTAAATAACAAGTTAATTGCAGTTTTGTTATTTATAGAATCAGATAGTCTTATGAAAGTGTGGGATGGAATTTCTTTTGCTCATAAGGATTCTACCACTTAAATTTCCTCCTTTTTTTCAAAGATTATTTTCTGAAAATTAAGAAGAGCCTTATTTTGAATTTTCATTTGGTTTTCTAATCTTTCTTTCAAACCGTCTGAAAAATTATTAATGGCGAGCTGCTGATTAGGCAGTACATCCTCAATATCCTTTTTCTATCAGATAGAAAAACTGTGTCTAAAAATTACTGATGTATTTCCTCGTCTAAGTCGTGTTTATGGAAGAATTGACAAATTCTATTTAGCATTTACTATGGTTGCTTTACAAAAGAATCGTTTTAAAATTAAAAGTAATCCTTCATATATGATTATAAGTCCTTTATAAACATCCAGTAGTTGAACCTTTAATTTATCCCTTACAAGCAGTGTGACCATTTCTCATGCTTACTGGAAATAACGCCTTCACAGAGATTCGAATTCACATGGTACGGTGCTGAAGCTGACGACTTTCAGCTTGGTGCCTTTAATTACCTAACATCACTTTAGTTTTACTGCAACGGCGCGTCACCTATCTGAGTGACCACACTGTGAACGAGACCTATGGAATTGAGTCAGTACTCTAGACTAGATGTACTGTATTCGTTTCCCCTTAGTAATCGATGATTTTAATTCTCTTTGAATTGATTTAGAAATGTAGTGACATCAGCGCTATCTCCAAATTGTGATCATCAAGAAACGAACGCTTCCTGTCAAACTTTGATTAAAATTTGACCGAACATCTTCAGAAATATTGGGCGGCCAGTGAAAAGCAGATATATGTAGGAATTGTATTTGTATAAATCTCAGAGAAAGTGAGGCTGAATTTTAGTTCCAATCAAATTACAAATCAAATGAAAGACTGAAAGATAAAAGGGAATATTTATCTGCGCAATCGAAATAATCGCCATCCACCGTCATCCGCATCCGATAACAACACCACAGTGAAAAAAGCAGACTAAATGGAAATAGTGGTTAGGACTCTCACCGACCATGCACATGGTCCGAGGTTCGATCCCCTGCCGACGCACACCTGATATCTATGGTCGGCCTGAATAATTTGGGCTACCGATATCCATGCTGAAAATTCCATACTTGTACCAAAAATACAGTGTGGAATCAAGCTGTAAATCTAAAATCACAAATATATATACATATATATATAATGAACTTCAAAGTATATTGAATACTTAATTACTCTATTTAATCATATTTATCCAAATATCCGAGTGACTTCCGAATTCGAATCTAATAACAAACTCGGTTGCAATGTCCAGGAGAGAAGATGAAATTATTAAGCGATTTTTTCACTCGCAAACAGACATGGAGTGGACAGTACCTTCATTTCACCAGTTTTTTCCTTACCAGTTAAAGGTTCTTTAGTAAGATGTTTGTTTTCAAGGGCTCACAAGATATGTATATTGATCGATGATCTTCAACATAAACATTTAGTTTTACTAGCTAATGGTTACCTAGAAAACTATCAACTGTAACAGTTAATATAGACTTCATCTTGAAAAGATAACTTCTGTACAAAACTAGAACGAAACAGCTCTCCATTACTCCAAGGTTTTCCAACGGTTCTCTAACTGATGTCAACCCATGATAAAATCAGCCAACCAATCAAGAAAATCCCTTCGAAATAAACCAATAACTGAAAAGCTATACTTATTAACTTACCGTTCAAGGGTGATCGAACTATGCAGCTGACAGCTCAACGACTTCGGTCAGCCATCAAACACCGTATCTCATTTTCCCACATCTCAAACATTTTCATCCCTGTACCTACGACTGAAGTATGAAATTCTGTGGACTCTGTAGGTGTCTAAACCAAGTTCACTTTTGACAGTTTGAAAAAATTTGGACATTGGGTATATGATATTCATTATAATAAAGGTTTTTTTTTGTATTTCCCAATGAATGAAAAACAAAACGATATTGTTGAATTGAATTTTTTGATTTTCCCGTCGATTGATTGAACCGAAGTGTTCGGTCTCAGGTTGACATGTCGGTTTCTTGTGCAGATGCTTTGACGATGTCTGGGGATTTGATTTGTATACAATTGGTGGATGGTGGCTAGCAGTGGAATCCAGGATGCGCATTTCGTCCTAATTGGGACTCGTCAGCTGGATGTACCTGCATTTCTCAGTGAGTGATGATGTTCCCACCGAGGCTCGAACCCAGTGCCCATAGTTTCAAACGCCAAAGCGTTATCCACTAGACCACTTGGGCCACGAGAGCCACCTCTTGTGCAACAGGTCATATTAATTATTGAATTGAATTTTTGATTTTCCCGTGGCCCTTTTTTCTCGTGGCCCAAGTGGTCTAGTGGATAACGCTTTGGCGTTTGAAACTATGGGCACTGGGTTCGAGCCTCGGTGGGAACATCATCACTCACTGAGAAATGCAGGTACATCCAGCTGACGAGTCCCAATTAGGACGAAATGCGCATCCTGGATTCCACTGCTAGCCACCATCCACCAATTGTATACAAAACGATATTGTCTTTACTGTGAGACTCTACTTCAGACTGTATCTACAAGTTCACCTGCAGTTGTGGTGACATCTATATAGGTGGAATGTTCTAGTGTCATCGAACAGAACATGTTCCAAAGTGGTTACTAAAACACATGGAAAATTTCAAAGCAATTAACCTAAACAGAAATCAATCATCATCCATTGAAAGGCACTTATTCATTTCAGGTCACAAAACCAATGCTGTTATTGACTGCTTCACAATTGTTTCATTACATAACTCTAATTCAAAGCTGGTTATTAAAGGTGATGGAAGCACTTTGGATTAATCACATTAATCCTAAACTGTTTGTACAAAAACAATATAACTCAACCTTCGCCTACCATGAACTACTTGAACTATTTAAATATGATTGGTCATTCTTATATTTATTACCGTTATATTATTGTTTCCTTTAGTTCTGAGTGGAGCATAGGGCTTAAACAACACATTTCCACTTTGTTATGTTTTCTGCCATCCTCTTCACCTGGGTCTACAATTGTCCGAACTCTCTCATCTCTTCCGCACACGATCTCCTCCATGTCACCCTCGCACCCATGACCTACTCGTTGCTTCTTATTTGCATTCCACTCGAGGGCCTGGCGTGCGATGTCATTCAATGGCATCCTTAATGTATGCTCGATCCATCTCCGTTTTTTCCTACATATTTGAACTTAAATGCTGAACTTAAATTGTGGCTTGTCTCCAGTTGTTTTGAGGGATTTAGCTTCACCTTGAAGGTTTCTTGAACTAGATGATGGTCTGAGACCACATCTGCTCACCTTCTCGACTTTATATCCAGCAGGCTGCGTCTCCAATTCTTTGAGCAAAACTGAGATGAAATCCATCTTCTTGTGGTGTGACCTCTAGGTGAAATCCACGTTTTCAGTCTTATGTATATCCTTGTGTTTGAACATGCTCCCTCCGATTAACAAATCTTTGAAAGCGCAGAATTCCACGAACGATTCTCTGTTCTCATTAATTTATCCGAATCAGAGCCTCTGGACTCGTGATGAGTTCTCTTCCTGTATTATCCGCTCTCAGTTTGTCTTCCATTCATATCACCCAAGAGGATTTCGATGTCCCCAATTGGGATGTTGTCCATTTCTGCTTATAGTTGCCTTTAAAAGTCCTCCTTCTTTTCTTGTTCCACGTTGTTTGTAGGAGCGTAGAATTGGATAATTTTTACCTTCCTTCCTTTGGAGTTGAATCTTGCTGTCATGATGCTGGATGGGGAGATTGGTTCCCACTGCATTAGGGATTTGGCTGCCACTGGTGACATCATGATAGCCACTTACTCGCTCAGTGTGTTCGTGGTTGTCGTCTGCGTAACCGGAGTAAATTATTGACTCTCCAGTTGACAATGTTGTCAATCCACACCCAATCCATCTGCTTTCGCAAATACCCAGTACTTCTAAGCCATATTTTCGCATCTCTTTCGCTACCTGACCAGCCTTCCCAGTCTCGTACACTGTACGGACATTTCACGTACCCATTCATACTCTTGCTTTCATTGAGAGAAGACACATCGGCTGGCTGACTTGCTTCCCGAAGGCTTTCACCAGACTATCGTTTCATTTCGCCTCTCCCATTCGAGAGAAGATTAGGTTTTTATTTGAATTTTTTTGTATTTTTAATTTATTTTTTATGCGTTGAAGTTTCTCCATCAGTTTGATAGGTTTAGTGATGTGGGGTTGCTAGCCCCACGACCAATCTTCCCTCTTTATCCGGGTTTTGGACCGACTAAAAAACTAGCAAGGTAGTCAACTATGCGAGGCTTTGTTTTATATAACTGAGTAATCATCATGAATTTTGTTTCCTTACTGTGAGCTATATTAGCTGTGAAGCAATTGTAAAGAAACTACGAAATGATATAATCTCGTGAAATTTGTCTTATAAGTGCCTTGTTCAAAACAAAACAGATTTGAAAGTCAACAGAAGAAAACGTATTTATCAATGCTTTTATCATAGACATAAATCTATGCTCATATATATTTGACTGTTCTCATCTTTTCAGACACATTATGCACAGAAACCAACCAATAGAAAAACAGATGCAGGGTAAATTGTTATCATGTTTGAAATCATGTATCGGGAGGAAGATAAAGAGCAGACATGTTACACAGGAAGAAATTATACTATCACTCAGTTAACAGTTTCTTTTATGTGTGACAGATCATTCAATGTAATGCAGCTAAACAACTGAAACCATGTGATATGTTTATGTTATTCAACTGACGTAGCACTTCAAACATAAACGATTCTTACCTTATTTTTGTTCATGATGGAAGGCATTTAATCGAGTGCTAGTTAATCCCTTCCAGTGAATGCAATCATTTTTAAATCAAGGCACTCGAAACTATGCGTGGAAATATTTTATATTATTTCAAGGCGATTAGAATATAATGCAGTGAACAGTTGTATCAAACGTTTACCTGTAAGATACTAATATATCACTCTTTTTTTTCTTTTCTCCTTCACGTTCCCAGTGGAACATAGGCCTTCAAGCTAGTGGCTTGAAGTTTCTGTAGCAGTGTTTATTTTACAGGATGAGGTTGCTAGCCTCATGCCCAACCTTTCCTCTTCACCAGCATTATTTCTGGCTTAGCGAGGTAAAGGAGTGCGTCGGTGGCCGGGGATCGAACCCCGACCATGTGCATGATCGGCGAGCATCCTAACCCCTGTGCCACCGACACCGTGTTACTAAAAGAGATATAGGCATGTGATGACAATATTCCTCTTTCAAGAACTACAGTTTTTGCAGAATAAAGTGGCACCATCTTTTATTTCGTTACCTTCTCGTCAGCTGCTTACAGGCCAAAGACATTATTAAATATATTTACAACAACAATTTTAACATACTTGCACAGAGTTCATTTTAAACAAAAATCAATCGATCAATATACGCATACACTAAAAATATATACATATATAAATATGCAATATTAACCACTATTCCGAACAATAATAATCATACACAATGGAAACATTTCAGCATTACTCACTCAGATGAAAGGGAGATGAAAATATTCAGTTACCAGGGCATAGAAAGACTGATAACCTCTTCTTTCTGGACGCACAAATTAGGTTTCAAGCGCTTGATAGAAATGGCTTCAGCAAACTTGAGTAGAATTGAGCTGTTTTGCCTACTGATGATTTTGAACGACTTTTCAACGTCCACAGAGGACTGAGTATGCCATTAGCCAGAGCCTATCCTGCAGCTAAGCTCCTCTCTGTCTATCGAACAACTAGCTCCTTGGTGCAATGAAACATTGATAGATATCCTTCTCATGGTAACTCCAACTCTATATACAAATTTACATGTATCTGCGGGAGCAGTTACATTGGAAGGACAGAAAGAAGCGCATATCTACGATTCCTGAACATGTACCTAAAAGCTTACGTCTAAAGAGAACAAATGCTTTAAACAGTGCCATCACCAGGCATCTCCTCGACACGGGTCATGATGTGGACGTTGAAAAGTCGTTCAAAATCATCAGTAGGCAAAACAGCTCAATTCTACTCAAGTTTGCTGAAGCCATTTCTATCAAGCGCTTGAAACCTAATTTGTGCGTCCAGAAAGAAGAGGTTATCAGTCTTTCTATGCCCTGGTAACTGAATATTTTCATCTCCCTTTCATCTGAGTGAGTAATGCTGAAATGTTTCCATTGTGTATGATTATTATTGTTCGGAATAGTGGTTAATATTGCATATTTATATATGTATATATTTTTAGTGTATGCGTATATTGATCGATTGATTTTTGTTTAAAATGAACTCTGTGCAAGTATGTTAAAATTGTTGTTGTAAATATATTTAATAATGTCTTTGGCCTGTAAGCAGCTGACGAGAAGGTAACGAAATAAAAGATGGTGCCACTTTATTCTGCAAAAGCTGTAGTTTTTGCTTTGTTCAAATTTATTAAGGGGAATAAATGTATGAAATTCCTCTTTCATTTGCAAGTAATAGTCTTTTTGTTCGGTGTCAAAATGAAATACTAGTTAACGAAATTTGGTACTCCATTTTCTTAATGTGAACAACTATTGCAATCTCGTCAACCGTGTTTTACATGAGTCCGTTTGAGAAACGGGTGGTTCTAGTCAAGCACACCTAACTTGGAATAATTACGACAATAGTCCTTTGCATGTTCTTCGTGTTTATTTCTCCGTATCTTTTCAATGATCATCGCCAAGAGAAAAATTATCGCAGAAGATCACTGGCACTGAATTAAGATTAGTCTTCATTTCTGTCATACAGCTAGTTGATAGAGTTTGCTTTTTCTGTGTCTTTACAGAGGAACTGTCTTCTATAATGTAACTGAAATACTTGAAAACTTGTTGAATAACTAACCGTCTATCTTAATTATTGCCCTACTTTTCTTATTAAATTTAAGAATTTGTAAAAAACTGTTTCAACTATCATTTTAATGCTATACTATGAATGAATATCAGTATTTAACAAATCTCCACAATGTGAGCTTGCGAATCATATGCCAGAGGGTTCGGACTACAACCCCATTTGATGGTAAATTCTGAAATCTGTTCTAAACATTGACTGAATTTCTGCCTATTTCTTTTTCCTGTCAAATAAATAATCATAGCATAAACATGATCTCAGTTTTGTTAGTGGTAAAGAAATCTTATAAAATTTATTATTTATATATATTTTAGTAAGGTTAAAATATTTTCCACCTTAAGTGATGAAAATGTTTCTTGTCTGTAAAATGAAAATATTTGAAAGAGGGGAAAAAGAAGTTAAAAATCATGCATTATTATTGTTATATGTTTAGTCTCACAATAATCTATTACGTCATTCCAGTTTCCTACCTGAAATGTTGTCCTTGAGTTGTGATTAAAAGTGAGACTGAATACAGATAGATCGAATGATATTCAAAGGATACATTTTTTTCTGAACTCCCAAAAGATTCTCGTAATTCTTGCAAAACCGTATTAGACATTGGTGTACCGAAAATAACCAAAGCTCATATGTTTAAAGAGGAGCCGGATTAAGAAGGATAAAAAGTAACCAGAAAAGCCAAAAATAAAAAGAGATTCTTAAATCCATTTAGTTTCATAAAAAGGTGTAGTGATGTGTATTTTATGCTGTTTGAGACTCGTTGATTTGGATGTATCTGCATTTCCTAGTGAGGAATGATGTTTTTCACTGAGACTCAGGACTCACCTTTTCAATCACCACATAGTTGTCCACTAGACCACCTGGTAAAAACGGTTACCTCTTGACTTAAAAAATTATCAGAGCTTTTGTGATAACTGACTTTCATTCACAGGGTATTTGTGCATTCTCAAGAAAAATATTCATCACAGACCTCAGTAGCAAAAATAATGCACTCATAAGATTCTCGCAGTCATTAGTCATTCTGTGAAGGTCAATTATTGTTTATTTTCCTTCTATTTACTCACAGGCTTAAATGTACTGTTCAGTCTTTGGAACGCCAAAAACTGAAACACAAAATATTTTTTTTATCCATCCTGTATGTTATTCTCATGACAATGATTGATTGTTAAATTTGTTTTGATGAATAGTCGGTTTGAGTGTTGATTACCATTCTGTTTATAACAAAGCACGTACCAGTTTTGCTTTTCATGGTTCGTCTAATGCTTTTAATCAGATGCTGAATAATGAACGAAGTGACGACAATTTTGAAGACTGTTCGATTCATTTACGCGAAATCTTTTGTACTTTTGGAGAGAAAATATTTCCCTGTTTTCCTGAAAAGTAAAAAAACTGAGAATACATTAAAAAACAAACTCAACATAATTCATGAAGTAAAACTAAAGGTCAGAGTGGATATCATCAAGCGATCTCTGATGGAAAAAAAAGACGAATAAATAACCAAAGAGTTAAAAGCCAAAAAACAAGTTTTCTTTTCAAATTTCGTAAAAACAGTTGACGCCCAATCTGTTTGGCGTCAGCTTCGCAAAAAAGGACTTAAAATTCTAAATGTCATCTTGATAAAGCCTTATTTTAAAATTTTGTGAGCTGGTAAAGGTGAATGTTAGTTGTTTATTTTGAAAAGTGACGCCCGAAAAGTATTTACGAATTTAATTCGTCGAGGTCGAACGTACGGTTCAACTTTCTATTTTTCTGAAATCTAGCGGGGCAAACAGTTGCAGTGATGTGTGCTCAAAATAAGGCAGCAGAATATTGTAATACGAACCGCCACTTCAAATCTTAGAATTTTTTATTTACGAGATGAAACAGTAAGGGATACCTTTACCGGTTCGTTGTCATAATAAAAGTGAATGTCACCTTGTTGTCCTTAGGTTTTTTTAAATTTACGAAATTGGAGAAGATGACAGATGTCGTTGAAGTGTACATGACGATGACTTCATCAAATATAACAAAGTGAATATTGAAACATGCGGTGAAGGTATTCCTAGTAATTTGGGAAAATTAAAGTCTCCTGAAACATTTGTGGTGAACAGACAAAGCCAAAGAATATTGCGCAATGAATTATATCTACGAATCTTTACAATTTTCATACTAAGGGCTGACAATAAAAACTTAACTTAAATCTCTGCTAAAGTTGAAAATAAATAAAAGTATTGCGCTGCATTTTCCATGTCCTCTTTCAGGTGAAAATCTATGGGAATTTTCATATATTCTAAAGTTTAAGCCATTTTAAAATATTTGATACGGATGTTAAATTTGACTTTGTCTTACAACTGTTTCGTTTATTTCAATTTAATGACAGAAAGCTTCATAATCTTCCTTCTGTAAAATGGTTGTCCGTTGGATTACAAGTAGAAAAGATTTTTTTTAAATCGTCAGTTATTTCTACTTGGAGCTTCAGACGTAGGTTCCCAGTAGAATTTATTCACATTCAGCAAGCCACATTTACACATAACATTTTAGGATTTATACTGCTGAGATATTTTGTGTACAATAAAATAGAGAAATCTGGGATTTCAAGTAAATGAAATCAGGAGATTTATTGATCAAATTGTTTTTTTGAAGCCTAACCGTGTTCATAGACCCATTTCCGTTCATAAATTTAAATAAAGCAATAACAAATATCTGTCCAGAATAAGACTGGGCCATTATTTATTTCGTTTTTTTCTCTTCAGTTGCGTACAATCTTGAGTCAGTCATCCATATGTACAGGGAAATTTTAGTGCGCAAAGTTTACATGCGTTCTGGTTACCAAAAACTCAAATTTAAACAGTAATGATCAGTAATTATACTTATATAGCTCATATGAAAAACGCGAGTTCAAACAACGTAAAAATATGTAAACTTAATGGTTTGATACATTGAAAAGTGAGTTGCACAACAGAGAAAGGAGGTGGGGGAATGATAATAAGTAACTAAGCAGCTGCGTAATGGTGTGGTGAGTTCAAATCAAAGGAACAAAAGGGAACAAACTAAATTACTTCAAAGTGAAAACGGTGGAGAGTTAAAGCGAAAGATTGTGTAACCAAGTGTGAGTAAGAGATTAAACTATTAGTTACCAGGGCAACGAAAGGCTGTGACGTGGGCCTTTCTGAACACATAAGTCACTTTTAAACGTTTGATAGCGGTTGCTTTGGCAAATTTGAGGGGATGGGTTATATTGTTTATTAACAATCTTGAAGGACTCCACGGTGTCCACTTCCTGAAACTTATCAAAAAGATGTCTGGTAATAGCACTGTTCGAAGCATTTGTCCCTTTGAGATGTAAACATTTTGGTACATGTTCACAGAATCCATGCTACACCCTTCTTTCTGTTCTTCCAGTGTAACTACCTCAGGCACATTTAAACTTTCAACCTTTGATTGCATCATTGAGTATGTTGTTGGATAAACGAGAACAGACACCTGCATTATAAGTTCTGGCTCTAGAAGTATACAGTCTTCTATTGATTATACCTGCAGCATTATCACATTTAAAATCGAGTTGAATGATAACAAGTTTCTTATTTGGTTACAGTATTTCATTATGAGCTGACATCAGTTAGAGAACCATTGGAAAACCAGCTAAGAGTATTGGGCAGCTGTTTCGTCATAGTTTCGGACTCTTCAGTAGTACGCACACACCGGTGTTCAAACCCAAGGCCTTCTGGTTACAAAGCCAGTGAGCCCCTAGATCATTAAACAACTGGGACCCGATCCGGTGACTAGCCGGCCCATGAATTCTAACTTCTAATTCAAGACAGAGCGCGACCACTTCTCAAAGTCTTCTTCGGTGAGTTACTGCCTCATCTTCAACCTGCTGCACTCTACTGGTCACGGCCTCCCACTAGAACCCAGGTAACCCAAGTAATCATGCATAGACTAAGCAGAACTCGGGAGGAACAGGCAAGGGAAAATCAAGCAGGCTTTAGACCAGGTAGAGGGTGCATAGATCATATCTTCACTCTTCGACAGATTCTAGAACATAGACACACTTTTCGGCGTCCAACAATTGTCATATTTCTTGACTTGAAGGCGGCCTTCGACTCCGTGGATCGAAAGGTACTATGGCAATGTCTGACTGTGAAGGGAGTGCCAAGAAAGTACATTGCACTAATCAAGGCACTCTATTCAAACTCACGTAGTCGTGTAAGGGCTTATGGGGAATTGTCATCTGAATTGGTAACAACCAGTGGTGTCCGACAGGGATGTCCACTCTCCCCATTTCTGTTTAACTTCATCATAGATATGCTGATGGAAGTATCCTTAACTGAACGTAATGACTTAGGAATCGACTTGTTACCAGGGAATGGTCTTATGGACTTAGAATATGCAGATGACATAGTCCTGTTAGGGGAGGATGCTGACAAAATGCAGAGTCTTCTGAACACCTTGAGCAGCAATCTTCGTATGTTTGGCATGCGATTCGCCCCTGCAAAATGTAAGATGCTGCTACAGGACTGGACTACGTCAACTCCTAGCTTAGTGATAGGGAGTGAAGTGATAGAACATGTTGACCACTTCACCTATTTGGGAAGTTGTATTAGCACCAACGGACTGATTGGCGATGAAATCTCAGCACGGATCCGAAAAGCTCGAGCTGCTTTCGCTGACTTACACCATCTCTGGCGTAGGCGTGACATCCGGTTATCAACCAAGGGACGTGTGTACTGCTCAGCAGTTCGCTCCGTCCTTCTCTATGGCTCTGAAACATGGCCAATACGCGTTGAAGACATGAAAAGGTTGACTGCTTTCGATCATAGATGTCTGCGATCTCTGTCTCACGTTAGGTGGTTTAACAAGGTAAGTAATGTTGACGTTAGGCGTAGAGTGTTGGGCAAAGAGGGAAAATCAATCGACGAGGCTATAAAGTTACATAGATTGAGATGGCTAGGTCACGTGCTTCGCATGCCTAACCATCGCCTCCCCCGACGGGCATTACTAGCTGATATAGGTGCAGGTTGGAAAAGAGTAAGTGGTGGCCAAACAAAAACATGGCATCAATCCATGAAATCCTTGACAGTTAAACTGAGTCAGGTAGGGAGATGCAGACTTCCGGGTTGGGGCCCTCGGGACTCTAGGAATCAATGGCTGGAGACAATAGGTGACATGGCTCAAAATCGTTGTCAATGGCCAGCGCAGATGTATTCAGTCTCTGTAATCTTTCATATTCCTTTCTACCATTACCCATTCTGTTTCACTCTTATACTTGTCAAAGTCTATTGATTCTCTTCACTCATCTTCTTGTCTACCTCTGTGTGCTATTTGGAACGTGGCAACTCGAACTGCTGCACTTCGGTGACAAGTTCTATGTTGATTGCAGACAGACAGACAGGTAACTACCTACCTAAATAGGGCCAGTCGCCAGTGAGCATCTCATTGATATTCAAGTGTTGGTTTGTAGGGATTTGATTGATTGGTTACATTTAGATTTTCAGATATTCCTTACTTGTTGATAAACTGTGTTAATGAATACCTATTTGACAGAAATACAACTATGGTGTATGCAAAAATCAAAATATTAAAAGAAGGCAATACGGACTTCGTAGCATCAGTCATTATAGCATGGGGAACACGAAAACTGTAATTCAACCATTTACACACAACTTCTCCGAAAGGATTCACAATTTATATCTTACCTCTACGAATAATTTTCCGTCAAATACAGAAGAGATTTTAAGCATTTTCACGTTACGATCTACTTTTTCAGCATAAGGAATTCAATAAATTTGTACTTTTTTCTTCGAACTGGGAATTTTAAATGCTAACTTAACATATTCCTAATTATTTAGGTAAAAAAAGAACCGTTCACAGATTGTTCAGAAATAATTTTCATCGAACAAAAAATTATAATAGAAGTTAACATATTGCTCGACAGATATATTTGTTCCTATATAAACACAATTATGCAATGGAAGTTACCTCACTCTGTATCAAAAGAGAATTACTATGGGGGCAGTTTGTGAATATGGAGGCAAAAACTAATAAAGCCTTAATTTTCGTACGACAAACAGCCGACAGAATCACTAACAGAAGAGGCAAAATCTATTTTAAAGCAAAACTTTTTATTTGGTGGTTTCTATATGCATTCACATCTTTTATATTAAAAACAATAAAATACCTACGGATGCATATATATATATATATATATATATATATATATGTAAACTATGAGAAACTAAATAATCATGCTCAGATTAATCCAAATATAATCCAAATGTGAATACGTAAGCTGCATACTGTTCCACTGATTTTATGTCAGATAAAACTGGGCATTTGTATTGGTTTAATTCTGTTAGATTATAATTTTATGTATAATTTCGAGCAGAAAATGTATAAATCGTAATTTCTTTGAATTTAACATTTATATACGGATTTAAAACAAATGGTCTATTTAATAAATTTGGATAGTTTCAATAAACGATAGCGTTTAGCTGAACAGCTTTGTGCAATAATACGCTTCTAATAATTCGGTTTCACATTTACTTTCCAATTAAATTCACGCGAAAATAAAAAAACATAATTTTTAAAAGAAAAATATGGAAGATCAAGAAGTACAATGATTGACATCAATTTGGGTAATACAGTTAGATGAAGCCTACAAAAGTTTTACAATATATTGTTTTTCCGCTCACGAATAGATATCAACACAGCGTATTTTATTATTCAACCAGGTCTGACTCCTATATAAGCCTGAAAGCTGAATTGAAGTCTATGCTGTGATTCATATCAGTAATATGCTTTTTACAGATAAGGCTGGTTGTCCACTAGCTGTCTTCATATGTCCGGATTTGAGGTTTGATTCGTTTCTAAGCCATTTAGTTATAGGTTCACTCTTATTGATCCTGTGTTTGTATTCTTTTAACTTGTCTGCTTGCTTCGAAATAAGGAATCATGAGGATACTGTACTGTTAGTCGAAAGAAATATCAAATTATTTTTCACTAAATAAACTGCTTCTGTTTTGAGTAAATATCCATGATCAGCCGTGAACATAATAAATGACGTCCACATATGTTAAGCCACTGCTCTATTAACGCTAAATGCATAGCCTAGACTGTTATCTAGTAAGGTGGTGTAAGAAAATGAAAATATAATGAATAAAACGGAAGTAACCAATCGATTTTAATACTGTCTATCTTACTTAGAAGTCAGGGGGGAATGATACAGGATTATCAGCTTCAAAATGCTAATTAATTGATTTAATATATGGCAATTCAGCGAAATGACTCAGTAATGTTATATATTATTTTGATTCCCTGTGGTTCTAAGTAGAACTAAGGGCTTCATCAGCACTTCTTTATTTCCAACTGTTCTCTACAATCCTTTTCAGGTGGCTCCACGATTGCCATCATACCTGCACCTCCTCATCACACCATCTCCTCCGTATCAACAGCAAACTGCAAGCTCATCGTTTCCCATTCCGGAGGGACTGACACCCTAGATCACTCATCGGTCTCCCCAATTTGTTTACTGGCCGAACCTAAGCTTGGTAAGAGAGGTGAGTTTGGCGTGGAGTTAACGACCATACAGAAACTTCAAAGTACAGGCTAAGTAATAGGTGAAAAAATAGATAGAAGACTTGCTGTAGTATGTAGGACATAAGAGAATCTATATCGCCAAACACTTATCCTGAGGAAATTGCAAAAAAGCATTGAAGAAATTATAGGAACAAAAACAAGACAAATATTATTATGTATAACAACATGTGTGACATTAATAGGCAGGGAAGCAACTGCAATATGATCGCAAGGGATTTCTAACAATGAGGAGATCAGCATGCAGTCAAAGCCTGAAATGCGACTGTAACAGTCGGGCGAATTCAATCAGTCGACGCAAAAAATTATGGTTTACTGATAAGTACATGGTGTACATCAATTCAAAAACATAAGTCGTTTAAACTGTCAGGGCAAAAAAGTGAATAAAAACAAATTAAACGCCTCTGACTGCAACATCAGGATTCAGGGAAACACTTATTTATAATACTTAGAGTAATCGTGAACAAATATTAAACAGCAGAGTAGTACTCCTAAAATGCATCATAGAATCATTGAGTACAGTGCTTATTTATCGTATATGCATTACTTTGGACTACAATATTCTTATTGATGTCACTCTCATGGTAGTAACTATTATCTATTACATAATCAGCTCTTAGTCACTTTACTGGTGAGTTATATATTTTGTTAGTGCTGACGAACATGGCATTTACATATATATGTATATATATAAATATATATATATATATATATCAACAATTATGTTAAAAACAACAATAATTAGAGTACAACAGTGGAAATAGACAGGAAATGTTTAACATTTCATAGTGATTGGAAAGAAAACATGATAATTGTCATCTGATAATGGTGTATGAACGTGTGTAATTTTGATGAATACAAAACCTATTGACATTTCTCATCCGATGTACTAATTTGCAAGCCATTTTAACGGACATTGAATAAGACTCAAAATAATAATAATAATAATCATTTCTAAGAGAGTAGACAGGCAAAACATTTTAGACAATTTACCGTTTTTGATAATGAATACTGAAGGCTAGTGAGTTGTTGTGTGCATCGGAAGCAAGAATAATTTCTGTACATTGTATTTATCTGTTATTGTCAAATATTTTAATGCAAATTTTCCCTTTTTTAAAATGTCAGTATTCAGTTTAAGGGAGAAGTATTTTAATAGTTGCACTCAGTAACTATTAGTCTGCCAAGTTAAGTGCGTGTTCACAGCTATGCCAAATAGTTCGCATTATCTGAAAAAAAGGTAAAAGTCGTCGAAGTGACCTGATTTTGTTTTAAATGGCTGCTACAGGTGCAATAGTGCGTCGGTGGCATAGCAGTTAGGACGCTCGCCGACCATGCATATGGTCTGGGGTTCGATCCCCAACCGGTGCAGTCCTTTACCTCACTAAGCCAGAAATAATGCTGGTAAAGAGGAACGGTTGGGCATGAGGTTAGCAACCCCATCCTGTAAAAACAAACACTGCTACAGAAACTTCAAGCCTCTAGCTTGAGACCCTATGTTCCACTGGGAACGTGAAGGAATAAAAAACCAACAGGTGCAAATGTAAGGCATTTACATCTAACACTTAAGCGAGGAAAATGTTTTACGATTTATATGTTTTAAATGGTTTCTTCCTGTGAGTATTCTCGCTGTGAAAAAATTTATCCTGTTTAGGTGAAGAAGGGAATATTTGAACACTTCACTATATCATTTTCCGTGAAAATGTCATTCGTAAGTAAATCTTTGAACCCTTAAGTGACAATTTCTCATCTTCTAATAAGTGACTTCTCTTCTCTTCAAGCAAATGAATTAAAATCTCGTATTAATTAATCCAATAATTCTGTAGTTTCCCACTACTCCCTCCTAGTAGAATTCATTCTAATTTCACTAACTGAATCTTTACCTAAGAAGGATAACAGACCATAAAAGACAAATTTGTTTTGTTTTGTCTTGTAAACATAAAATGAAGTAAATGACTAAGTTAGATGTTAGATTCTTGAGGAGATGAAACAATGTCTTGAGACTTCATTTAGTGTGAAGTGTCCTAAACGCCTCAGGTTAATATTTACCAAGGTGATAATTAAACGGGCACCAGTTATAAAACCGCAAAGTTTAATTTCAAAGTGATTAGTTTAGTTGAAAATAACTGATTGTTGATATATGGTTATTCAACCAACAAAAGACAAAAAATAGCGATATTGTGAATATGTGAACTGAAAAAAGTGTTGAATTTTAGTGGCCATCAACTTTTATTACTTAACCAAGTTTCGCTTAATTTTACTGATTTGATAGGGATCGAATCTCAAGATTGTATCACATTACAATGAAACAAATTTACCAGAAGTAATTCGTCAAAAACTACTATTTATTCGTCTGTTTCTCATGTCACTGGTAGGAAACTAAAGGCAATTATATAAGGAGATTTTTTCTTTCCGTTTTTCTCAGGATGTCCTGATAACATCTAGAAAATTCAAAAATCTAATGTATGCAGAAGACAATTAAGAATTGCAATAGATGGATTATAGGACGAGTATACAAGTAGCCGACAACCCTGATCCTATATGCCCTTGTTATTTTTCTGCATTCATTATGCAAACTAATGTAAGACACCATCAACCTATTTGATGAAGGGCTAACTTTCAACACCAATTGATTTTCTGTCATAATGTTTTTCTGTTTTCTTCATAAGTTTTGAAGGATAATTCCTATTCAAAAATGTGATTGACGATAGAATTAAATAGTTCGTTGTTTGATCGTAAGATTTATAAAACATTTTGCGAATATGATAGAATGTATTGCCTGAGCTGGTTCATTTGTAGATCTGTGGTCGTCTTTCTACACAATACGGAGTTAAATACTGAGGGTATTCTTGGAAAGAATAAAAGATACACTATCAAACCGTTCAGCTGAAAACCGTGACAACATCAAATGTATCAACGCAAGCCTCAATCTTGTGCATCATTTCAATACGTTATGTAACTTATTTCACAATGTTATCAGACAAAGTGGACTCGTGCAACAACAATAGAAGCCTTCTTTGTCAATCACCAAGGCCTAGATAATCCTGACCTGGCCTTAGTTAGGGGGAGACAAAACGTCCGAGCAGCCAAAGAATATTCTTTTCGATAGTTTCTCTTCAGGTTCTTAAAATTATAAAATATAATATGTATTTATTGTCGTTACAATAATGGCCAGTTATGCGGCGGATACATTTTTTTAATACGTAGAATAACAGATTAGTTATGGAGTGTCAAAATAAATAGTTGTATTTGTGTGACAAACGTGCTTTGGGCTGAAATCGATTACCAAAATATTGTAAAACGGGAGACAATGGTGGTGATCAGTCATAATAGATTTGTAGAGTGTGGGGTAGGAAAATTTACAAGTCAGTTTAATGTTATAAAAGTTGTCAGGTGAGTGGCTAGTACAAAGTGGTCTGTGTTAAAGTGGAGACACTAAGACTGTAACGAGAAGTTCATCATGAAATAACGAACGTGTAAAAAGAAACAAGTGGACGCATATACTGAGAAAAGAGATAATATCACTAATAACAAGTCCGGATAGTATAGTATATAAATGGAAAATTCGATAGTATGAGGGAATGTTTGCATAAAGGGCATAAGTTATAACGAATAATAATAATTATCATTGATATTTTCTCGTTTCTCAATATGTGGCTCCACCTGTTTCATTTAACATATTTGTTATTTCATTATTAACCTCTCATCGCAGTCTTACTATCTCCTGTTTAACACAGACCACTTTGTACTAGCCATTCACCTGACAACTTTTATAACCTTAAACTGACTTGTAATTTTTCCTACCCCACACTCTACAAATCTATTATGACTGATCACCACCATTGTCTCCCGTTTTACAATATTTTGGTAATCGATTTCAGCCCAAAGCACGTTTGTCACACAAATACAACTATTTATTTTGACACTCCATAACTAATCTGTTATTCTACGTATTAAAAAAATGTATCCGCCGCATAACTGGCCATTATTGTAACGACAATAAATACATATTATATTTTATAATTTTAAGAACCTGAAGAGAAACTGTGGTGAGAGCAGCCTGCTAGCCAATTGGTTGACATTAATCTACGTCAATGTCTAGGTCACTAATATGGGCCGTGAGAAAATATAAACAAGGCCGTTTCAACAACCACTCACAGCAAACTTAAACGTGGGCAAATATGATTCGAAGATAGACGGCTCCACTTTCCGAGGAACTCGAAGACAATCAATTAGAAGACTGCGTTTGTGTGTGTGTCGGTGGCACAGTGGTTAGGACTGTCGCCGACCATGCACATGGTCCGGGGTTCGAGCCCAAGCCGACGCACACTTGATATCTATGCTCGGCCTGAATAATTTGGGCTACCGATATCCACGCTGAAAATTCCATACTTGTACCAAAAATACGGTGTGGAATCAAGCTGTAATCAAAAATAAATAAAATAAATAAATACTTGACTAGGCTATAATAATGTATATGAAATTTATATAAATACGTGTTGATTTCTGTGATAAAACGATCTATTGCCAGCCCTTGTCTTCTGTTGTTACAAAACTATCGAAAAGAATATCCTTCGTTCAGATCGACTTTTAATTCGTCATATGGGAATATTTCACACTATTGAATCTTATAATCCAAAGATTAATTTGAAGTAACATAAGAAATAAGAGGAACGGGTAACCTTTTGATCAAGTGAAACAGCGAATCTAGGTTGCTTTACATTTGCATTTAGGCATTAACCAGTTCTTATTGTGCATAGGTTCATATTCACAGAAGAAGACATAAACACTTTAAACATGTTTCAAATAAGTAACTTTTTTCTACTTCTTTCGGTGTAGCTACATAAAATGAAAACAGTAAATAGTCACAGAATGTATGAAATTGAATAAAAAAATAAAAATAATAAAAATAAAATAATAATAAAAATAAAAAAACCACAAAATGCTACAACTTACGTCCACATATGGATGGTATATTTGACAAGATGATACAATGTTTTAATAATCAAGTTTTTTGGAAATACTTTATTGCACTTAATCATATTAAGGTTTTAAAGTAACCATTTTATTGAGAGTTTTTCAACTCCACAACTTAAGTAACATTATTGACATCTGTAACTAGTCAATTTGAGGTGCATAATTCTGCCTGCATACATACATATATGAAGAGTTGATTCAAGAAGGGAGATTAGTTATTCTGATAACTGTGTGTTGGATGATTAATAATAATCCGAATAAATCTGCTGAAGAAGCTGTGGCTTACACGGCGAAACGTTCAGAAAAATCTGGTTTTGATTTTCTTAACACGCTGAGATTAATTTAAATAATTTATAATGAATCAATCGGACTCGGCGTTCAAATTATTCCAAGAAGTTCGTAACACCTACGGTCTGGAAACCTATAGTCCTGAAGACTGTTTCTCTTCACCCGCTTATGTTCAAGTGCATGCATGGCAGTAGCTAAACATTTTATAGACTATTCGTCTTATTGATGTCTTCTATTTTGCACTATTTCATTGATATAAGAATAAAACTTGTGCAATGTGGTAGAGTGTAATTCCATTAATTTAATGCCTAAAACTAATAATGCTAGTATAATGTATGGTTCTATTAGAATACATAAGCCAGGTTACCCCATACGACCAATAGTAGACTTTACGAATACTCCTACTTGTGAATTATCAAAACACTTAGCTCTAATATTATGCCCCATTAGATATCGCTCAAACTCTAGACTAGCTTATTCATTTGAGATGATAAATAAACTAAATGACATTCAACTAGAGAATGATGAAACAATGGTTAGTTTTGATATAACTAGTCTTTATACTAACATACCAATCAATATAGCCTTAGAAGCAGTTAAAAAAGAATTGACTGCAAACACTGAACTCACTTATAGGACGGATCTACCCATTGAAGAAATTATTTTAGGAATTCAGTTATGCCTAACATCTACTATCTTTAAATTCCAAGGCAAATATATAGACAAACTGAAGGTGTAGCAATGGAATCACCAATATCCCCTATCGTAGCAGATACATTTATGGATACCTGGGAAAATATAGCTCTTAATACGTTTAATCCTACTCAGAAAATGTGGTGGAGATATGTGGATGACACTTTCACAGTGTTAAAGCAGAACATATCTCTAGCTTCTTGACACAAATAAACTCACTAGTATGGGGAATAAAATTCACATTTGAATCGGAAAATAAACAAGGAGAATTAGCTATGTTAGATTGTAAAATAAAACGAATAGAAAGCAAACTACACACTAGTGTTTATAGAAAACCAACTCATTCTAATAGATACTTAGACTTTAATTCATCTCATCTGTTAACTGTAAAGGCAGGCTTAGTTAAGTGTTTAACAAACTGACCAGTAGCACTAAGTAGCACAAAAATAGACCTAAATGATGAAAAAAACGGATAGAAGAGGCGTTTGTGTTAAATAAATATCCTTTAAAATTCATTAGGAAGATTGTAAAAGGCCAAAAGAAAAAGAAAAATAATTGTGAAACTAGTAATAATAACATAAATAAGAGAGAAAATGGGTCATCTACAGTTATACCATATAAAGAGGAGACATCTGAAACCCTACGTGGGATTCTAAATAAAGCATGAATTAGGGTGTTATTTAAACCTACAAACTCACTCAGGGAAAAGCTCTGCAGGTTAAGGGACCCAGTTGACCCAACTAGACAAAATAATATAATTGACAAAATACCTTGCAATGACTGTGAGTTAGGTCAACTACATAAGTCACACTAGTAGGTCAGTGGTAGTCAGATTCTCGGAACATAAGAATTTAGCTAAGGTAAGAACGGTTGACCCTACTCGAGAAGGCAAGTGGTTTAGAAAAAAGCTCACCACTACATTGCACTGCATGCGTTAACACACAACCACACAATAGGGTGGGAGAGGGTTAAAATTCTGAGAGGTAATCTGGGTAGGTGGAGAGAGAGTTGATTACTGAATCCTTGTTCATCGAGTCTACGCCTAACACATGCAATAGGAATGATTCGTCACTCATATGCGAAATATGGAAAATATCACTACCAATCAAATCAAGTGAAAATCAAGTGAAAAATAATGGATCTATATAAATGAAGTTAGGAAGTCGTGTGATTACCTTGATATAATTATGAGTAATAAATTGTTCTCGGAACGTAATCAGTAAACATTACTGTATAACACTGTGAGACGTTATCAAAACAAAATTCATCCATAATGGAATTGCACTATTTCAGGCTGCTGCTGCATGATAACTTGGCTGACCATGGTCGACTGGTTTGATGTATAAACTTTATATTATTCCGTAAATCGTAATACTTTGTTATGTCAGGTCAATAGATCTAAGCTATAGGTAACTTTGAACATTTAGATAATAGGCTATTTCTAGCATCGTTAAACGTCCTTCCTATGTTAATTCTTATGTGTTTTAGGGCTTCATTAGACTTCGATTATCAATCATTTCCATTCAGATCACTGTTTATTATACTATGGTTTTCCAATAATTTTGCCAATTTATGCATAGATTTCGGACGGACGCAGCTGTATAGTAATTCGAATTATTTTATTCTTCTATTTCTTTCAAATACGCAATATGTGATGGCTATGTCTCTTACAATTAAATATACTAAAAATCTTATTGTTCATATATAACTTGTGATGAATTGGACGGCTCTGACATCAAATCTTATATAATTTCAAATGTGACTCCATATACTGGCGAGCAGATTTCATGAGTTAGAATGGATTTGAGATGTACTTCCTTTCTAGACTATTTTTATTTGTATTATTAGACTTAGTAAACATTTTTTTATTATCGTTCTCTAAACAGAACTAATAAATTTGTTTTGTTTTATACAATCTAGTTTGTCTGAAGTTTGAATCGTGTCTAATGTGGAATATATTTTGTTTATATAGATTGTTATACTACCTTTAAAATTTGTCAAACAAAATGGTCAGTACATTTCCCATCAAATAGCGTACATCTTGCTGGGACCACTAGATTTAGATACTGGAGTAAACAAACAAAAGTTACACAACGGAGGATACACTATGCCTAATCAGCAGTTAAACATAACAATTATAATTGAGTGCCTTAATCCCTTGTTTAAGTGTTTAGCTGTATTCATTTAATAATCGAATTTGTACATAACTGCTTTGGAAATGTCTTTACATAAGTGGATTATTCCTGTGTTATTATTTTGTCTTGTTTTTTTATGATAACAATATTTTCTACCTCATGAAGTCTACTCTTGTTTTCTTCACCCACTTCACTACAAATAAACAATAAACTGGTATCTGTTTTTCAGGTGTCCGTATTTTTTATTTTAGTTGGTATCTTGAATTTTCAAATGATCAGTTTTAAAGTTGAGATTTAAACTTTCCTTAATTATTTTCATCCAACTGAGTATAACATTGCCGCTGATAGAATAAACTTGCATTCGATTCAACAGATAGTGACTTCCCTTTTAGCTATTTCATTCATCTTAGTGATATCTACAGTAACCTGTGTTAAAACCTAATAAATTGGTTGTAGTAGTTCATTACTTTAATGCCTGCTTTGATTTGTTCATCCTACTATGAAGTCAAACACATTTCACTTCCAAAGCATTTGATTACACTGAATAATCCAGTAGTTTAACAAATCATATGGAAACGTGCAGTGCTTATTAAGAAGAAAATGGATAGTCTGATTGCCATAAAATTGTTAAAATTCTAAGATTACCCATTACTGACTGCTTATCGGTCTCTAAAAAAGTAAATATACTAAATAATGACCATCACTAAAATGTTAGTGGAAACATATTATTATTTCCCTAAATTTTTTATATTTATATTACAACTTTTCTATAGTTGGTTTGTAAGGATTAATTGTGTTTTTACGAGTTGATAACGGATTGATATCATTTATAGAACCATTGAAAACAAGTAGCAAGTATTAAACAACTGTTTCATGATAGTCTGGGAATCCTCGGCAGTACGCACCCACCATGAAGGTTCGAACCCAGGACCTTCCGGTTACAAAGCAAGGTCGTATACCATTCAGCCACTGGGACCCTATCCACTGGCCAGTGCATGAATTCTAACTTCTACCAATTCGTGATTTAGTGCGACCACCAACCAATATCATCGGTGGGACACCCATCCTCACACGTGACTGGTTGGACCTCACTGATCAGGAATTCTTACCAGAACTCCAGGAAACTTCAACTGATATCAATCCGTAATCAACTCGTTAAAACAAAACCAATCCGTGCAAACCAACTATAGAAAATAAATTTGATGTTCGCTGGTGACTTGCTACGGGACGGAGTTTCCTGAAGTTTCAGTGAGAAGTTGTGATCAGTAAGGTCCATCCAGTCAAGTGGGTGAGGATGGATGTCCCACCGACGATAATGGTTGGTGGTAGCACTAAATCACATATTGGTAGAAGTTAGAATTCATGCACTGGCCACTGGATCGGGTCCTAGTGGCTGAATAGTATACAAGCATGCCTTATAACATTTACCTTTCACCAGCTTATTTTTCAATTAAGTAATGTAATAAGTTTGAGTGGCTGAGTCACGTAAGTGAAACAGTCAGTTCAATCATATTAGCATAATTAAATGTGTCACTCTGAGGGAAATAGTATGTTAGATTTATACTACTTGAGACATAGCGCCAAGCCTTCGAGTGGGACCCGAATGCGAAAAAACATGTTGGACATTTCAGAGTGATAAATGAGGAGGAAATGAAGTCTTCTGGGATATCTCGGGGTTATCTGAAGAGGACTGAAGAGAACAAAGTGAACTAGAGATGTGCTTTTGAAGCTCTGTGTTCTACTTGGAACCTAAGGAAGTAATAATAACACAATAATACTCGTGTCATTGAAGCTGTCTGCCATCGGTTAGAACAGTTTTTAACTTTTAATAACTTCTCACATTGACGGTGTAATTTTGTATCAAGCTTGATTTGACAAACGACAATCAGGAGGTTCGTATTATATTATAAGTAGTGTGCATATGCCAAAATCTTCTCCATCATATGCCGAAAACTAAAACATGGGCGGTGCTGAGTAAGATTCTTAATAAGGATGGAATTAGGGTAGCATTTAAACCTCTCAACCTTTTCGGAGACAACATTTGTCATTTTCGCCACATATCATGCATTAACTGTGAGGTCAGTTACATAAGTCAGACTAATAGATCAGGATCAGTTAGACTATCAGAACATAGAAATTTAGCTAGATTTATAAATATTAAAAATAGCTCTGCCACTGCAGTACATCCACTGTGGGATGGAATGGGGTGAAAGTATTAGAAAATAGTATAGTTAGGTGGGGAGAGGTTATCACTGAATCTTTATTTTTTGAACCAACAGCACACAATTGTAATCAAAATGACACAACGCTTATAATAGATATATCGAGAATTGCAATAAACGGCAACAGAGAGATTATATATATATATTTGTAGAGGACTAATATTAGAGTTCACTAATATTACAAATATGAGAAATATAATCCAAGTCAATGAAATGTTAAATATCAATATATTACCAAAAATGCAATGACTAGTTATATCAACAAAAAGGATTACTTGGGTATAAAGTTTAAGTCCTCTGCTACAAATTATTTATATAACCCACGGGTACGTTAATTGTTTGGGTTGCGTCTGCTGTAGCTGCTGTGTTCCGGTTGTAGGAACGTCTTCAGTTGAGAGCAGTAGACTCCTACAATAAATCCGAAGTATACAACACGGTGTGAGTTGAGCAGGTAAGCAGAAATAACCAGGGAGAAGGCGAAGTCTCCAACAGCAAGGTGTATTTTCAATTGTACACGGAAGTTATGTATATTTCAACAAGAAGCGTTTTAAACAAAAATCATGTACAATATCTCTAATTTCTACAAATAACCAAAAAGTGTACAATCACATTGTTACATGCTCCACATATTAAAAGGCCGCATGAATACACTAATGTCATTGTGAGCACTAAACTGTGCACAAAATGTTATCCGGTTGTTAATACTGTATCACACTTTTGCATCAAATAAAATTACCTAATATGGGATAATACTCTACCACAGACCCGAAATTCCACTTTCAAATTGCTTTGATGAAGCTCTGTTCTCTGAGTTGCACCGTTTATTTGCGAAACTTTCATTGCCCTACTCGGCGACATCTTCAGCGCATACTTCAATACCTCACTTTTAAATTAATTCACATAGTTTGATTAGTAGAAGGAACATTATAGTGACTCGTGGCCTCAAAAAAATTATTCATCGATCTCGAATTTTTCGCTTGATCAGGCGGACAATCTCAGTGTTAAGTATTTCAAAAATTGTACCAGTTAGTTTACATTTTGTAGCCTCTATCTTATTTTGATGAAATATGAGATAAAAGCAAATATGTTCTCTTAAATCTAACAACTTTGAATTAGTAATTCTTCATGAATAAATAATGAGTAATAAACATTTTACCAGTTAGTAATTTCATCAGCTCAAGTCATCTTATTATCAGCAACTAGTCTTAGTCATCTGAATAAAAAGCACAAGTGCGGTAGCAAAATGTTCTAGGATTTACTGAAGTAAACTTCCTTAAATATAAAAAATTGCTTATCATACGCAAATATTGTGTAACCTTGTATCAACAACTTCTAAATTCGATAAAACAAACAATAAGGAAAGCTTACTTTACTTATAAGATGACTGACGGACATTTTCACTGTCGAAACTTTAGGCAATAGGATCTTTGCATTTCATTCTCCGTTTCACAATGTGATGACAATGAATCTAGTTTCTTCTCTAGATTAAAGCCTTTCAGTCCCATTCATGGATTTACGTAGACAAAACTAATTGATGAATATTAACCAGCTTAGTAAATATTTATCTTATGATTGATACTTAAATAAACTTTTATGAATTGTTTCTATTTGTTTGATGAGAGTTTATTTACTTTAAGAAAAACAAACCCCGTTTTTCCGCCTACAATATATAGACATTGCGAGTAGTAATGCCTCCATCGTATCTTCTTTAACAGATGTTGATGTTGATGTTCAGTTCTTTAGTCTCTGATAAACAGCATACTAATCAATCATTATCTGAGTATGCTGAATTATCAGTTTGTTAAAAAGAAAGAAATACATCTTTTTAACAGACTTCACATTTCAGTGTTTTGGATTTATATGAATTACTTAAATTTAAAAAAATAATAAAAACAGTTTTGTTTTCTCTATTTCAAGCAGTCTAATATATACGAAGATTGTTTCATCAACGTTTTATTAAGATTATTATTATTATTTGTAGACATAGCCATCTGTTTCACTTGTTTTCACGATAAAATTAACTAATTTAAGTTGGTTACGTTGGCATGAAGTTTGATTGATGACTTGGCTAAGCATTAATGCCATTGTTGTAACAGTAGAACAAGTAAAACGTATGTGTTTTCATATTGCGGAAGCCTGCATCTTAGCAATTCAAGTATATGTTTGATGAAAATAACAAATATTTTTGCTACTGACTTTCGCTTCCATAGCAAAATGTTCTCAACATCACAATAATGTTTAAAATGTGGTCCATATTAAATAAATAGAAACCCACAAAATGTAAACAAGTTGGCGTTAAGTCTGAGTACGGGTACTCACAAAACAGACTATTATTGTTACTAAAAAGCATTGAGAAAATTAAATATACGACAACCTTCATACAACTTCAGCAGAATGGGTTTAGTCATTTATGTTTTCTGACTAAGAAAACAATTATTGCACCCTTTTAAATTTCATTTTTTTCAGACAAGTTGTATAGACTTATTCAAAAATATTTTCTATTTAGGCGTTAGAACTACGTGAATTATCGATAAGAAAACACTATAGAGAAATATAAACCTCATATCGGCAAGTAAAACATCATTCCTTAGAAACATAACTTAGAGAAGGTTAAAATGCGTATTCAGGCTAAAGTGAAGCAACATATTTCCGATAGATTTGTTAATTTAAAAAAAAAGTTAAGGTATATCCTAGTCTATCTCACATATTGAATGGGAATTCCTTTCAGTAACAGTGAGTTGAAAATCTTAAGTTTAGAAAATGAACAGTTCCAACATGAAGCATAGCATTGTTTGGCTTGATAGTCCGAGTTATGCAATTAAGCGAATAATTTTCAGTTAAACCACGCACTAACATCTGACTTCACCCACATAGGCTCTGCCTAAAAATTAAGAGGGCTTATTAGCTGAATTGTGCATCGGTCTTCAGGTGGTAGAATGCTTGCCAACCACGCAGGTGGTCCTAGTTTGACTCCAGGTGGGCACATTCTTAAATTTTTGTTTAGCTTGTAGTAAGCACGGTGAAGAAAAAAAAATTAGAAGTGAGGCTAGCAAAACCACCCCGTCAAAGATCTCTTCCGGATATCTTGAAATTTGCTAACTGTATAACAGATTTGAATGTTCATGCATTTATTCCCCTTGATGAATTTGAATAAAGCAAAAACAACAGTCGTTTGTGCAGAATAATATGGTACTATCATTTATTTCGTTGGCTTCTCATCGGCTGCTTACAGCCTATATAAATTATGAGGTTAAAGTACAGAAACGTTTTAACATACTTGCAAATTTTACATATTGTCAGTTGACAGAAAGTTCCACAATTAGTAAACAGTGCTCAGAAAATTGCGCTTATATAGTTTTTACACAGGCAGTTCAACTTTAAACAAAAAAAAATGTATGCATGTAATGTTAAAGGAGTTACGTATTAGAGATGAGATGTGCGTTAGATGCATAGTGACTAATAAGTTAGGTAACGATGTACTGAGTTGAACTCAAATCATGGAAACAAGAGACAAGCAAAATTACAGATTATAAAAGGAGCGTGAGGTTATAGACAAAGATTACGTAATCAGATGCGAGAATAAAGACATCCAGTTGCTAGGGCACGGAAAGACTAATAACTGATTCTTTCTGAACACATTAATCTGGTTTCAAGCGTTTGATAGAAATTGCTTCGGCAAACCTGAGGAGAATGGAGCTCCTTTGTCTACTGATAATTTTGAAAGAATTTATCGATTTCAATCTCATGACCTGTGTCGAGGAGATGTCTGGTAATAGCGCTACCATAAGAGTTTTTTCCCTTGAGACGTAGGCTTTTCGGCACATGTTCAGAAAATCGGAGGTGTGCCCTTCTTTGAATGTAACTGGTGAACGTATGTTATAACTGGAAGTAGAATCTCCATTTTCCAACATTCTGCTCCTGCGTAGCTTTATAGACGACATGAATCTGAACAATAGAGAACCAAATTTATATCTGAAAAAGTTGTTGCTGACATGTGCATTTAATTTACAATTTGACTCCAACACAATATCTATGGACAGAAATATGGAATTGCCAGGGATCCGCTTTTCGAAGACTGCTTCGTGTCCAATTTGAAGAATAGAATCTCAGAATCAACAGTAGACAGTTTACTGCTGTACAAGATGGTATGCCTACTACACTTTTATCATCGGCCTTGATGATTCCTACAAGGATTTGAACTACTATCCTTCAGTTAAATTCACAACAGGATCCGAAAATGAATAAGAGGTTATGTTTCTGGACGTGTAATGGACAAAAAGAGATGATAGAACTCTGAAAAAATCTACCTATAGAAAACCCTCATGGGAAGGTCAAGTAACAAACTTCGTAGTTAGATACCTATGAGTCGAAAAACGGCTCTCATCATATCACTAGTCCACCGTATCAGATGGATTTTCAGCCTTTATTGCTTAGAAAAAGAACTCTTATTTCTCAAAAATATCGTATCTCAAAATGTATACCTTGCATGTTTCATAAAGAAGAACATGGAACCGAAGCCAAAGAGAGAAGAATGCATTTCAGCACTGAAGAAAACACTATATTTGGATCTAGACTTCAGGGGAGACTTAGCTTCAGATATCCTTGAGAGGAAACACTCTACTTTCATAACGAAGACTTTGCCAAGTTTCAAAGTCGTGTGATTACAATTGATATGATTACGAATGATAAACTTTGTTCGAAACGTCATCCAGTAAGTAATACTGTTCCACTGTGTGATATATCTAATAAACAAACTAATATGGAATTAGGTAAATAGCTTGTTCGATGCGGGCCGTTTGGGAATGTTTTAGAGAACATTATATATCATGGCTGCAAAATGGGGACACTAGTTCAGTCAGTAACGCTATAGTGGAACATCTCTTTAACACCTGTCACAGAATCTCAACTAACTCATCATTTAGAGTCAGTCACTATGTAAAACGAAATTTACCGAAAACAGTGTGTTTCCGACTTGTTTGTGGTGCAGAAGCTGCCGTCACATGCATCAAAAGACTAAAGCTGTACGTTCAAAAGAGACTAGTCCAACCTCTACATTAACCATGGATCTAGTTTGGTTCGACTCCTTAGTTTTTGTTCCTTGTTTCTTCATTCTTTTTTATATTTTACATCTTCGTCTTAAAAACTATTTGATCAAAGAAAGAACAAACGTTAGTGCAGAATAACATGCATCCATTTTATTTCGTCGGTTTTCATAAGCCGCATACAACCTATCTTTAATAAATAAAAGTCAGAGTAAAATTTGACATGCGTTTGTCATCAACAAGCATATTACAAGATTGTCATGGTGAAGTAAAACATTAGGATGATAAGGTAGCTGAAGTGTAAGTACATAAATATATATATCTTGTTAGGGAGAAGTTTCTAGAAAATTAATTCACAAGTTCTTTGTTAGAGTGATAACAGAAAATTAGTAAAGACTAGATAAGAGAAGATCAAAATTTTGTTTGAGAGAGGTAATGATGTAATATAGCGACTAGAACTCATAAGGTCAAGAAAAATCATCGCTTATGGAAGTCAAACAGAAGAAATGTGGGAAGGGAGACGTCGGAAGGATAAGTTAATGAAGTTAGAAGACCAACAGTTATTAAGAGTTGAGTCATCAGGGTAACTGGAATCCAACGATAGATGCCTTTTTGACATATAGGTCAGGTTACGGCCGTTTTATTAGGATTACCTTAGCAAACCGAAGAAGACTTGGGCTGTTTTTTCTGCTAATTATTTTGGATGATGCCAGTAAGTTTACTCGATGTCCCGTGTCTATCAGGTACTTGGTAATTGAAGGGCTTAAACTACTTATTTCAAATTTTTCCGTATTCATCTTGTTCACACCTGTCTCCATTAAAATTTATTCTACATATTGTGGAACAATTTTCTAGTCTTGAGTAATTTTATTCCTAAGCCCCTTGCAATCTATATTCACACCTTCAAACTTCGATATCAAGTTGAAAATCATTATCATCTTTAATCTCCTTCGACAGTATATGGAGTTAAAAAAACAAGTGTATATAAGTAAACTTATTTGTATAAATGTGACTGTTTGGCTTTCGAGAAGATATCTTTGGTGGCCTTCTTGTTCTTTTCTTTCTAATAAACGAACACTTGAAAGACCAGCATTGACAGTTATTCATCTGCTATAGGAGTGCACTATGTTTTGAATGTGCACATGCCTGGAGACTACACGAATAAGCATGTCCATAGGCATGAAGAAATGTTTAATAGGATCCGCGATACCTTCGACTACAGTGTAGTGCTGCATTCACAGCACTTCCGTCTACCTCAGTGGGATATATATATATAAAATGAAATCCGTTTTATATTAGTTTGAAAATTCTACCAAAACGAACACAAGAGCGAGTTGTCTTGTATTTTCCAACATTAACTGATTATTACTATCATATCCTTTAATTCCTAGAGGAACATAGGGCTTCAGCTGCGCATCTCCATTGCCTTCTACCAACTTTTTCACTCCCCTCCAAGTCTGCCCACATGCTCTCATCTCCTCTTCACATGACCCCCTCAAAGTCACCCTTGCACTGACGACCAACTCGCCGCTTCCCTTTCGGGTTCCACTCGAGCAATGGCTTGTCTAGTGATGCCACTTGATGGTTTCCTCAGAGTATGGCCAATCCATCTTCATTTCTTCCTACCTATTTGTTTCACAATCGGTTCCTACTGGGTTGGTTCGCTCATTGCCAGAGATCCCTGTTGCTGACCTTTTCTGGCTGGCCACCTGATCTTGAGTATTGAGCGAAGACAACTGTTAACGAAGGTCTGTATTTTGTTTGAGGTGCTGTTTACGATGCGCCAAGTCTCTGATCCGCACAGTAGCACTGATAAATAACTTCATTTCGTATTATACTCCTTGATGCAGACTTGTGATAGTCTTCTGCACCAGTGGCACAATTGTGTCCGACTATGTAATAAATTAAATTTTAAAAAATAAGACGTGATAAAAGAAGCATCAGTGATACTGGCCAGCAATGAAAACCGGAACTCTCATTTCTCCTTATTCGTCCTATGATAAAAGTGCCTTTGCATCTGATATCAGTGACGTTAGGCGGTGCAATTAGTTAATACTTCAAATATAAACCTCACACAAAAGCTGACTACGTGTTCTCCAAACTAAATTTTCATAGACCCCTGGCTTTATTTTCCTTATTTTTAAAAGAGCGAATATATATGTATATATGGCCTACCGATATCCATGCTGAAAATTCCATACTTGTACCAAAAATACAGTGTGGAATCAAGCTGTAAATCTAAAAAAAAATATTCGCTGCATAGTGATAATTTTGCTTGTTTGATATTACTTCGGTAGACGTATTATTTTTGTGATCAAATAACTAGAATGAACTTAGCTAGAGATTTTAAAATGTTTACCGAATTCACAATAATTTCGTGTTGATAAAATATTTTCCAGATTGAGTTCATATAACTCATTGATTTCAAATGATATATAAAGTCTGTACATCAGGTGGATGTGTTTGTTGTTGTTGTATTTTCTGAGCTGGGTAGTATAATCGCGAAGTACACATTATCCTCTAGACAACATCTTTGAGGCTATTTTCAAATTAAACTTTGATAGATGGTATTAGATGGTTGGAGGCAATCGGTAGAAAGCCTTGGACCTAGGTTTTGTGCTAGTTGGCACTCGTCAACAAGGCGTATCTGT
This sequence comes from Trichobilharzia regenti, assembly GCA_944472135.2. Classification (NCBI taxonomy): domain Eukaryota; kingdom Metazoa; phylum Platyhelminthes; class Trematoda; order Strigeidida; family Schistosomatidae; genus Trichobilharzia; species Trichobilharzia regenti. Next base: position 124,427,480 of record OX235270.1, read on the forward strand.
AACCTTGAAGGAAGTCATGTCCCTTCTGAGATTCGAGCCTGCGTCACCCAGTGCTGCAGTCAGAGACGTTACCACTGAGCTATTCGGGCCCACGATTGACCTCCTGTAGGACTGTAATGTCAAATCAAAATATCCAATACAGTCCTACAGGAGGTCAATCGCGGGCCCGAATAACTCAGTGGTAACGTCTCTGACTGCAGCACTGGGTGACGCATGTTTGAATCTCAGAAGGGACATGACTTCCTTCAAGGTTACAGATACGCCTTGTTGACGAGTGCCAACTAGCACAAAACCTAGGTCCAAGGCTTTCTACCGATTGCCTCCAACCATCTAATACCATCAAATCAATGTGCACCGTGATGGTGAGCTTGCTACAATGGTGGTCACATTACAACCTGACTGATAGAATTCAGTCTACACCAATCAGAGGACTAGACGCATCACACTAGTTACTAGTGTCAAATCAAAAACTTTGATAGAACGTGAGTTCTTAAGAAAGGTTTTGGTTCGTATAAAGAAAGGCTGACTTCAGAAGCCCTACAAATATCAGTGAATCTCAAAAGTTTGAACAGATGTGAAGTCCTGATTAATAAATAAAAATGGATATGTAGCGCTGATCGATCATAATTGGTCTAAATTCCCGATTGTATTTCTCTTCTTATGGAGAGGCTAACAAATGATTTACAATTGTTTGCTCGTACACATATGCATGCACACCTTTGTGTACCGGATATACACATATAATTTTTACCTCTAGTTGTCTACGACCATGAACTCTAGTCGAAAATAATCACTAAACGTCGTAGGCTAATGCACACACTGTTTACAGTGTTCAACAAAAGTAGACCAATATTTGTAAGTCTGAGGTCAGATTCTGATCACAGTTCATGCAATCATGTTTATTATATTTCTATCCCTGTTTCATGACTCATATGAGTAAACAGAGCTTTTCGAAAACAAGAGATGTCCTTTTTATACATAAATCACTGTTCTCTTAATTTTTGTTAATTTCCCTGAAGAAGCTGGCACCGGTTAACCGAACGAAAAGTTGCAATTACTCATTTCAATTTCGTTGAGAGTTTACAAATATAATTTTTACATATGTCTACTTCTCAGGTATTTCGGAACTGTTTGGTTGAAACTTGATCACAGTTCATATGAAGCCAAAAGTATGACCCACTGTAAACCTCAGAAGTGCACAAGTTATTATGTCACATCGCACCATATACACCAATTTACGTGTGTGTATGTGGACACACAAACAAAGAGAGGGTAATCGTGCTTTGCATGTGAGGGTGGGAGAGCATATCTCGAAGTGGTTAGAGAAACAGATGAACTTTGGAAATTTGATAGATGCAGGTGGCAGACGACAAGTGAACTAATCTATATGCACCACAAAAGTGATGTCAAAACGGCTTTCATGACTATTTTTAAAAACGGTCAGGGGCGCTTACTGAAATCCTAAGATGTTGGCTATTCTTAAGCTTAATTCCCTCTTCTATATACAAAAACAATTTGTTATTACTCTTAACTTACCTTGGTAATCCTTATTTTATTGGATTACCAAACTTTGTGTTAATTGTTCTTATTATTCTTAAATCCATTTTGTTACTTTGTGTATTTTAATTGACCTTTATTTTTCATTTAAACTGACTTGACAACTAAATGTGTGATTAGATTGTTCGAAATGTATTGCGCAAATACATCACATTTTTTAGATAATCTCCATCTTCTAATAACACTACCCACATTATAATGTGCTGCTTTCGAACTGTGAAATTCAACATTCATAGTTTTATGACTTTCTCTCTTCACGCTTTTAACCAACTATTATTTTACTGGATCTACGTGATTGACTCTTCTGATACATAGGTTGCTAGAAGGATGCGCCAAACTCTTTTTAGTTCTATGGAAAGGCGATCACGAAATACACTGTGAAACACGAGTCACATATTCTGAGTGAACTATGACTTTCAGAGGAGTTTCCAGATGTTTTAAAATCATTTAGTATCTGAGGTGTGCTGTCTTAATTTTTAATATTTTGTCAGTGATTTTTAAGCAATGCACATTTGAAATTATTTGCACTAATATCAGAAACTTTAGACCAAGTAATTAACAACATTATAAACCAAAGGTATTAAATAATTAAGAACACAATGTTCAACGAAGAGACTTTTTCCAACGAATTTATCATCAAACTGTGCCATCGTATATACACGGTTTTACAAAAAAAATTATATCAGGTGAGAAAAATTAGATTAAAGGTGTGAATACATGAAGTAATAATAGTTTGAAATGCAATTAAAATATTTGTGATTATTATTATTATTATTGTATCCTTTAGTTCCTAGAGGAACATAGGGCTTCAGCTGCGCACCTCCATTGACTTCGGTTTTCTGACAACTTTTTCACCCTGCTCCAGGTCTGCCCACATGCTTTCATCTCCTCCTCGCATGACCTCCTCCAAGTCACCCTTGGACGACCAACTCGCCGCCTCCCTTTCGGGTTCCACTCGAGGGCTTGTCTAGTGATGTCACTTGATGGTTTCCTCAGCGTATGGCCAATCCATCTCCATTTCTTTCTGCCTATTTGTTTCACAATCGGTTCCTGATTGGTTCGCTCCCAGAGATCCCTGTTGCTGATCTTTTCTGGCCATCTGATCTTGAGTATTGAGCGGAGACAGTTGTTAATGAAGGTTTGAAGTTTGTTTGAGATGCTCTTTATGACTCGCCAAGTGATTATAATCATAGTTTAATGTCAAGTGGCAAAATAATTAATGTCATATATAGTGGTTCTCTAACTGACGTCAGCTCATGGTGAAATCCTCCATACAATATATAGAATAATTCATAGGATGGATAGAACTTGAAAAAGGGTGTGCAATTATATGATTTTTAGAAAAATCGAATATAAGAAAAACATTACGTAAAATTGTGTGAAATTTGATTGCATAGAATTTAATTTTGTAAAAATTAATGGATTTAGAATGACAAGTGGAACAAATGAAATAATACCGGGGCATTTCTAAGTGAGAGTACTAATAGTAACAATTGACGTAATAAGGAAGAGACTACAAATTGAATAGACAAATTGAAAAGATGAAAAATTGGTAGAGCTAAAATATGACTGGTGATTACCATACTGTAGCACAGAGGGATTAATATCGTGAAAGTTGGAGGAGTTGAACGAACCTTTTTCCGTACACTCAGATCTGGCTTTTCTGAAATGAAATTAAAATATTTGTGATTATATTCATAGTTTAAGTGGAACAATAATTAATGTCATATATAGGATAATACATAAGGTGTATAGATTTTGGAAAGAGGTATATAATTATAAGATTAGTAGACGAATATAAAATGTTGCATAACATGGTGTGAAATTTGATAAGATAGAATTCAATACTGTAAACATAAAAAATAAAAAAATTAATAATTTTGGGTTTAAAATGTCAAGTGAGTCAAGTGGAAAAGAGTCAGAGTAAGAATAGTAATAGTAATAATTATAATAATAAAATTAATCAAAGTAATAAGGGAAAAGTACATAGAATAACTGAATAAACAAAATAAATAAATCTCTAGCCTCTACCGCCAAGGCAGAAGTAGGGATTGTACATACTTCTTTTATACACAAAGATCTGGCTTAAAGTCATCAATCGTCAAGGTAGCCGCTGTCTTCAGAAGTCTGTAACGAAGAAAACTCGGGAAGTTAGCATGAATTCTATATATGATCTTGAAATCATGGCCAGGGTTGACCGAGTGACAGAAGTCGATCAGGTGTTCCAGAATAGAGCTTCGCACATACTTATTTTTTATTTTATTTTTATTTTTTTGTTTTTGATTACAGCTTGATTCTACACCATATTTTTGGTACAAGTATGGAATTTTCAGCATGGGTATCGGTAGCTCAAAATTTCGCAGGCCGACCATGGATATCAGGTGTGCGTCGGAAGGGGATCGAACTTCCTTTCTCCCTCGTAAAACCAAGGTGGAATATGCTCTCGTATCCATGTGGAAAGCGTCCTCTGACTACGGCCAATGTACCTTGCTTCACAAGAGCAGGTGGACTGGTAGATGCACATGAAGGTGGTCAGACGAGGGAGCTTATCTTTTACAGAGGTAGGGAACAATTTGCGGTTCGTGAACGTCATATGTAATTTTGCTGCAGGGAACATCTTACTGAGTGGTCTAGAGAGACGACTTTTAGCATATATGAAGCTTGATCACCTTTGAATTCCAAGTTCATGAATAAGGTTTTCTTTGGAACTAAGCCGGTGGCCAGTTTAGACTGCTTATCTTTCATGTTGCTGTCGACATATTGGTTAGGGTAACCGTTTTCCGCGAGTGTGGATTTTAAGAATTCAAGTTCGGAGTCAACGCAATCAGAACTATAAATTTTCCTTATCCTAAAGCAGAGGGAATGAATTAAGTTCCTTTTCCTGGAAATAGGCATCCAACTGTAAAAATTAGTTAGTTATCCGTTCCATGTACGTTTCCGATGGATAGATCTTTTGAGAGATCCGTCATTACGTCTGCTAAGGCATACATCAAGAAATGGAATACTTAGTTCGGATTCCTTTTCTATGATGAATTGTTGAAAGCAAACAAGACATCATCAAGAATTACCTTATTGTCGCAGATGACGAAAGTGTCGTCTGCATATCTTCTATAAATGTCAAAATGACCGATGGTTTGACTAAGCTGAGAATTTTTCAGCTCTGCAATAAAACAGTCAGCCAACAGGGGACTCGGTGGTGATCCAATGGCAATGCCATCTCTCTGTCTATAGATCTCATTATTGAAGGTGAACTGTACATTCAGCGTGCATTTCAATAAAAGCTCTTTGAGGTGGATTGTTGGCAAACCTATTTCTAAACTATGTGTATCAATATAATCACACAAATAGCAAACAGTTTCCATGAGCGGAACATTGGTAAATAGTGACGTCACAACTAATGAGAACAGGACTTTGTCTGAGATAGTAAAATCTTTATTGCTATCGATAAATTTAAACGTATCAATAACGGTGGTGTGTTTGGTGTTTTAGCGCATCAAAGTTTGAACAACCATATACAAATTGCAGGTCTATTTTACTCGAGCATATTTCTTATTGCAACTTGATGGGTTCAATTTGGACTTAGTTTCAAAATATTAAATGAATGCATACAGCTTAGGCTAAATTAGTAATCATAGTATTACTGATTTTATAATTTATTGCACGAAAAAGGAAATGATTATCAGGATAAGTAAACTTAAGGAATAAAAACACTAATTTTTTTATTTCTTCCATTTGATTTTCTTGTTTCTAATTTCACAAGAGACTAAGAATAGTTTCATTCAATTTATATGCAAATATCATTGGTAAGCACAGTAGAATACTCAGCTTCCAGCAAACATAAATCAAATGAGCATCAAGTATTGGCTTAGGAGAAGAATGAAAACGACTCTTAAAAGAAACATAAAGAAATTAGACATGTTTTCACACTGTTTATATCTGGTACTATCAAAACGAATTGAAGAAAGCTTCTTCCAGTTTTTGTATGTCAAATTTTAGAAAATGAAATAAGTTATATCTCATTTTCACTAGAAGTTGAAGCCTGCTGAGAAACTAGTCAGAGTGATGAGTATTTTTTTTCAGCTTTGTGCGGTTAGAGTGACTTTGTTTTACACCAGTGTTGTGTATTTACATCTGTTTTTCCACAAAGATTTCATAGAATCTTAGTCTTTAGTAAAGTTTTGTGTGCGAAATACATAAGTTATGTAACTTGGCATTTAACCAAACACGAAATGTTGAACGCTGACCGTTGGTAACTGTAATAAATGAATAATGTTAACAGAAAAATACCTTTGAATAAAGTAGCTTTGGATGTAGCTAACGTGAAGCGAATTCCACTCACTATAGGAGAAATTCTAAATAGCCTGTTTCTAGCACGCCTGGCTTTATCTATCATGATTTGGCAGTCTTCATATATAATCTCCGTCTTCTAATAACGCTATCCAAATTTATAAAAGGGACTTGTTGTTTTAAAGTCTTCATATAAACAGATATATTTTGAGAATTCACTGTTTATTAATTATTGTAATATTTTCAATATTTTCTAGGTGATGGAATTCCACTGAGAAAGTACCAGTGGGTTTTAAACTGGATTTCATTCAATTCCAAAAAGATGTAAAATTAGGAACTCTGACCAGGAACCTGTTGCCTAACAAATATGCAGAAGGAGGTAGTGATGAATCGGTCACCCTCTGAGGAGATCATGCGCAATGCTCACGATTGCAACTAGAACGTAAGATAACTCACTAGGCGTACGATGATGACATGGAGGACGTTGTGTGACAAGGGGGTGAAATCTTCTGTGCAATCGTGAAGCCAGAAAAAAGGACTATCGAGAATAGATTGCAACAGATGTGTGCTGTGGAAGCCTTATATTTCACTCGGAATAAACGAATAATAACAACAACTTCAGTGAACAGTAATCAAATATTTGTATTTGTGCAGACATCTGTATCACAAAACTGATATCTGTTGTAGAGAACAGCTGATGACCAGTATTCTGTCGCTATAAAGGATTGAGACATGCAAGCGTAATACACGTTATCATGAATATATTTGCAATTTGCTTCAACAAACAATGATAAGTTACGATTTTGGTTATGCTTTGACTTGGAATAATAAAATTTCAGTTTCTAGTTTCCCATTGTATAAACTGCAATGAAAATATAAGTTTGTGCTTAGGTTTGAAGTATTCTGCACAATAAAGAATTTCCATTTATGCACATGAAGCAGTAGATAAAATATAAATAACTATCGTCCCAGTTTTTCCACCTAATATCTATATGCAGGTAAAAACGTCACTGAAAACTGGCTAAACAGGAAAACTGTAACGTGAGGAGTGATTTATTCCAGTAGATAAAATGGGGAACCTCGTCTAGTTTACTAACAGACCATATAGAGGGCAGGTTAAGAGAAAGATTAGTTAGCCTACTCCAAACCAACTACAGAATTTTCAAAGCAAACGAAAAACAAACCTATTCTCCACTGGAATCTGGAAGACTCTCCATTTTGACAACCAGTGATTCCTGTTTATTTTAGACTTCACGAAACTACACGACCTATGTGTCTTCTATCCATCCATAAAAGCAAAATGAAGCATACGGTTATGAAATATTCATACTGCATTTCAGGCTAGCTAAATTGTCCAGATTAATGGGATAAGGAGGAGATATGGAATGGAAGTGCACCCTCAGATTTGCGAAATAGAGAGTCGGTAATCTGTTATAGTAATACAGGTAACACCAACACACTGATAGTGTGACTATTATGGTATTTCCAACAGATTGAAGGCAATCAGGACTGATGGAAACCCATCAGAAGCTTTTAAACTGATTTCGGAGGCCTTACAAGATGTGTTCATGCCACTGCTGCAGATATAGAAGAAATGGAATATGCCTGTAGCTTATAAAAACGTTTTAATTATCAAACTATCAGAGTGTAACTAACGGTCCGCAGAAACTCACGATTTAGCATGCTCCTGTCTATACAAGGTAACACTAAGCTGAATCATTCTGCAAAGACTAAAAGATGCTCCAGATACCTAACTCTTTCATGAATACACTTGATTCAGGAAAAACCAAACCACATGCAGAATGAATTGTGGCATTACTCACCATCATCGTATGACAGTCAACTGTTTATCTGAATTTCCTCGACTTCAATAGCATCACTCCTTTTAACTGCATGCAGTGCACTATCAAAATCACTTATAAACCTCACTCATAAATCATACGATGATACCGAATGCAGAGTAATTCACAAGAAAAGGCTAATCGAAGTGTTTAAAGTGAAAACAGTGATTGTCAGCGATCTTCCAAGTTGTTGCAGACTGGATCGTTTGGTAGTCCGTATGTGGGGAATGAGCTGATGAGCATATGTTGGACATACACAATGATCCAAAAATGTGTAGATTTTGCGGATGATCTGTGTCTCACTTCTCAAAAGATCGAAGGCTTACTAGCGACAATCACCGAGTCGAAATAGGGGACAGAAAGGCCAGAAGCTCAGATGAGCATAGAAAAAATAAAGGTGGTAGAGATAACCGCTTAACAACGACAAAAACAAATCATCATCAGCATCACTGGAAGAAAGAGAAAAGATGTCATCTCTTTCATTTGCCTGAATGAGCAAATCATTTTGACTACAGTCAGTGGCACACATGAAGATGTTGAAGCTAGTCAAGATGCACTTGAAAGTGCAAGGCAGGCGTTCATTACTCTGAAATTAGTGTGGAGATTCACCGCACTGGCTCAGAGAACTTCATCAAAACTCCCCTTCTCCCATTAGTGACAATCTAATGACCAACAGGGATAGCCAGTAAGGATCTCTATCAATGTAGATAACCAGACGATAACTGGCTGCAGAAGGAAATCGAGAAAACTTGAGCGACATAATGTACCGTAGACTTTGGTGGAGATCATACGATACAGAAATGAATGTTTGTGGGTAGTATTTCAACGGATTGGAAGTGCTGATAGAAAATGAAGTGCAATAAAGATGTGGTGCTGAGGTATTGTGTTCTATTTGCAGTTAGAAAAATGAATAATAATAATATTCAACGTTTTGACAAAATCGTGTGACAATAAATGGAAATCCATCACATTTGTTGGAGTTTTTTAACTTATGACTTTTATTTGCCACGGAGAGTGAACACCTGCTTACGGAGTGGAAACAACAATATATGGCATAAAAAAAGAAACTACTATCATACTGAGAGAAGAAGAGTAAAAGATAGGAAGGATACGAATATGTGTTATAATGCAAGAGAAATAAAACGTTTCCTACTGTCATCAGTTTCAGTCTTAATTAGTCAAATTTTACCTCAAGGTGACGCAGAATGGTGTTTTTTTAAAGATTCGATTTCAATGAATGCGTGATAGAAAGTGAAAATGCATACATTTTTATAAAAAAAATTATATTTTACGTACAAAATGAGGATTGCAAATAAGCGTACACTACGCTATAGAACAGATAAGAAAATACTCAATTTTTCCTTCACTCTCATGGCCAGAGGATCGTTATTATCGTGACGTCTATTTCTAATTGCAGTATGCATGTGCAAGCAAAACAAGTTTATCTGACTTCTACAGCAAAACAACTATAATGAGATACTACGACACAGAACTGCATACCCAGTTAGTTAGCATTACCTTTAAAAAATAGTCACTATACAACACAGATAATTACAGAATTCAATAAAGTGACTGAGAACTCCCACTTCAAGTACAAACCACTAATACTTCAGATTGAACAGATAGAATTTCTTATTTTCTTTAGTAAAGGCACATGGAATTCTTCAATCGTTCATTCAGATCCATTCACCCTCTTGATCCGAATCTTGTGACACTGGTTTTGGAATCCTTACTATATTACCATTATCTTCAAAAGGACTTCTTTTAGGCGTACGGTGAATGTGTGAATTCATTGCCTCACATTCTTGATCGTAATCGCTTAATAATATATTCGGTATGGGACACACTTGATGTTGAGGCGCTTGTTGATAATCATCTCTAAAGCTGTCATCGAGTGATGTGCGGGCATTATGAGAATCAGACATGCAAGCAGAACTTTCACTGTCTGTTGGACTACATTCAGACTTTAGTCTACTGCCTAAGTCTTCCTTTGTTTTTTGATCTGTCTCCGTCAAACGATAATTAGGTTTCAGTGCAGCTGCTTGATTTTGAAAGCTTGAGGAATGAGACGATGGAGATGACACTGGTGAACGTGTTGATGAAGATGCTGATGACTTCCAACAAGGCGCTAAATAATTTAATATGTGGTTTATCACAGGCACCGGTCGAACGAATGATTGTATCAAAATATCTAAGTTCATGCATACAAAAGAATTGAAAAAGAATACAGCGGCAATCCATGTCAAGAAGTATGTATATCCATATTGTGTTTCTATGCTTTTCAGTGACATCTCATCACTATCACCTGAGTTCTTGTTGCTATTATTACTAGAAATTTTCATGTTGGTCAAAGTGGTTTGATCAGGCGATTTGAATTTGAATATGTCAAGTTTTAATAAATTCTGGATGCATGCATCTGCAGAGATTGGATAGAGAATTAAAGATGCTATCGTGGTTATGCCTAAAAGTGAAAAAAATATTTAATAAAGGAAATATTAGTTTCGCAAAAAATTGATTTTCTGTGTGTATAGTTTTAGATATAATGGAGAAGATTTGTAGCTCAGGTTTGAATAGAGGAGTTGTGTTCCCTGAGCTGAATGGTTTATCTATAAAGCTTTCATCATCTTTCCAGACCATATATTCAGCGCATACTTCAAAAATGGAAAATTCACAGTTAAACCATCCAGAATGAAGAAAACGTCTACACCAATATATATATATATATATATATATATATATATATATAGTTTTATATCCTCATCGATGGTTACTATTGCTTCTAAGATGAAGCTGGTCGGCTACTTGTGGTAGTTAAAATAAGTATCTGTAGCTACATTTAGTGCCTTTTTGGGATAAGGCTGATCATAGAATCTGAAGGTTCTCTTGGATGCTAAGAAAGCACTGAAATGGTTTTAAATTTCATATGTTGAAAAAGGACTAGTAATCGAGTCAGACTATCAAACAGTGAGAATTAAGCACGAAGAATTATAAGTTACAAATACTAAACCTATATTTTACAATAAATAGTGGTTCTTCTGTTATCACATATTAGTTTGTTTATTAAATGTATCACACAGTGCAGCAGTATTATTTACTCGAACACAATCTATTGTCCGTAATCAAATCAATTGTAATCACAACTTCGAAACTTGAGTTTTATAGTTTTCTTTGTTTTCTCCTATTTGTCGCAGGGGTAGTAGTTTGGGACAGGTGTTGAATCATTCCTATTACATGTATTTGCAATTGATTCGACAGACAAAGCTTCTGTTATCAAACTCTCCCTCCACCCTGTGACAGATTTTAAAACTGTCATCTTATCCCATCCATCCTATTGTGTGGTTGTGTGTAACTGCATGTAGTGCTATAGTTGAACTATTCTCTAGATTTCTTATCTTATTTGGGTCAACCAATGTAGATTTTGCTAGGTTTTTATGTTCGGCTAGTCTGATTGCCCCCGTTCTACTAGTTTGACCAATGTATTCGACCTGACAATCATTGAATTCCATAGAAAGAAGGAACCTTAGAAACTTTACACAGAATTCTTAACATTGCTGGCAGGAATAAAATTGGCATTCAAACCCACAAACTCAATTAGAAACAAGCTTGGTTGGCTAAAGTATTCTGTGAAGCCTTTAAAACAAAACAATTTGGTTTATCTAATATGTTGCTGGAGTGCTTGTCAGGTCAAATACATTGGTCAAACTAGTAGAGCAGGGCAATTAGACTAGCCGAACATGAAAACCTAGCAAAATCTAGATTCACACAGAATAATTTTATCTGAACAATGTTAAAACTGAATATATACTACACTATTGCTAGTGTCATTGGGATGTATGAATGGTTTATAACTTCTAAACAGTAAGTAACTCATAGTTCATTTGCTTTCCGGTTTCATAAACAATTACTTTTGTTTTTATGCAACAAACAGATTCTTTTTGTTCACTTATTTTTAGCCATAATATTTTACCGGCTGATAGGCACTACCACCGCTCGGGCATGATATAATAAATGAGTTGGTAAATACACAGTGGCCACTGTACTTGCCTACCACTAATTGTAGTAGTTTACAGACCAATTATATACAGTACAGTCATTCAGATGAGTGATAAAAGTAAACCTACTTGATGATTAATCGCAGTATTAGAAAATTAGCTTAAAAACAGAAATAATTGGGTAAAACATTGGAGTTTCTCATACTTAATTGTGACTCAGGTTCTTTTGAGATCAACTCATTGGCCGAGTAAATCAAGAAGCTATTTGAGAATGTCTGAATTTAATTTGCGTGTAATTTTATTAGGAATTTAAGTAATGCAAAGCTATCATATATTGAATGTATAGTGCTTATCAAATCACTAGTGACTGGCCGTATTCAGGTAGTTACCTGAGGTTCTAGTAGGAAGCCGTGACCAGTAGGGTACAGCAGGTTGAAGGTGAGGCAGTAATTCACCGAAGGAGACATTGCGAGGTGGTCACGCTTTGTCGTGAATTGGCAAAAGTTAGAATTCATTGGCCATTGGATCGGGTCCAAGTGACTTAATGGTCTATGAGCCCACCTTGTAACCAGAAGGTCCTGGATTCGAACCTCGCGTCATGGGTACATACTGATGAAGAGTCCAAAACAAGGATGAAATAGCTGTCTAGTAATCCCAAGTTTTCCGGTGGTTCTCTAATTGATGTCAGCTCATGATAATTTCACCACGGAAAATTTATTACTAACCAAGACAATAGCTCAAAAACTTTGTGCTAAACATTAAAACAGAAAATAATACATAATACCGATCGAAATGACCTGACCAGTCAATCTAATCAGAAGTGATAGATAGCCTAACTGAGGTTACCCAAAGACGCTTTTTTTGACAGAACCACTTAACAACACATTCATTTACACCAATCTCAGCCAACTGCTCAAGTTAAAGTCAACCAAATTCTGGCTAGGCAGTGAAGGGAAGTGGTTATACATACACTCGATTTGTCGGTTTCAACTGTTTCAGCCACTCACACCAACTAGAAGTATAAACCATCTTACAGTTACGTTTGCTTTCTTGATACCAAGTAGATTAAATGTGGTCATCTGAATATTTATGCTTTGTAATTAACGCTGATAATGTTTTACTCAACCTAACCCAAACATGTTAATGGTTGAATAAATGAACTGGTAAATGAAATTATAATGCATTTAGTTTTATTTTACACACCATATAAAAGTCAGAAATAGTTTTACTCTTCCTACATAGATCTGTATTCATGTTTTACTATTTAACCCTATCAGATTTTGTTTAAACCAGATGTTAATTTTCCCACTTATGTAGCTACGTTTTTTTGTGAGATCTTTACTTTAAACACGGTTCGGACTACTATAGTATTATCAATATTCCAATGAATTGAATTTCTGTTCGAACACATTTTATTTGCGTCATCTTTTGGTGGTATATAGTGATTTCAGGACACCTTCAGTCTCATGCTGTACCTTTGAAAGCTATTAAAATTCAGTCTGAAATTACAGTTATAATCTGTCTTAACATTCTGATTAATTCCGTCTGATATAAATAGTGACAGAGTTTCTTCGCTCGTTCGTTAAGAAATTGCGAGTGATAGTTTTATTGGTTGGAGGATTTCATCATGAGCTGACATCAGTTAGAGAACCACCGGAAAACTTGGGATTACTAGACAGCTATTTCATCCTTGTTTTGGACTCTTCATCAGTATGTACCCATGACGCGAGGTTCGAATCCAGAACCTTCTGGTTACAAGGTGGGCTCATAGACCATTAAGTCACTTGGACCCGATCCAATGGCCAATGAATTGTAACTTCTGCCAATTCACGATATAGCTTAAACGCTAACCAATGTCATTGGCGAGAATTTGTCCTCACACACGACCTGCTGTACCCCACTGGTCACGGCTTCCTACTAGAACCTCAGGTAACTGCCTAAATACGACCAGTCGATAGTGAGCGTCAGATGACAGTTTTAACTGTCTGATGTGGTTCAATGGATTCATTTAGCACTACTTAGATGTACAGTTTATCAAATACTTTTGAAGTTCTACAGATTTTCGCTCGTCTCCTTTGTAATTTAGGTCTTCAAAATCCATTTAAACTAATAAATGTCAACCAGTGAATGTCTAATAGTTTCGACTTATACTCTGAGGACATCCTCCGAGACCAATGGAGTATTTAGAGTTGTTAGTTGATAATTCTTCAACAAAATAAAGGTACTATAAACCCTGTGGAGTGAATACTATCTTGAAGATAATAGGACAGACAGCCCTAATTGGAATATAAAAGAAAGTATTATCCTAGGTGAGTTCAAAACCTTGAGGCTTACATTCAAGCTTTTATTATTGTCATTAAGTGACTACGAGTTTTAAAGTTGTCAGTCAGTACAAAATTTATACATCACTTGTATTGAAAGTTTTACATGTTGATGGCGTCTGAATGATTATGATTTGAACATGCAGATTTCTAACTCAGAATCGAAATCAGACAGTTTTAAATTTCACCTTAACATGAATACTTTTGCTATCTGACTAAACATTTGACATAATTTTATTACTACATTTGTCTTTAAATCTTGTCAGACTGAAAAGTCGAGTAACTGGGAAGTAAAATAGTGAAAAATACTTTCGTGTTCACCCAATACTTGGTGAGACGGACTGTCAGTATTCAGATTTTCTTTCATCCAGTTATCAGCCATCTAAACATTTAATTGTCATGGATGATATCACATGGTTTTATATACGATAGCTTAAATATAAGGCTTTAAGATGGATGGTATGGTATATTTTGTTATTTAATTCAACTAATGCAATTAATAAACTCTAAAACACTAACATCGTTATAAACCATTCATTCAATTTTTTTCAACTACCACAAGAGTCTGGCTTAGTCTGGCTTCAACATCCCGCGAAAATGTTAAATACTGTGCGTGATGTTTTCAGGAATCACATGTCTACTTTAATTAATGGAGTTATCTCGCGTTTTGGCCAAAATCTTACAAACAATAGTCTTATAAAAACAAACATTACATTCCCAAATTAATTTTACAAGTTTCTAATGCATTGGTGAAGACTGAAACGCACTTTATGATGCAGTAAACCTCTGAAGGCTAGTAATTAATTCAGTATTCATTAGGATAAAGATAAAATTGTCTTTGACATGACAAAAATACGCTGTAAAAATTTTTTTAAAGTCAATATAAAAACCTGGTTCGGTTAATGGATGAACTGAAAAATTATGGAAGGAAATGTAGGAGATAATTCTCTTAGCTTCAGGTGCATCATTCGATTTCTTTCAAAATTGGCTTTTTTTCCGAAATGAGTAAAGCTTGATAGCGACATGGAAATATTCTTTTTTGGCAGGGTCGAAACCAACTAGCTTCGAAATACCATTCTGGGACTAAACTACAGTATCAGTGTAATCGCAATTTACATTCTATTAACCTTATTGTTTTACTTTTCGCCTTTACTATTTGAACCACTTTGTTCATGAAGAGCCCATGTATGAATACAGATTATAACTAATATTGAAGAACTACAGAATAATAGGAGCTCAATAGTTCTATGTATTACGGCCACTATTTTACCTGAGTTTGAAAAGTAACAACCTCTTAACGACATACTGAGCTGAATATTACGGATAAACGCTATGAAATTTAAACTGATTTTATGTGAAAATGTTTTACAATAATCGTCATTGGTATTAGTTATACTAACAGAAATTTGGGTTAAATGGAACGTTAATCTGTTTGACGTCATTCTTATAAGAATGAGGTGACATGTGGCTAAGAATACTGATTGACTTGCATTTATTTGAAGTTAAATTGAGGTGAATTTTCTTCTGAAATAAAAGAAATTTTCAATAATCAGTCAATAATCATCTGGACATCAAAATCAATAAATACCTGGAGCAATAAAGTGACAGTAACGTTTTGCGCATATAATTGTTTTCCCTTTTAAATTAAAAAATCAAGGGATATAGCATTAAATATGTTAAGAACGGAAGAATGATCTTTGACAGTCTTTGTTAAAAGTAGAAATGACATTTTCCTACAAGAACATTGTGCATAGGCCTTGTTTGAAACAAATCTTTATTAATCTTGTTTGTACAAGTTTCTAAAAATACACTTTTTACGTTTAAGATAAAAAGTACACACGTGTTAGCCCTCACATTGTGTTCTCTTTTCATCGGCTACCTGGTTGCTACAACAATTATTGATTGCATCTCTTAAAAACTCACAGGCAATTCAGTCTCTTTGCGAATAGAACTTAACAGCCTACTTGGCAAGTCTAAAGTAGAGAATAATCCCTGAAGTATGTAATAAGTGAATCTTCGGACTGTTACTAAATTTCTGGCTAGCGGACCAGACTTATTCCACCCCTAGCTGGGCGTACACTTTAATAAATGTAATGAAGCGCTAGAATATCTTTTGTTGCTTCTCTTTCGTCTTATGTTGTGCATCATTACTGAGTCCATAAATGGGTCCACAACAAGTACTCACACAAATCACGGGTAAAACTTTGAGTTATTTCATTCGTGATATCACGCAAATAGATTTCAGAAGCAGTTTTTAACAATTATTCAGAAACGACTGCATGTCTGCCTTTTTAAGCGCAAGTGGCTGGTTCAAACATTTGTGTTCCAGTGAGTGATTAATGAATCGAAACACTGTTGCGCTCAGTGAATAGACCTTTATATATATATATATATACATATAACATTTTTTTCGCAGAAACAACACTGACAGATACTAGTTCTCACACTGTTTAATGGAAGGAAAACGCTTTGAAAGTTCTCTTCTAAGTGATATTAATCTTACCACATAAAAACGCCCAACCACACAATAACAGTAACACATTTTCAAATGTAACTGGAGTATAATTCATATTAGATTACATCACTGCCCTATGCAACTGACTATCATCAGTGTCGAAGTAATTAAACTATTCTGCAATATACGCCTAATGGCGAAATCACTACTACAGTCAAACAGCTTAACTTTATTACTCCATAAGATTTGACCTCCACGTTTGTCTTGGTTTACTTTCTGAATGGAATTACTTATCCTCTTCTGCGTTTACACACCTCCCATGTATTAGGTTTAATATACAGTCTGACAAATTATAAACAAGAAGAATCACAGGTTGTTATTTGTTCCCTCTTGTAGTAAACAAATAAATCTTTTGCTAAAGGTGTTCATTTTCCCTTGCATTAGAGTGCACGAATATCAAAAAAACTTTCCTTATACTGCCTCATGACAACTCGTATATATATATATACATTTTCTTTTCTTATATTTAAGTACTCTAAAGCAATATGGACGCCAAAAGTTCTCAGGTTGCACAGACTTCTCCCCATAACATAAGGTTTCACATATTTATGTGGTTTCTGTTACCATTCTTATTACTTCAAAAAGAAAAAAAAACCTTATACTCACTTGAAACCAGAAAGCATTCACCTGCTGAATGATAATAATACAATCGAAGAATCAAGGCACTTTTGCATACTCCAGTAATAGCTAAACCTAGGCCCAGAAGTCCAAATAGGCAAGCGCAACCAAGCAAACAGATAATCGATGTATGAAGTTCTGTTGACAGGATTTAAAAGTAATGAATACAATTATTTTTAAGGCAATGTTTACATAAACATTCTATATCATTAATAATTTATAATGAATGTATGAATCAAAACTCAATATCAACTGTCACAGAACAAGCAGAATGATTAACTGTCATATTTCAAGTGAAACCAGGGCAATCTTACCAAATAATATAGAAGATTTCTAGATCAGGTGGTTGCTTTTTTTATGCATCTGTAATCTCTGAGCAGTATGACTTGAATGAGAAGCTTACAATGAAGCAAAGTGCTTGATATCTGGCTTGGAAGGACAATGAAAGCTTAACAGGCAAACCATCTAGCTAACTGAGCACAACCAAAATCGAGAAGTTTATCTCATGAAATATGTATCCGTCAGAGACAAACATGAAGATTAGTTAACTTAAAAAAACAACTCAGTATGGAATTTTTCGGAAACCACTATTACAGTTACCATTTAAAATGACAGAATATATCACTTTTGTGTAAATGTCATATTATATATAAGATATTAAAGTTGAATAATATCCTAGAAGTGTTTTTATTTGATTTTATTAGGCTTTAACTGTTACAAGTCAGTATTACTTTAGCAGATGAAAGGCCAACAGTGAGAAGTGATTCCCTATCGATGGAGTTTAACCTATAAATAACAAATGAATAGTAAAGGAAACTGTGTCATTAGCAGAAGTGAATTTTGTTAATTGACTTCTTGAGGTTTAGGTCCACTAAAATGTTATATATATATATTTTATTTTTTTGATTACAGATTGACTCCACACCATATTTTTGGTACAGGTATGGAATTTTCAGCATGGATATCGGTAGCCCAAATTTGGCAGGCCGACCATAGATATGGCACAGTGGTTAGGACACTCGTCGACCATGCACATGGTCCGGGGTTCGAGCCCTCGCCGACGCACACTTGATATCTATGGTCGGCCTGCGAATTTCGGGCTACAGATATCCACGCTGAAAGTTCCATACTTGTACCAAAAATACGGTGTGGAATCATGCTGTAATCAAAAATAAAAAAAATAAAAAATAAAAAAATGTCAGGTGTGCTTCGACAGAGGATCGAACTCCGGACCATGTGCATGATCTGCGAGAGTCCTAACCGATGTGCCACTGACGCACATATATATATATATTTGGTGGACAAAGTTGTTTGACTTCTTGTTAGTTTACTCTTAACATATCACCCGATATCCTTGGAAAGCCATCTGTGAACACCGCTTTTGCAAAACATCGCTTAATACTGAACCATGAATGATCCCTCCTTTCACCATCTTCAAATGACATTAATTTTGTTAAATATCCTGACGATCTGACTGTATCTTCGCCTGTCAAGTGTCAAAGTAACTGCTCCAAACTAAATGGCTTTTTATCAGAAATCAGCCAGTGGTCCAAGGAAAACGGTCTAACGTTAAATCCCTCTAAATGCCGAACAGTCACCTTAAGGCATAAATCTGACCTAAACAAACTGGTTAGCACTCACGAGGTGTGTAACATAGATGGCACTGAAATAGAAACCAAGTCCGAAATTAATTATCTTGGCGTCATTCTATCTGCTGATTTTTCCTGGTCATCTCATATCCTGATGATTTCTAAGAAGATATTTCATTTTACCTTCTACATCAATAAGTTAAGACATTCTGGAATAACCCAACCTTTACTCTTACAATTCGTTAACTCTTGCATCCTTCCTATTTTTCTCCATTGTTCCCCCTTAGTTTTTCCAGGGTTACTGAAGAAGGAGTATATCTTATTACGTAGGGTGTTAAAGTTTGTCAACAGAGTAAGCAATGTACCACTTAACCAGTTTGTTAATATTCTAGTTGGACTCATGTGAAAAATGGGCTCAATCCATTCTATCTAACTCACACCACCCTTTTCATTCAGGCAGGACAAGAAGCCTATATATAAAACTATATGCTCGCACTAGTAAGTACAAAATTCAACCATACCCTAATTAGCTCGTGTTCTATGCGATAAAAAAAGCATAAGGCGTGAAACCTATAACTTATTAAATAGTCAGTAGAACAACTGGATCTCATCTTTCCAACTCATATCATTTATAGGTACAAAGGTTTATTTCTTTCCTGTTTTGTTGTTATGTGCTGTTTAGTTTCTCTCTTCCTTACAAACTCTATTTAAAACACTATTCTTTGTTCTTTCACAATCATTATATCTCGACCCTTTTGTTACGGCTTACGCCAGTAAATATGCTGACATCTACTTTTCTGACATCTTCAAACAGCCTGTTCAATTTTGGCTTTGCTACCAACATGCCAGTATGTTGTTTTTAAAAGTAACTGAGATTACCCTTAATCTATGTAGAACTTTACTTATTTTTAATGTAATAACTGGATGCAATACTGTAGTAAAATGTTGAGAATTCCATTATGTATCACAAGGACTGTTTTGGAATAAAGCAAATTATTATTATTATTTCAAGGAATTATTTAGTGAATCGGTTAGAAAGCACTTATGGTATCTGTCTGGGGAAAAAGCGCTTCTTACATTCCCCTGAAATTATGTGTGTGACATTTTTGCCCTGCATATACTTCTTAAGTCTCTCTGTGTACTATAGTCTTTGGTGAATCTCCGTTTACTTCGTGTATACTGGATGCTCGGCAAATTAGGAATACCTTCAAAAAGAAAACAGAAATGTAGACTATCAAAATAAAACTTGTCGGTGTTAATAAACTATAACCTACTGAATTTATTTTCAAGTAAACTTACTCCAGTTGTTCTGCAAGTGATAAATTATTGAAAGACAAGTAGAATTGTTTGGTAAACATAAGGTCCACAATCCAAGTTCATAAGGATGTCGACCTTCAAAACAAAATACACATGAATTTTAAATAAAAACCATGATAACTTCTTTCAATTTAGGATGTTTGTTTATCTTTACATCTCTAATCACTCGTAAGGTCCATGTTTGAGAGAAAGATCGGTGTGGATAAGAAAATGAAAATGATTGTATAACTCAATACAAATAATTTATCACTCATCGTAAAATCTCTTATGTGCATATATCCAGAAGTCGACGCCTTAATGATTATGCGAAAAAAAGGTTTAAGATGACATAAATATTTACAGTTTCACTGTTTGTACTTATTTGTTGCATAATAACCCCGGTGACCTAATTTACACATAGCTCATCTTTTAAAATGGTGCTTAAACTGTAAAATGGTAATGTAAAAGCTACTTTACTTTATTCTTTTTAAATTGCTAGGCATTTTGTTGCAGTTATTTTTGAATTTCACCAACGGAGACATTTTGTTAATGACGATGTTGTATAATAAATACCATAGATCACTCGCCTGTTACCTGTGTGTATCCATTAAAGAATAAACCCATTGAATTTATAGGTTACTTTCCCCATGTTAACCGCAGACTTATGCAAGGAATTTGACTCTACGTGTTTTGCAGCAGTTAATTCCTGTTTCACTTTTAGATCTTTAGACAACATTTTAACATTTTTACTTAAAATTATTTAAAACATCTGACATTTTAATCGCAACGTCTTGAGGAAACTTAATTGCACTGATTAGTCACTTGTAAGAAACAAAAGTATGCCATCTAGCCTTTAAGGAATTATACTATTGAAGCCTACGTTTCCACCAAAAAGCCAGAAGATACCCAGTATTTTATTGACTGATCGTATTGACCTATGTCCAGACATGTCTACTTCCAGTACAGACTGTACGACGATGTGTACAGGTTAGAATGAAGTTATCTATTTGGTGATCGTTAGCAGTGCATCTAGCATGCCTACTTCGTACTATCTGAGACTTATAATCTGGATACCCCTGTATCCTGTGTAAAATGTGTTGTTCCCACTTATGATTAATTCCAGCACTTGACGTCTAAAAAAGCCAAGGCATTAATCAATACAAGAGGTGACTTTCAATTTTTATTGGCCAAGTGGGAAACGCTTTACCATTTAAAAAGATGGGTG
Organism: Trichobilharzia regenti; assembly: GCA_944472135.2. Taxonomy (NCBI): domain Eukaryota; kingdom Metazoa; phylum Platyhelminthes; class Trematoda; order Strigeidida; family Schistosomatidae; genus Trichobilharzia; species Trichobilharzia regenti. The sequence goes on from OX235270.1 coordinate 124,448,721, forward strand.
TCACGTTTTCCATGAATTCCAGTCAGAAAACCACCACTGATTCTGGATACCTATGCATGTGGCTGTGGAGTCTCACATGGGATGAAGTGCACAGTCTGGATTTCACTTCTAGGCCCTCTTGACTAAACGAGATCTTATAGCTTGGTGACCACCCTGCAGCATTAAACTGATTGGATTTAGTAAGAACTAAGAATCAGACAACACTTTATTCACTTACAAATGACTAATCGTTTAAAAGAGTGGTAGTGGTCAGCTGTAGCGTTTCTGATTGTAGCCTTTGTTGATGCTGGTTTTAGTCTATGGAGAGACATCAGTTCCTATCACTTCGCATATCTAAAATGAGGATTATTTCTGGGGCTTACTACAAACAGTTATTAGTCATTAGGCTGTAAACTGTTCAGATCAAAGTATTGAACGTTTTCTGTTTTACCTAAAGCCAAATTTTTATCATTAATCTTCTTTGTTAGTAATCATGAGATGCGATTTTACTAAATTACGAACAAATGATACTACCTACGAAAATGAAATCACACGAAAATATTTTTAAATATTACTATGAAATACAGACTCACTGTCACCAATCCATTTCCAGGCTGGGCTTCCTATTCCAAATAATGTAACACCTATCCCTAAAACTGCCATACAAAAGCTCCAACTCCGTGTGCGTACAAATAAATCATGTTCATGATAATCAGTTAACAACTGCCATTGTTGCTGAGTTAGCTGAACTGTTTTAGCCTTGGAAGTTGAATTGTTAGACGTAGTTGTATTGCTGTTGATTTGTGAAGAATTTGTCTTGTCGAATTTTGTTTTATTCATTGGTGTCATACCTCATCATGAATCACTTTGCGATTTTCATCGCCTGTGCCTTTAAACGCTTCTGCATTAGCTACTGTAGCCTGCATCGCTATCTGATACAGTCGATCTGAGGCATTATGTTGACTGTGTGATTGTGAAATGTAATGGCGACCCATTAAATGAGGCGTTTCGGAGAAATGAGGATGATGGGAGTTACATTTACGTCCTTGGCGAGGCTCTGTTGGCATTTTTGAGAGGTTGTTTTAAATAATTGCAATCGCTTCCAAGTATATTCTTCACCAAACTATGTTTCGATTATATCTGTAGTGAAATTGAAATGTGATCATGTTAGACATCTATATCAGTTCCAAACTTGCTTGTTTAGTGATGCCTATTAGTGACCTGCAGTATTCAATATTTAAATATACCTAAATCGCACTGGAACTCAAACGCAAAACATATCACATAAAATACCAATCAGAAATCATAATTATAGACGAATTATGTTGCACTGTGTTTCAAATAATCTTAAGGGTATTAGGATTGGAAACAGGCCAACTTCCCTAGACGAATGTTACTAGAAGATATTTAGTTTAAGATAATAATGGAATCTTGTGCCTCAGAAAAATTAAGACACGCATTTTTGAATTTTCTACATTTTCAAGATGAATGAAGCATATAATTGAAATAAACGAAAGAAAACTATTTTGGTTTTTTTTTCTCTTCTACAAGATGGTTAAAACTATGTGAATATTGTCAGAAGTGATTTATTTAACATACGAAATTTTTTAGTACATAAATGATCTTTGCATCAGGCGTGTTCAAATGTTTCCGGTCAATGAAGCATTACAGAATGAAATTCACGGTACAGGAAGCGGAAATGTTTTGCACACACATTTATTGCGTGTAGGTAGAAAATGTTATGTTCTGATAGTAATTGATCTGATCAAGATTTCGCAGACACCTTATACTTTTGGCATGTTTTACGACATGTCCATAACTGATATATATATATATATATTCAAACAGAAATTGTATGATATTTGACAAAGTTTTTTCTTCAATTCGTGTCTTTATGTTTAAACAGACATTGCTCACATGGTCATCAAATAATTGTCATTTTTTTGAATAGATTAAGAGGAAATGAATATCATAAAATGGACACAATACTAGACGTTTTGCCCTCAAAAACTATCTTAAATTGATGGAGAAATCTGTAACACTTCGTAGACTTGATCACGTGTAGTCCATTAACAGAATTCATGATTAGACTGTGAATAATGTACCCAGTTACTTTTATGTGTGTTCATGTAAAAACGAAATATGTATGACAGCTCTCATAGCTTCTGTTTTGGACTAAATCAGTGTCGGAACTATCATTTCCTCATGAAAGGTTATAAACAGTAATAGTCTAGTTTTAGACAGGAAAATATTAGAGGACAACCACAGTCGTCTCACTGTACGTAAGGTTCATACACATAAGGTATTAGGATGTGTACTTCTCATCTTCGTTTAAAAATATGCCGAATATATATATATATATAATAAAAACACAGTTATAGAAATTTCTCCACTTGTAAACCCAGTTTAGTGTAATAACTGAAGATAATATGATCACTTTAAGATGTTTCCTGTACATAACTCATGGTGTTCCTTTTTTCCATGAGCTAGATCGATTAGCTGTGAACCTTTCATTCGATTTCAACACAAACCTCCAAAAGAAACAAGCTTTTGGCATTGTGTATAAATGTAGTAACCATCTCTATTTCTCTTCAGAACTCTTTTCATACCCATACTCACTTTTATTAGAAATAATAATTATACCTGATATCTGGTCTTACGACTGTAAGAGTTTTTCTTTATGATATCGGGCAGAAAAAAACTACTGAACAAAACTACAGATTTTTTTCATCAAACCAGGTATTATGAGCGAAATTTCGAGAATGGATATATTTTACGAATTATAAGCGGACAAGATGCCATTTACCAAGATTTCGTGACTACTGATGCTCATATTCTTCGGGAAACGTGGTTTACAACCTTTTATCCAGTTTCCACTCACGTAAATTTAAGAATGTGATATGCAAGTAGTACTAACCTGTTTCATCTATTCCACATTTAATGAGAATGAATTTTTGAATGCAGTAAATAGGAATGAAACCCTGAATTAAAAATAACTTTCCTCGTAATAGCGTAAGACAACTGTGGAAAGTAGAGTCTTGACTGAATAAAACAAAGTTTGAAAGACCTGCAATCTACGCATAACTGAATAATAATGGAACTGTAAGCATATCTCAGGAGTCATGGTATCACAGCATGATTGGCGGAACTCATGACGATTATAACATGAAGTGAAACGCATAAACCACTGAAATTCATTTTTCAGGCTGGTCATCTCAAAACGTGAACGGCTCCAGCCTTTATAACTGAATGTATGCACCGATATATACCTGCGATTAACTCGAATTCAATTTCCTAGTTTATGTGGATTTCAGTTAAACTCTTTTTGATAATCTGATCGCTTAGAAAGGTCAATATTGATTTCAGTGATATTTTGAGAAATACTGCAATCTTTTTTGTTATTCTAGCATAATTCCACTTCTTAACCCACAGTGATTTAACATTACTGTATTCATATTTGAACACCTTATCCGAATTATTATCTCGTATACAATAGCGCAAATTGTGTCACTTCATTAATAGTTATTTTATTTTGACTTAAATAATTTCATTTGCCGTATCATCTTTATGTCTTGACCGTATTTTTGGTAACCATTAGATGGGAGTCCAGTATATATTTAAAATAAAGAAATGTTTATACTGACCAAAGAGTACTGTTTTCGATAAATTCATCATCAGGCTCTACATTTATACATACATTATGGTGAATGAATGAGCTAGTGTTATAAACGACATTAATGTTTAAGTAACATCAAATCAATAATACTGATAATTAAACCTGAATCGCATTAACATAGAATAAGCTGAATGTCAGAAACATTAAGGAAGATAATAGTACAAATTCATGAGTTTATAGCTTCTACTAAAGGCCAGGGCAATAGTAGCGGTTGGACTTGCTTCTTTTGGGCACAGAGTGCTGGTTGTTTGAGGCGAATCACAATAGCTTATTCTATGTTAATGCGATTCAGGTGTAATCTATCAATATTATTGATTTGATGTTATTTAAACATTAATGTCGTTTATAACACTAACTCATTCATTCACTGTAATATATGTATAAATGTAGAGCCTGATGATGAATTTATCGAAAAGAGTACTTTTTGTTCAGTATCCATTCTTTTGAAAATTTTAATGGGCATTTTTAATCAGTTAGAATGTTTTGCGGCTGACTGGGAGCGGTTTCTTCAAAGAATAAAACCTTAGGAAGTCACAGTAAGTTGAAATGATAAAACCGAGAAGTGTCTGGAGACCGTAGTCAATTGGAAAGTCAACAAAAAACAGTAAATTCATCATGCACTAGGAAACCTGTCATTTTTGCTTCACTGATATTCGTGAGATACACAATTTCACTTTAAAATTTCAGTTTAGTCCAACGCTGCTTTATTTTTGCCTGTGACATGTGATTATAATATAACTCACAGTGTATCAGTGAGTGAAATCAAGTGAAAGTAAGATACTAGTGAGATGATTGGTGTATATAGACTGTCTAATGAAAAGAGATAGTAAGAAAGCATCTGTAAAGTTAAGTACGTACTACTTCTTAGAGTGAAATCATTTATATCAGTGATGTGTCCGACGATCACTCTCTTAGTCTGCAAAAATAATAATGACTAACTGTAGGAATACCATAGCAAAAAATGTATGTCCTCAGTATACGCAAGGTCATTCTACTAAACTAATGTGTGGAGTCATTGGAGAGAATAAATAATTAAAGTGTTGAAATATTTCAAACAGTTTTGAAGAGAAACCTCGCTTGCATCTACAATAAGTCCTTGACCAATTTCTTTTGAATACTTCCCTCACTATGAGGAGGTACGTAACCGTAGTTCATTCCAGCCGTTTCATCAGCTGTATCTTTCTACTCTTCTCTTTATGGAAAGCCACACTGTTTTCATGACGCTAGCTGTCACATGCATATACTACTTGACTTTAATACTATCTGTTTTGTAAATATGAATAAACGGAACTTCAAATCTTTTGTGAACTTAATGCAGTCCGTTCACACTTTCTAACTGCATATAAAAACAGTGGTAATTAGTGGAACTTATGATGAAGAATTGACAAAAAGCCATTGAATGCTAAGCTAACATGCCTAACAGTTGTAATAAAACTGATTGTGAGTGTTATGTTGGAAAACAGAATAGTAATACCAAGGATGACAAGGAGTAAGCAAAAACAGTTCAGAGTGTATTCCATCAATTCATACTTACAATATGTTCACTTCACTTCTTCGGATTTTCGCTGAGGACAAGATGTTGAGTTTTGTTTTTCTCTCAAAGAAACTAAAAGTCACCAAGTAGTTTAAATTGAAAAAAAAACATTCATAAGTTGACATATACAGGAAATATCTCGCTGTAGCCTAATTATCCTTCATCTATAAAGATGATTCCCTCATATTTCATTACTATGAATACCCAGATTGTTTCTAGAGCAGAGTATAAATACATCCATATATATATATACAATTAAACGATGTAATACTCACCGAAATGTGTATCCTTCACTGCATCATAGAGACATTCAGTAACTAATACTTTATTCTGCAAAACATAAAATTAACATAGATTATTTGTTTACTTATGAACTAAGCCTTTCAGAAGATGTGCATCGAAATAATGTATACATGAAGCAATAAACAAATGGATTTCAATCACCACAAATAATGACGCCATATTTTACTGTGTTCAGTTTTCTAATTTGCTTGATTATTGTTTTGCCTAATTTCATAAAGGTTACCTCTCAATGTTGTCTGTTATTAAGGTCTCTAAGTAGTTAATCTGATATTTATTATTCCCTAAAGAATAAACGGATTTCATACACTTATCGAAATTACCATCATAGTTAACACAGTAACAATACCTCATAATAAAAGATATATGGACTGAACTCGAATAATTCTAAACGTTATTCCACGTAGCCAAAATTTACTTTGCATCATTAGTATCTGTCACAAGAGTTCCCGTTACAGTTAAGCAAATGTTTAGAACCCATTTCATATTGAGGTAATCCCCAAATGCTTCTGCATTTGGCTGGTCCAACTGCCTCAGATAGCATTATCAGTCCAGTGTGATTTGTTTGGACTTTTCAGATTTGAGCGTTTATTACACTTACGCATCCTATATCACTTCCATTGGATTGGTTCTCTTCCGAAAGTAATGTAATTAGTTCATCTAAATTTCTAAAGCCCCTAAGTATCAAAAATAAAAGATATAAAGTGAAGAATTTTATCCCTTTACTAATAATCTGTAGTCTTTCTAATTAGTCATAAAATCACTGCACTGAGCATTCTGAATACTTCTCCTACACTCTTCCAGAAACAAACAATTGGTGGCAGGGAAAATATTTATTCATTCTGCAAACATAAATCTAAAACATCTACTGAGGGAAGCATTACATGTCATGTTTTAACATGGAAATTATTTCATGAAATCCGAAAATTAATTATTATTCTTTGATTTCCATATTTTGTAACTAAAAGTTTCAGTGTTCAAATCTAGGCCTTCCAGAATAATCTCAGCCTAACTTAGACTTGACTAGTATCCCTGCAGCATATGTTTCCTTCACGTCCCCCAGTGAAACATAGGACTTTAAGCTAGTGGCTTGAAGTTTCTATAGCACTGTTTATTTTACAGGATGGCGTTGCTAGCCTCAGGCCCAACCTTTCCTCTTTACCAACATTATTTCTGGCTTAGCGAGGTAAGGGAGTGCATCGGCCGGGGATCGAACCCCGAACCATGTGCATGGTCGGCGAGCGTCCTAACCGCTATGCTACCGACGGAAGTGCATTGCTCGTTTGGCAGTTTATTATAATTACTCATCAGCTGCAGTTAGACAGTGACATTTCTACTCACTAAACTCATATTCTGTCACTATGGAACTCCGAAACCAGTTGTCCATTCTCATTTTGGAGTAGTGAACAGTTATTATCAATTCCAATATCAGTTATGAGTCAAATGACTGCAACATTATGAGATCGTATCTCTTGTGTGCAAAAACCTGAAACATTTCTAACAATATTACCAGCAAAGCGCTTACTCTTTCATTACGGTTATAAAGTCAAGCATACGAATCCCTGCTATGAGTGCTATTGTGACGAAGTTAACAATCTAACATCTGCAGAAATATAGCCTACTATATAAAATGGATTCCGCTACTGACTGCACAAAAATGGTTTTCACTTGTTAACTCATTACTGAGATTATGACACAGTGAGATGAGTAAATAGGCATATCATTTGGAGTTAGATGAAAAGAGTAGAAGGATAGTTCCCAGTTCAGTAAAAATATATCGTCCAAACTTCACTGAATAAGCATACTTGATAGGATTTTCTGTTTACTTTTTATGGTTTCCCAATTAGTTTTTGAAGAAAATTGGCAAAATTTATGTCAGATACTTGATAATAAATGATAGGATTAATTTATTCATAGTGTAAAGAAGAATTTTATTCGGGCTGTTACTACTACGACCAAAACAACCTACTGAAATTGATTCTTTACTTAGTTTTTCTTGCTCTCATCTTAAGATAAATGATTATGTGTGCAATAATATAGAATGCATATGTTGTTTAGCCATTTTCGGATTGATAATCATCTCAATAGGAAGATGAAGACCATTCAGTATGCTATGATTTGCGGTTACGAAATGATGTAGGAAATTTGTAGCTAAGATGGCTAAGACAGCCTCAGAAAATATGTCTAAGATTCTGTGAAACTGGATTTGACAGACTACTCTATGAATAGATATCTTTTGCATCAAACTGCCTCACATTTAAATTTAAAATGAAAGATATCAAGTTAAATATTAAATCACTGGAATTCACCAATACATTCGAGTGGAAGGAAGCAAAGTCATCACACAAGAGATTATGGTATAATAGTCTACAGAACTATGAACTGATATTACTGTATATGATTAGTTTTTTAAAAACAATTTAGAACTCACAGCCAATAAATAATGCACGGACGTCTGTTAAAAATGATTAAAATCACAACAAATATAACTGTGACAAAAAGAAAAACAAATAATCGTTTAGTTTTTTTCATCTAGCGCTTTACCTATTGAGAAGATTTAATCTTCAGTCTCATATTCACTGTTTTGTTTTTCCTAAAAACGCTTACGCATTGCCGTAATCCTTACATGTACATATATATATATATATATATATATATATATATATATATATATAAAGAACAAAGATATCAACGATAAAAACTCTTTTAGCGACGATTTAACCTTTTATAGATGTGTAATTGCATTTAAGTATGGACTAGGTACATTATCATAAGCATATTTTGCATCCTAATCCATATATAAATGTTGTAGTAGATTTTTTAAAGTGAAATCTCTAACGCGTCGGTATTGAACTAAAGACCATCGTATTACGGGATAAACTGGCCTAGTGGTTTACCATTAGAATGAAATTCAATGACTTTGTCACTGTTACTCCGCAGTGAAGAGACTACGACTAGGACGAAATAGACCTTAAGTGCTCTGTGGTTCTCGGTGACTGCTTAACCCCCGTCACTTTGTGGCTAAGTTTGTTAGTCGATAATAATATTAATAATATTGGAGACAATCATAGTTTTCTATGAATAGACACTGAAACATAAGCCTAGTGTATATGTGCTAAAGTCACATGGAAGCTGAGTGTCACTCTGAATAACTGTCAGTTGATATGATACATTAGCCCATGCATATCAAATCAAGACCACTTTTCAGCTCGTATCGACGATATAGATTCTCAACGAACTCAGGATGCAGTGAACTTTAGATGATATTTCCTGTATAAACAAAAAATATTCATATCATGCTGTTTGATCCACTGGATACCGTAAGTGGCGCATCAATAGCTAGTATAGGTACTTCTTTTGAAACCATCCATATTAACAAATAGCGTTAACCAGTCATATGTGTTTAGTATTGGCATCATATAGACGAAATCACTGCTAAAGTTTAGGAGTATTAAAGTCTTGCTTGAGTTCAGTAAGGTTGAAGAAGCAGCAAAGACAGGACTACAAGTGAACATAAACAAGACGGAGTTTATGAAAATAACCAACCAACAACAGCAGTAACATCCAGAGCCAGTCACCATCAACGGGCGGGATCTGAAAGAGGTTACTTCATTCACTTATCTAGGGAGCATTGTCTAAACTACAGGAGGAGAGGACGAGGATGTCAAATAGAGCGAGAATCGGGAAGGCGAGAAATACATTCATCAACCTGAAACCAATTTGGAAATCTTCGTCACTCAGCGTCAACAAAAAAATTCGGATTTTCAATACAAGTGTAAAGTCAGTTCTTCTATACGGATGAGAAACTTGGCGGGCGGGTCACAAAGAATACTTCCAACAGCCTGTTTCAGACCTTTATCAACCAACAACTGTCTTTGCTCAATACTGAAGATCAGATGGCCGGAAAGAATCACCAATAAGGAATTATGGGAAGGAACAAACAAAGCAAGAACCAATCGCCAACCGACAAATATGCAGGAGAAAGTGGAGATGGATCGGAAACTCGCTGAGGAGACCGCTGGGTGACATCGCGCGAGCGTCAGGCCATTGCTCGAGTGGAACCCGAAAGGGAAGCGGCGTGTGGGACGTCCAAGGGTGACATGGAGGAGATAGTGTGAAGAGGGGTTGAAACGGTATGGACTAAGATGGATGCAGGTGAAAAGTACAGCAGAAGACAGAAGAAAATGGAGACGTGCAGTTGAAGCCCTATGTTCCACTAGGAACCCAAGGGAACAATAATATACAATAATAATGAGTTTGGTAAACTGACAGAACTCAAAGAGTTGAAACCACTATAACTGTGTTTATTTACTCAGACAAAATGGTACAATTGCATGGAAATGATTATCTACAAACTACTTGACTCCAGGTGTTTGGATTATCTCCGTTTAGTCCGCAGTAACAATTGGTTACTGAGAGTTATTTTTAACCAGTTTATACATATTAAGTTCAAAAGGGAATGTGAACGCTAACTAGGTATTAATTTGCTGAACAGAAATCTTTACTCAAGTTAACACTGTTACTGTGACTGGCGTTAAATTCATAATCTACAATCCGTAAATAAATAGGACTACTATTTTTGCAATAACATTGAGTGGCTTATGAATTTAAGTAGACATTTAAGAAAGACCTTGTGGAGGTAAGGTGATTTCTCATGTACTTTTATTTATTTGCTAAGCAAAAACACAGTAACACTTATTAAGCCACTAAAGTTAGAATGAATCTTATGCCAAGTCAGATCTATCGACAAATCAAAATGTAATTTGAGAAAGTCTCTACACTGATGTGCACTTAGTTTTATACCTTGTAATTATCAGTTAGGTAAACTTATAATAAAAATAATAAAAGTCATATATTCTATAATCTATTCTTATTAAAAGGTAGACGACTGAAGCAAATTTAGAATGCAAATTGATTAGAAAAAGCAAACAAGCGTAAATTATAATGTCTAATAGATATTCGAAAGAGATCTCTTCTTCTTTGATATATTCTTTTTGATGAAGGTTACTCATGTTAAATAAGTGAACAGATTTAAAATCAGAGAGAAATTTCAAAGTATTGTGCAGTAGTTATTTTGGTAGATGTTGGCCAGCAATAGAATCCAAGATAAGCGTCTCATGATATTTTGAACTTGTCAGTGATGCTTTACTCATACAGACTGGGACACAAAACCCATTGTTTAAGACTCCGAATTGTTATTTACTAAGCCACTAAGCTGTGCGAGCTACCTCTTTTGCGACTGGTTTCAGATACCGCTTTTTGTTTTCATTTCAGATTCCTCCTTCTTTGATTCAACTAAAACTTACAGTTTACTCTTCAGGGACATGTTGGTGAACAGTAGTGTTATGTCACCTGACTCAATGATGGCGTTTCAAGCATTAACCATGTATTCTGATGAAAGCTGTTATAACGAACACGTACCCTGTTAAATACTCAGTGACTAAGTCATGTGTCTCGATTAGTTCTTCAAATAGTACATCATGATTTTGAAAGTTAACTTAGTAGAGCCTAAGACTCTGTATATTCAAGGATTTACTTGGCTGATTATTACAAACAGGTATAAAAATAGTCTAAAGCTTTCTGCTGTCTGGTTTTGAAACAGTGTCTCCTCAGTCTTTGGGAGTACTAATGTACGCGTTTGATTTATTGCGAAAACTCATGACTTTCTTGGCCTTACAAAGTAGATGTACCTCAATGAAATAATGAAAATGTTATGCCAAACAGTTTGTATCTAACTATAAATTATTCAAATTAATCTCAGTGTGTTAAGAAAATCAAAATAAGATTTTTCTGAATGTTTCGCTGTGTAAGCCACAGCTTCTTCAGCAGATTTATTCGGATTTTTTTATACCTTTATAATAATAAACGTTCAGAAAAATCTTGCTTTAATTTTCTTAACACGCTGGGATTAATTTAAATAAGTTACAATGAATCAATCTGACTTGGTGCTCAAATTATTCCAGTAAGCTCGTAACATCTATGATCTGGAAACCAATAAGTTTGTATCTAAATTCACAATGAGAATTACATACACAAGAAGTACTTAACATATTCGGGGAAAAAATCTTCCACTAATATCTTTCAGCGAATTCTACACAAAATCGTTACTTCACATGGACTTACGTATATATTTGAATTCCCGTCATCAATTTCATTCTCTAAATGAATTCCATCAACTGTAAAGTTGTGCATTCAAGCTGGAAGCAACGACATAACCATTCAGTTCATTATTAAACTCATTCACAATAAAAAAAAAATAAAATACACATTATTTTAAGGACAAAACATTGGAAAAATATTATATGAATTGCTCTTTTGATAAGTAAATACTAATTTTTATTGACTAAAATACCTCATGTGAATGGAGATTTAAGACTCACATGTTTTGCAATAAATTTACTTCAATATGATTGGATTATTGAGAGTGGATTTTAATACATTGAAGTTGATTGGTTGACTTATGCATTTTCTTTAGGTAAAAAGGAATCACAGTCGAAGACAATTGGGCAGTGTCAGTATCTTAAAGTCTACTTGGATTGACATATTTCACATAAAATAAACAGAAATGTGACTGATTTATAAATATTTTGAGTTCTAAAATACTGTTGCGTTAAATGAGTCTTCTCATTTCGTATTTATATACATATATATAATTTCAGTATATAATGCGTTGCTAATGCTACACTGAAATAAAACAAATCGTTCAGAATTTCTGACTAAAACCTGCATGCTTTTTATTCATCTATGCGCGTCGGTGGTACAGCGATTAGGACTCTCGCAGACCATGCATATGGTCCGGAGTTCGATTCGCGGCCGGAGCACACCTGATATCAATGGTCGGCCTGCAAAATTTGTGCTACCGATATCACATGCTGAGAATTTCATACTTGTACCGAAAATACTGTGTGGGACCTAGCTATAATCAAAATAAATAAAAATAAATGTTAAAATATAACCAAACATGTAAGCTTAGACAATGCACGCAACTCAGAAAAATCCAACCAACCAGTTAGTAAAATTTTGGAAAGTTGACTATTAAAATATATTGATAAGCCAGATATGATGGTTTAGTGAGGTGTACATTTGTCCAATTTTTGTACCAAAAACTTAATTGCCTTTAAGGAACTATAAATACTAATCTAAGACTTTAAGTTGTTACAGGCAAGCACCCAGAAGACCTGGAACTCAACTACATGCTTTGCGATAGCCATCAGCAAGATGTGACAACAAACTTGAATGAAATATGGTTACTTATATGAGTTAAACCCACATCACCTATGGTTGCAGAGAGGTTCCCTCTAAGATATTAGGACATACGATTGACTTCCAATAGGAGGGGAATGCATACACCCCTGATTCGTCATTATTAATAAGATATCATGCACGTAGCCAATACTACTGCAGTAGAATGAATTCCATCATCAACCTTTATATAGGATCACAAAATGCACTTTGTTCTGATTCAGAGAATGACTATTCTGTTACTATTCACTTACGTTCATACGAGAATATGGTGCTTCATAAGAAAATGTACAGTTCTCTCTATTCTCTGATTACCACGTTACACACCCCCACGATTGACCTGAAGTCATCATACCCAACTCACATCATCATCTCCATGTCAGACTCAGGAGACCAACTCCTATGATCACATTCGGATCTCACTCAATCCCGTCGGGTGCGTACTTCTGAAAATTCCCGGAATAATACGAAATTGCCGTCTAGTACTCTAAGGTTTTCCAATGCTTCTCTAACCAATGTCAGCTGATAATATAGTCCTAGAAACCATTACTAGAAAACATAAGTATTGGTTTTGTATATCAGGAAACGTGAAACCAAGATTCCAGTTTTCAAATGATTACTAAGCACTAAACGCATACATCAGCATGGTAATGCTATTCTCTGCAATACTAAAATACTTTTCACTGTTTAATCGTGGCAGATATCTTTGCACTTTAAGAGAGCGATATGTGAATAAATAGGTTTCAAGGGAACCGAAATTTATATTGAAATTAAGTCTGAAATATCTGGTTTTAAAAGAATACTTAAAGCACAGTCAGCAAAAAGATTCTGTGTCATCAGTCACATAGCTGGATTCGGTTTAGACAAGTAAATAGATTGAATTTGATGAATTTGGCTTCGAACACTATATGGTAGGATAACGGACAGTTCTCAGAATGCCTACATTTATTTGAAGTTCATATAAGTTGTCTAAACATGTTTTCGATTCAAAAATTGATTCACCCACCAATTCTCTCATGTACACAAATTTTCACTTGAAATGATACACAGATTAGTTGGACTATAATTGCATTCAACCAAGCATTCTACTCCTACTGTGAAAAAGTGAATAAATCAAACTTGCATTCTGAAATATCAAATATGATTATCTAGGAATATAGCAGTATTCAGTCCAAGTTACCATAGTATCCACTGTACGCTGAATTCATTCACTTTCATGCAAAGTTTTCTTATCGCCATATTTGTGTATATTATATTTGAATGTCAGTTGAATTGTATTCAACAAAATTTTGATTCTACTTTTGTGATAGTTAAATACCATTTTATTGTCTATCCGAAATTTATTTTGAAGAAAATCAGCCTCCACCCACACTGCGTTTAGAATACATTTTTCATTTGAAAGATGAGTGACCTGTTTACTTTAAAAATGCATTTAATCAAATAGCTTTGTTAGTTACAGTAAACACACTGAATGTGATTTGGATGACTGGCAGTTAAACATACATTTGAATAAATGACTGAAATGATATGATATCAGTTTAATAGTCATTTATTTATCATCATGGACATGAGGATTATTGATTTTCTTACTTAAATTATAACGAAGGAAGGTTGAAGAAAGTGGTATGAATAGTGTTTGAATAGATTGCAGTGATATATATATATATATATATATATATATATACGGCTTCGAAACGCTACTATTAGGAAAATGCATAGAAAAATGTTAACAGATAAATGTGAAATAGAATTCCACATGAGGGTACTTTTTAGAGTCATTCTCAGAAATAAACAATGATGCGTGAATCAACTGTTGCACTACCGATATCTATTCCATAAAATTGGCCATAAAGTGAAACTCAGACTTCTGATCTACTTTCAGTAAAATGTGTATCACAAATAACTTTGCATAAATTCCATCAATCGATAAAAGTTATTATATATATTTTAAATATCTCCATAATTTATTCAGAACGAGAATAATTACAGCAAACAATTGTTTTCCACAAAATTCTTCTTCACAAATTTCACAATTATAAATCCATTAGCATACAATAGCCTGTGAAAGGAAGTTAGAATTATTACCAGAAAGTATATTGTGGTGGAAGATGTAATAATAGTCAGTGAGTTTCGATTATCATGCAAATTCATACAAAAGGTATAGTCAATAAGTACATGAGATATAATGAAATTAGATAATCCAATAATGTGTTTGTCTATATGCAGTCAACAAAAAAAGGTATGGGTTTCAAGGGATCATTGTAATTATTGGTGTGAGGGAGAAAATGAAATAAATCAACCTATGGGGTATGCTCAAAAGATTTATATTGGAAAACACAATTTTGTCTTCGAAACAAATATTACTTTTCGACGAATTTATTTTCAAGTTGCGCAGTCGTATTTATGATGCGACAATAAGTATTGAAAATAGCCCAGTCAACATATATATATATATATCTAGTGGAATTAAACCATAATATACATTCTTTCAAAAGTGAAGTAGCGTCATTAGAAATATCAATAAATGTAGCTTCATTTACTTTTATAGCCCATCCTAAGTTCGAAAATAAATAACAGGTTGTGTGTGGGGCTAGCAATCCGGTTAAATCCGCAGAATCATTGATTCAATGATATTAGATGGTTGGAGGTTATCCGCAGGAAGCCTTGGACCTAGGTTTCGCGATAGTTGGCACTCACCAGTCAGCAAGGTGTATCTGCAACCTTAAAAGAAACTAATGTCTCTTCTGGAGAATCAAATCAAACGTTACAGTAACTTCAAAGCAGAGAGAAAATATGAAAATTAAAATAATCACGGGGATTTAGAATACTTGCAAAATGTTCGAAGCTGGAAAGGCTACCCAGATTACCAAAGAGATGAGAAGACATGACATCGAAATGCTAGGATTCTGTGATAGCTGATAAAATACATGTGTCAATAATCTAGACTCACTCACTTGGCGGCTATGATAACACTGAGGTAGTGGCCATCATGATGTCGCTAACAGCATCCAAGGCTCTTATATAGTGGGATAATGACAGCAAGAACCAGCCGAATAGGTGAGGATGCAACAATTATTCAATGCTACATTCCTTTAAACAGCACAGATTAAGAGAAGGAAGACCATTGCGAATGTTAACGGATGCGATTGTAATGAACAAATTGTTTGGAAAATCTCTCCTGAGAGATCTATTTATAACATTTATACCTATTTAGACATTTCAGCTTTTTAAACGTTATACGTATTTTCCCTAGACTGTGTATCACTGATTGGATATCTGCATATGATATGTTGATGTGTGACCTTCATTATTTGCCTTCATCCTTGTTTAATCTCGAATTGTAATACTTCTTTATTGTTTTGTGTACATCGGCAGTGCGTCATTTAACAATATGAGTTTGTCTGAGTAAATGAAGGTGATTCTGATCCTGGACCGTCTGCTAAAAGCGTTGGTGTCTGATTTTGTGGACAGAGCTTTTGATCCAACCTTGTTGGGAATGTTATCCTTGATCCAAAGGTACCTTTTACAGTTGGAAATTGATCAACCAATTCTGTCTAACACCACTTGTTTTGTTTTTAGAAATATACATAGCCTGTATAGGTGCCTCACGGCGCTGCTGAGGTAATTGTAAGTTCAATTTTGTTATTGTCCAATGAAAACCGCTTTTGCCTGCCTCTGGAACTCTCCGTGACAGCGCATATCTCAACGAAGTTTATTCGGCAATAGGGCAGAACGTAGAGGTCACTTTTTAGCGTTTAGACCGTAACCGAATAAATTTAGTTGCCACAGAGACCACAAGTCGTAACAAACAAATCCCAACGGGCGACTAAAATCCCAAACTGAGGACATACAACATATCGTCATATGTCAGGAGAGTATTAGCTGAATGAATGATAATGAAGAACTCTTCATGGACGTCTGTGCATTAAACGATTCGGTAACTAAAGGTAAAGCTTACGCAAATTTATATGGGTTTAACAAGAAGGGGATTCCAAAAATCACACATACCTCATCTGTCATGCTCAGTAAAGTGGAGAACCAGCCAGATTGCTGGACAGAGAGACGAGAAGAGGAGAAGATGTGGGGTCAGGCCACTATCTAGTCCAAATAACTTTTAAGGTAAACTACATTTTACGTTCAACGCTCAGAAACTGAGGGACGAAACTACAAAAAAACACCGCTACAACTATCTGGGGACAGCTGGAAATATTCATATGACATTACTGGGGAAATTTTTGTGGAGGAATACTGAAACCCTTTGAAAGTGACGTTGGTGGAAACATATATGCCGCCTTAGTATGTGAGAAGATTGACAGATGAAGAATAGTTAACAGAGGAGAGGAGGATAGTGAAACAGAACATGGACCAGTGCTACGATAGACAACGGAAAGAGAAGCTGAGTTTGGTCTACAACGTACTGAAGAAGAAGAGTGCCAGGAAAGATAAAAGACTATTCTATAACATACTGGAAACTGAAAGAAAATCGGCTGAAGGTAAGGGGGACCTCGGGTCACTATCAGGAATAACCAGGTCGCTATCGAGGAAGAGATCAGCAAGAATGAAAACAATGAAAAGCACTGAGGGGAAACTAATTCTAAAGAGGCGGAACAAAGCAAACAAATGGTCTCATCCCTCTAAAAGACTCTAAATTCTACTACCACCTGCCATAGAACCGGCATTTGACAACAACAACCCCCTACACAATCAGAAGTCTTGAATACCTTGTCAAACCGCCGAGGAAAACGTCTGAAGCTTTTTAAAGAACTGGCGTGGAATCATTCTGCAGTTCTCACCATAAAAAATACTAAGTCGCATTATCCTTGAGGGAAGGAGAGATGCTGTGCATTCGAAAATCCGCTGTGAACAGCCTGAATTCAGGATAGCAAGTCACGAATGAATCAAACTGGAGTGCCATTAATCATCATCAAACAGCATACAATGGCAGACAAAAACCTAACGCCAATTAATTGAGTTTGAGAAAGCCTTTATAATCGTTGGCCGCCTCAACGCCATGGAGTGCAGTGTTAGAAACATTTTTCTTTCTCATTCAACAGCTACCTGATGATGCCACATATCAAAGGATTCACAACAATAAACTCAGCAAAGTGTCTGAAGTAGGAACTGTAGAAATAAAGGGCCTATATGTCATTACCGATGATAATTCTGGACTGGATCACGAAACAGAACGTGTAGAAGTGATAAGGAAAGAGACGTTAGACAAGAGGAAGACTCTATAATATCTGACCACTACTGATTATCTGTGTTTGGCTGTCACACAAAGATGAAGATGCACAAACAAAAACCAACATGTTGACAGAACAAGCAAGAAGCAAAGACACGACTCCAAGTCAACACAAAGGAGGCAGTGGTGAATAAGATACTTAAACAACAAAAACAGCAATAAGCACCAATTACAATCAGCGAGAGAAATTTGAACGAAGTCAATTCCTCTGCCCACCAAGTTAGGCAGCATCGTTGCATCCACAAGCGTCACGGATGAAGATGTCGAAGGTAGGCTGGAGAGAGAGCAAACCACACCTTCGTCAATGTGAAACCATTGTGGAAAGCTTCTGAACTCAACTCAGAGTGAAGAACGAGATTTGGATCTTCAACACTTGTGTCAAATCGGTTCTTCTATGTGGTCCGCAGAGCTACCACGTTGGTCAGCGAAAGAACGTTGAACAGGCTACCATAGACTTTTATCAACAGCCTCCTTCGATGTCTCCATATCGAGGAAGAGATGGCGAGATGGGATAAGCGACAAGAAAGTGTGGGACCGAATCAATCGGTGATGGCTTTATCGGTCGATGAATATGCTGGAGGAAATGGAGATTCAATAAAATTTAATTATATTCAATAGTTTGCATACAATGATAAGTTTTGTTATTGGTAATATTTAGAGCAAAATTACCAATAACAAAACTTATCATTGTGTGTAAGCTATTGAGATATAATTATACTTTATTTGATCTAATCTACAATGCTCAAACTTTTTACTGAAATGGAGATTGATGAGATATGTTCTGAGGTGACTGTCGAGTGACGGTGTGCGTGAGGCCACTGGTTGAGTGCGATCCGAATGTGTTCAGAGGAGTTGGTCTCCTGAGTCTGACATGGAGATGATGATGTGAGTTGGGTATGATGATTCCTGGTCAATCGTGGGGTCGTGTAACGTGGTAATCAGAGAATAGAGAGAACTGTACATTTTCTGATGAAGCACCATATTCCACTTGTAACCTTGAGAATTATTGTGAAAATATTGTTAGTTTGGATATTGTTTCACAGCTAACTGACTAACTCGGCAATTTTTCTCATAAATCCGAGAACGTGAACAACCTTCTTATTTTGTTTCTTTCACTTCTCATTTGATGTTTTGCTTGGAAGTGAATAGAATATTAGAAATAATAAGTGGATATGCGCTGGAGGGCGAACGGTGATATGGAAAAACATGAGGGTTTAATCAATATGAGAGATAATAAATAGTGCATGCATCTGCGTTATATTGAACAATTTTGAGACACATCACCAGTAATCTCAAGTCATTGGTTCCTAGCATACCGAATACTCGATCTAAGCGGTCTTTTATAATTATTTATCATTGTTTCTTTGGGTTTCGAGTAGAAAATAGAGCTTCAGCAACACATCTCCACCTTGTTCTATTTTCTTCTGTTCTCATCATCTGCATCCAGGTTTGTCCATAATCTTTCACCTGTTCATCACACGATATCACCCGTTTAACTCGTGGATGACCCTCTCGTGTTTTCACATTTTTGTATTTTTTTAATATTTCACTTGTGCGTATCCGTATCTTTAACACATGTCCCAACTATCTTATTCAAGATAGCTTCACAGTTTTATCGACTGATTTACTTTTCTTACTTACTACTCACCATATAATACGATTTAACAAAGAAGGTGGAACGTGAACGCGTTTGACAAATAAAGGTTGCTACTTTTCTTACCTTTGAATTTTAATGGTTGCAAAGGGGAACAAAGCGAACTAGTGAGCAATGTACACATCCTTAAATCGATAGGTGGATACCGTGTCTACGACTGAGGTAGCTTAAGTTGGAAAATATCACACAAGCCTTTTTTATCCCCTCTTAGATATCTTCAGCGACCAGTCATTTACGGTTAATGTTGCTTCTCAGACAGCTGAAGTACTCAACATTCTGTACAACTTTACTCCTTATCTATTATCCAGAAGTCAGTGTAGTTGAACCCTGAAGAATCATCTTATACTTAATAGCAGCCAGTTTCTGTTCTGAAGACACTGCATTTCAAAACGATTACCTACAACAATAATAACATCCTCATATTCTAGGTCAATAAAACTGTTTCCTGGTAATAAGTGCATCACTAGGTGGCTAAAGTTAGTTGGTATTATTTCAAATATTGCAACTTTGATGAAAGTAAACAATAAATGTGGACATCGAATACCCCTAAAGGACGCCATCACTTCAGATAAAAAATCTTCGTAAAACTTGACGCCGTTAGGTGGGTTTGAATAAAATGCCTTGATAATGCTGATTAACGTTCTTGTCACATTCTTCCATGTTGCTTTTCAGCCTATTATGAAATAATTTAGTTCTGGGTTCAGTTGTGCTATCCAGATGCCTTCTAACACATTTCACACCATGATAAAAGTAAAGTATGAGTCAAATAATTCTCAAGTTACTGGTAAATGATCAGGTAAAACACTGAAATGTCTGTGAAATCTTCACTCTTACGAGCAAACGATATGGATATAAAATCCACAGTTGCAATTTTATGAATTACTAGTCTTCAGTGAACTCCTTACCTGAGAAAATGCCTACGTTTTATAAACTCAACCTGATGGCGTGTTACGGCGTTAAAATCATTGAAGAACTCTATATCAAGAGTTGGTAAATTTAGAATTTACAGGTCACTGGAGTCCGTCTCAACTGTTAGAGTAACCAAAGAGGTTTGTATCGTAACTTGAAGGTCCCGGATTCGATTTCTAGTGAGGTCGTAGGTGCGCACCGCTGAAACGTTCCAGCGCTCCTTCGTTTTCACTGACATCTCTGTCTGAATTTGGTTTGCGAATGAGAAGCTCTAACGAGGAGATGAATCAGAACAAGTATCCGTATTGATGATTTTTGGTTACATGAATTTGAATGTAACAAATTTTATTCGATAATTCATTGGATTAAATAAATGGCCGAAAGGTAATGTGAATTTCATTATCCTATGTACAAAAAATATTAATATTTTTTAAAATAAGCTAAAACATATTAAATGGATATTTCTAGTATATTCTTTTTTATTACCGATAATAACTGTATCTATTTTAACACTTTAGTCGGTCGCAAATTTCCACACAATATTTTTCTATTGAAGATTAGTTTTCAAGATGATCAGGCTGTTCAACTTTTAACAAGCGTATTCGGTTTTCAGTTATAACAAAGGTGTTGTTTCGTATAGTGAAGACAGATAATTTATACTGTTTATACTTTTTACTTGATATTGGCTTACAGTAAAATGGAGGACTCAGGTTTCATCCTGTTTGGGAGCAATCAAGTCTATGTATCTGCATCTGCGGTGAGTCGTAGTGTTCTCCCTTTGACTAAGCGCCTCTTTCACTCAGTAAAGAGAATCATTAATTTAGAATCTGCCACACAGCAAAGTAAATTAGCGTCATTTTTACGAAGAGAATGAGAACACTATTGTAGAATATGCTTTTTCAGTAAAATAATTTGATTCGATGAAGCATACCATGATTTGCAATCGCTTACTACTGATGATTGAAGCATAGTTTATCGTATGAAGATATCATCTATGTATGAACAATGGACTATTCTCAAAGCATGCAATTTAAAAGTAGTCTGCAAATACCTCTTTCTTTTCATTTGTTTCGAGTGAATCTGAGTTAGCGGACCTAAAACAATACCTGCATACGTTAGATATCTCTAGGTATGCTACTGAAAGCCTTAAACAAAACACTAAATTTACAGTGATTATTTCAGGAGAATTTGATATGGTAAGAAGCTTACTATTTAAATTCATAACTATTAATTTTATTCAGCTACAGATACAATTATGCAACTGAATTAAATTCCCTTTTTATTCCCTTCTAAAATTTCGTACAATATAGATTTGTGGTTATTTATTTGCATACATGTTACACAACAATATTTCAACCCCTGAAGTTGACAATAAGTCTAGAACTCACTTGTTTTTGAGCCTAATTTGCATTAAATATGCTGGACAGAAATGCTTGCTCTCCATCGACGAATTGTCTCCGAGTAACGCACTCTGCAACAATGTCCAACGATTGACGTGGGTTTGTTTAGGGTGATGGTGACTGTCATCCTCCCTAGAACTTGTCAGATGAATATATACTCGCCTCATCAGTGAGTGATGGTGTTCCCACTGAAACTGGAACCAGGGACCTATCGTTTCAAACGCCAAAGATACCCAGAACCTAGTATTGTCTTCTCATCCTATTATATGTGTACATTTCTCCAACCTAAATCTCCACCTTAAAAAAAAACAACTAACTAACAATTCTGAATGAAAATTAATATCACTTCACAAGACACCGTTTGAGGCTATCAAAATGAAAAAGCTTTTCTTAACTTTCGCTATATTAATGAATTACAGGAAGGCGTGACATCTTCAATATATTCCGTCAAGTTTTTCCTAAGATGTCTAGGTTAATCCATTACTACATGTAACAATAAACTGATAATTAAGATGCATTCACTGTGCGGTTAGCTTAATAAAACCTAAGTAAATAAATATGTGTATATTTAACAGTTTTTAAACTTACACATTCTATCCATATGTCTGATCTTTATATTTAAGAAGAAATAAATGCGAGGATAAGAAAGTACAAAAATAAACAACCTTGGACACAAAAAAATATGACAGATGGATGCATTATTATTTGCCAAAAAGAATATTTCCCAGATATATTATAAATTTTGAAATCTAGGCAGATGAGTTAATTTAATTATATATGTGAAATAGAGATGGAAGCGAAAAAGCGAGACATGCAATGAAAACAATAGCTTTTCTCTTCTTGTCATTATATAGGAGCAGAAAATTATTTATTTTTTTTCATTTCAGCGATTGTAAGTGCGACTACACTCGTACTTATTTACGCTAACTTATTCAATCAATAGTCACAGGATATTCAAACTGAATGTTATACAAAATACTAGCTGTATTTTAAATAAAACGAGGCTTATCCACGATTCGCAAAATGATGGAATGGATTCTCGGTTTATCTAAGCGGTGAAACACCTTCGATAGGTTACTGTCTATGTTCGCATAATTCAAAATAATCGAGACATCTGACGATTTTCTACTATTCGAATAGGACAATTTTTTACCCAGGAAATTCTAATACATTAGTAAAGTGCAAAATCTTCAGTATTTAACCTCATTCACTTTTTTTATTTCCTTCACGTTCCCCAGTGGATCATAGGGCTTTAAGCTAGTGATTTGAAGTTCCTGTAGCAGTGCTTATTTTACAGGATGAGGTTGCTAGACTCATACCCAACTGTCCTCTTTACCAGAATCATTTCTGGCTTAGCGAGGTTAAGGAGTGAGTCGGCCGGGGATCGAACCCTGAAAATTAGTTAGAGAACCATTGGAAAACCTGGGAGTACTGGACAGCTGTTTCGTCATGGTTTGGGACTCTTCATCGGTACGCACCCACCGGGGTTTGAACCCAGGACCTTCTGGTTACAAGGCGAGCTCGAATACCATTAAGCCACTGGAACCCTTTACTTGAAATAATAACGTTATCCGATGAATACAGTTGTCTGTGAATATGTGTTTAGGATTCATCCTCTTTGGAAGACAAATGAATATAAATGAATAATTTTTGAACAGAAGAAAGTTTGACATTTTAAGAAGGTGGATTGAGTGAAAGTTTGGGCAACAAAATGCTTCTAGAAATACAAAGTACTTGGTGACTAGTGGATTTATACACTGATATATAATTCACATGTACTAAAACGTAAAATTGCTATTTCTTGTTGACTTGTTTAATAGTTAATAGCAATTCCGTTAAAACATTATCGTACTACAGTTGTATTCAAAACCGCCATCCCTGTTCATAATCTTATTAGGAAGTCTGTAGGCAGTTAGGGTAGTACTACATTTTTATGCTCATCAGAGGAGAAAACAATGAATTTAAATCAATTTTCAAACAGCTTTGCATGGAGCTGTAAATCATATAAGGTGTCTGACACAAAATAGGATAACAGGGAACAGTTTAATTGAAAATGTCCAAAATAAAACTTTCTTTTTATACAAGTAGAACAATAAACATTATAACAGAGTAATTCAGGATGTTCCGATTATTTATAGTATCTTCAAATTATGAAAATGGCAGGAAAACATTTCAGAACAGCACAACTGTTTATGCATTCAAAAGGTAAATAGTAGCATGAATCTAAAGCAAATAGTATTACTAACTTTTAGAAAGGAAACTGTGAAGAAAACTAAATATAGGCAGAAAATTCTTGAAATTTCTTGACTAACGTTTCTCTATAAATTGCTTCTTTGCACGCACTACAAATTCACTTATTGCGACTTTCACTTTCGCCTTGGCTCTTGTATACTATAGTACGTCTGAAGTCTGTGGAGCTATGCGGTATTTTAAAGGTCTGTGCTTACTTTCACAAAAAAAATTTGAGTTTCTCTTGAAGTAACAACATCTCATATCAAAAGTAGCCAGTATTCACTTTCTGTCTTAGGTTAGATACGTCATACTAAGTTTGAGAACGCAGTTATATAGTTTCTCATGCATTATTTACGTGCAATAAATAAGGAGCGGTATCCAACTTGTTTTGTTTGACTATACTGCCATTGATGTTTTTGTTGGATTGGACTGAACTTTTACTTCCGTCTCTAGCAAAATAACTTCTATAAAAATCACTTCTGAACAATCTTTTTACATAACTATTAGTCATTAGGATATTTCAACTTATTTAGTAATTATTAGTCTTTTTCACACCTGTATGTCATCGTTCTCCCACTTACATATGTTCTTTTGGTCTAGTCCTTTGTTTTTAGTTGATTTCTATTCTTATAGTTTCGCTCTCCTACTGCGTGCTGGCCGACTGTCTCCCATAATATGCCATGATTTTGTTTAAATGAATCCAAGGTTATACTGTAGAGCGACTGCATTAACTTGAACTAACTGCAGGAAACGAGTTTTTTTCTTCTTTAACTCTTCCAAACAGAATTTCAATCTTATCCTGAAACTACTATGCTTTATCGATCTTAGGTTAATTGATTTGATTGTGCAGTATTTATTTTACACCTGAGAAACATTTGAACTTTATGACTGCCGGATGGCACTGTTTACCTTTTTTTGATATAAGTTATATTTGTTCAATAGTACTACACTTTATCATGTTTAATCGTGTCTTAATATCATTAGAGTATAAATTTTTAACTCTGCGTGTCTTGTGGACGTTTGGTAAGCTAAACAGAAGAACGTATTGATTGATTTCCAGCTTTCAGACCAAAATATTTGAGTTTTGTTGAGTACACCCATCAGTTGAACTAAAACTCTTTTTTTCTAATTCAATTTTGTTGGTGTCATTTGTACAAAATTTTGAAAATCTTGTCACACTGTCTTGGTAATTCGCTCGTATGAATAGAAGGCGGTTCTTTTCATCTCATATTGTTTACATTCCCGTTTTTCACTCTACAAACAAAGCACTTCATTTGTGTATCTCGTTCTTAACAATCCAAAATCTTTTGTCTTATTCTCATTAAATATTCTTAGTTGCTTGTTTTTGTCTAAATGTAACATCTTTCAAAAAAATTTCAATTAAATGTTTCCCTACATCTTCTTATTTTGAATTAGTGTTCTTAACAACATTCATGTCTTTGTTTTTATTTTTGTCTTTTTTATTTCTATAGTGCGATGAATTTGACAATACATTTATAAAATATGTTTTGTTGAACTAATAAATTTAAGAAGGACTTCAAATGTCTTAATTCACTTTAACTGAGTTTACTCGATACTTCTCGTTTTTGAAAAGATATCCTACTACAGATTCAAAAGGTTTCTGAAAGAACTTGAATTACCTATTTTTTTTATTTACAGCTTGATTCCACACTGTATTTTCAGTACAAGTATGGAATTTTCAGCATGGATATCGGTAGCCCAAATTTCGCAGGCCGACCATAGATATCAGATGTGCGTCGGTGCGGGCTCGAACCCCGGACCATGTGCATGGTCGGCGAGAGTCTTAACCACTGTGCCACCGACGCACAAGTCTACATTTATGTAACTTTTGCACTTAGGTCTGTTTTCATTCATCATCTTAGATATTAGTAATAGGTTTATAACATAATAGTGGGAAGTCATCGAAATAAAAAGGTTTGTTGAATAAACAAATATCTGTTCTGTCCCATTATCGTTTAAGAACTAAAAAACGTTTGCTTTCAAGTGTATAACTATTGTCTTATGCTAGAAACTACTACTACTACTACTGTGGTGAGAGCAGCCTGCTAGCCAATTGGTTGACATTAATCTACGTCAATGTCTAGGTCACTAATATGGGCCGCGAGAAAATATAAACAAGGCTGTTTCAACAACCAATCACAGCAAACTTAAACGTGGGCAAATATGATTCGCAGATAGATGACTCCACTTTCCGAGGAACTCAAAAACAACCAATCAGAAGACTGTGTTTGTCTACTTGACTAGGCTATAATAATGTATGTGAAATTTATATAAATAAGTGTTGATTTCCGTAATAAAACGATCTGTTGCCTGGCCCTTGCCTTCTGCTGTTACACTACTACTACTACTACTAGAAACGTATTATACGTTTAAAAGAAATCCCCACCTACTTACTCTAAAGAACACTAGAGATGAACCTAGACTAATTTGGTGACATCTTTAGAAAGATAATGTGTAATTCCCCTACGAGAACTGTTTTCACTACCAGCTGCAGTTAGTAATCCTGTGGTGGTCAGTTTTGTCTAATACACTACGGTATGAACTCCTGCGTATAATTAGTTGTGGTTGCATCTGCTAATCTATCCTCTCCTAAGAAGTTAGTTATATGGATTTTTCAATGAGACTATTATCAGGACAAGTAAACTAGCATCCTATTTGGAATCAGTGGGGTCATTGCACTCCATTTTCTTGTGTCCACTCCTTGCAGGATATCTATTGATATTTAATCCTCTTCTTTTGCCGATTACATCTCATTTTCCAAGTAGATCTCCACTAACACTGAACACTTATGTAAACTTATTATTTTCTATAAAATTTCAGTTACATTATGAACAGTGTTCAATATTCAAAAGTTTCTTTGCTTTTGTTCATCTGAGATGAATATGATGTTCACTTTAATAACGTTTTTTCGCTATGATTAGCTAACTACTACGTAAATGAAGTCGACGAAAAAAAACGCTTTGCTGAACTACCTGATTTTCTGATTTTATCATCTTTATCTATTCATTATGTTGATTAATGTTTATGAAAAGGAATATATATTGCAATTACGTAATGCATTATTCCATTAGTATTGTGCATAATGCTTACCTGTAGACAGCCATTCCGTATCAGCTTACTACAAGAATGATGGAAAATGCCAACATTCGACAGCAAATTGTCGGTTGCAAAACACTGACAAATGGAACATACTTTTGCAGCTATATTCTGCATCACTTAAAAACCTTTTTCAAGCACGATCGACTGATGTAAAGATCAGATAATAAAAATTCCAATCGAAATATAGATTTGCAATATATGAGTTGGTAATGTCAGTGATTTCATGCTCTATAGGTTGAGGAAGCTCTAAAATTAATAGCTGAATGAATTATTTTGGTTAGAATTTGAATGCTGCTTTTATTTTTTTGAATTTCTTTACGTCCCCATTGGGACATATGGCTGCAAGCTACAGCTTTGAAGTTTCTGTGGCAGTAGCGTTTTCAGGACTTCATCATGAGGTATGAATGCTAGCTTCATTTCCAATCTTTGCGAGGTAAAAGACCGCGTTGGTAGAGAGTCGAACCCCACACAACATGCATGATCGGCAAGTGTTCTACCGTTAAGCCAACAACGTATGAAATCGGGATGTAGCAGACACCATTCATGTTTCTATATTGACTAAATTACAAAGACCAGGTTTGCCAGTGTATCAGAAAACATGAATGCATTTACCCGCCCACTATCTCTAACTTAGCAGATAAACAATTATTATCAAGTTAGTTCTTAAAATTGAC
This sequence comes from Trichobilharzia regenti, assembly GCA_944472135.2. NCBI lineage: Eukaryota > Metazoa > Platyhelminthes > Trematoda > Strigeidida > Schistosomatidae > Trichobilharzia > Trichobilharzia regenti. The sequence goes on from OX235270.1 coordinate 124,476,683, forward strand.
TACATAGTGCATTAAAAAGTATCCGAAAACAAAAATCGTAGACAACTTTATTAAGTTTTTAACGGAGTGAACGAAAGTTATACACGTATATTCCATTTTATTTACTAATTCATAGGTCGCCAGTTGAAGCGCGATATCTACCCAGATTGTCGTTTCACCTTTCATCATCACCCATTACATGAACAACAACCTACCGACTCGGATGGTCTTACTGTCAGTTAACAAACTGATTCTCTGCTTCGTAATCAGTTATTTATTAATTTATCAACAGGAAAACTAGTAGTTTTGTTTAATGACGATTCAAACATTTTCATCATTTAAAAACAGCCTGAAACATTTGCTCATTCTTTGGCTATATTTTTCCTCCATTTTTACAATGTAATGTGATCATGAATTCAGAACCTTTCAGTAAGTGCGAGGACATATATATATATATATCATACACAAAATCAATTCATATTAGACCCATTATTGTTTCACATCATACCATAGAACTTAAGCCCAAACTGTAGATCACGCGGAAGAAGTAGAAAAAACATTCCAGTTGTTTAAACATATATATCCAAAAAGAACCAAGAGGAAATAATGAATAATGTTCCTTTTATTGTTTCCGGTGACGTCATTTGCACGTCAACATAAAAAATCTTTTGTTCAAAAGTTGAACAATAAACAAGTAAATTTCAATCCAAGATATCACGAAATGACATTTTGTAGGTACTCTCTAGAAAACATAGTGTAAATAAAGCAGTCAGAAAATATTGAGGATGTGTACGACATTACTAAACCTCTAAGATACTATTGAATGGAATAATATCAAGCTCTGTTGTAGTATTATAGATTATGGAACAGTCATGTTTTCTTTAGAAGTGACGGTTTAACAAAATTTTCTGTGTGCAGACAAAACAACCATTCAAAAATATGGTGGGACTTTTTCGTTTTGTTTATTGACAAATACTTACCAGGGAAAATAAAATTCAGCTCAACTCACATAGCATAAGTGTGTTGACGAGAAATCGTGCTCTAAGTGAATTTTCACCATCAACAGACAACAGTTGGAAAACCACCAAAGCCAACGATATCTTGACATACTCGTAACCTTAAGGACCTAATTTCTGTCCTGATTAGGGAGAAAACTTTATGACATCTTAACAATCTGCACAGACTGTGCTAGATATTTTAACTTGTTTTAATTATATGTATTTTGATGGGGATGAGTAATGAACTTATCTGTACATTGTCACAGAACCTATCTTATCAGGAAAACCATAGACGCCTACAAACACACTATTATTCATATGAAAGTATTGGTCGTTGACAGGAATTAGTTTGTGAACTTTCTCACCTATTGATCATAAATATACGAAACTGCAGCCTATTTGAAGACTTCGTCGAGAAAGCTCTGCTTCTCTACAACCGTCAATTTAATATTCCCGGTGATCTAATGCATATATTACTTCGTTTCCATTTATACAATAGGCTATTTGCTTATAATACATTACTTTTATCAACGTTTTATAGTTCCAACTTCGACATATTTTGAAGTGTGAAAAACGTAGCTGTATCGACAAAACTGAGACTGACTAATTATTATTACTATTATATCCTTTAGTTCCTAGAGGAACATAGGGCTTCAGCTGCGCACCTCTATTTCCTTCTGTTTTCTGCCAACTTTTTCACTCCACTCCAAGTCTGTCCACATGCTTTCATCTCCTCCTCGCATGACTTCCTCCAAGTCACCCTTGGACGACCAACTCGCCGTTTCCCTTTCGGGTTCCACTCGAGGGCTTGTCTAGTGATGTCGTTTGATGGTTTCCTCAGGGTGTGGCCAATCCATCTCCATTTCTTTCTGCCTGTTTGTTTCACAATCGGTTCCTGCTGTGTTGGTTAGCTCCCAGAGCTCTTTGTTGCTGATCCTTTCTGGCCATCTGATCTTGAGTATTGAGCGAAGACGACTGTTGATGAAGGTCTGTAGTTTGTTTGAGATGCTCTTTATGACGCGCTGGCCAAGTCTCTGATCCATCCGTATAGTAGCACTGACTGACTTCACATTGCAGTTGAAAATCCGGATCTTATTTTCATTGTCATGATGAGTGCTGTTGACCTCTACACAGACTTAAGACTAATGAAGGCTTGTCTTGCTTTTCCGATCCTGGCTTTGATATCCGCGTCAGTTCCGCCTGTAGTTGAAACCATACTTCCCAGGTAGGTAAAGGAGGTTGTTTCTTCCAGGTCCCTCCTATTTATGCTGGCTGATTGTTGTCTGTTGTTGTTGCTGTTGGGGTTGGCCAGGAATCTTCATCACCTACCTCTGTCTTATCTATGTTCACTTGAAGTCCTATCTTCTCTGGATGCTTCTTCTGCCAGCTTGTTGTTTTCCACTTGCATATCTTCCAGTTTGTGGGAAATCAGACATATATCATCGGCGAAATCCAGATCCTCCAAGTTCTTTTTTTGTGTGAGTCCATTTTATGCCTGTTTCCTCATTGCCCGTTGTATGTCGCATCATCCAATCTACTGCAGTCAGGAAGATCATTGGTGATAGTAGACAGCCTTGTCTCACTCCCGTCCTTACTTCGAAGGCTTCCGTAAGTTTCTCGTTGTGGCTTACTTGGCATGCAGTATTGTCGTATATCTGTTGGATGAGATGTATAATTGTCGATGGCACCCAGTAGTAGCGAAGTAGTTTCCAGATCACCTCTCGATCGACGCTGTTGAAAGCCTTTTCAAAGTCGATGGAGTTGCGATAGAGAGGTGACTGCCATTCCAAACTCTGTTCAATGATGATTCGTAAAATGGCGATTTGATCAACACATGATTTGTTTCTCCTGAATCCAGCTAGTTCCGGTCGAAGTTTTCATCTAGGGCTTGTTTGATTCTCTCCAGGATGATGCGACTTAGTATCTTGCTTGGAATGGACAGAAGCATAATTTCACGCCAGTTTTTACATTGACTTAAGTCTCCTTTCTTTGGAAGTTTGAATAAGTATCCGTTCTTCCAATCCTCGGGTACCTTGCCCTCTTTCTACACCTTCTCCAGTAGTGGTGTCATCAAGTCCATTGTTGTCTCTGGGTCCATTTTCAATGCTTCTGCTGGTATTCCATCTGATCCTGCTGCTTTCCCAGCTTTTAGCATCTTGATGGCATTCAGGACTTCTGATTTCGTCAAGGGGTCGATGTTCACTGGTAGTTCTGCTTCTGTTGTTGAGATTGACTAAGGGTTTTTTGAATTACGCATAACAGACATTGGTATTTGATGTTGAGATAAATTTTCCAAATTCACCGCAATACCATGTATGCCCACTTTTGATAGTCAAGGTAAATAGCTAGCATCAATGTGAACACTTAGAAAGTTTGTTATTTTGGGTTTTGAAGTCATGAGTGATGATTGCTTGCTAACTAAATCTCATAAACTCTGAAATCATTACTAGTTTGAATTTTTGTTTACAGAATTTCTTTCACTAAATTTTTTTGCTCATCCACTTTAGTCCTCTTCAACAAAGAGTCAATGAACTACAGAACAGCGTACTATATTTTCACTGTGAATTAAACAGCAGAAGTTAGTGATAAACAATAAAGTCTTCAATTCCATTGCAAAGGGATATTGACTTCACTTTAGAAGAGGATGTCCAACTCTTAAAATCAGCTTAATACATTTTATTGTCAAATGAAAAAAATGAACTTATTTCCCTTAAGCACTTTATACATTCAGTGACATAGAATAGGACAAATCTCGTTCAATTTCAATTTATGCATATCTGCCACAATTTATTATCATTAATAGACGAGTCGATTTTCGTTCACTAAATCAATGAGAAGTTTCCATTCATTTTCATATTTCAATGTTTTCAGGGTTATGAAACTAGTTTCTATTGTATGTTTCACGTCAGAATGGCGTATAATAGTCGTACGCATAGGAGAACTTCTATAAAACAAAGCGAAGACCCGTATCACGAGGACAACACAGACAAAGTTAAATGTAATTAATAGTGTGACTCCGGTCTTTATAAACACGGTAATCTCCCATAAGAAAAGATGTTGAACAGAGCGGAAATACAGAAGCAAATGTATGTGACGCTGGGTTAAACCTAATGAACTGCTTAACTGACCTGTCTCCAGAAATGTTTATTTTATGAAGGTTATAGATTCAATGACAACTCTAAATGTTGCACATAATTCTATGTTCCTAGAATGAATTTCGGGGTTATCAACACTAGATTGCCTTCCCGTCGTATATTTTTTCATCCTTCTAGCAAATTTTATCCTCCTATCTTTTCCGATACAGCGGTAATGAACCAAAAATTAAATAAAATTCCTTTGGATTCAGTAGGCCAATAAGCAAGATAATAATATGCAGATAATTTCTAGAATACCCAGAAACCAAGTTCTGGTATATATATATATATATATATATATATATATGATAACAGAAATCAGTAGATTGACTTTCATAGTGGGTAGGAGCCTCCTATAATTTTCTTATACGCTATGATGATGACGTCCGAAAAACACAAAACCTTGACTTCAAACTGCATTCCAACTGTGTATGAAAATGCAGGAGATTAGTTAGCAGGATATGGAGTTCATTGTTAACATGTTTAAACAATAATACAACCATTATACTTAAGGTTGAATTTCGCTAACAAGAATTAAAGAAATATCTTTGAGATATAGAATGACTAATCTAAGGGATTAATTCACTTTCTGAAATGTCATCTTATCAATATTTAATTTACTGAGTAGTATTAAAATCACTTATGAATAATTAAAAAAAAACTTTGTAAATCTTCATAATGGCATTCAAAGTGTTTAGCATAGTTTTCTGAAGTCATGTCCATGTATTTAGAATTAATTCACGACTAGGTCAGTTTATAAACAAATATGAATAAAGATACTACACGTGAATAAAGATATTAGGTTTAATTTTGGGTTACGTGAACTGGGATATAGTGACATCTTAGCACGTACATACTATCCTCTAACCCAAGTGTACTTATTTTGAGAGGACTAGAAAATGGTTAGTAAGCCCATATCAGTACAACAACTCAACGGGCAAAAACAAGAAATATATTCAGTTGTTAGGCAGGAATATGTGAACGAACAACCGAACAGAACAAAACGACCTGATAAATGACGCCAGTCCCTTGAGTCAGTACCGTCAGCCTTATTAACCTACTCAAACAGCGGAGGATAGTACTCAATGATTAATTATGATGAAAATTTGTTCATCAGCACACAAACATTTCCTAAGCTTTAACCAACGGTAATTAAACATTGTTATATTAAGATACTCTGTTAGGCTTTATTTCATTTGGTGTATAAAACCTTTGCAGAAAACAAAACCATTTGACCAGAATGAAACTCTTCCAACTTTGAAATATTATCTTGTGTAAATGGATAACGTAAAGTGAAACTCATTTTTTTAAATACTGAAATTTTATGTTAAAATGATAAGTGATTTATTATGTTCTAATCATCAGGCCTTAATTTACGTGCTTTTATATCCTTTAGAAAGACAAAAACAACAACTGCGAAGACAATGAATAAAAAGCTATTATGAAGTGAAGGGAAAAAGGAAGTCTGATTATATTTGGATGCCTTTCTGTTATATAATAGCCATTACTGATTTTTGCAGAACACAGTGACAGAAAGCAGTAGTATTTGATAGCATACTTTGTATTTGACAAAATTATGTTGTTATATCAAAATGCATAACCTTTCGGTTGAAATTTTCTTCTTCTATATCGTGCCCAGTAGCGTGCAGCAGGTTAGGTGTGAGGACAAATGCTCACCGAAGACATTGACTCACGGTCGCGCTATATCGTGAATTGTCAGAAGCTGGAATTAATGGACTGGCCATTGGATCGAGTCCCAGTGGCTTTAATGGTCTAAGAGCTACCCCTTTAATCAGGAGGTTCTAGGTTTATACCTTGATGGCGCGTGTGTACTGATGAAGAGTCCCGAACTAGGACGAAGCAGCTGTCCAGTACTCCCAGGATTTCCAGTGGTTCTCTAACTGACTTCATCTCGTGATGAAATCCTGTAATCAATCAATCAAATCCCTACAAACTAATACTTGAATACTATGCTTCTTTTGGCTTCCTTTTGCTCCTTCTATATTCTTTTACTAGTATTCTTTCTCCTTTTTGCAACTTAATGCGTCTCTCCGTTATTCAGAACTTCTATAGAAGACGTAACACGCCACACTTTGATGCATATACTTTCATAAATAATGTTTGGTTAGTTGGATACATGGTGGCTAAACTGAATGGTTCCATTATGATCCTCCTGTGAACTGCATTACTTTACTATATATGTCCAAACCAAGTTCACTTTTAACGGTTTGAAAAAATTTGGGCATTGGGTCTGAGATTTTGTAAATTCCGGTTTAATAATACTTTGAGAAAGCTATTACCATTGGATAGCGAAACGTCAGTAAAAACAATATCGTTTTGTTCTTCATTCACTGGGAAATACAAAAAAAACTTTATTACAATGCATTACTTTACTGTAATAACAGTACAAAGTGACGCTAAAGTGATGAAATTGGGCGACTTATTCGTTTTTTTGAGAATTCCAATGAGTCATTTATGATTGTCCTCAAAATACTGAGACAGAAGCTAGTCAGATCCCGCGGCGTTTCTGAGCTCTACTTATTAAGTTTGGAGTCACCAAGCAACTGATACCATGTATCATTTGAAAGTATGTTAAACATGTTCTATACATAAACTAAATGATTTTTCAGGCTTTATGCAGCTGATGAGAACTCAAAGAAATAAACGATAGTACCATCGTCTTTATTACACTCCATTGATTTTTCATTATTCAAATTCACAAAGGGGAATAAGTGTATACACTTTCTGGAACTGTAATTTGTCAGGAAAATTGTACTACTGAGTTAAGTAATTTCCAGCATTATAAAATAAATTACTAAGATGAAATCACTTGAGATTACCGGCCGACACCTAAAAGTTACACAATTGCAAAGAGTGATAAAATAAAAAATCGACCAATGCTATTTGACAAAAAAGCATGTTCTGTATATAAATGATAAGGTAAAGAGACTGTTATTATTCAGCGTCATTGACAATACCTGTTCACAGTTGGAGATCTCCAACACTCGACGATTTAGACCGTCACCAAAAGTCATTAGGTTCGAATTCTTCAGAGTGCCAATACAATAAAAACAGTTGCATGTTTGTAGAAACCTGGATCTTCTGGTTAAATAATTCAGTGTGTTCTGGTTTAAGAAAAAATCTAAGGCATTTTGAAAGATGTTTATTGTTTCATGTGGGATAGACCCCTTAAGTTTAAATAATTTGGAAAATCCCAGAGTGATTCTTATGCATGCACACAGTAGGGTGCTAGAGGGTGAAGGCATTAGCTATGTAATGTAAACTAATGTAGAGATTTGTCGAGCTAACATAAAGTATGAGTGAATTTTAAATGCACTTTAAGACAATAGAGATTATAAATCTTTACAGACCAAATTCGGAATTCATGTGCATACTTTAATGTGACTATGGACAGTAAGTCACACACGAAACGTTATTCAAGCGATGTGGAACTACATTTTGTAGCATTGCCCAAATTCTACCATCTCATTAGTGAATATAATTATTTTTAGGGTTTAATAGCATCTCGAAGAGTAAATTAGTAAGAAATACAAACATTGTCACTCATTATCAAGTGTCCGGGATCCTGTAGAATATCAATCAGTCGCCAAGCAACATTGTTTATTGTCCAGTGATAACAATAACAGTCTGATTAATGTTTGGTACTCATAACTACATTTGGTAGATATAGGTTTAGATGTACTCTATCTTATGTCAGTCAAAATATTTCATTTGTAAACACTATAAGTAATATTCAGTCAGTTGTTATTATTCTTATGTAAAAACATTACATTGCCTCTTAATATAAAGGTGTTACTAGGTAACTGTTTACTTTTCTCCAGGTTCACAGGCAGTTGGTGGAACGTTGCAATGATTACATTTTTCACTGATTTATCCTTCTGAAAGCTATCTAAACAAAAGGTTGGCAAAAATGCATTTGCTTACATCAGAAAAGTAGTTTTTTTTTATTTTAAATTATTATTTAATAAATAATTATATCTACATCTTTAATAAAGAGGGCCACTTTTCTGCAATGCAAATACTCTGAAATGTTAGTGTTCCTTGATATTGCTCAGTTTACTTTCATATTATTCGTGCATCCCTTGATTCGCCATTTTGATGTTGGCATTCATACTTTTGATTTCTTAGGATTTTAGTCTGATAAATCGCTTTAGTGGTACGCTGTCTATATCCTGCTTACTATTATTATTGTTTCATCGTATTCAAAAGAGTGTTTTACTTTTTTTAATTTTCTGCTGTCCTCTTCAACTGAGCTGACGTTTGCCCATAGTCTCTCATCTCCTCCCTGTCGGCCTCGGATGACTCATCTGTCGTTTCCCACTGCAATTCCGCTCGGGCGACGTCCTGCATTGCGCGTGATGTCATCCCCGACTGTCTCCTCAGCGTGTGGTCAGTCCATCTCTATTTTCTCCTACAAATTTATTGAACGATAGGTTCCCGGTCAGTTTGATCCTATAGTCTCTTGTTACTTGTTCTTTCTTGCCATTTAATCCTCATTGTGGAGTCAGGGATGGCCGGCGGTTGAGAAAAGTCTGCTGGAACATCTTCGAAATGCTTTATCTGAAGTGTGTGCCAGGTTTTTGATTGAAATAGAAAAACGTAATTGACTTTAAATTGGTGTTGAAAATACCAATTTTGTTCTTTATTCTGAGGAGTGCATAGACTTCCAAACTAATTTGAGAGTGATGGGGCTCTATCTTGCCTTTCCAGTTCTGACTTTGATATCTTCATCTGTGCTGTTTGTTCTCGGTTGATACCATGCTTCCAAGATAAGTGAAGACAGGCGGTAACCCCTGTCAGTTGTCTTCCGTTAATGATGATTGGTGCTGATTGTTGTTGCTGTCGCTGTTGGTTGCTTATCTTCATCACCTCTGTCTTCTCTATGTTCACCTTCAGTCCTGTTTCCGCTGCCTGCTTCTTTCACCTGTTTTTTTGGTTTTCACCTGCAAGTTTTTGAGTTTGTGTGACATTAGACATATATCACCTGCGAAATCCAGATCTTCTAGAGTCTCCGTATCGGTCAGTGCAGCGTATTTCTCTCTTCTCTCTGTCCACAGTCTAACGCATAAAGCAGTCCACCACAATTAACAATATAATAGTTGATAATGGGCAAGCAGCCAGCATTGTCTTACTTCTGTATGCACTTCTAAAGCCTCGCTTAGTTTTCTGTTGTGGATCACCTGACACATGCCATTGTCATAAAGCCAGCTATCAAATGAGGTTGATGAAGACTTGAGGTACGCAGTGTTGCTGAAAGAGTTTCCAAATTACCTCTCGATCAGTGCTGTCTCATGAAAGCCTTTTTGAAGTCAATGACATTGAGGTAGAGGGAGATTTGACTGCCATTCTATGTTTTTTTCAATGATGATGCGTAGAGTTGCAATTTGATGGGCACATGATGATTTGCCTTTCCTGAATTCATCTTGTTGGGGCTGGTATCCTTTAATCTCCCCAGGATTATGAGACGTAGTATTTTGCTTGGTGTGGATAAGAGCATGATTCCACGCCATTTCTTGTATAGAACTGATTCGCCCTTCTTTGTAGCCACCCTTTCTTCTAATCAATAGACACCTTTCCTTCCTTCCAAACCTTTTACAATAATAGTGTGAGTGCACCCCCCCCTCAGTTTTTGTATACATTTTCAATGCTGCAGTAGGAATTCCGTCCGGTTCTGCTGCCTTCTCGGCCGGCTGTCAGCAGCTTAATTGCATTCAAGGTTTCTGGTTTCGTTGGAGGATTGGTGTCCACTGACAAGTAGTTCTGTGCGTGCTGTTTGTGGTATTTCTGGGTGAGTTACCGGTGATGGTCGGTCCAAGAGTCCTTTGAGGTGATCAAACCATTGTTTTATTTGCTCCTCCTCCTTGGTAATTAGCTACCCTTGAACATCTTTTATTAGCTTCGTTCTCTCCTCGGACAGAGACTTGGTTATCTAATATAGTGTTGTCAGCCTACCTGTTTTGCTTCAGTTGCTGACCAGTGTGTCTGACTTTTGTCTTTCTTAGCACTCTTTGTCCCTTCTTTATTCAGTGCAGTATATATTGAACTCAGCTTCCTCTGTCGCCCATCTTTGCATTGAGTATTCTTCTGTCTCACCATCTCCCTCTTCTTTCTTCTATTATCTTCTAGGTACCAGTTGAGAGCTATTCATTGTCTTTTCTCTTCTTTCTTCCTAGAACATTTGTGCACGTTCCCTTGAATACTGCCTTCAGAGAGTTCCAGTGTTCTTCCACTCAGGTTTCCTCAGTGACAACACGTAGTGTCTCCGTATTTGTTATGATCTGATCTGTAGTGAAGGTATCCCATGTAGTTTTTTCCTGAATTTATGAGGGTTAAAATTGGATTTTGGTCTGCCTCCTGTTAATTTGAAGGCTTTCACCTTGACCTCGAGTGTTCCTCAAACTAGATTATGGTCTGAGCCCATATCTGCTCTAAGTCTTGACTTTGTGCCAAGCAGCCTGTGTCTTTACTTCCTTGAAAAGCATTGAGATGAAGTCTATCTGGTTTTGGCATGTCCTTCAAGTGAAATCCATAAAGCTTGCCTTGTGTATATTCTTGTGTTTGTACAGGTTGCCTTCAGTCAGTATATCAATGAAGGAGCCAAAGTCTGCGAAGAGCTTTCCATTGTTATTTATCTTTGTCAAGAACCTCTAGGTCCATAATGAAATCTCTTCTTGTATCGCCTACAAATAATCTGATAATGATTGAATTATATCTGGCTATAAGTCTGTTTCATGTAACTAAAACATAAATGAATGATACTGACATCATATATGATGTTAAAAAAAGATTTTACTTCAAAAAGCTTTACGGAAGACACACTTGGTCAAAAATTGAAAAAGCCATAAGCATATACTTTTCTTAAATATTTAACCATTAAAATACATTTTGAAAGTGTGCTATGCAAAAATAGCACAACAAGGGAACACTTATTGCGGCTGTATCTCTGAAGTGAATGATAAAAAGGAATACTAATAACCGAATGCTAAAGTACTTAAATTTCGGATCAATAAAACTTTTCTTACCATAATATTCGTCACGGTTCACAAATAAAGTTGTACTAAAAGTGATGGGTATACTTAATTTATGCGTTTAAACAAAGAGGAGTGAAAGAAAACGCCTAGGGTAGCCTGCTTTCACCTAAACAGGCTTCAGAGAACACTAAAAGGATGCTAACCAGGTAAGCTGGAGAATGAATTCAGCATTCTTAGAACAGACACATAGCCCTGTGGAATAAATTTATGCAAATGTAAGGATGAACTTAAAGGAAAGATATAAACACTAACTGCTTGTCAGTTATTCCGATTCCCACTGCAGAAAAAAACATGGTGCTTTCAAATTGCTGACATTCTAGTTTTTGGTAGGAGTGAAACCATCTGCATCCAAACTACCAGTCCCATTCTGCGCACTGCAGTGATAACTTGGTTGGAAATCCATTCTAGTAATCCAGATGATAGGGTGCCGGACTAATATTTCATAGGCTTCTTACTAGGATCTGGGTAAGACCCAGATTTATATTCTGTTTTCAGTAGTCACCCATTACATCAGTAACAGCTCTCCAACCCAAGATCCTCTGAAACAACTTAACTATCAACTAGTAATATTTACAGTGTGTCGTCATTCTCATTGTATACATATTCAATGAAGTCAACTGAGGGATAGCTGGAAGACATTTACATCACCCTATGAGACAAACGTTTTAGGCTTTGGTTGCCAGCTCACTGAAATCTAGAATTTATTAAAACATCTTTGTCACAGACATTGAGAGAAATATTATTCTTTTACACTGTATGTAAAAATAAGAGCTGGAGTTTTGGTTACCGACCAGTCAATTATTCAATAAAAATAACTTCTATAACTGGCCAAGCACATCTGTATTCCGTCTTCACTTGTTTAGCCACATCTCTTCATATACGTGATAAAATCGAAATTTCTCCGCGCTATCAAATAATTTTATTGTCTCATATTCCAATTCCCATGTGAAATAAAATTAAACAAATTTTTACCCTTGAGAAACATATGACAATATTTAATTAAGAATTTTGAAAACTGTAAGAAATTTTATTTTGTCTCATAAAATATTTAATAAAGAAGGAGTATAACTTTTTATAAATAACAAGATTCCTAATGATGTGTAATTTTGAATATTCGAATAAAATGTTTGTCGCCTTTTTTTGAAGTGTCGTGTTAATTTAATTGTCCTAGTTTTCAGTTTCAGCTAGAACTTAGTGCTCTGAAAATTATGTAAAATCTGAATAAAAACTGACATATTTATTTAAAATTGTTGCGAAATTTTTAGGGTCTTTCTGAGGTTTAATGTTCCTACAGTTTGATTTAATAGGTATTACATTATCATCATTCCCTTGGATACTGAGTAGAATATTAAGCTTTAACAGTACGTCTCTATTTTGTCAGTTTCTTTTCAGTCTCTTTAGATAGCTCCACAATCCTCCCTTTTGCTTCCATCTGTTCTTCACACCATCTCTTCAATTCACTCTCATACCCACATCGAAGTTGTCGTTCTACATTTAGGTTAAATTTGGGGACCTGCCGCCCGATATCATCCAGTGGTCTCTTCAACGTTTGTCCAATCTATCTCCATTTTCTTTGAGATATTTTTGCTGGGTAATAGGTTCTTGATTGGCTGGTTCCTCGAGTTTCTCGTTGCTAATTCTTTTTGACCGGCCATCTGCTTTTCACTATGGAGTGAAAGCAATTGTTGATAAGAGTTTGCAATAGCCTGCTGGAAATGCTTTTCGTGAATCACCAAGCTACTGGTCAATAAAGAAGAAGTGGCTTAATATTGCTGTTGATCGATAAGGGCACTGGTGTAATTAGCCCTAGTCATAGAGTGAAAATTTACCAACAGTCGTCCAGCTTTCTTTAGAACTCATTGTTATTACTTCGAAAAGACGGACTTTATACACCAATGATTTTAGGTTCTTTTAGTGTGGTTTTGTGATTGCTAAGCATAAGTCAATATTGTGAATTCCAAACGCAGAGGTAGAAGGAGGAGTAGAGTTTACTAATTTGATCATCAAATTGTAATTTCGCGCTGAAGAACTACTGCCATACAGTTTTTACAAATCACTTAAGTTTTCGAAGTCATAATCCATATATAAGTGAGACTTCATTTTCAAATAACCTTGTTGCCTGATCATCAAATAAATGACTAAAAGATGTTTATCCAAACAGGAAGAAGAATTGTTCATGCAAGCATGGTAATTCAACGAAACATCAGTTGGTTTACAATATGACATGAATGAAATGAACACTATAGTCAATTCAACCACCACATCTGTTACGGTCAGAAGGAAGTGTGGAAACTGTTTCTTGACGAGAGGACAAAAATCATGGTAAACTGTTTTCAGACTGTTTTTCAGTAAAGGGTCGGCAGTTAAAACTCAAGTGAAGATGAAACATGCGTGGTAACGATTCTGTGGAAGCCGAGTTTTCTCAATGTCATTGGTGATTAGTATAATTATCTGAAAAAACTACATTAGCTTTTAAGTTTCTGGCTGTCAAAATTGGACTTGTTTGGATAATAGAATGATCAGTTGGTTTATGCTTTGAAAGAAATATTGAATTGCATGTGAATTAAAATCATTTCAGACCCTGGAAGCAAATTTTTCTAAGTCATGTGACTTGACAACAAAGCGGAAATTGGAAAAAGAGAATATAAAATTATACTTATTGTATGGTTGAGGTGTTCCCATTAAAATGCATGTTCGCTTGAATTACAGGAAATATGTGGTAAAGACAAAACTATGAGGTATAAACACAGAGGACTAATTTCAACAGAAGAGCTGAAAGATTTAAAGATATTTTTAAGAAGAGACATTCGAAAACCACCTTCTAAAATCTGCAAAACAAAAGCTGTATATTTCCCTTTCATCCACAGTACGCCTTACAAATCCCGGAAACTCAGTTATTTCGCATACCAAGACTGAAGAAAGAAACTAGGTGTGAAATGTTTTATTGTTCAGTACGTAATTACATTTCACCAGACTGTAAGAGGTGAACCAGTGATTCAGTAGTGGAACACTCACCAACCATGCGGTTGGTCCGGAGTTCAGTTGCCTGTCAGAGCACTCCTAGACCACACTGAGCTAGTAGTAAGGCTTGTAAAGTGAGAAGGGTGTGTTTGAGACTAAAAACTCCACCCCATAAAAAGAAATACCCGTACTACTGTAAAAAAATAAATACACCTAATGAGAAGTTGTCTTTGATTAAGGCGGGGGTTAAATGAGACTGCTTGTATTAGTTGATACTGTCAAATGTCACTTTGAGGGAGGTCTCTTTAAATCACTTGTTTACCTTAACTTCTATCCGGTGCAATGGACAGACTTTTCTCCAATTCGTTTTTTGATTGACCAGTTAAGTCTAAGGATAGCAACATGCACCTAAGCAAATTTTAGTTAGCTTTCAAACTAATGTTTTACACTCTCGTAGGAAATGAGAAAGATTTATCGTGCGTGATTAAATTCAGCTGGATCTCACATGACACACTAATGACTAATATGTTGCTTGAATATTCTATACGAAGATTACATTTTTTGCAGTAAAATACACTGAGAATTCTATAATATGTATAAACATACTGTGTAGAATAAAGTAATTACTATTATTGTTATCACTTTACTTTTGACACAAGCTATTTCAAATAAATCCATTTTACTGTTATTTGCAATGCACTTTATTCAATTTAATCATTATCATTTGTGATAGTTCTTTCTTGAAGCAGTTAAATCAGATTCAGAACATAGGCATTTGAAAGCCAAATCACAGATGAATAGTTTCACCAATGACTGCCTTGACAAGTCACAACCATGGATTCTAGTAGGAAATATAAGTTTATTGCTACCATTTCTTACTGAGCACAACTTCAATAGCTCAGAAAACTCCAAAATAAAGTGCGTTGTTAATAAAAAAATGGGTTGTTCCTTGTGATTATTGAAGGTACCGTCATTTGGATGAATCACTCATTGAATTCATAGTTACTCTGTTGGATCTGTATCTGTTATTAATGGAAACGAAAAGGATTTGATTACGTAAAGAAAATTGACTTACTGCATATACGAAGTGATAATTCATGTATTGGTTCTCAGGAATTTGACTGGTTTCAGGATTTAATCATGAAATGACATCAGTTTGGGGACCAGTAAGAAACCTGGGAGTACTGGATAGCTGTTTCATCCTAGTTCGCGACTCTTCACAGTACGCACCCACCACCATGGTTCGAATCTACTACCTTCTGGATACAGGGTGAACATTAAGCCACTAAGAGCCGAGCCCATGGCCAACCCATGAATTCCAACTCCTGCCGACTCACGATAATGCGTGACCACCAGCGAATATCATCGGCGAGTACTTTTTTAAATATTGTAGGTGAACAGCCACCATCTTCAGAAAATTATTTAAGTTACGACACTTCTAAATATTCTGAAGGTACTTTCGTGATTCATATACGAGAAGCGATTCAGAATGATTTACGTACTTTTTGATGTGGTTTTGTTCTCTGAGCTGGATGGTTAGTTTGCGAAGCTTTCATCACCTTACTGGGTGACATCTTCAGCGCATACTTCAATTTGAAGTGAGCTTTCAGATTTCTCCACGAGTTTATTAATCATCTCTCCTGGTGACCTTGGACGTGATTGGTTGTTTGTGTGTGTTTTCACACCTTCTAGGTTATTTGTATTGGAACCGGTTGTTTCTTTGACTTGAACTTTGACCCTTTGTGTGTGAAGTTTCTTTCTTATTGGTTGATAAATTTTGTCTATCTCGATGTGTCTATTGATTGATGATTCACTGGAATGCCAAGCTTCTAAAAATTCCCTAGCATTCTTGTTATTTCCTTTGTCTAATATTTGAACGTTGTCCCAGTCGAATTGATGTCCGTGGTTGTCTGTGTGTAGTGAAATGAGGGAGTGGATCAAACCCAAGATTTGGATACGCTACGTCGACGACACATTTGTAATAATCAAAAGAAACGAATTAGGTAAAACTCACAACTTAATAAACAACGTCTTCAACGACATCAAATTCACAAGAGAAGAGGAATCCGAGAACAAAATACCATTTTTGAACGTCTTAGTCAGGCGAACAACTACAGGAGAATTAGAAACTCAAGTTTATAGGAAATCAACTCACACAGACCAAATACTGAATTACAACAGCAACAACCCAATAACACACAAAAGGAATTGCATACAAACACTATTCAAGAGAGCGAGGACTCACTGCAGCACTCCCACCTTAAGGAAAATTGAAAAAAAGTATCTCATGGACGTCTTCCAAAAGAATGGATATCCACGGAATTTCATCAAGAGACATATACCCCCAAGCCAACCTTCCAAAGCAAAAGCCACCAAGGAGAACACAAAGAAAATTGCCTTACCATATATAAAAGATATCTCAGAAATCACTACAAGACTCTTCAAACCTTTAGGAATTGACGTCGTACACAAACCAACAAAGTCGCTGCACTCAATTCCATGTCAACCAAAAGACTCAACAGCGAAAGAAGACAAAACCAACATCATCTACAAAATAAACTGTAACAACTGCGAAAAACACTACATTGGCCAAAGTGGACGTCCCCTTCGTCTTCGTATCCACGAACATAAGTTAGCCGTCAAAAGACATGATATCCACTCCCTCATTTCACTACACACAGACAACCACGGACATCAATTCGACTGGGACAACGTTCAAATATTAGACAAAGGAAATAACAAGAATGCTAGGGAATTTTTAGAAGCTTGGCATTCCAGTGAATCATCAATCAATAGACACATCGAGATAGACAAAATTTATCAACCAATAAGAAAGAAACTTCACACACAAAGGGTCAAAGTTCAAGTCAAAGAAACAACCGGTTCCAATACAAATAACCTAGAAGGTGTGAAAACACACACAAACAACCAATCACGTCCAAGGTCACCAGGAGAGATGATTAATAAACTCGTGGAGAAATCTGAAAGCTCACTTCAAATTGAAGTATGCGCTGAAGATGTCACCCAGTAAGGTGATGAAAGCTTCGCAAACTAACCATCCAGCTCAGAGAACAAAACCACATCAAAATCATCCACCTGAGCTACAAATCTTCTCTATCATATCTAGATTTACGTTCTACTGATTATCATTTCGGACATTACAGAAAACAACACACATAGTTATACTACTTTTATTGTTAATAAGTAATAACTATCGGTTTACAAAATGTTTTCATGATAAATATGATCTTGATATTACCAATTAAATCCTAGTTCTCATGACTTCTTCTCCATATGTATCCATCCCTTACACTGCAAGTGCATATGCAGTCACAATACAGTAGACATTTTTATTCTCCCACTTCACAGTACACCCACCTGTAAACATGAATAAGAAATGAAAGCTTAACTGTATGAAATTATATAATTGACACCATATAATATATGCGTATAAATTTCCAGTAGGTTTGACTATTTGACATCAATGTCATAAGTCCGTATAAAATTATCCAATCTAATCTAATTTGTAATCACAGTTAACCTATGTTGTACCGAATTGAAATGTTACAATCATATATAATTTACCATTGGTCGATATCAGCAGTAATAAGCAAGTCCATCCGTTGGAGTGGAATAGTCGATAGATGTTTCTATATGTTTCAGTCACTAGCTTTTAAGATATACTTTTATTTCAGTAAGCATGGATTTAGTTACTTTATTAACAAGTCCTTAATTTGAACAAAGAAAGAAGTAAGATTGGAACAGAATAATCTGGATCCGTTCGTTGGTTCTCATCAGCTGCGTACAAACTGAATTTTTTTCTATTAACAACAAAAGTGTACAATTTTTAACAAACCTTTGTCCATTAGCAAGCGTAGTGTCAGAGCATCATAGTAAAATAAGGCGTTGAGATTTACAGGGTGCCTAAAGTGTCACAACATACATATATATAAAAATGATCTTCTCTTATCTAATTACGTAACTATTGCTAATTTTCTTTTGTTACCACCCCAATAACACAACAGTTAGTAAAAATTTTTTCAAGAAACTCTCTCTACCAATATATATATATGTATGTTGTAACACTTTAGGCACCCTGTAAATCTCAACGCCTTATTTTACTATGATGCTCTGACACTATGATTACTAATGGACAAAGGTTTGTTAAAAATTGTACACTTTTGTTGTTAATAGAAAAAAATTCAGTTTGTACGCAGCTGATGAGAACCAACGAAATAAAATGGATCCACATTATTCTGCACCAATTTTCTTCTTTCTTTGTTCAAATTTATAATAAGAAATAATTGTATGAAAGTCCTTAATTGACAGAAGATTAGTAGCTCGTTGAAGAGTCTCTTTTCGGCGAATTCGTTTTCACAGCTGTACAACCGCAAATACATGGTTGTTTTGTATGTGTGTGTGTACATTAAATTTGCCAAACGAAAATACAACTAGTAAGTTTTTGGTGGAGTTACATAATACAAAAGAGTTCAGAGGAAGTGGATGTTGATGTAAGAGTGTAGTAACAAAAGTGATGAGTTGTCACAAATGATTGTTAAAGCCATATTATACCTAAGGAGTAGTGGTTGGCATATTCTCGGATAACTCAAATGCATACATGACTACTAAAAATTTATCCAACTTTCATACACAGCAAACTTTCTCAATGGTCTAGCATTCTTACCATCTTTGGAATCATCCCAGTAGCAAGAAGTGGTACTGTAAATTCCAAAGGCAGACTTTTGTACTATTGTACAGTTAACTATAAAAATAAAAAGTATATTTTACGCATAATGTGAAACAATCATTCCTACCAATATACTTGAATGATTTGCCTAGTTTAATTAATCCACCCCGACAATTTTCCACTACACTTCTCGCCCAGTCTTTTGCTGCATCATTTGAAAATGTACTACTTCCGATGATATTTTTAACACACTGGAATTAATTACATGAATAAGAGTAGTAAAACAATTGGGAATTTTCTCACTCACCTTGTTGATAATGGTTTCCACCTCATCCTTTTCAAATTTTGACTATGATAATGAAGAAATATTAAGTGTTAGTTCCGCTTAAATACACTTTTTTGGAATGTGAGACAAATGTATTTCTAAAGGTTATGATTTTATGCATATTTTAGTACATATTATTCCACATTAAATAGCATTTTTTATGCAGCACAGAATACAAAATCAGGCGTTTAGTAACATTAATAAAAGTATTTATCAAGAAAGACAAAACATGCAAATAACCTAATTATCTATAATATTTAGACTTATTTCAGATAGTGAATTCACGTACTAAAGGAGGCCAGTAATGACGTATGTGATTGTGGCTCTTGATAATGGGAGTTCAAATCTCAAAGGTGACATAATTATTAAAACGGGTTGAATCTACTTCTGGATGGTGAGTGCCAAGAATTACGAAGCAGATTAAATCCCAACATCTCACTTCAACTCCTGGCTATGCTGGATTTGACAAGAACATCACAAGTTGGTTTACACGTTCAATTTTTACTGATAGAAAAAAAGTTATTTAGGACTTTAGTAATCAAAAGTTTTATGTACCACTTGGTGGGAAGTAAAAGTGATGGGAAAACTGCCATCCACCAAACAGCCCTGATTCATCAGCCTCATAGTTATGTTGACTTTGATAGGTTTGGCGACACGCAATCATCTTATGGTCCTAGTTAAAATTAATTAATGGAATACAACATTATATTTCACAGCGTAGAATACATTTTTAAGTTAAACGTTTTCTGGTGAATAAATATTGATAGAAGATTCGGTTTCTTAATCTCCCGTTTTAAAAAAGAACATACTTTGTCACAAATATGTTCAGTAAAATTGGCTATTTAGCGTTTTTCTTGTCAAAGTCCCATTATAACTCCTTTGGGCTTGCAAAATGACTTAAGATATGGGAATAATTTATTACGCGTTTAAGTATTTAGTAAATGTTTCTTCTATTTAAGCTGTCATACATATCTTATAATAATGATGGTTTAAAGTGGCATTTTCAGCATTTGCTGCATCATTGCACCTAATTTTATTTAATAACATTAGAAACAACTATCAAAATAATACTACAGGATTGTTAATGGCATTTCTTATTTGGCATTTTCAGTGACTGTGAAGTCACTGTCAAAAGAATTGTAAATAATAATAATATTGTAAGCTAAGATTATCAGTTAATTGAGGTAGTTTCACCACAGATTTCAAATAGGAGATAATAAAAGAGACAATCATTCTGCTAACAATATAGTAATTCATAGGTTTTGCGCTTAGCATCGTCACTACCGCGTAGAACACTGGTGAGATGTGGTGTTGTTGAGTTCTTATACTTGGTAGGACGAGTTCTGCTAGATGAGCTACACGAGGAGAGTTGAGAATAGAGGCAGTGTCGAGCGATAGACAATGTGGATTTAGACTATTTCTCGCATGAGTATAAATGTCTATCAACTAATTTAGAGACAGACTGACTAAGCTGCACACCACCTACCCTACTGACAACCTTTAATGCCTTTGTCAAAATGACATAATTCCTTTTCAGTAGGCCGACATAGACTAAGGGAGAGCGGTAAAGTGCAATAGGTAAGATAGGAGAGTTAACAAATCGTAAAAGTAGAGGTCGAGTGACTCTATATTGTCTTAACTTCTTAATATAGTAGATTAAACGGAACATTTTTTGGAGATCGACAAAATACGGGATGGCCAAGTAAGGTCAGGGGAAGGAACTATACCAAGGCGTTTTGTGTTAGACTTAGTTTCTATTTCAGTCCTCTCTATGCTACATGCATCGTGTGTATTAACCAGTCGTTATAGATCTCTTAAGGCGAAGTCATAATCTGGTTAATCTGAATGATTTAACTCAAAACCAGATCTCAGATCGACCTTGGCAGCCTGTCTGAAAGTCGGGCTACCTACTCTTCCTATTCTTCTATCTTGATCAAAAACCCCAAATGAAATGTATCCATGAATAACCCTCTTCCCTGGACAAATTATTATAATTAATTCACTGTATATTGTAACTTCTCACAGGACAAAATAAACTCACAGTCTTGCTTATCACATGGTTGAGTTCTCATAACCCATCTTAATTATACAGTCACATGAGATTATTTCGTTACTTAAGTAAAGCTGCATACAACATTCCTTTATCTCCATTTTATTAAGACTATATGAAAAGCATGCTCATATATTTCTGTTGTTCTCAAAAGTTCAGCTTGTAGTTGCCAATATTTTTTTCTGCAGGGTGAAAACCTGATGAAAACCGACTTGTAAGTTAAACGAAGTATTTATTCCTGGTAAAATTAAGCTAAAGTCACTAAGGGATAACTGTCAAAGAGTTATCCACTCACGTTAAGTCTAAGTTAAGCACTCAACATCTGGAGTAAACAGAAGAAGATTTCATAACAAGGTGTTGATCATCATGCGAAAATTGTTGAGGTTGACGACATGCAGCAATAAAAGCTTTCAACACAAAGTACATCATAAATCAAAGCTCCATACTTGTATTTCAAATCATCTGGAAGGAGTGTTTCATGAATTCAATTTTAAAACTCCACATTATATTTTCTGTGTTCAGCCAAAACGCTTGTCAGTTTAAATGTCAGAATATAAAGTCGTATCCTAATTACGCCTACATAACTAGAAGCTACGATAATAAAAAGATATACACGAGTAGAACCGATCGTGTAATTTCCGAGAAAATCGTAAATGTATAAAAAGACAGTTTCTTAAATTGTAACTAATTCCAGAGAAGAGAAGCAGGCATGAAATAATTCACAGTAAAACCACTTTTTCACCTGTTACCAGCCGGTAATTCATAATGGTACATAGGAGAATGTCAATCCAAGTGAAAAACATCCAATACAATGTTTATTATAAAGGATATACTCAGTTGCATGACGTTTATCGCATCACTTTAAATTTCGTTATAGGTGCATTCAGAAAATTTTCATTACTCAAGTAGAAATATGCAATATGATTTTCGAACGCGGAATATAATAAAACAGATGCATGTTGTCAACGCTTTGAACGCGTAATATTATATGCAGTTTCATAGTTCATTATTTTCCTATGAATAAATTAATCATATTATTAGTTCTAGTTCTCTGATAGCACTCGATAAGTCATGACTTTAAAATATTGAATGTACCATTTCTGTCTTGTGGAATAAATGATTTGTATTCTCAACTGAAATGAATCACTTACAAGAACATACAACATTATAAATAAACAACTTCTAACTGTTCACCTCAGCGTGAAGCAACGAGAAAAGGACCTTAGCTTCCCATGTAATTGAAGGTGAGAACGGTTACTCGTCGATGAAGACATTGCGAAGTGGTCGCGCTTTGTCATGAATTGGCAAAAGTTAGAATTCATGGGCCATTGGATTGGGTCCCAGTGGCTTAATAGTTTACTAACTCGCCTTGTAACCAGAAAGTCCTAGGTTTGAACGCTGGCGGTGGGTACGTACTAGTTAGGAATCCCAAACTAAGACGAAACAGCTGCCTAGTACTCGGAGGTTTTTCAGTGGTTCTATAACTGATGTCAGCCCACAATGAAGACCTCCAACCAATCGAACAAAATCCCTACGAAAATCAATACTTAAAAATCATCTGATTAAATCAGTTTTATACAGATTTCAACTTTAAATTAGAATTTAGTTAAATTACAAGTTAAGCTAGATTGAAAATATTCCTTATTAATTTTAAAATGTTACAATAATACTTACATCTGTTGCTTCATTCCCATTATGTAATTCTGACATACCCATCTGGAGGCTTTAGTAGTGAAGAGTAATGCACTCTAATTTTAAGCGAAGTGAATATTTTCACGAATTTATCTAGCTGAAGTAATATACATTTCTAGAAATTGACCTTAAATTTTAATTGGTTTCTTTTATTCAGCTTGCAAATACTAAATGTAATTGCATACTTCAACTTGACTACTTCAAACAGCGTAAATTCACATGACTACAGATTGGAGAAAAGCAAACGCATTTCCCCCCATCTCCAAAAAAACAAAAAAAAGAATTCCATGAGTTTAGTTGATATTCACAAATCAGCAATTACATTTTTAATACTCCTTATTCATTGTTGAAAATTGATTGTACTTGAAAAAAATATATATAAATATATATGTGTGTATTATACATGATTATTTAATAAGATATGAATATTTTCAGATCAATATAACTGTCGAATATATGCTGAATCGTGTTATACATACCTACTAAGCACATACAAAATAAGCCAATTTTAGTGTAGAGAGAGAGCTAAATAAAAACGAATGAACTTTTCTTTGAATTATGATTAATATGCTTGTATATAGGCTATAATATAGCTCTCTCTCTATTCTGCGATAATCTTGAAGCAGTAACTCATATTAATTCAACTTATTTAATCTTTAATCAAGTGAATTTCAAAAAGAAAGTTTTATATCACAAATTTTATTTGGAGTTCAGTAAGTTTATTTTAAATCCATTATGCTAGATGATAGGGACTGTCAAGACAATATATTTCTGAAGTCGTCGGTTCCATAAATCACAAACATAAGAATGCAAAGCTAGTTTATCCACCTGTAAACACCATGGCCACTAAGTGCTTAATGAAATAAATATGTGGTTGAAGTAGTGGGTGATGACTGGAGTCGCAGCAGAATTCCAACCAGTGGCCTTTAAATAGCACGTAAAACCCTCGACAGGCACCATTTTTAAACACTTCGTTGTCTGTTCGTCACTACAACATTTCATTTGCGCAATTAGGACAATGTTTAGAAATTGCAGTGAGTTGTTTATCCGAGGAAAGAATGAAATCTACATGATGGTTATTGCCAGTATGAATTGCTTGAAAACACCCACACCAATTGATAGAATTCGATAGATTGAACAGATTAATCTATAGGATAGATGACTATTTACATTCTCTCGTACACAAGTTGCACAGAAGTATCACCTGGTTGTTCCGCTTTAACTATCGCATATAATTTGAATTTTGGCTGGCTACCTGCCTTTTTAAATGAAGCAAAGAATCTTAAAACAATCTACCTCATAGCTTAAAATACAAACACAGAATTTCATCCGAAACCCTTTTTAATAATTATTTTAACCAAAGTTCTGTGTTAAATTCAAAAGTTGATGTTCTCTAAAGAAAACCTTCACCTAAAACCATAATCAGTAAACAAAATCATCTCTGCATGACGTTAAACTTTATTTTTTTATTTAAAAATGCTGATTCGATAGGTTGAAGAACGTTCATTTTCATCTTCACAAATGTTTTATTAAAGAGCACTGTTTCTTAAATGACTATAAAGCATAACACAAACGTCAGTGTGTCAAAATACTACTGAAAAAGGGACTCAATACACAAATTTTCTTTATAAAATTGAGAGGTATATAAATCATGTTTTGGGATTTTCACTTCACAAGCGTAGTCGACAAGAATTAACGTACTTCATATTCATAGCAAGTGAATTAATGAAACCTGTTTTATCTGTGACGACTGTATAAGACTTAGCAACGTGTTTTACATTTTTAATAATGCGTATATATATGCGGGTGTTGAGTCTACTCTAGACGTAGCTCAAAACCAACTTTCTTATTTCCCTAGTCATATTTATTTGAAATTGGTCAATATGATATAAATCAAAGGAACTCACATGCAGTAAGATGCTGACTCATAGACGGGGTTGAGCAACTCCTAGCATCCGCTTATAAGCGTAAAATACAGGTAATTGCATTGGTCTCAGTTTAGAGATCGTTGCAGTAATCACACCGCAAAGAACAAATACTACACATGATATAAGTTTAGGGATCTGAGAAGCATCGGTGCATCAGTGGTTCAGCAGTAGAACGCCAGCCAACCTGAGTTCTGGGTTCGGTGGTCTGCCGACGAGCTTCTTAATCTCGCTGAGCCGCTGGTAAGGCTGGTAAAGGCTAATAACCTCTCCGCGTAGGCATAAAGCCACTACCAAGAAAACTTTAAAGCCCTAGCTTAAAACCCTATGTTTCGTTCTATAAGTTTGGGAATAAAATAATAGATAATAAAAAATAAATCCAAGTGGGATGCACAATTTTGAAATGATGGAAGGGATTCGTGGTTCAGGTAAATGACACTGGTGTATCTGTGCTCAGTGAACTAGAACGCTTTGAGGTCTAAACATTTATTGCCTTTCTACACAAAAACCGCAGCTCAGACTTCAATATACAGCTGATTAGACCAACCAGATGAAGGACTACAACCACATCAATGAACAACTTAATGATTTTCGAAGCAAGTCACTTTACGTTGGAAGAAGAATTTTATACGCTCACATAACTAGCTGACGTACAAGTGATCAACCACATCCAAACATCCCAATTAAAGAAACCATACACTGTGACACAAAAATGTCTGTTGCTTCGGATAAATTGTATAACGTGTTATTTATACTGTCATTAGTTACCCCGTACTTACTGTTCAAATTGGAGTCACGCAACTTCCTGCACATTATCTGATTTGTAATTGAAGGCACATGAGGCAGCAAAGAGATCACTCTGCGTAACGTACCTTAAAAGCTGCACAGTTATTTAGACGGTTTGTACAAACAATGTAGATTTACAACAGAGGTCATAGGTTATTTTCGCTAAATAATAATAATGTTTTATTCAAAACAATAAATTAAAGTGCATCAGTGGTAACTGTGCTTGAAAATTTGAGAAATACCTTTAAGTGGTCGAAAGGGCTGACAAATAATTAGTTGAGTCGCAAATAATCGTTGAAGGCAGTCGATAAGAAACAAACAAAGTATTGAAAATTAGTTTTAAAAAACATAAATCGGTTTACACACAGCTTATTAAACAGTTTTAAGGAGAACAAAGAGAGCTGAAAAAAGAAAAGAGTTAGTAATAAGACTATGGTAGTAAAAGAGGCAGGATAAAACATTGTCGAACATAAAGTTCAGGTCTCTCCCTAAGGGTTGCTAAATCTTCGGTTTCATGAAGTTGTAGGCAGAATCCTTTTGAAATACTTGATCATGCTTTGTATATGACTCTGAAGGAAGTCTCTCCTGATGCCGCATGACCAGAAGTAATAATACTTTTAAAAATTGAGCTATCGACTGTTCTACATTCTCATTTTGGTAACCATGATGGTAAATGTGCATGAGCACTTCAAGACAATGTTCTGCTAGTATTGCCTATGTACTTAGCTCCACAGAAGCAAATGAATCAGAAGATGCACACTGAAGCTGCCAAAGGCGGGATCTTGTCCTTGACATTTTGTGATTAAGAGCGTGTGTGGAAAGGTGAGGCACAGAGGTGCGGCAAAGAATGTTCTTGAAATTGCTGTCAGCAAGTGGCTTCGGAGGACCTCACTAATTATGTTTCACTTGAATATCAGACTCAAAATAAGTTGTTTCTTCGACAAGTCCAGGTTTTGAGGACTAGGCGTCTTTATTAATCTTGGTGGTCTGCCTAAATTTGGGCTGCCTAAAAATTCCATCGATATTTCATTGAAATTATCTCTCGTTCACTATGTTTATATCTGATAAAATGTTACCTTTAGGTACATTTTTTGTACTCTGGCGAGTATTCATGTGTTTACAAGTAGCTGATTCGCAAGGTTCTAGTTTTCGAGAGAAAAAACATAATCGTGGGTTGGGGTGTATTGCAGCGCAAGAGGTAGCTTTTCAGAGGTTGTGTCCTCGGTTCGCAGAATTGATTCCTGAACATTTTCATATTGCCATTCAACCAAATTATATGCATTTACCGAAGAAGAAAAAGAGGGGAAGTCATAATTTATTGGTTTGCGCTTGATGTCAGCCAGAAAAGTTTCACATGGTCTACTGTCTCCTGATATTTTATTTGAAGATCCTGGAGAAAATATCATGTAACAACATATACTGGAAATTTTGCACAATATACAAACGCTGTACAAAATAAAGTTACTATTAATAATATATTAAGATAATTTTCAGTGAAGAAGGTTGGATATCCATTTCTGATTACAGTTTTCTGAAGGGTCGCAATTCCTTATTCACTGGGTCTTCGGTGAATATGTAATAGATTCTCATCTTCAGAGAGGTGCTAAAATTCCTTTTTCTTCTCACCGGGAAGGATGTTTATTTGTATCAGTAGCTTAGTGAAAAGCTTTGTGAATGCGAAAGATTTTTAAAAATTCTTTTTTGATGTACGGATTTTTTGCCTATGAGATCGTGTAAGTATCATAGAAGTGATCAGAAAATATAGGACGTCCACGGATTTGATAAACTTACGTATTTAAGGGGTACACTGATGGATGTCACTGATGTCTATCAAAGCTCTTATTCTGTTCTTACATTCATTAAAGTGATATAATCATCCAAGCGAAATCACAATATGAATACATAAGTATGTAGGATTTTATCATGAACTGACATCGGTTAGAGAACTACTGGAAAACCTAGGAGTACTAGGAAGCTGTTTCGCCCTAGTTTGGGACTCGTCGTCCGTACACACCCACCGCCATGGTTCACACCCAGGACCTTCTGGTTACAAGGTGAGCTGGTAAACCATTATGCCACTAGGACCCGATCATGATGGAATCCCGTAAGCAATCAGTCGAATACCTACAAACCAATACTTGAAAAACATATGAATATACTTGTTGAAACAATTTGGAAGAATGTTGCGTTACAAATTCAATAAACAAACCAAATTTATGAATATTCAAATCTTTGGTCTTTTTTCTCCAACTAATAATTTTATGAGGAGAACTCTATATAAGAAAAATTTAAATTAGAAATATTCTGAAATGTATTGTACAATATTATTCATGTGTTTAAGTAACAGCTTCAAAATAAACTGCTTACTGAAAACAATATTTGTTCATCAAGATGATGCTTTCATTTAAATTCTAGAATGTTGAACTAAAAAATGTCAAGTAACTATTACAATTTTGTTCATTATTTCTTCTTGAAGGTGTTATACTGATGTATTATTGGAAAAATACAAGTTTTTATAGACTCTAAAATCCACTGGACTGCGTGCATTATCACGGCTTACTACCTTAGTGAAGGAGGTGGAAACGGGAACTGATGGCTGAGTAAAGCTAAATTCAAGCGGTAAATACGGAACAAATTGAGCTCCTAGAATATCACTGGATGGTTTCATTCAATAAAACTTCAAAATTTACAGTCAAATTTATTGATCCCGTAAAATGTTGTTAAAAAGCTGGGATACAATGACAAAACAATGTGTTATCACCATTTTTCAACTTAGGCGTCTGGATATTTTGTGTAGCCACATTTTAGTAAATCTTGATCATACTTTTAAAGAATTTCACGCTCTTTCCAAGTTTAGAAGAAAAACTATCTAAAAAATTCATTAGTTGCGGTTGGAAAGATAGAGATATAGAAAGATAGCTTGGAGAGTTACCTAAGCACGGAAACATGTTTACGTCTATAATGTTCTACGTCTCCGAACGACAATCAATGAATTTACAGTGGCAAGATTGTATTTCTTCACTGATTTCTGATTATCTAGTACATCGCTTAAATTCATTTCATGTCATTCAAAAAGTTTTATATGTTTGTTTCAAGTTTGATCACAGATTGGTGTTAGTCGAAGTACCATTGGAAACCAGAGAATACTAGAAATCTGTTTCATCATAGTTCGAGCGTCACTAGCAGCACACACCACCCAGGGTTTCGAGTCTAGGAAGTTCCAGTTACAAGGCAAGCTCATACTCCATTCAGACACTGATATCCAACCCAGTGGTCCATGAACTCTAACTTCTGCCGATTCGTGATTTATATTTCTTTAAACAATATTACACTTAGTCAGGTGCATGGTTGCTTCGACGTTTAGCATTAACTCAGCAAAAATTAACTATCCCTATAATCGATTGACTTATCGTTACAAATCACTTGTATGTCTCAGTACTAGATCGACTAGACAAGTTCTATCAATATACTAGACACTTTTCTTAATAATTCGTTCGTCTCCATTGATGATGATGCTGTGAACAGCAGCAGTTTCTAGGGGAGCGTTTTCTTTTCATCTGTCTTTCTTTCGGATATACCACGCAATGTAACCGTGAGTTGGGGCTATATGTTAGATATACGAACTGAGAATTTAATTTTTATCCTGAAACATTCTTATTTCAAACAGACTTAGGCTTTAAAAGAATCCATTCTTTCATTACATCTTGCCAGTTGAAAGTACTATTGATATAAGAATAAAACTTGTGCACTGTCGTAGAATGTAATTCCATTATGAGTAAATTTTGTTTAGCAGTCGATGTATAAAAAATCATATAATTCAGAAATATTTACGTCTACGTACTCCAATTACTTCAAGCAAAATAACACCAGCCGCCGAAAATGTCAGTAGATTATGTCTAAGAGAAGAATTACATCGAGTTACTGTGAAACTAAATAATATACGAAGAGGAGTTGAAAATACTGTTATAAACTACAGAGACTCAGTCGAATACACATATAAGATTCTAAAGTATAGATAGTTTTTCTTACAAACATAAGATGTTTACAACGCTATTTCAGCATAAGACTAAAGATGTTTTTCCTTTTCGTAAAATATACAATGAGCAAACACACATTTATATCTACTTTATTCTGGTCTAGAATTAAGTGTATAAATATAAACCGGAAATATTTCTCTCACTCATTCCTTAAATTCATGCATTTTGTCATAAGTTCCCATGTATTATGGTTAACTCAAAACCACAAAGTTTAGTCTATAGTATTCAGGCAAGAATAATCCATTTAGAATCTTGTTACACACATTATTATAGCTTCTTATACAGAAAAGTTAAGCAGTACCCTCAAATTTCACCGGATCTCATTTAAATGAAGTTGAGTTATATTCGATTTTTACTAAACATTTGTTCATCCTTTATCCAAATAGTAATGTGACAATCTAAATTTATTTGTGCCTAAGGGAGTACCTCCAGGATGGATCTAGGGGAATCGCTAGATATTACACTTATAGTTTACCAACTAAATACGTTGGGCTATCGAGGCCAACAGGATAATGAGTGGTTCCATATAACGATTATATCATGAAAATTGAATAGTTCAAGTAAATATTCCCACCACCTTACTTTTTCTGCACTATTAATTCTTCAATAGTTTTAATTTTGTGAAATTTGTTTTAATTTTCGAATTATAGTTTGCATAGACTTGATCAGGTTTATGCTGGATCAGTAGCTGACACCAGTCAAAGAACCATTAGAAACAAAAGAGTACTCAACGGCTATTTCGTCATAGTTTGGGACGCGACAAAGCCTATAATTCACAGGCTCTTGGATATAGTCTCAGTGGCTGAAGAGCTAAGAAGCTGAACATATTTTGGTTCTCGGTGGAGTCGCGCGTAAGTATTGACGAAGTGTAACAAACTACGACAAAACAACGATCCACTACTCCATTCTTCTGAATGCTTATCTAACTAATATCAATCTGTTACCGAACTGTCTCCGACTGTCTTTCGAGTTATAAAATAATCACGAGTCCACTACGACACCTAGATTGCTGTTAATGAATCAGAATTTTATTTAAATCAAGCGTTAGATCGAAACATTCTTATTTCGAGTAAAATTTAAATCAATTTTTTACATAACAGCGTACACCACTTATCTACATCAAATGCTAAACAAAACAGCTTTTCCGAGCATGAATGTATAAATACAGGGGAAAAATATTACCATGAATACAAAATAAGTTTTTAAAAGTAATAAATAGTTTGTAGAATCTTGAATTTTTTTAATGGTTATTATTGAATTTGAGACAAATTCTTTCTCGACGAGTCAGCCACTGATTATAAGTTAAAGTGAGATCGCGAATACCACAACGATGCAATGGACATGATTGTTTTCCCATTTCACTTTACAGTTACCTAAAAGTAAGAACATAAATGATTAACAAACAGAGACCAATGACATTAACTTTCATATCTTTCTTCTGAAGGTAAATACACATAAGTTAGTGTGCTTGTGAGAATATCATTCCACTCCGTGAATAGAGATTTTAAGCGAAAGCTGTCGTTATACGTGACTTTGCTCCACAACAATAAACTGTTTTCCTAGTTACATAAAGATAATAGTAAAAACGTTGGCCAAAGAAGACTTTCTGACAATCCATTTTATATAAAACAAAACAGACTGCTGAGTGACGAAGATTTCCAGATTGGTTTCAGGTTGATGAATGTGTTTCTCCCCTTCCCGATTCTCGATTTGACATCCACGTCCGTTCCGACTTCACGTAGTTGAGACGGTGCTCCTTCTCTAGATAAGTGAATGAAGTAACCTCTTCCAAATCCCTCCCGTTAATACTAATTGGCGCTGGATGTTACTGCTGTTGTTGTTGTTGTTGGTTGGTTATTTTCACAACCTCCGTCTTGTTCACCTATGTTCACCTGGAGTCCTGTCTTCACTGTCTGCTTCTTCGACACGTTTGTTGGTTTTAGCTTGTACGTCTTCGATTTTGCGACAGTGACATCAAACATAAATCATCTGTGAAGTCCAGATCTTCTAGGTTCTTCGCATCGGTCCAGGATATCCCTGTCTTCTCGTTTCCCACTGTCTGACGCATAATCCAGTTCACCACAATTAGGAATATCATTGGTGATAATAAGCAAGCGCCCTTGTCTGACTCCTGTGTTTACTCCAAACGTCTTGCTGAGTTTTCCGTTGTGGATGACTTGACATGTTTCGTTGTCGTACAGCCGTTGTGTAAGGTTGATAAATATTCGGGGTACACCGTAGTACTCGAGCAGTTTCCAAATTACTTCACGGTCAACGCTGTCGAAGGCCTTCTCAAAGTCTATAAAGTTGAGGTAGAGGTTTGACCGCCATTCCATGGTTTGTTCTGTGATGATGATGCGCAGAGTTTCAATTTGGTCAGAACATGATTCACCTTTCTTGAATCCAGCTTTTTCTGGTCGGAGTTCTGTATCCAGTGCGTCCTTTAATCTCTCCAGGATGATGCGATTCAGGATTTTACTTGGCGTCGACAGGAGCACGCTTCCTCGCCAGTTCTTGCAGAGTCCTAAGTCGCCCTTCTTTGGTATTTTCCCGAGGTAACGTTTCCTACAGTCTCACTAGTATCAATCACTACATAAAAGAAGTTGGATAAGGTTGGAGGAGTTACGTAATGCGATGTATCATTCGGTAATCATCATCACTGAACTAACTGTTATGTTGCTTTCACTTACACTTTATAAAGTCATGATTTAGGAACTAAAAGCAATACATCTAGATTCTTGGAAAAACAACTTTGCAATGGAGAGGTGAATTGTTTACAGAATACTTCGAATTGTTATTTTACATTTATACTTATACGTTTCTAATTGAGAATAGTAACTGACAAAGAAAATCAGTCTAGTATATAGCTAAACAGTCCCAATTGTTTTAAAACATCTACACATGTATGATCAATTCTATTCCCATCCTTGAATCAAGTCAACCTGTCCCGGATCAGCCTAGCGTTGTTGCAACCCAATTATCCATACCTAACGTGTCTATCTCTGCTTGTTTAATGAACTGTGTGTATGTGTTTTTACCTCGATCCGTTTAGTCAGACAGTTGAACTCATGGCCCAATCAGAGTATTTTGTGAAATGTTATTTTTGCTGACCCATGTCTAACTTTTTGTACTATTCTGTCGAGTTTATCTTATTTATTGATATTCATCTGTATTTTCCTACCTGGTTAAGTAGCAAATTATATTCTATCTTTGTGCCTATGCTCGGTCTATCTCTCTTAAACGCTCTCTGTTTTATGCCATGCCTTACTTGGGTTCATTCTTCTACTGACTGCTTACCTGAACAGTCGTGTCTGGTTCCGGCTAGTTCGCAATTTCGACTTTAACGTTATTCCGCTCTGATAGCGGTTCCTTGCTTTCTGTTAAGCGGTGTGCTTTGTAATCTTGAAACCGTTAAGGTTTGTTGTATATATACATAATTATTGATTTGTTTATTAATAGTACCGTAGAAACAGTGACCGGCTTCTTGTTTGTTCTGGACCGGGATAGCCTTTATCTACGCGTGACTTAATTTCAAGCAATATTGCGCTTACAACACCTGTATCTAAACCAGGCACGTGTGCATCTGAGTATGAATTTCATACAACGATTCCCTTTTATAAATTTGAACAAAGAAAGAAGAAACGCTGGTGCAGAATAATCCGGATCCATTTTATTTCGTTGGTTCTCATCAGCTGCGTACAACCTGCATTTTTTAATAAAATAAAAATAAAAAGTGTACATTTTTAACAAACCTTTATCCATTAGCAAGCATATTGTCAGTATCATAGTAAAACAGGGCGTTGCGATTTACAGAGTGTCTAAAGTGTTACGACATATATATATATATCTTATCACAGAGAAGTTTCTTTAAAAAAGATTAATTAACAGTTGTGTTGCTGGGGTGGTAACAAAAGACAATTGGTAATAGTTATGTAATTAGATAAGAGAAGATCAAAATATCAAAATTTCGGTGCACCTGAGGTCGGATGAGAAGTTGATGATGTATTATAGTGAGCAGAACTCAGAAGATCAAGAAAAATTATCTCTTAAGAAAGTCAAGAGAGAAATAAGGGGAGGGGTGGAGTGAAGAGATAAGCTAACAAAATTAGGAAACAAAGAGTTACTAAGATGTGAGTGACCAGGGTAATTGAAGTCTAAGAATATATATATGTCGTAACACTTTAGATACTCTGTAAATCGCAACGCCCTGTTTTACTATGATACTGACAATATGCTTGCTAATGGATAAAGGTTTGTTAAAAATGTACACTTTTTATTTTTATTTTATTAAAAAATGTAGGTTGTACGCAGCTGATGAGAACCAACGAAATAAAATGGATCCGGATTATTCTGCACCAGCGTTTCTTCTTTCTTTGTTCAAATCTGAGTATGAGTTGTTTTTTGTATTCATTTCCACACATTAGCTGTCTTAACACAATAGGAAAAATATGTAAATATCAACTCACCATCTTTTGTAGTGTCCCAGTAACATGAAGCAGCATTATAAACACCAGGTCCAGGTTTCTGTGTTATTGTACAATTTACTTTAAGAAAAATTAATTTTTTTAATGAAATCATATTACAATTCTGTTATATGCATTTACCAACATATTTGAATGGTTTCCCTAACTTTACTAGATCACTTCGACAAGAGTCGACTATACTTCTTGCCCATTCTTTACTGGATTCATGTGTATATGAACTATTTCCAATGACATTCTGTATGCACTGGAGATAAGAGGATTAGTAGGAAAAAATGGAGGTATGGTAATTCAATTTTGCTTGGTTACCTTTGTAACAATGTTTTCTGCTTCTTCTGGGGAGAATTTAAACTAAAATTGAACCGAATCCAGAAAAAAAGGTATAAGATTAGAGTATTCACCTTGATAATAATCTTCAAATTATTGCCAAACGTTTACTGTAAGTCACGTTCAAACTAGTCTCAGTCAGTTCAACTGAAATAACATTGAATTAATACGAATTCAAGATCTACACCGATAACATTAACTCAGTTTCCCAAAGTTTTAATCAATCAATTTTCAAATATCGACTTGCAGGTATTTGGTTGGCCAAATGAGTTGAAATCAGTAAGAGAACAATTCGAAAACCAAGGAGTACTAAAAAGCTCTTCTGTCCTGTCTCGCGGCTCTTCATCAGTATGCACACCGGGGTTGGAGCCCAGGACTTTGCACTTATAAAAAGAGCTCGTAGACCATTCAGCCACTAAGACCCGATTCAATGACCCATGAGTTCCACCTTCTGTCAGTTCTTGATGCATAAATAGTGCAGCCGTCAGCCAGTGTCACAGTCAAGCAACTGTTCTCTTATCTAACTTGGTGCGCCCCTCTGGGTACTAGTTCTCAGTAGAACTCCGGGTAACTTCCTGTACAGAGCCAGTCACTAGTGAGCATCAGATAATTTATCAAGTTTGCAGGAATTCGACTGGTAACAGGTTTGATCACGAGTTGCCATGTCATTTATGATATAGTAGTCATTGAAATAAACAATACTAATATCTTATATTAGTTATGCTACTCACAAAGAAATAAGCAAATAAAGCTAAGCTTAGAGTGCGTATTGACGAGTACTAAACAGTGAAGCGAATGCTTTGAAAAAATACTTGACTAAATACTTGCGTGCTCTGACAAATTTGTGATTCACATGTGGTTGTCATTTGTACCTTTCCATTAAACTTTAGTTAAATATATACCTAAGTATTAGCAAAAAAATCACGTGACGAAAACATTTTTTTATCCAACTTATGATAAGAAAAGCTCTAAATACATTGTATAGCATAAATCCCATTTGTTTGCCTTATGATTTTTCTCCTAGAAATTCCTCCTAATCACAACACACTGAGAAAAACGCTAGTGTTTTTCACTTCCATCTAGTTTTACCTAAAATCTACTTCTATTTTTTAGATACTTTTATTTGACATAACACATGCTGATACCGTATTAATGACTAGATGAAGTTACGAGAACAACTTATTACTTGTGAGTATACTGATGTATTCATACTACCTTTTAACTTAATATAGTTTTTTTAAATTTTTTTTTCTGTCGTTGATGCAATTTTCCATATATCCAGGATACGTTTAGTGTTACTTCTGTTGTATTTATTTGCTGTTGACTCAGTGAAAAAAGATTCAATGATTAATCATTATCTCCCCTACTTTCCAGTACTTTTACCCTGCCTTATCATATTGAGTGTTTACATGTAAATGCACGCACAGCAATGGCACAGCTTTCACCAGATAAATTAGCCTTCTGATGTCAACCATCGGGTGTGCTCGGGAATGTAATTTTTGCCAACCGTTTTCACACTGCGAACAAAATTCTACACTTACATCAGTCAGTTTAGATCTGGTAAAACTCCTGTGTCCTGATAACTTAACTAATCGCAGTTCGCTAGTGTGAACTACTTCCCCATTTTGTATACATGTAATGCATTACAAAAATTTGGTATGTAAGCAATTTGTAATTTTTCTCCATCTGGAAGTACTCTCCAACTTGCAGATTTTTGCTAACCTACTTGTTACAAGGAGAATTCAACATAAACAGCTAACTTTATTCTATGCTGCTTGTGAATTTCAGTAGTGAAAATTTTGGAATCTCAGGTAATTTGTCATAATGTTGACAGTTAAGTTATATAGATTTTATAATAAGAAAGTTTGGATGATATGTTTCTGAAATTTCGTACTTGCATTTTTCAGAGATATGAGAGTTTACATCATAGTTTGTGGTCTGCTCGACGGATTATGCAACGTCACTATCACAAGTCAGATACTTTAAATATATATATATGACTGTTTTCAGTAGATGAATCTTTTTCAGTGCTATTTCCGCAAAGGGGCGAAAGTGTTATTCGATTTTGCGACTGACTAAATATAATCATCTGGACCCAGGGACAACAGCGGACTTGATGACACCACTACTGGAGTAGGTGTCAAAAGAGGGCAAGGTACCCGAGGATTGGAAGAGAGGATACTTATTCAAACTGTCAAAGAAAGGAAACTTAAGTCAATGCAAGAACTAGCACGGCATTATGCTCCTGCCCATCCTGAGCAAAATACTAGGCCGCATCATGCTGGGGAGAACCAAATAACCCCTGGATGAAAAACTTCGACTGGAACAGACTGGATTCAGGAGAAACAAGTTATGCATAGATCAGATTGCCACAGTACGGATCATCACTGAACAAAGCTTGAAACGGCAGTCACCTCTCTATCTCAAATTCATCGACTTTGAAAAGACCTTCGACAGCGTCAATCGAGAGGTCGTTTGAAAAATACTGCGCTACTACGGGGTGCCATCGACAATTACACATCTCATTCAACAGTTGAATGACAACGCTGCATGCCAAGTAATCCACAACATGAAACTTACGGAAGACTTCGAAGTAGGCGAGGCTGCCTACTATCGCCAATGATCTTCCTGATTGCAGTAGATTGGATGATGCGACATACAACGGGCAATGAGGAAACAGGCATAAAATGGACCTACACAAAATACTTGGAGGATCTTAACTCCGCTGATGATATAAGTTTGATTTCCCACAAACTGGAAGATATGCAAGTGAAAAGCAACAAGCTGGCAGAAGAAGCATCCAGAGAAGATAGGACTTCAAGTGAACATAGATAAAACAGAGGTAGGTGATGAAGATTCCTGGCCAACCCCAACAACAACAGCAACAACAATAACAGACAACAATCAGCCAGCATAAATGGGAGGAACCTGAAGAAACAACCTCCTTTACCTACCGACGTGGGAAGCATCGTCTCAACTATAGGCAGACGGAACTGACGAGGATATTAAAGCAAGGATCAAAAAAGCAAGACAAGCTTTCATTACACTCAAATCTGCGTGGAGATCAACAGCACTAATCAGCATGAAAATGAAAATAAGATCCAGATTTTCAACTCCAACGTGAAGTCAGTGCTACTTAACATACGGATCAGAGACTTGGCCAGCGCATCATAAAGAACGCCTCAAACAAACTACAGACCTTCATTAACAGATGTCTTCACTCAATACTCAAGATCAGATGGCTGGCCAGAAAAGATTAGAAACAGGGATGGATCTCTGGGAGCTAACCGATCCGGCAGGAACCGATTGTGCAACAAATAGGCGGGAAGAAATAGAGATGGATTGGCCATACTCTGAGGAAACCATCAAGTGACATCACAAGACAAGCCCTCAAGTGGGTCGCGAAAGGGAAGCGGCGGGGTGGTCGTCAGTGCAAGAGTGACTTGGAAGAGGCCATGTGAAGAGGGGATGGGGGCATGTGGGCAGACTTGGAGCATGGTGAAAAGGCTGGTAGAGAGCCGAACGCAATGGAGACGTGTGGTTGAAGCCCTATGTTCCTCTAAGAATTAAAGCAAAAAAATAATAATTAATATAAGCATCACCATCAGTGGTTTAAATCCATCCGCGTTAACATGTAGCATTCACGTTACTTCAGTGGATGTGATCACGGCCTTTTTAGTCTCTGTTGACATATCGGCTCCTAGACAGGATGTTTCCACTATATCTGAGGATCAACATGATGTTATTATGATATATATGAGTAACAGTGGAGTCCAGGATTCGTGTTTAGTCCTACCTGTACCACTGAACCTCGGTGGCACAGTGTTTAGAACTCTCGCCGGCCATGCACATGGTCTGAGGTTCGATCCCCTGCCGACGCACACCTGATATCTATGGTTGGCGTG
The DNA here is from genome assembly GCA_944472135.2 of Trichobilharzia regenti. Lineage (NCBI taxonomy): Eukaryota > Metazoa > Platyhelminthes > Trematoda > Strigeidida > Schistosomatidae > Trichobilharzia > Trichobilharzia regenti. The sequence continues at coordinate 124,515,022 of OX235270.1, forward strand.
CAAAATTTGGCTTACTGATATCCATGCTGAAAATTCCATACTTGTACCAAAAATACAGTGTGGAATCAAGCTGCAATCAAAAAAACTAGTAGGGTGGATGTGTTTGCAATTCCCAGTGAGTGCCAAATTGTTATCCACTGGACTAGTTGTGGTACACGGTTTCGACTCTTAGTAGGAATACCAGCACTCAGTAGAGATTACTGGTACATCCAGCCGATGAGTTCTCGATAGGAGAAAACGCGAATCCTGGAGTCCACTGTCACTCAATATCTATCATAATAACATAATGGAAACATCGTGCCTGGGAGCCGACATGTCAACAGAAATCAAACATTTCGTCTCAATACAATCAATCAATGGGGAACGCAAATCTAAATTAAACAGGCCACGACTACATCTTAGATTCCACTGCTACTCGCCATCCACCAAAATATAATTATCACCATTCAATGCTCATTCTTAGAGTTTAATAACATTTTTCCGTTTCTATATTTACTGGTGTACCATGTTTCTTTAACACAATATTAGGCGTCAAAATAAGTTTCTTGGGTAGAGATTTATAACACTAGAAGTTCCGTTCATTGATGTGACGTCATCAGTTAAACAGTAATACGTATTCTACCAGTTGATTGTTTTAAAAGTGTAGTTTCCTATAAAAGGTTGCTAAAAAGTAAGGGATATCATTTCTTATCTGTGGCAATTGCAAAATTTAAACTGCCACTTTAATACAATGAACTTATAATCGAAGAACTGTAAGCGCAAAGGAACAATTTTATCTTTTCATTCCGTTTACGCCTATCGTTCGAACGACTCTTGTAATAAAGCCCTAAAAGAATCATCAGTACCCCATTATTTGTGTTATGAGGAATCATCATTTAATAATTTATCACAAAATCATCTATCAGGAAAATTATATCGACCAAATTCGATTAGGTTATGTCTTGTATTCACCCTTATTATTTAACTGAACTGTTACCACCTGTAGAAAGAATTCAAGAGACTAAGTATTGCAGAAGTCTATACTGGACTAATTCTCTCTGAAAGGATAATCTAACATGTTTATCACAAGTAATCGTTTCTAGATATAAATACTGCGATTTCTGATTACAAATATGTGGCAATACAAATTGGCGATTTCAGTCAATCACTATAGGCTTCATCACAATACCTCAAGAAAGAGAGATATTGGTCTCATGAACTCCAGGAAAAACTACTCTTGCTCGGAAGTTTCTTTTAGGTTCAGACGAAAAATTTGTGTGTGTTAAACAGTTACTTAGATTTTGAAGACTTCCTCTTAACTGAAACAATGGACAGAGAAAGGTTTAACAGTATCTGTTCACCGAGTATTTCTAATACTTGGAAGGTAGGGGATTAAATATCATCCAGAATAATAATAATGATTTACTTTATTCCAAAAACAGTACTTGTGATACAGAATGGAATTTTCAGCATTAATCACAATATTGCATCTAATTTTCTTAAATTATAAATAAAAATTTTCCACATTTACAATATAGGTAGTGTCAAAAACATGCAGCATATAAAATGGAAATAGCAATAATAATGATAACAGCTAGGGTAATAATAATAAGAATACAAGTGAAAATTGCCGTTGGCTTGTGTCACACAGTATTGGCAATGTGGTATAGAAATCCTAACATGTTTAAAAATATTGAATATAATGTTCTCTTTACATGATATGGTGAACAAAGATTACAGCCGTCATGGAGATAAGTTGGTGTTTGCAATTATGAGAGTAAAACAAAGAAGTAACAGGACCATAAATATAATAGAAGTAATAAAAGTAAAACTTGAAGGTATATAAGGATGGATGGAGGAAATTGTTTATTTACTAGATGAAAAAAGGTTAGTTAATTCTTGCCTGACACTATTTTCATCACATAAAATACGTGCCAAGTATGGTATCATAGAATTCTTATACTTAGACGTGCGAGCATACAGTTTTCTGAAGTTACTCCTTGTTCTACCTGAGGAGATGCAAGGTGAAAGCTGAGGGTAAAGCGGATGCTCCAAGTCAGACAAAATCCCTTTAGCAAATTTATTGCACGAAGTCAAGTGCCTATCGACAACGACGTTAACTATGTGGTCCACTGGGACACCACTCACCCTACTGACAGTCTTCAGTATTCTACGAATTGTGACATAGTCTTTTTTAAGCAAACCAGGAAAGAATAAGGGTGAACAATAAAGAAGAATAGGTAGGATGCAAGAGTTTATGAACTGTTAGAGGAAGGGTTGAGTTATACCCGAGTGTCTTAACTTCTTAATGTAAAATGTCAGCGGAATATTTTACTGGAGATTGCTAAGACATGGGAAGACCAGGAGAGATCAGAAGAGAGAATGAGTCCAAGATACTTAATTTCTGATTTGATTCCTATATCATTGTCGTCAATTTTACAACTGTCATGAGAATCGATGACTTCTTTTAACTGTCGTTTACATCTTAAGCTGAAATCAACAGTTTGACACTTAGAAGGATTCAGTTTAAGACCGTTAGACTCAGACCATTTGCTGACTTCCGATAGAAAGCTATTTATTTTAGTACAATCTAGCTGGGAGTTAACAGCCATTGAAACCGTTAAATCATCAGCGTACTTCACAAAGTTTATTTCATCAGAGTGAGGCAAGTCATGCAAGAAGAAAGAAAAAAGAAAAGGAGAAAGGACAGCACCTTGAGGGACACCAGCTTCAGTAGGCAATGAAGTGGAAGACTTCCCTTTATATACGGTGTACTGCTTTCTATCTGAGAAATAGGAATGTAACCAGTTAACAGCCCAACATTCTGTTTGACTAGCAGCAAGTTTATTTAATAAGATGTCCCTAGGGACCGAGTCGAAAGCAGATGTATAGTCTAGGAAGGCGCAACGAACAAATTTAGCCCCCTTGTCTAGACTGGAAGCAATGTTATGATATAAGACGGCAGCTGCATCTAAAGTGCTTCTACTGTGCTTATAGGCAAATTGTTTAGGGTCATTAAAGGATTTAAGCGAAGGTACAAGACTAAGTAAAAGTAATTTCTCCATAGTTTTCAAAAAAGAAGAGGTAATAGCAATGGGTCTAAATTTGACACATGCTCCAGTAGATGATTTAGGTATGGGTACAACTTTAATGTCCTTCCAAACGGCAGGCACAATATTATCGGAAAAAGATTTGTTAAATAGATCAGTAAGAGGGTGACACAGAATATCAGAACATTTTTTAAAAATAATACTAGGTACATAATCGGGACCTAAGCTCTGGGAAGGGTTTAGAGACTTGAGGCACTTTTGAACATCATTTGTGTTAAAACCTGGAAAGGGGCTATTATTAACACAAGTGATGCTGGGAAGCATGGCATTTGAGGGAGAGTAAATAAAAGATTTGTTAAGAGTACATACATCAAAAGAATATGGAATATTGTTTATCTGCTTACCACCAGTGATTTCCTTAAATAGTTTCCACATATTAGAAGGATTTTTGCAGGGTATGAATTTCTGGTTATATATTACATTCAACCTCTGCATTTCAGACTTAATTAAGAAGTCATTTGTATTGAACGGTGTGATCTAGTTCAAGTGTGAGGAAAAAATACATTTTACCATATCTCTGAAATTTATAAAGCTACTATCTCTTAGACGGAATGAGATATTCTGATGATATACCCTCATATATTTCTTTACGACAAGATACTCATGTACTTCCTGTGTTATTTTTTGCACTTCTACTTTTGTACATGAGCCAAATGTTAGTAGATTTACGAGTTGTCACTCTCTAAACTGGATATTTTAATATTTTCAAAATATGCCTTAGTGTTTATACAAATACTAATAACTTGGAGATTATGTGGACAACTATCTCCCCATGTCAGTGGATCTGATTTCTGATGATCACAGTGACTTGAGTCTGCTTCAACAAAAAAAAATAAAGGTAGATTTCTTTGCTAATCAACATTCGGAACAGAATAAATGAACACAAAATAATAGTTGGTAGTTATTTTTAAACAGTTTAGAACTATTTAGCAATACTCAAACTCGAACCTCATTATGGATTTGATAAAGACCTTAAGGAGGTTTAATATTCACTCACTGATTTTATGAATCGCGTAGATTCTAATTTTTGTCAATTCATGCTTACTGGTTTTTCAGTAATTCTTCAGCTCTTTTGGTTATTGAAAAACCTACATCGATATTGCTCAGCTTCACACTATACAACTTCTAGCGAATAATATTTCTTTTTTAAATCACGTAAGATAAAACAAACAAGGTATTTTTTGATTTGAGTGCATACCATTTGTTCTACAAAAGCAAGTTCGTATTTACGCCAGCAATAGTGCTTCACTTCTCTACAGTGCTAAAACTAACACGAAATGTAATATATTCCCTTTATACGGCTGTAAATATGTCCAACAGGGTAATATTTGAAATTCCTTTAAGTGTATCAATATCTGAGTGAGCCAGAGTAAAATTTACAGTTACCATGTTGGAGGAAAACCCAACTTTATACTTATGAAGGGAAAGGACTTAAGGTTATCAGTAAATATTTGATGTAAATTAAGAGCTACACTACAATTGGGGCTGTGTATTTTGTCATATTTGAAAATAGTCAGCCAGACGTACGTGTTTCCCCTTGAACGATAATATTTTCAGTGAGATTTTAAACCAAGCACATTTCATTTCAAACACATCAAGCTTAATCTGCTAGGCTTCTTAGCCACAGAGGCGAACAAATGTGCAATTAGCACCATTCAGAATTATCTGTTCGTACTGGTGATTTACTATTGATACGTCTGGGCTGATCATTGTATATGTAGGACTTGGCCACTGTGATAGTAGGTTTTTTTTATTCCTTCACGTTCCAAGTGGAACATAAGGCTTTAAGGTAGAGCCTTGAAGTTTCTGTGGCAGTGTTTGTTTTTACAGGATGGGGTTGCTAACCTCATGCCCAACCTTTCTTCTTAGCCAGTTCTATTACTGTCTTAGCGAGGTAAAGGAGTGTGTCTGCCGGGGATCGAACCCAGGACCATGTGCATGGTCGGCGAGTGTCCTAACCGCTGTGCCACCGACGCACATTGATAGTAGGTAGTCCCGTAGTAATTGTTTTATTGGATAAATCACACAGTGAAACAGTATCATTTATCAGATGATATTTCAAACGAAATTTACTTTTCATAATCACGTCAGTTGTAAATACAAAAGGAAGAATAAGAACTATAAAAATTAACTTTCGAAGTTGTCTACTTACAAATAATATGATGATGAGTGATAACTTGAGTCTGAGTTAGATAATGCTTGTCTTGATTACTGACTAGATGTTACTTGTTGTAGTGTTGTTTGAAATTTAATCCAAGAAGCGTGTTTTAAGCTATTGAAGATAGTCAAAGAAGTAACTTCGAGTCAGTAATAATGACAATACTGAGGCCTCCATGGAAGGAGACAATATGTAGAAGTGAGACTAATCTATCTGACTCAGTTGTGTCAACCGAAAATATCAAGTATGCATGAATAAGTATATATATATATATATATACATGCATATATATGAAACATTTTCTGCATTATATCAACCCTATGAGATGAGAAATTTCCTGTAGTATAAACATTGCGAAAGGAAATGAAACAACAGTATGAAATACATTTATAGAATAATTCTCAATAACACAACTTACTAAACTGGAGCAGTTTAAACTATTTGAATCCGACATAATGAATTTCTAAAGAAAGTCTATGAACAGCGTAAAACCTTAAGATATATAATCACCTATTTTGTCACTTTCCAATCACGCGAAATAATTTCCACATGTTTGGTGAACTTTGATTTTCATTGGTCAGTAAGAGAACTATTGATTTATTTATTCACATGCTGATAACTGCAAATTAGTACGGATAATGAAAACTTTTGGTAAAAATAATCACTTTTAATACTAATTTTACCGTGAAATAAAAGCATATTATCTCAAACTCTTGAGGTAGATCACATGATATAGAATTGTTATGTTGTTTTGTAAAACAAAAAAAGACTGAAAATCAATAGTAGCAATACAACCAACCAACCATACCGTTAAATAAATTGTTTTCTTCATGTAAGAGAATAGTCGACACTTTTGAAAAGACAGTGTAATGAGAAACTCATACTTCTTAAGGTATAATGCTACTCAGTTTATTTGACACAATGAAAACTAAACTTTGATTTGTGAATCAAATGAATTGATTTTAAATTTCATAATACATGATCGATGTTGATTGATCTCACTCAAGTCAAGATATATAATGTCTATGTGATACACTTTTCTGATCGCTGCAGAATATGACATCAACTAAAATAAGATAGAGTCATTTTGCTTTTCACTTATTAAAAGTAATTCTAAACAGTGTGCTTACTGACAACTGCATACAGATTTTGTTCGTTTAAGTAAAGGCGTATAGTCACACATTTAAAATCACTAAAGAGGTTGGTTCTACTGTAGATATATATGAACTGTTATTCCCACATAGATCTAGCATTAGAAGGATAACTGTCGATCTTCATCTGAGAGACAGAGAGAGAGAGAGAATAATATTCGAAATATAGTAACTAGCTTTGCTGTAGAGAAAATTCTTTTCAAAGCCTCGTTTAATCCTTTCTCCTGCATATTCACAGAATTCTAACCCTTGACAATACTGTGAATTGAATTTGTATAATTAAGGACAATTATCCAGTCATCCGTTTGCCATTCTAGTGAAAACAGTTTTTTAATAAAACCACAGCTAGTCACCAAATAATGCAATTCCTTAGTCGCTAATTAGTGTTACGATGCTGCTGAACTGAAGTTAAACTGGTCTTAAAAAAACATTAGGGGAATTTAACGAAGACAATTTTCTTTATCGATGAAATCATCTTCAGAGACTGCACAGTCGTATTTATGATTACTAGAAACGTGTGGTAGGACGTTACAGAGTAATAAGGAGGTGACATCATTTATATACTTACTCAGAATAGGTTTATAAAGTAAAGAAAAATCGCCTGACTTACAGTGACACAATGAAAGAAGTGGTTTGAAATTTAATGGGGGTAAAAATTGTTATTTAATAAAAAATAAAATATAGCAAAAATATTTATTCAGACATCTATCAAAACACAAAATAATCGAGCAAAAAATATTCTTTTCGATAAATTGTAGAGCCAGAAGAGGAATTTTTCAAAAAAATAAAATAGTCGAGTGTCTACTCAATAAGTGTGAACAGGATGAGAAAATTTACAAAAGTGAATTAATTACTAAAAGTAAAAGCTAACGATTAGAGAAGAGGTTTAGACCACGGTAGAATAAAATACTGAGTTCAAATCTAAACTGACTGATCGCCAGCGCCTTCACCATGCAAGATTGCCAAGACCTAACACCTTTGGTAGCATACGGTCTCGTTTTCTAGATAGTCTGAAACACTCACTATGGTAGAAATCCGTGGTCCGAGTTCACCAGGTGCTCTAGAATGTAGCTGATAACTGTCCAGCACCGTTCTGTTGCTGACCACGCCGAGTAGTGTCCATGAACAGTATTTTCCTCGTCACCATTTGAATTCCTTGAGGCTTCTGATTAACTTTCATGTTTTTTTTACATGAATCTCGTAAATATCCATTCTCGGTGAGCACTTGTCTGTCTCTTCAGTCCATGATCGACTGTACCACTGATGTATATCAATCTTATTCTTGAGGATAAGAATTCGATCAAGACAAGCTTTCATTACTCTCAAGTCTGCGTGGAGATCAACAGCACTAATCAGCATGAAAATGAAAATACGATCCGGATTTTCAACTCCAACGTGAAGTCAGTGCTACTTAACATACGGATCAGAGACTTGGCCAGCGCATCATAAAGAACGCCTCAAACAAACTACAGACCTTCATTAACAGATGTCTTCACTCAATACTCAAGATCAGATGGCTGGCCAGAAAAGATCAGAAACAGGGATGGATCTCTGGGAGCTAACCGATCCGGCAGGAACCGATTGTGCAACAAATAGGCGGGAAGAAATAGAGATGGATTGGCCATACTCTGAGGAAACCATCAAGTGACATCACAAGACAAGCCCTCAAGTGGGTCGCGAAGGGGAAGCGGCGGGGTGGTCGTCAGTGCAAGAGTGACTTGGAAGAGGCCATGTGAAGAGGGGATGGGGGCATGTGGGCAGACTTGTAGCAGGGTGAAAAGGCTGGTAGAGAACCGAACGCAATGGAGACGTGTGGCTGAAGCCCTATGTTCCTCTAAGAATTAAAGGAAATAATAATAATAAGCTCTCAAGCATATATATATATAGTCCTATTATACCGAGTAAACTACTGTTTGTTTGCTTTTCGTTATTGACCAGTGTTCGCATCTCTGTGAAGTGTGGCATTCCCATCGTGAGCTGGTACGTATCCCTTAAAAGTGCTTAACATTATCTATTAGACTATTCAATTATCAACAACGAAATGATATCATCTTGCAGAATCTGTCTTCAAAATCCCTCATACAGTTTAATTTGTCAGAAAGTTTTCAGACCCAGAATCAGTTAATTTTGTTTTCAGTAGGTTCAACCATTTTATAAATCAACTCAACCCAATTTTGAAATCAACTCAAAAATACTTTCGAGAAACGTTCGTCACATAATTAGAGTAATTTGCACTCTTTGAATTTCGGCAATACTGATCTGGATTTATTAGTAATCGTTCCCAAAAAAACATTTTATTTTTAGTTTAAGATTAAGGTTATCAACAGAATAATTTTAAAAATATATAATATAGATCACTTAAAACGCTAAGAAAATAAAACCAACATTTAGGTCATATTACCAATTTTGTGGAAGTTTTAAGACTAATTGACTGTATTAATTCAAAATAAATACTGAGATCGATCACAGTACGCCACATTGTTTGAGGAAATTCGAACAAAAAGCGTAAGATTATTCTAAATTGAAAGCACATAGTGTAACAGCTTACTACCACTTTTTTGAATAAGCTATTAGTGTATAATCATTTAGTAATCATATGATTATTCTTAAATCCTCATTTGTGTTTAAGGCAAACCTCTCTGCATTCATTGGTCATTAGGAAGTAACTTGTGTCATGTGTCTAGTCGTCTGCGTAAACACTGACCAAATTTGAAATGTAGTCACAGTGCAATCTGAAGTGTTTTTGAGTAGACTGAGATGACTGGTAGGCAGTCATTAAGGTGTATCTACAAAATTGAGAGAACTGATATCCCTACTGAGACACAAACCCATGTCATCCACTGCTGGTATCACAGACATCACTACTGAATTATTCCAGTTCGCGAACGGTTTCCTGTAATACTCCAGTAGATATGTTCAATGGTTGTTGGAAAGTGAATACAGTTCCACTCCCCAGGGGGTACCCGTTCCGTCAAGGTAGCAAATATTTCTTGCTGATGAATTCCAGTGAGGACAAAACCTGGGTTTATGGTTTCACACAGACTGACATCATCTGAAGAAATAATAAATGACCCTAGCCTGGTTTGTATGAATCGATCATATAAAAATATCTCCTTCTGGTGGAATAAGAGCAGAATCATTGTTTTTTATAGAAAAGTCATGGCACAAAATTATTCGGTAAGAATATAATAATAATAGCTCTATTATCAAACATACGTTTCTATAAATGACTGATTCATTCAGTGCGTTTTATGCATTCTGAATGAAAAAATTTCCAATAAAATAGTAGCAAATAAAATAACACAATATTGTTCGGCAAAGACAGTTTTATTAAAGAATTCAACATCACGGAGTACAATCGTATATATATGGATATTAAGAAGTTATATCCGGTGAAGGAATTGAATCATAGCTGTCAATGCATAAAATAATAATAATAGTAGTAGTACGAAATGCAATTAAAAACTAGAATGCTTGTTGATTATAAATAATTAAATTAATCCCAGCGTGATAAGAAAATCTTGTTATGGCTTCCAAAAATGATGCACGTTGCTTCAGAGTCACGCGTGTGAGCATACCTTACGAACTGTAGTAAAATCGTCTACCATACCACAAATGAACACTTTGCAAAATCATCACAAATTTCAATTGAAATGTCGAAATTGACATTCTCATCACCACATACTCTCAAAATGCTGTATTTCGTCGCATCACTTGCCACAGAATATTTCTTATTCTGACATATTTACAAATACACACACAATAATTATACTACTTAAATCAGTGATCTGAGCGACAATGCACTCATTCACTGAAAAGTCATCATTCATTCATTCTTTCATCAAGCTGAATCCTGGCTGATTGATTAGTTTTAGTCGATACACGGCTCACCAGTCACACACACACACACAGACACAGAAACATATGCACACACAAGCACAGATTGTTCACACTGTCTCCACTCACGAATGGGATGAATTCACGTGTATCCTTCTCTCCAAGTGGTGTGATGGGGCTTGACAACGAAGGAAGCAAGATAGGAAGAAACAAGGCACTGTCACCAATCAAGCGAAGTGATTCACTTCGCAAAACAATGACTGCCTTTCGATTGTGAAAATCGTCTAATCTGCATGTATTCAATGTCTATTTATATAACACTTCTGAATTATATTCTCTCTCTCTCTCCGCTCTTTCTCTCTCTCAAATAAATGAGGATGTCGATTCTAGACACACAGTACACTCAGAATTCACATCATTCTCCTGATTTGACTGGTGACTGGTGTCTCCCACTGATTATTATTTCCAGTGAATGGGAAGCCTATGTAGAATATTTTCGCCAGCTTGTGAATTGTGCATAGAAGAGTGTGACATGGAAGTATTCTGCTGATTTCCTCTTTCCCCTCGGAACACTAATGGATAATAATAATAATAATAAGAAGAAGAAGAAGAAGAATAACAGCTCTGTGGCAAGTGATGCGACGAAATACAGCATTTTGAGAGTATGTGGTGATGAGAATGTCAATTTCGACATTTCAATTGAAATTTGTGATGATATTGCAAAGTGTTCATTTGTGGTATGGTAGACGATTTTATTACAGTTCGTAAGGTATGCTCACACGCGTGGCTCTGAGGCAACGTGCATCATTTTTGAAAGCCGCAAATTAATGTCATGTATAGAGTAATTCATAGGATGGATAGAACTTGAAAAATGGTGTGCAATTATAGGATTAGTAGGTTGACCCATAGGTGGGTGGGGAATGACAGACGGAATGCACACAGATTGGCGATATCCGTCAAACGAGAACAATTTTATTCACCATATAACCGCCACGCGAAGATGTGCGGAGCGGCTTCCAAAAATGATGCACGTTGCTTCAGAGTCACGCGTGTGAGCATACCTTACGAACTGTAGTAAAATCGTCTACCATACCACAAATGAACACTTTGCAAAATCATCACAAATTTCAATTGAAATGTCGAAATTGACATTCTCATCACCACATACTCTCAAAATGCTGTATTTCGTCGCATCACTTGCCACAGAATATTTCTTATTCTGACATATTTACAAATACACACACAATAATTATACTACTTAAATCAGTGATCTGAGCGACAATGCACTCATTCACTGAAAAGTCATCATTCATTCATTCTTTCATCAAGCTGAATCCTGGCTGATTGATTAGTTTTAGTCGATACACGGCTCACCAGTCACACACACACACACAGACACAGAAACATATGCACACACAAGCACAGATTGTTCACACTGTCTCCACTCACGAATGGGATGAATTCACGTGTATCCTTCTCTCCAAGTGGTGTGATGGGGCTTGACAACGAAGGAAGCAAGATAGGAAGAAACAAGGCACTGTCACCAATCAAGCGAAGTGATTCACTTCGCAAAACAATGACTGCCTTTCGATTGTGAAAATCGTCTAATCTGCATGTATTCAATGTCTATTTATATAACACTTCTGAATTATATTCTCTCTCTCTCTCTCGCTCTTTCTCTCTCTCAAATAAATGAGGATGTCGATTCTAGACACACAGTACACTCAGAATTCACATCATTCTCCTGATTTGACTGGTGACTGGTGTCTCCCACTGATTATTATTTCCAGTGAATGGGAAGCCTATGTAGAATATTTTCGCCAGCTTGTGAATTGTGCATAGAAGAGTGTGACATGGAAGTATTCTGCTGATTTCCTCTTTCCCCTCGGAACACTAATGGATAATAATAATAATAATAATAAGAAGAAGAAGAAGAATAACAGCTCTGTGGCAAGTGATGCGACGAAATACAGCATTTTGAGAGTATGTGGTGATGAGAATGTCAATTTCGACATTTCAATTGAAATTTGTGATGATTTTGCAAAGTGTTCATTTGTGGTATGGTAGACGATTTTATTACAGTTCGTAAGGTATGCTCACACGCGTGGCTCTGAGGCAACGTGCATCATTTTTGAAAGCCGCAAATTAATGTCATGTATAGAGTAATTCATAGGATGGATAGAACTTGAAAAATGGTGTGCAATTATAGGATTAGTAGGTTGACCCATAGGTGGGTGGGGAATGACAGACGGAATGCACACAGATTGGCGATATCCGTCAAACGAGAACAATTTTATTCACCATATAACCGCCACGCGAAGATGTGCGGAGCGGCTTCCAAAAATGATGCACGTTGCTTCAGAGTCACGCGTGTGAGCATACCTTACGAACTGTAATAAAATCGTCTACCATACCACAAATGAACACTTTGCAAAATCATCACAAATTTCAATTGAAATGTCGAAATTGACATTCTCATCACCACATACTCTCAAAATGCTGTATTTCGTCGCATCACTTGCCACAGAATATTTCTTATTCTGACATATTTACAAATACACACACAATAATTATACTACTTAAATCAGTGATCTGAGCGACAATGCACTCATTCACTGAAAAGTCATCATTCATTCATTCTTTCATCAAGCTGAATCCTGGCTGATTGATTAGTTTTAGTCGATACACGGCTCACCAGTCACACACACACACACAGACACAGAAACATATGCACACACAAGCACAGATTGTTCACACTGTCTCCACTCACGAATGGGATGAATTCACGTGTATCCTTCTCTCCAAGTGGTGTGATGGGGCTTGACAACGAAGGAAGCAAGATAGGAAGAAACAAGGCACTGTCACCAATCAAGCGAAGTGATTCACTTCGCAAAACAATGACTGCCTTTCGATTGTGAAAATCGTCTAATCTGCATGTATTCAATGTCTATTTATATAACACTTCTGAATTATATTCTCTCTCTCTCTCGCTCTTTCTCTCTCTCAAATAAATGAGGATGTCGATTCTAGACACACAGTACACTCAGAATTCACATCATTCTCCTGATTTGACTGGTGACTGGTGTCTCCCACTGATTATTATTTCCAGTGAATGGGAAGCCTATGTAGAATATTTTCGCCAGCTTGTGAATTGTGCATAGAAGAGTGTGACATGGAAGTATTCTGCTGATTTCCTCTTTCCCCTCGGAACACTAATGGATAATAATAATAATAATAAGAAGAAGAAGAAGAATAACAGCTCTGTGGCAAGTGATGCGACGAAATACAGCATTTTGAGAGTATGTGGTGATGAGAATGTCAATTTCGACATTTCAATTGAAATTTGTGATGATTTTGCAAAGTGTTCATTTGTGGTATGGTAGACGATTTTATTACAGTTCGTAAGGTATGCTCACACGCGTGGCTCTGAGGCAACGTGCATCATTTTTGAAAGCCGCAAATTAATGTCATGTATAGAGTAATTCATAGGATGGATAGAACTTGAAAAATGGTGTGCAATTATAGGATTAGTAGGTTGACCCATAGGTGGGTGGGGAATGACAGACGGAATGCACACAGATTGGCGATATCCGTCAAACGAGAACAATTTTATTCACCATATAACCGCCACGCGAAGATGTGCGGAGCGGCTTCCAAAAATGATGCACGTTGCTTCAGAGTCACGCGTGTGAGCATACCTTACGAACTGTAATAAAATCGTCTACCATACCACAAATGAACACTTTGCAAAATCATCACAAATTTCAATTGAAATGTCGAAATTGACATTCTCATCACCACATACTCTCAAAATGCTGTATTTCGTCGCATCACTTGCCACAGAATATTTCTTATTCTGACATATTTACAAATACACACACAATAATTATACTACTTAAATCAGTGATCTGAGCGACAATGCACTCATTCACTGAAAAGTCATCATTCATTCATTCTTTCATCAAGCTGAATCCTGGCTGATTGATTAGTTTTAGTCGATACACGGCTCACCAGTCACACACACACACACAGACACAGAAACATATGCACACACAAGCACAGATTGTTCACACTGTCTCCACTCACGAATGGGATGAATTCACGTGTATCCTTCTCTCCAAGTGGTGTGATGGGGCTTGACAACGAAGGAAGCAAGATAGGAAGAAACAAGGCACTGTCACCAATCAAGCGAAGTGATTCACTTCGCAAAACAATGACTGCCTTTCGATTGTGAAAATCGTCTAATCTGCATGTATTCAATGTCTATTTATATAACACTTCTGAATTATATTCTCTCTCTCTCTCTCGCTCTTTCTCTCTCTCAAATAAATGAGGATGTCGATTCTAGACACACAGTACACTCAGAATTCACATCATTCTCCTGATTTGACTGGTGACTGGTGTCTCCCACTGATTATTATTTCCAGTGAATGGGAAGCCTATGTAGAATATTTTCGCCAGCTTGTGAATTGTGCATAGAAGAGTGTGACATGGAAGTATTCTGCTGATTTCCTCTTTCCCCTCGGAACACTAATGGATAATAATAATAATAATAAGAAGAAGAAGAAGAATAACAGCTCTGTGGCAAGTGATGCGACGAAATACAGCATTTTGAGAGTATGTGGTGATGAGAATGTCAATTTCGACATTTCAATTGAAATTTGTGATGATTTTGCAAAGTGTTCATTTGTGGTATGGTAGACGATTTTATTACAGTTCGTAAGGTATGCTCACACGCGTGGCTCTGAGGCAACGTGCATCATTTTTGAAAGCCGCAAATTAATGTCATGTATAGAGTAATTCATAGGATGGATAGAACTTGAAAAATGGTGTGCAATTATAGGATTAGTAGGTTGACCCATAGGTGGGTGGGGAATGACAGACGGAATGCACACAGATTGGCGATATCCGTCAAACGAGAACAATTTTATTCACCATATAACCGCCACGCGAAGATGTGCGGAGCGGCTTCCAAAAATGATGCACGTTGCTTCAGAGTCACGCGTGTGAGCATACCTTACGAACTGTAGTAAAATCGTCTACCATACCACAAATGAACACTTTGCAAAATCATCACAAATTTCAATTGAAATGTCGAAATTGACATTCTCATCACCACATACTCTCAAAATGCTGTATTTCGTCGCATCACTTGCCACAGAATATTTCTTATTCTGACATATTTACAAATACACACACAATAATTATACTACTTAAATCAGTGATCTGAGCGACAATGCACTCATTCACTGAAAAGTCATCATTCATTCATTCTTTCATCAAGCTGAATCCTGGCTGATTGATTAGTTTTAGTCGATACACGGCTCACCAGTCACACACACACACACAGACACAGAAACATATGCACACACAAGCACAGATTGTTCACACTGTCTCCACTCACGAATGGGATGAATTCACGTGTATCCTTCTCTCCAAGTGGTGTGATGGGGCTTGACAACGAAGGAAGCAAGATAGGAAGAAACAAGGCACTGTCACCAATCAAGCGAAGTGATTCACTTCGCAAAACAATGACTGCCTTTCGATTGTGAAAATCGTCTAATCTGCATGTATTCAATGTCTATTTATATAACACTTCTGAATTATATTCTCTCTCTCTCTCGCTCCTTTCTCTCTCTCAAATAAATGAGGATGTCGATTCTAGACACACAGTACACTCAGAATTCACATCATTCTCCTGATTTGACTGGTGACTGGTGTCTCCCACTGATTATTATTTCCAGTGAATGGGAAGCCTATGTAGAATATTTTCGCCAGCTTGTGAATTGTGCATAGAAGAGTGTGACATGGAAGTATTCTGCTGATTTCCTCTTTCCCCTCGGAACACTAATGGATAATAATAATAATAATAAGAAGAAGAAGAAGAATAACAGCTCTGTGGCAAGTGATGCGACGAAATACAGCATTTTGAGAGTATGTGGTGATGAGAATGTCAATTTCGACATTTCAATTGAAATTTGTGATGATTTTGCAAAGTGTTCATTTGTGGTATGGTAGACGATTTTATTACAGTTCGTAAGGTATGCTCACACGCGTGGCTCTGAGGCAACGTGCATCATTTTTGAAAGCCGCAAATTAATGTCATGTATAGAGTAATTCATAGGATGGGTAGAACTTGAAAAATGGTGTGCAATTATAGGATTAGTAGGTTGACCCATAGGTGGGTGGGGAATGACAGACGGAATGCACACAGATTGGCGATATCCGTCAAACGAGAACAATTTTATTCACCATATAACCGCCACGCGAAGATGTGCGGAGCGGCTTCCAAAATGATGCACGTTGCTTCAGTCACGCGTGTGAGCATACCTTACGAACTGTATAAAATCGTCTACCATACCACAAATGAACACTTTGCAAAATCATCACAAATTTCAATTGAAATGTCGAAATTGACATTCTCATCACCACATACTCTCAAAATGCTGTATTTCGTCGCTTGCACTGACAGAATATTTCTTATTCTGACATATTTACAAATACACACCAATAATTATACTACTTAAATCAGTGATCTGAGCGACAATGCACTCATTCACTGAAAAGTCATCATTCATTCATTCTTTCATCAAGCTGAATCCTGGCTGATTGATTAGTTTTAGTCGATACACGGCTCACCAGTCACACACACACACACAGACACAGAAACATATGCACACACAAGCACAGATTGTTCACACTGTCTCCACTCACGAATGGGATGAATTCACGTGTATCCTTCTCCAAGTGGTGTGATGGGGCTTGACAACGAAGGAAGAAGATAGGAAGAAACAAGGCACTGTCACCAATCAAGCGAAGTGATTCACTTCGCAAAACAATGACTGCCTTTCGATTGTGAAAATCGTCTAATCTGCATGTATTCAATGTCTATATTATATAACACTTCTGAATTTATTCTCTCTAACATTCCCTGCTGCCTCTCTAAGAATAGCTTTTACTAGCTGACCATTATTGTTCAATAACCTGAAGGACAAGATCCCAATGTTGACCAACTCTATGTGCGTTTATCAATTCACCTGCTCTTGTGGAGCTAGGTATATCGGTCGTTCGACTCGAGTTTTGTCCAAGAGGGTGCAAAAACATTATCCTGCATGGCTACGAAAAGGTGGAAGGGGAGCAATAAGAAGCGCGATCATAGAACATCTGGTCGATAATGATCACCCTATCTCTATAGCCTCCGCCTTTAAAGTCATCTACAAGGCAAAGAGCAATCTACCCAAATCCCTACGTACCCGACTCATCTGTATTGCTGAAGCCATCTTTGGCTATCGAAACAGAAAAGCCAGATCTCTGTGTACAGAAAAAGTTCGTTCAACCCCTCCAACTTTCATGGTCTTAATCCCTCTATGCTAAAATATGATAATCCCCAATCATATTTTAGCTCTAACAATTTTTCATTTTGTCTATTCAATTTGTATACTCTTCCTTATTAAGTCAATTGTTATTATTACTATTCTCACTTTGAACTGTCCCCGGTATTATTTCACTTGTTCCACTCTTCATTCTAAATCAATTCTTTTTTACAACGATAAATTCTATGCTATTAAATTTCACACAATATTACGTAACGTTTTTGTTTTATTCGATCTGTCTACTAATCCTATAATTGCACATCCTTTTTCAAGTTCTATCCCTCCTATGAATTATTCTATATATGACATTAATCTGTTTCGCCACTTGACATTTAACTACGATTATAATCACAAACATTTTAGCTTTAATTGAACTTCATATGATTATTATTATTTTATGCATTCACACCTAAGATTCAATTCCCTCACCGGATATAACTTATTAAAAAAACCATATATATACGATTGTACAGCTTGATGATAAATTCGTTGAAAAGAGTCTCTTCGCTGAATCACTTGTTTTGATTTTCTAAATGTTCTCGTTTATTTGTTCCCATAATTCCTTGTTGGTGATTCTTTCCGGCCCGGCCATCTGATCTGCAGTATAGAGCGAAGACAGTTGTTAATAAAGGTCTGCAACCTTTTGGAAATATTCTTTGTGACCCGCCACGTTTTTGATCCGTATAAAAGAACTGACTTGACGTTTGTTTTGAAAACGGAACCAAAATTTGTTATTGATGCTGAGTGACAAAGATTTCCAGATTGGTTTCAGGTTGATGAATGTGTTTCTCGCTCCTCTCCCGATTCTCGATTTGACATCCCCGTCCGTTCCTCCTGTAATTGAGACAATGCTCCCTCCCTAGATAAGTGAATGAAGTAACCTCTTCCAAATCCCTCCCGTTGATGGTAATTGGCGCTGGATGTTACTGCTGTTGTTGTTGTTGTTTGGTTGGTTATTTTCATAACCTCCGTCTTGTTCACCTATGTTCACCTAGAGTCCTGTCTTCACTGTCTGCTTCTTCGACAAGTTTGTCAGTTTTCGCTTGTAAGTCTTCGATTTTGCAACAGTGACATCGAACATAAATCATCTGCGAAATCCAGATCTTCTAGGTTCTTCGCGTCGGTCCAGGATATCCCTGTCTTCTCGTTTTCCACTGTCTGACGCATAATCCAGTCCACCACAATTGGAAATATCATTGGTGATAATAAGCAAGCGCCCTTGTCTGACTCCTGTGTTTACTCCAAACTCTATCTATTTACTTTAAAATATTCATCTTTCGTAACCAATAGCTCAATAAGAAACTAAATGTCTAACTTGTTACAGCTTAAAGCCACCTGTGCGTCGGTGGCACAGTGGTTAGGACTCTCACCGACCATGCACATGGTCCGGGGTTCGAGCACTCGCCGACGCACACCTGATATCTATGGTCGGCCTGAAAAATTTAGGCTACCGATATCCACGCTGAAAATTCCATACTTGTACTAAACATACAGTGTGGAATCAAGCTGTAATAAAAACAAAACAAAAAATAAATTGATGTCGTATACTTGCTGAAATTATAATTCACCTCATAAAAGCATGCGAACATCTTGAACTGAAGAAAACTACTCACTGTTTAGTTATCTTTTTCATTTGTGCTAACCATTGCGACGATGAGTTCAAGTGGTGCTAGAATTCAGCATTAAATATTTATTTACCTTCAGTTATACATTCATTAATATGTGTTTAGTGATAACTGAACAGGCGAATTAAGTTCACTTTTCTAGTGACCAAATTACATACTGAATAAACTGTTCCTATATTTCTCAGATGCATTTAACCTTTAATGTAATAAAATCGATTATATGGATGAAAAAAGCACAGTTCATACTTTTGACACGTTTACCGTTAGAATGTAAAATGTTAAGGAATGTTTGGCAGTGAAATGTGTTTCATTCAACTTATTTATGTTCACTCCGAAACATGAAGACTAGTTCGCTGAAACTGTGTGTGCAACCAGAAACCAGTCGTTAAAGTCAATCGATTTGAACAACATTTTTCTATGTTAAAATAGACAGTTGTAAACAATACGAGTTAAAGTGATGAAAAACACAAACATTTAAAAAGAGAATTCCAATGTTACTGGAAAATAATGAATGCAGTCGCCTTATCTCGACACAGATTTGCACAAAAACAGTTGGTTTAATTTGTCATACTTCAAAAAATGGAAAGAAAATAAAGAAAGAGAAAAGTAATGAAGCTACAGTGGACAAAGATGTGGTGGAGGATGAGGGATAACTGGAAAGATATCTGTAAATGCCGTCCAGTTTAGAAGACGATAATGAGTAAATACATCTGAACCATCCTAAACGATTTCCCTCTGTTTTACAGAGTGTCTCCATACATTGATTCTTAACATCTAAATGAATCTTGTCAGACTGTTTGTACTTCCTGACGTGTCTCCCATCAAGATTATACGAATTCATGTCAGTTTATGTCTACTTCCTATAATACGATGGCCAAATTACTTCTATATCAGTTTACAGTGCCTGGTGAGGCGGTATTTAGGCATGCACAAGATTTGTCTCCAGTCGCTATAGTAATGAGTGAGTTCAGTTCATTCACTGACATCCTCAGCTTAACGTTACTGTTACGTGTCATTACCTAAGGTGACTGGTTAATTGAAGGCGTTTATATAGAAGCTCCTGATCTTGTAACATTTTTTCACATTCAACGACTGCCTCACACTTGAGGTGCAAAATAGGACAAACTACTGGGCAGCATACAATGCTTTTGGATAGAATAAGTGGCGGCCTGTTTGACATCTGGGCTACCTTTTTCCTGCATCTACATATTGCATCTAATAAGTCATGTTTTCATTCCTAATTTTAATAAAATATGATCACAAATCGCATAAAATACAGTAATTCATTCATTAAACGTTTTAAACCATATGACTTTCATGCAACTAATAATGCATCTAATAAATCTAAGAGAAAACATCACGCTGGCTGGCAGCGTGCACTTAAACAGACACCTTTATATCGTACAACCATTCCTGTTATTGTCACTTCAAACTGCCGTTCACTTCCCAACAAAATTATGCATCTCCAGTCTCTCTTATCATCTGATACTTATCACAATACGGCGATTGTTGCATTACAAGAAACATGGCTCCATGAACTCTATGATGACAATCTGGTTTCCCTAAATGGTTTTACATTGTTTAGACAAGATCGACTATGCTCCAGAAAGAAAAGAGGTGGAGGTGTTGCAACTTTCATTCATTCTCAATGGTCAACTTCAAATAATGTATGTTTTTCTTACTCTAATGACTTTATTGATTGTATAACGGTCAAATGCCGCCCGAAACACTTATCCAAATTCAAATACGTCTTCATCTCTAACATTTATGTTACTCCTGGCTGTTCTGCATCTGATCTATCTGATTTTGCTGATGAATTCACTGAATTCGCCGTTACACATCTTGAAAACTCTTTATCAGTTGTCACAGGAGATTTTAACTGCTGTGATTGTTCTTTCCTCGTATCATTAGGTCATGCCAATATTGTTAAATTCCCTACTCGACTTGATAAAACCCTTGACCTGGTGTTCATTAATGATGAGGAAATATATGAAGTACGCCGACGTGCTCCTATCATGAACTCAGATCATTGTATTATTCGGATATTACCTAAGATATACAGCAGATCTCACTTTAATATCTTCTCAAATCTGTCCAAGAAAACACAGCAAAGGTGTTACTCACAAGAAAATATGCTCAAACTAAGATGTATGCTAAATGACACTAACTGGGAACTTTTCAACGAACACAAACTGGATGATACTATTTCCAATTTGACTGACTATCTTAAATTCTGTCTTGATATATGCTGTCCAAAACAGATAATTTTCAAAAGAATGGATCGTTTTTCTTCCCCTCATCTCAAAAAACTTCGTAGAGAAAAAGAGAAGCTGTACAAGACAAAGAATAAATCTGGTCTTAAGAAGATAAACACCCAAATTAAATCTGAAATCAAGAGACTAAACAACATTTATAATCAAACAATACTATCTTGTAAAACCTCAGAAAACATATGGAAGCTTTTTAGAGAAATTACTGGTTGTGGTAAGCATAATAATTTTGCCTCTTCTATTGATGTAAATACTCTCAATAGATCTTTCATCCGCCCTCCAAATGTCCTTTCTGCCTTCAATTTAACTAATAACACGACCAGTGACTTTCATCGTTTCAATACTTCTGATGTTCTTAAATGTTTGAAATCTCTTAAACCTTCCCAGAGTCTAGGCCCTGATGGTATACCTGCCATTGTTTTAAAGAAATGTGCTGATATTTTAAGTAACCCACTTACAAGCATTTTCAATACTTCTTTTTCTAATAATAATGTACCTTCTCTGTGGAAAGATATTAAAATCATCCCTGTACCCAAGTCTGGTTCTGGAGATAGTGTTAAGTTTAGACCAATTGCCATTACCTCTCCTTTTTGAAACTGATGGAGAAATTACTGTTACAAAAACTCATTCCCTCCCTAAGCTTCTCAAATGATCCAAAGCAGTTTGCTTACAAACAGGGTAGAAGTACTTTGGATGCTGCTGCTGTGTTTCATCACAACATTGTATCCTCCTTAGACAAAGGGGCCAAGTATGTCCGTTGTACTTTCCTTGATTACACATCTGCTTTTGACTCTGTACCTAGAGGCCTTTTGTTAAACAAGCTTAGCCTTACACAAACTGAGTCCTGGGCTATCAACTGGCTGCACTCTTACTTCTCCAATAGGATGCAGTACACGGTATATAATGGTGTAGCTTCCTCTCCTTTGCTTACTGAAGCTGGTGTTCCTCAGGGTGCTGTTCTCTCGCCGTTTCTCTTTTCCTTCTTCTTACATGACTTACCTCTCTCAGACGAAATCAACTTCGTCAAATATGCAGATGACCTGACTGTTTCGCTTCCCGTTAAGTCTCAGTCAGACTGCTTCAAATTAAATAGCTTCCTGTCGGACATCAGTCAGTGGTCTAAAATAAATGGCCTAACGCTGAATCCCTCAAAATGCCAGACTGTCGACTTCTCCTTTAGGCATAAACGAGATCTACAAACACTAGTAAGCACTCATGATGTCTGTAGAATCGAGGGGACTATAATTGAAACAAAGTCTAATGCAAAATACCTCGGATTAGTTATATCTTCCGACCTTACTTGGTCATCTCATATCCAAATGATTTCCAAGAAAGTGTTTCGTCTAACCTACTACATTAAGAAACTCAGACTAACTGGAGTCCCTCAACCTCTGCTTACACAATTTGTCAACTCTCGTATCCTACCTATTCTACTTTACTGTTCCCCGTTAGTCTTTCCTGGGTTACTGAAAAAGGATTATACCATCCTGAGAAGGATGTTGAAGGTAGTTAGCAGGACTAGCGGTGTAAAACTCAGTCAGCTCGTCACAACATTAGTGGATAAGCATCTGAATACATGTGAGAAATGGTCTAAAACCATACTCTCTGACCCCCAACACCCCCTCTATTCCCAACTCTCTCCCTGCATCTCATCAGGTAGAACCAGAAATCAGTATAAAATAATATATGCTCGCACAACCAAGTATAGGAACTCAACGATACCATATTTGGCCCGTGTTCTAAGTGACAGAGACAATGTTAGGCGTGAAACCTATGACTTGCTTTGTTGTTAATAACATAATTTTGGCCCTTGTTATTTCCCCCTTACACTCTCTTATTTGTACTCTATAGTGAACAACCTTCTTAAACATACTTAGCTGCTTAAAATTATTATCATTGGCTTACATTTTTATTCTTTATTCTATTCCTTCTTTGTACATCTACTGGGTCCGACTATATTATCACTATGATTATTAAAAATTGTCCCGTCATTAACCATCATGTAACATTAGTTTTGTGGTTGTTCTTTGTTCGGCACTATTTAACTGACAATCTTGTTTGTTATTGCCACTATCACCATCTTAAAAATTTTGTATTATGCATGATTCCTCACACTACCACTACAAACAACCGCATTAGTACTGACAAAAAAAACCTGAAATGTTTATCTTATGATTGCTTAGTGTTGTTCAATCAAATTAACTGATCATCTTGGCTATAAACATTTTTTAAGAACATCTCATAATTTCCCGTATGATTATAGCTGTTACTGTTCACCACGCATACACATATCGTAGCTTCCACTAACCAATACTGAAATATTTTTTCATTATTTGTGTTGATCTTCTTTTTTACTCGGTATTTTTATTTGCGATTTTTTTTGGTTATTTCTGTTTCTTTTTTTGGTTTTTTTTATATATATATTTTTTTTTATAATACTCCTTTTAAATGTACGATGAAATTAGATGCAATATTGTAGATATGTGCTGAAAATTCCACACTGTACCACAAGTACTGTTTCTGGAATAAAGCGAAATTGTTATGTTATGTTATATCCACCAATGCATATATAATGCTATTATATAAGACCAGTGATACTTTACTTCTCTGGCAAAAACCAAAGTGTAATCATTTGCGAACACAAAGTTTCAGACGCCATTACAGGAATGTATGTTTCTGAGTAGAGTCTTAATACCAGCACAATATTTTGTCTGTAGATACCCTGAGCAGCTAAATATTTCACAACCCTTTCCATCAATTAAATGTCACCCTCATATTCTACAAACAGTTCATAAGCCATTTTTAAAGTCATTAATTACCCTAACGAAAATAGAATGTTCGGGAAGATTTAATAAAAACACCCAAAGAATTATGATGGATATCTTATGGCATTTATAATTTTAAGGATGATATTAGTAATGCTTGTGATCACACAGATAATTGATATACCCTGAATGTAACGCATCTCGATATTATTCATAATGGTTCAGATACGTATATATTGTATAAGCGCATTCTAAATCTAACCAGGTGTTGATTGTTTCAACCTTATAAAATCACAACACAACAATGACTGTTTAAAAAAGGCAATCACAGTCGGCAGAGATATATTTACTTTGCTAATTGGAAATCCCCTGCTAGTTAACACTTATCGTATTGACCCGCAGACCTTATTGCACACTGGTTTCGATGTATATAGTACTGCAAGACAGAATATATGCATAATTACTATCCCTAACCAGTTTAATTCTCAAGTGTAAATGATGATATTTATAAGCAAGACGAAGCAGAATCCACTATTAATTATCTTTAATGTGGATCATTATAGGATGCATGGTTATGAAATCAAACAGGCTACCACTCCACTTTAGATACGTTTGAATGACAACGAAGAAAGTGTAAAATGTGAAGACGAAGTGATTACTGGTGTAACAACAGAAGACAAGGGCCAGGCAACAGATCGTTTATTATGAAAATCAACACGTATTTATACATCTTTCAACTACATTATTATAGACAAGCGCAGTCATCTGATTGGTTGTTTAGGTAGACAAACGCAGGCTTCTGATTGGTTGTTTCGGGATTCCTTGACAAACAGAGTTCTCCTTCTGCGAATCATATTTTGCCACGTTAACTTCGCTGGGATTGGTTGTTGACTCAGCCTTGTTCACGGCCCATATTAGTGACCTAGACCTTAACGTAGATTAGTGCCAACCAATCGGCTAGCAGCCTGCTCTCACCACACTCGTCCCCCCGTCAAATACGTGCGACTGAAGTCGGCTTGATCTACTTGGTGCAGGCGTCATCGTTGGCTTGTCTCGCTGTATCCATTTCTGGAGCTCGCTGACGTTCACGCGCCTCTCATTGTTCGCCATTGCGACTGTGTCTGCGTAACCCTATCTCGAAGTGACCATATATGGTCCTTCCCACTTTGGAAACTGTTTGCCTGACCCTGTCGAACATTCGTCCATACTTCGGCCCACACCTTCATATGCTGCTTTCGCCCGACCTCCCAGCAGCGTCTCAAGTAGCAGCTCCATCGCTGACAGATCTTGAACGCCACTCAACTGCGCAGAAGCCTTGAAGTCCTGCCCGAAGATCCATATGTCTCCATCAAAAACTGCAGGGTATAGGCTTTTCATTTGTCGGTAGGCAGCGACACAAAATGTAACAACAGAAGACAAGGGCCAGGCAACAGATCGTTTTATTATGAAAATCAACACGTATTTATACATCTTTCAACTACATTATTATAGACAAGCGCAGTCATCTGATTGGTTGTTTAGGTAGACAAACGCAGGCTTCTGATTGGTTGTTTCGGGATTCCTTGACAAACAGAGTTCTCCTTCTGCGAATCATATTTTGCCACGTTAACTTCGCTGGGATTGGTTGTTGACTCAGCCTTGTTCACGGCCCATATTAGTGACCTAGACCTTAACGTAGATTAGTGCCAACCAATCGGCTAGCAGCCTGCTCTCACCACACTGGTAGTCAGCAGTGTATGTATAAAGTCTTTGATAATGAATACGCGATTCATTTAGTAAGACATCTAACCACTGAACCTAAAGACAGAAGGGTAGTCTGCACTACCGTGTATATAGCTGTGATATCAGGTGTGAAAAACAGTTAACTGACAGATAACTCCGAGGCCAGGCTTTATGATTATTTTTCTCCAACATACCATGTTTTAAAGTTGAAGATAGAAATGATGAAGATATCCAACAAGTAACAACATGGCCCAGTCACCATGAAGGGTTAAAGATTTGAAAGGAGAAATTCTTTCACTCATGTACGCAGCATCGATTCAGCTACATGTGGCACGGTTGCAGATATTAAATGAATGATCAAAAGCGAGTTCGAAAACCTGTTGCACTCAGAATGAAGACTATCATTCAAATTTTCTACATTAATATCAAATCAATTCTTTTATGTGGTTCAGAGACCGGTTGTGCCACGGAAAGCATTCTAAACAGGCTTCACACTTTCATAAACAGCCTCCATTGCCACATCCATGGTGAAGATGATATAGCACTACAAAATAAGCAGCGGAAAAGTCTGAGAAAACACAGACCAAGGATCCACAGCCTCATAAATATAACGAAGAAAACAGAAATGGAACAGAAATCTGCCAAGGAGACAGCGGAATGACATCAAGCGCAAGTCCGTCAAGTGCAACCCGAATGTGAAAAGAGGATTTGTACATCCAAGTGTGATACTGTGGAGATCGTGGCAGAGGGAAACTGAAGCTTATGGTCAGTCGTAGAGCCATCTAGAGAGGACTGCAGAGAACAGTATGAAGTGAGAATTCGCTGTAGAATCCCTATATTCCAAATGGAACCCGATGGATTAAAAATGAATAATATGATAATTTGAAAAGTTAGTAAAACGCTCATTCAGTTTCAGAATTCACTGAAGCTTCATCCTGTCCAAATAAAAGTGTGAATTTTATCAAGTCCTTATAAAAGTTTTTATTTTTATTTTTTTTTTTTTTTGATTACAGCTTGATTCCATACCGTATTTTTGGGACAAGTGTGGAATATTCAGCGTGGATATCGGTAGCCCAAAATTCGCAGGCCAAACATAGATATCAGGTGTGTGTCGGTGAGTGCTCGAACCCCGGACCATGTGCATGGTCGGCGAGAGTCCTAACTACTGTGCCACCAACGCACAACAATCATAAACCTTGGTTGTATGCTAACCGTCATACGCAAAGTATCCCAATCAATCGAAAACAAAGAAGTCAAGTAATAGCAAACGAGAACAAAACACCTAATTATCAAGATCACTTTATTTGTACAACGTATAATTATCATCATAGGTGATGACAACAACAGTAATAATTATATCAATATCTGAATGGTAATAATATTAGCGACAAAGTTTTCTTTCGGTAGCAATAAAAAATAGACTCCATGCTTTACTACCTCACAAACACGTAAATTTTCAAGTATAATTTTATAATTACATCTTCGACTTCAGTAATAATGAACTAAACGTACAGTAATTAAACCAGTTCTCTTCTTTCCCACTACCCTCAAGAATTTGCGTGATATCTCCATCCATTGAGATAATACTGAACACTGATGAATCAATCGACCAAACGCCTACCATCTATCCAACCACTTGGGATAAAAAGAAGAGAATTCAAAGTGTGGAATCGATGAAAAAAAAAGAAAATATGCAGATAAATTATATATGAAACGAAAGCGATGAAGGTTATATACTTAGTAAAAAATAAAAGTAAACTAATTTTGTGAATGAATAATTATACACCGATAGAAATCTAAAGTATCTCTGAAATTATTAATAAAAAATAAATAAACGCAGAAAAATTTATTCTGAAATAAAAAACAACGACAAGAGAATGTGAAGAATTATTTATTTTCATCATGGTTTGTCTTAGCATTATGTATGTAGTATACAACAATGACAATGTGCTTCACGCCTCTGCAACAACACACTGCATACCAGTGCATCATCGACAAGACGATGAAGTGATTAAAAATAAAGGTACATTAAAATAATTAGTATCTAATTTAATATTTACTCTATTCTGTGTAGTGTACTCTATTTTGTAAGAAAAAAGGGATAAAATACAGAGCAGTTCACCATGTTGGCAGAGAAAACAACACAATACAGTACTAAAGTGTTCAAAGGGTGGCAACAGAAAAGAAATGGCTTTGAAGGAATGTACGATTATAAAGGTATCATCAAAGATGATGAGAACACAGAAGTATCGTTTGTATCAATTACCAGAAACTTGTAGCTTTATTTCTTTTAGTTACAGTGTTTTCAGTGCAGTAGTCCTCACTACAATTATTTTTTAAAACCTAATTCTTCGTTTATGACTTATGAATGCGCCGTTTTACTTTTCCAACACATTCTAATTCTTTTGAATGAATGTTGCCGTAGATATATCCCCCTCTCGGTTGTCTTTTGGGCTAGCTTCACGGTTGTCAGAGTTCTCAGGGTCAATGAGAGCTTAAAAAATAGAAAAAGATAGGTTGATAGTAGGCAGACATAAATGTTTAAGTGATTGGACAAACAAACAAACTCTAAATTTAGAAACATTAAAAGAAAATATTGATAAGTATAAACTTCATCGTTTTACTTGCAGAAGAGTAGGTGACGATCAGAAATGCCTGTTTCATAAAAGAAATTCAAATTAATTGAACGACATTCCCAATGATCTTGACATAATTAACAACGTAAAATCTAGAAGCATTTATTTCCCAGTACGAATTTAAAACAAGCAATAAGTGTTGTGAATAAAGCAAGATTTAATGAATTCATCAATTTTGGGTAGAACTCTATGGCAGAATACTCTGCATACATTCACACGTGCCTCTTTGAATGATTAATTCAATGTAGTTTATTTGCTTATCAGTTGTATATATTCCAGTGTATTTCCAATAGTATAAATATATCCCTATACGGAAAGTATTCAGATGAAGAGTTCTACCGAAATTTGATGAATTTATTAAATCCTGCTTTATTGACAATACTTGTTGCTTCTTTTAAAAGTAAAAAAATTATACATATTCTACGTGATGAAAGGTAGAGGATGGTTTAATTAACCACTGAAAAGCTATTGGAATCTAGGCTGTAAAGTAAAATTTATCATTCAGAGGTTGGTTTGCAGGGATTTGATTGGTTACAAAATTTCATCATTAGCTGACATCGGTTAGAAAACCATTAGAAAGCCTAAAGCAATCAAGAATTTAAAATTTATCAGTAGAGTCTTAAGGGACACTCAAGGAGTACATATTCAAGGAGGAATTAGAAGTTCTATTGTAACAACAGAAGACAAGGGCCAGGCAACAGATCGTTTTATTATGAAAATCAACACGTATTTATACATCTTTCAACTATATTATTATAGACAAGCGCAGTCATCTGATTGGTTGTTTAGGTAGACAAACGCAGGCTTCTGATTGGTTGTTTCGGGATTCCTTGACAAATAGAGTTCTCTCTGCGAATCATATTCTGCCACGTTAACTTTGCTGTGATTGGTTGTTGACTCAGGCTTGTTCATATTTTCTCACGGCCCATATTAGTGACCTAGACCTTAACGTAGATTAGTGCCAACCAATCGGCTAGCAGCCTGCTCTCACCACACTATGACCTTATTTTATATTTTGAGTTACATAGATAAATTCAGACGTACAAATGAAGCTAAGACACACTGCTTGGAAACATTTATATGTGTGGTTTTGAATAATATATGATAAAGCATCTACTTCATTCACTCATCTAGTTAGCGTTGTCTCAACTACGGGAGGATCTGCTTCTCTTATTTTTGTCATAATTTTTGATGTCTCCAATAATGTTTCTCATTTAAAATTTCCTCGTGTTAAACTGACTTACTTTACCAAAAGTATGTGTGTTAATTTTCCCCTAGGTTCGCTAGTGAAACACAGAGGGAAACGGGTATCAGTATGATACCATGAAAATTTTGCCGAAACACATGAACACTATTGGATTGAAAAACACCTACACCTTAATTGTTTATTTCACAAGAGACAATTAGTTAATACTACAGCTGCCTCCAAAATAATCTACGGAAAACATAATTCGAGATTTCACTGGTTCACCTTAAAAGTTTCACATCTAACAACTTTTTATTCGAAAATACGAAGCAGTTCTCTTTCCTTCAGAGCTTCAGTTTCGTAGCACAACCTCTTTTTTGTCCTGTGATTGTTAATTATTGGCTTCAGTGGGAATTTTTAAACTTTTATTTCGTTCAGATATAAATAGGATTACCTTTTGAGTTTTTGCAGAACTGACTGTAAATGTAATGATATATCTGGAACTACAATAAATAAAACGGTTACAGATTTTGACTATGAAGAGCCACATACAGTCTCCGTTGACAAACTCAGTTGTTTTCAGTTTATTAGGCAGACTACTGAACTTCGAAATTCAGGGAATTTTACTAATGCTTATTCAGATAATCCTAATACTTCTTAGTCTGTTTTTATACTCAGCAGATAATCGTATATCTAGTTATTAAAGACAAATGTACTGTGAATTAATTATTCGAATGAGAAATTCCCTTTCTAAATTCAAACAACCTTAGAATCTGTTCAGGAAAGTTAGTTTTTCATATATATGTATATATATATATATTGGAATAATCGAGATGTGTAGATTAGTATTTTTTGTTGTGGATGTGCTCCTTAAGATGTACTGTTTAGTAACAAAGTTGTTGTTCTTCCAGACATCTTCAGTGCTTACGTCAATAAACGTATACGTATATATATATATATATATATATATATATATTATATCCTTTAATTCCTAGAGGAACATAGAGCTTCAGCTGCGCGTCTCCATTGCCTTCTGTTTTCTGCCAACTTTTTCACCCCCCTCCAAGTCTGCCCACATGCTTTCATCTCCTCCTCACATGACCTCCTCCAAGTCACCCTTGCACTGACGACCAACTGGCCGCTTCCCTTTCGGGTACCACTCGAGCGATGGCTGAAAATTCCATACCCGTACCACAAATACCATTTGAAATAAAGCTGTTATTATTATTATTGTCTAGTGATGTCACTTGATGGCTTCCTCAGAGTATGGCCAATCCATCTCTATTTCTTCCTGCCTATTTGTGTCACAATCGGTTCCTGGTTGGTTCGCTCATTGCCAGAGATCCCTGTTGCTGGTCTTTTCTAGCCGGCCATCTGATCTTGAGTATTAAGCAAAGACATCTGTTAATGAAGGTCTGTAGTTTGTTTGAGGCGTTCTTTATGATGCGTTGGCCAAGTCTCTGATCCGTATGTTAAGTAGCACTGACTTCACATTGGAATTGAAAATCTGGATCTTATTTTTGATGCTGAATGCCGTTGACCTCTACACAGACTTAAGAGTAATGAAGGCTTGTCTTCCTTTTCTGATTCTGGCTTTGACATCCTCGTCAGTTCCGCCTGTAGTTGAGACGATGCTTCCCAGGTAGGTGAAGGAGGTTGTTTCTTCAGGTTCCTCCCATTTATGCTGGCTGATTGTTGTCTGTTATTGTTGTTGCTGTTGTTGTTGGCCGGGAATCTTCATCACCTCTGTTTTATCTATGTTCACTTGAAGTCCTATCTTCTCTGGATGCTTCTTCTGCCAGGTTGTTGCTTTTCACTTGCATATCTTCCAGTTTGTGGGAAATCAAACTTATATCATCAGCGGAGTTCAGATCCTCCAAGTATTTTGTGTCAGTCCATTTTATGCCTGTTTCCTCATTGCCCGTTTTCTGTCGCATTATCCAATCTACTGCAATCAGGAAAATCATTGGTGATAGTAGGCAGCCTTGTCTCACTCCCGTCCTCCCTTCGAAGGCTTCCGTAAGTTTCCCGTTATGGATTACTTGGCTTGCAGCATTGTCTTATAACTGTTGGATGAGATGTATAATTGTCGATGGGACCCCGTAGTAGCGAAGTATTTGCCAAATCACCTCTCGATCGACGCTGCACTGTCGAAGGCCTTTTCAAAATCGATGAATTTGAGATAGAGAGGTGACTTCCATTCCAAGCTTTCCTCAATGATGATCCGTAGTGTGGCGATTTGATCAATACATGACTTGTTTCTCCTGAATCCAGCTTGTTCCGGTCAAAGTTTTTCATCCAGGTTGGCTTGTTTGATTCTCTCCACGTTGATGCGGCTTGGTATTTTGCTTGAAATGGACAGGAGCATAATTCCACGCCAGTTTTTGCATTGACTTAAGTATCCTTTATTTGTTAGTTTCAATAAGTATCCTTTCGTCCAATCTTCATGTACTTCGCCCTCTTTCCACACCTTCTCCATCAGTGGCGTCATCAGGTCCGCTGTTGTCTCTGGGTCTATTTTCAATGCTTCTGCTGGGATTCCATCTGGCCCTGCTGCTTTTCCAGCTTTTAGCATTTTGATTGCCTTCAGGACTTCTGATTTCGTCGGAGATGGGTTGATGTTCACTGGTAATTCTGCTTCCGTTGTTGGTATTGTAGGGCGCGTTGTAGGTGGTAGACGATTTAGAAGTCTTTTGAAGTGTTCAGCCCAGTGTTTTCCTTGCTCCACATCTTTGGTGATTGACTTTCCATTGTCATCCTTTACTGACTTAATCTGTGTCGAAATTTCGCCCGATAGGTGCCTAGTTGTTTCGTAGAGTGTGGCGTGGTCTCCTTTGCGCACTGCAGCTTGTTCCGTTTCACTTCCCATGGCTTCATAATATTTTCTTTTGTCTTCCCTGGCACTCTTCTTCACTCTTTTGTTCAATGTATTGTAGCTTGCATTCAACTCCCGTTTTTGTTGCTCGTCGGTGCACTGGATAATCTTCTGTTTCTACATCCTTCTCTCCTCTATTAGTTTCCAAGTGTCCGCAGTGAGCCACTGCTTGTCCTGCCTCTTCTTTCAGCCTAGAACTTCCATGCAGGTTTGACTCCAAACTGTTTTCAAGTTGTTCCAGTGCTTTTCGATGCCGACCTCTTCGCTAGTGTTGATTTGTGTCTCGGCTTTGTCCCTTATGCATGCAATGAAGATGTCCTTTGTAGCCTGATCCTTCAGTTTTTGAGTGTTGAACTTAGCTTGTGGTCTCTCTGCAGCTCCTGTTTCTTAAAAAGCTTTTAATTTGATTTGGATTGTCCCTTATACGAGATGGTGGTTTGAGCCAACGTCTGCTCCTCTTCTTACTTTTGTGTCCAGTAGGCTGCGCCTCCACTTCCTTGAGCACCACTGAGATGGGGTCAATTTGGTTTTTGGTTTATCCATCTGGTGACACCCATGTAGCCTTGTGGATATCTTTTTGTTTGTATACGCTGCTACCAATCACCAGTTCGTTGAAGGCGCAGAAGTCGTCGAAGAGTTCTCCATTTTCATTCGTTTCTCCGAGAGCTTCTCTACTCATGATGAGTTCCCTTTCTGTGTTGTCTGGTCCCAGTTTGGCATTCACATCTCCCATTAGTATTTTAATGTCACCAGCTGGCGTATTATCCATTGTTGCCTGTAGTTGTCTGTAGAATTGTTCTTTCTTTTCGAGGTCTGCATAACATTGTATAATTGACACTTTCTTTCATTTGGAGTTGAATCTGGCGGTCATTATCCTGGATAAGATCGCCTCCCATTGCGTCGAGGCCTTTGTTGCCGTTGGTGACATCATGATAGCCGCGCCCTCGGTGTGCGTGTGGTTATCTTCTGGGTGACCGGAGTAGACCACTGACTCACCCGTTGACAATTTGGTGAGTCCATTCCCGTTCCATCTACTTTACATATTCCCAGTACTTGGATTCCGTATCTTTTCATCTCGTTTGCGAACTGGGCAGCTGTCCAATGTCGTACATGGTGCGGACGTTCTACGTCCCCACACAGACTTTTTCTTTTGGCGCAAGGAGACTCATCGTGCTAAAGTTTCTGTAGCAACTTTGTTTACAGGGTGGGGTTGCTAGCCTTACACCTGAGAATACATATATATATATATATATACATAATGAATATTTGAATCTGAAGTGTTCAGAACTCAGAGGGTATGAGTAGAAGTCCTGCTCAGCCCACGTATATCCTTAAACACTCCGAGTTTAGTTTATTCCCTTGAATTTATAATCAATTTGTGTTAAATCCTAATCTCAGGAAGATATGCGTCTTATTAAACTAAGTATGCAGAGCTTCTGTTTAACTTATCAGACAACATTAAATATTATTCATAGTTTATCTGTATAACTCTGTCAGGTTAAATCCAATTCGGGAATTAAAAATTAATTGTCGTTTTGCGATTTACACAGTTTGAGATGAAATTGCACCTCAGTTTAATAGGTTAAACTCTATAAATTTGGTAACTAGTAAGCAGAAATTAGGAATCACGAACTCTGTTTTATGTGTGTAAGTAGACACTCCTAACGAAAAACTTTTTTGGCCAAAAACAATGCAGATCACCATTCATAACGTTTAAAAGTAGTAACATTCTACTACAGTTAGCAAGAAATACCGAAATTCTTACCGCATCACCTCATATGCCTAATAGACAAAGTCGGTACAAAGGTTTATTAATGTATCATTATGTTTACTCTCAAACAATTACTAATTACAATTAACTACAGGTTATTAAGTCACAAGTGCTTCCTATAAGTGGTTCATTCGATTAAACAGTCGAAATTATCCGTATCGTTTCACTGCATTTCAAAATTATACTATTTCGAAGAACAAATAATAATTTTTTTGTGATTACAGCTTGATTCCACACCGTATTTTTGGTACAAGTATGGAATTTTCAGCATGGATATCGGTAGCCAAAATTTTGCAGGCTGACCATAGATATCAGGTGTGCGTCGTCAGGGGATCGAACCTCGAACCATGTGCATGGTCGGCGAGAATCCTAACCACTGTGCCACCGACGCACAATAATAATAATGATATAATAATAATAATGATATACGATTTTCATCAGTGAAATTTTGAGATATTACTCACTTGGACTATTCAGACAATTGTTATGTTGAGTAAGTCGAGGAGTGCACAAGTATTTCAACCGCTTTATATAAAACACAAAAAAGAAACATATATTCAACATTATGACCACAATAATACAATATTTCATTTATACTATTCATTGCAAATTTCAAATGTGTATGAATTTCATTAATTTTTGTTGACTAATACTTCAGTAATTTTTCTTTAGTAGAGGAGATAAAAGAATTATGTTCTTCAAAATAATACACTGTATAACATTTATCTCTTTATTCGCCTCAAAATTCTAAATTTACGCTTTTAACATATTCTGTATCTATTATTCATATAAACGATATTCCTATTTTCAAGCGCTTTCAGTTTTCATGATAATCATTTATGAAACTAATTTATTACTTCATGTACTAAGATTGTATAGAACTATGCCTCTCAGTTTATCCATTATTTTTCATGGCTCTTGATTTCACGTTTTGTTACATACTGATATGAATAATAGACATTTATAGGGACTTTCATGACTATTTGATAAAAATTCATAACCGTACAGCTTTCAGGCAAAGCTATGAAAAGTAAATTCCTTACAGACGTAACTTACAGACAATAAGTATTCTTTCAGCGACATAACTAGTTTTCTGTGAATACCTTTCAAGCTCCTATCTAATGGAAATGTTGAGTAAGTGATCTATTGATTTTAAACAGAAAACGACTTAATAACCGTACAGCAGTATTTAAATAATCTCAAACAACAGTTATCTTATTCTAGGGGAACAAGAAACAATAAAATAATTAAGCAGTTTCATTTGAAATTACATCTCAAGTTTCGGGACTACACCACTGTTATCGAAATCCCCTAGCTGTCGATACTATTTAAGCGAATGACCCACTAGCTAAATTTAGACAAACAAACTATTTTCTACTAATGCATGAAAATAAAATTGTATTTATTACATTATTAGACAATCAGCGGTTTCATTTTTCACTCTTTGTCTATGCATGGTATGTCAGAATAAGCGCTTTGAAATATTTTTAATATTGTATAATATTTTCGGAATAATTTCAGTCGGTTATAAAGCTATTTTTAGCTACAACTTCAACGCTATGATACTATTTCCCTCTTTTAACTTTCAGAAATCACTTGCACACGTGCACATAGACCTGAATTCCCTGTCATTTGGCTGATAACGTGGAATACCGAGACGTACAATAAAAAAAACCTGGAATTTCTGGCAGAACAAAAGAAGCAGTAATCTGCACTGATATATCTGACATTTCGAACAGTTATGAGGAATATACAAAATACAACTGACGAAAACAGTAAAAGGTAGTAGAGTAAAACAAGCAAAATTTTATTTGTAAGTGATAATCTTTTACTCGAATTTTATGAAGTGAAGTCAGTTATTTGAAACGTCAGATGCATACAAAATCTGGCATGTCTAATGACGTAAGTGATTCATTTATAGTTCTAGCTTAATAAGGCTGTCAAAACGCTGTATTCTAATTATTTCTTTTTAACTGATTTTGTAGTACATTTGTGTTAACGTGGGACGAATATGAATACATTTAGAAATCTACAATACATTTTCACGTCGCAAGAAAATACGTCAAAATTCAATTTCTGTCTGTTTGATAAGTAACTTTTGTTATCAAAAGTCTAAAGTAAATATAGACCTTAAAAGTTCTGGAAATTCTTTGTATCCCAAGATCGAACTATAGAAACGAAAAGACGTTTTCTCAAAAATACGAATAAATCGACCAGATTCGCAGAGACCTTAGCGTGAACAAAGTACTCTTCCACTTTCTGTTAAATTAGAAATAGAGCTTAAATTTGCAACAGTGAACCAATATGTCAAGAAAATTTTAAAAAATATAATAATTTCAAAATTTCCATCTCACGTCAACTATATCTATGTAAATAAGAAAAACAGAAAGAAGAAAGCTGCTGGTGTTACTCCTAACCACCTCCCCCCTCCGAACATACTACAGCCTAGTGAACTAGACGAGGTTTAACAGTGCGTCCATCAGGAGTAAAGCCTGAACCTCTGGTGGGAATAGCGAGAATTCTGCCAGTAAACCATCCTGGACCATGAACAGCGATTAGTTTACAAATACGCCAAAATACATTAGGTCATAAAAACCATCAGACAACAATGTCAATATTTTGCATCAAAATAATTTTCTTAAATAGGCGTATTAATAACAAAAGCAGAATTGTCAGCAGAGTTATGACACAAACAGAAGTCTGAAATTCCAGCGTTTTGATAAAGAAACATTTTCGGTTGAATAAGAAAACGAAGAAGATAAATAAGTTCCCAAGACTCTAGTAAATGATGGATGTATTCCATGTTGACAAGCATGAAATTCTAGCCTAAAAAGTATCACTGAATGAACTAAAATTTTTTCCATCTCAAACAAGATTTATTGAAAAATCAAGCCACAAAGCTTAATTAGTTTTTCACGTACCCTTAACTTTAGAGTGTATTCAGCACTTACAAATGAACGGTTATTATATCTTTCTGTCATACTTACAAATATAGTGGATAAAGAATAAAAAGCCCAAAATGGCTCAGAGGATTCCATCTAACCCTTGAAATGAATTTCGCATTCATCTGTTGCATTTGTTTGTGACTACTGACATTGAAACTGACAATGCTTGACTATGTATCTGAAGAACGTTCATGCAAACATAATATCTCCCTTGATAAAGGAATATTTAACTAATTTTTCCACGCTGATAAATTCTCAGTCTCTTTCCTACCATCTTTAAGAGCCATTTCATAGTCTCGGAATCTTTTTATTTGAAACTGTTATCTACTTCAATTCACTGCTGTATTACATAATCTTTTTTATTTGTTTCCTAAAGTTTTCTGTAATGTGCACGACTGAATTTTTAACAGCACTGAGTTCTAATCCATTATGTCTGTTTAAGAACTGGTTTGTATAAACATGCTAGTTTTATTATTCTTATCGAAAATTTGTTTTTAATACACACCACTGTTAATATCAGTGTTATAATGACTGAAATTATAATTCATAACAACCTTATTATTATATATTGACCAAAGCAAACCATGTTAATTACGTAATTTTTTTTAAACTTTTGCCTTTTATTTGGTTAGTTGTAATTAGAGAGGGACCGATGCGGTCAACAAATGATTCTGATAATTTATTCAAACTCTGTATAACCAATGAATAGCTGTAGCAGTGATCACAAATGGTAAATAAAAACACTTAGATGGACTTTATACTTTCAGTAACACTAAGATTATCAGTACACCAGCTGACAGTATTTTGTGCAATGGCTCATGTTTTCACAGTTCACATCTACACATGAGGTAGGTAGGTGATATAAATAAAAAAGTGAAAAAATTAATTTCAAATGTGATAGCACTTCATTGAATTAAATATGGAAGACAAAGCAAAGAATTCATAAAGTGAAAATCGGCCGAGAAATTTTGTGTGCTCTTATGACAGATTCTGGACTACAACTGTAGACTGCAACCATAATTTCCAGTTGTTATTTGAATCCTGGTTCAGTAAACCCCTTTTTTCTGTGCGTTTCATGTAAAAAAAAATAGAGAATTAGTGAATTGAAAGCAAGTCTCCTACCCACAACGTTTTATTTTCCTTTAAAATAATCCTACTTCGACCAGTAGAACTCACTGAATCATGTGTATAGATATGTGTAACACCCCAAGCTATAAAGGTTTATAACGTTTATATATGACGATGGAAATACATGAACGAGATGATTTTCTAACTTGATGAATATAAATACATTTTAATATCAAGATGTTTTTGTTAGTTTGTGTCAGGGTTATGTGAATGAATGTGGCCATACAGATGGTACATTTGAATCCTAAAAGGATAGAGTACGACTGATTTACAGTCAACATAGTACACATCAGATCTTTAGTTCTTCATTCCGTTACTTATGGCCAAGAAGTTTGCCTCCAAGTTATCTCACAATAAGAGATGTGAGTAGTATAGGAAGAGACATCTTTGGGAATCAGTGGCAATTTGTTTGTCTATGGAAAAGTCAGTGTAGGAGAAACTTCGGAAAATAGTCACGACAGCGAGAAGAATCTGACAGAAAATAGATACAGAAGCACTGTTGTTCGCAAACTGAGCCATTAATGTAAGGTTTACAATTTTCTTCGTGCCCAATTGTTTTGTACTGATTGGTATTTTTTCTGCCTTCTCCAGTCTTCTTCAACAGTGACTTCCTCAATATTTTGAAAGATGTTGACCAAAATCTGTAAATCAAATGACTAGTTAGTTTCACAGAAGTAATAAACATTACAGAGAGAGAGCAGAAACGCTTTATTACAGATTAATAAAGCTATTTCACATTAGAACAGCGTTCAATTTATAAACATATGGCTTACGATAAAAGGTTCAAAAGATAGACAAAACTCTGTAAATCCCTATATATCACTAGTTTTATCATAACGCTTCAAACCAATACAAATGACGAAAAAAGTTCTGCATTCAAAACAACAAAGATGTGAAACATATACCTACCTCAATAAAGGATCCTGGTGTTCTGATTAGTTCTACAATCATAACAACAGGAATTAGGAATAAACTCGAACTGGCCATCATCCAGCCTAATACCACAGCCCATTTAGGGAAGTGATAAGGTTCTGGCGAAACAGCACGCATGTATGTAAGTTCTTCGTACACAATTACACTAAATATAAACAGAACCTAGGTAGGACAATAGATAAACAAATTTAAAGTTAGTCAGAAAGAACAATAAACTCAGCTGATGAAACAACCATTTACATAGTCAACTAAAGTTGGAACTTTTGTGTGTAAATACAGTTCATCTAGTAATCTACGCTATTGAAAATGTTTAGTAGTCTTTGCAAACTATGTACTTTATGAAGAAATGAGGTTCTAGATAAAACAAGTTATTAGTTTTACTTTGGTTTGTTTCGATTTGATTTCCTAGTCACTCAGAATTTTATGGAATTATTTAGCATAAAAGCAATTTTCGACAGTGACTGGCATGCACCGCTTTTGGTTTTAAGGTGAGAAAGTTGGATAGATTCGCTTAGATGTACATATCAGAGCTGATGTTTTGGGCTAGAAAAATTCAAGTTTTTGTGGCTAAACTCTTGTTAGTTCACAGATAATAGAATGTTATGGGTGGGGGTTAATAATAGTTTGGTAGTAGAAAGCTTGCTGTTCCTAGTGTAATCGAGAGACAATATGAGACGGTATGATGGAGTAATTTCGATCTCCTTATTGAGCAACGTAGAACGGCTGGTTTGATGCATATGTTATGTTTCACATCATCATCAGCTTTTAACCTGAAATCGCAGCAGGTGTCAGGACAAAATAAAAAACCACGTATTTTGATATGGTTTAATGACCTCTAGAGACAGGTGTCCACAACAAGTGAACCCTCCTTGAGTAATTATAACGCTAGTTAAATCTCTACTAATCTATACATGTTGTCAGTACGAAGTATATACTGACAGTCTCAAAGGCAATTGCATGTGATGATGAGATGAAGGCGTGTCACTGACGCCTTATTTTCCAATCAGAAAGTAAGGTGTAAGTAATAATAATGTTATTAGACATGCCTATCCCATAGCCCTAAATGGTGACGGAACACACTGTCATCCGAAAAACCCAAGGAATGGTCTCTCCAGTCGAGGTCTCAGATAAGAGTGAATACGTCTGCACATTAACTGACTGGGGGGTTGACGGTCATTTTACTGGTAAAATTTTAGTTTCTTCAACCTAAATGACTTCATCAGGATACGAACATATTTTCATCATTAGGAAACCATTTCAGTAGATACATGGGTTTGAACAAAGAAAAGAGAAGAAAGTGAGCAAATGTTTTTTTTTCTGTGTTCAAATTTATAAAAGGAATCGTTTTATGAGATACATGGGTTGAAGAAAAACATCGTAACCTGTTTTACATGCAACACTATACACTGCCTTAGTGAAGTCAGCTTGAAAATGCTCTTAAGCCATCGTTATCAGAATACATTCCTAAAATCATATGCACATAATAAGCTATAGGAGTGTGAAAGAAGTGAAATTATTTATCAGGTTTGATTATGGATTGATATCAGTTACAGAACTAATGGAAACCATGTATTACCGGACAGCTGTTTCGCCCAAGTCTGGGACTCATCGTCAGCACACAAACCCATAGACCACTCAACCACTGAGATCGAAACCAAATGGCCCATGAATTCTAACTTCGACCACTTTGTCATTTTATCACGACTGACACCAGCCATTGTTATCGCTAGTAAGTATTTGTTCTCACCCCCGACTGGTTGAACCTAAATGGTCACCACCTATCACTAAAACTCCTGTCAAATTCGTCCTGTAGCCTACCAAGACTGAGCATCAGATTAATTTTCAAGTGTTTGGAAATTAATTTTATTGTTTGATGAAACAGGCATATGCTGATAACTGATAAATATGTGAATATCGTGTATATGTATGCCCACAGATACGGTATGCCTTTTTGATTAGACCTTTGAAAGAAAGAAGTAACAGTGGAATAAATAAAAGAGAACTAGAAGCAGGCGTAGAAGAAATCGAATGTGGTTGCCTATGTTGTCTAAGAATCTAATTTAAAAGTAGATAAAGTGAAAAATAAACAAGGGTACTTCATGATACAAGTTAACCTTGAACATGCTAAATGTCAACAGAAGAAATTATGTATATATATAAGGGTGAATAATTCCTAATAATCATTCAGCTTCATTTCATTTTTAGAATATTTTTTGCAAAGCTGTCTAAGGAGTTACTTATGAGTAGTATTTGAAGTGGACTGAGAAAAATTCATTGGCACATACTACTTCAATTAACTATAATAGATAGGCAATTCAAACTTGATTTTCACATACCATTGTAAATAATGGTGTTATAATGCACAGGTAAAAACAGCAAAACCACTTCAAAGAAAAGCCATACATTGATTTCATGTCATCAGCAAAACGCTTCCAACCTGAAATAAGTCAAAAGTGAGAAAAATAACAAGTCACTAAGAGATTCTATTATAAAATATGGATGTTCATGCTGATGGCCAACTAACTACTAATAAATCAAATATATTCGTTAAAAACGTTAATAACTTAGTCAACAAAAGCATAATTCATTTCAAATGATGTATCAGTGTTTTGGCCTTTTCACTCGGAACAATAAACTCATGAATCGATTTCAGCATACTCTTAGTTGATTGTTTCGCCTTACTTTACACATAAAGTGTGATACTACTTCACAGTGTTATGCCATATGTTCTTCATAATTAGTATCTTTAATAAAACTACCCACACACTGTAATTCATCAACTAGAAAACCAGTGATGGGATAATGTTTACTCATCAAGTCTTCGTCAACCTTAATCGATGAACAGTGATGTTACCAACACACATCGAATTAAATTATGTACATGGAGTTATGAAATCAACTTGATATAATCAAGCCTTTTGCAATCCGCAGAATTGTTTTTCTGAAGAAGCTCAATAAAACATTCTCCATTATTTCATTCAAACTTTCGAATAATCGTACTCTATTGTCTTACATAGTTCATTTAATCAATCTGATGATATTAGATTGTTGGAGGCAATCGGCCACAGGAACCCATGGACCCAGGTTTCGTGCTAGTTGGCATTCACTCGTTAACAAAGCGTATCTGCAAGGACTAGACACATCACACTAATTATTGGTGTCCAATCAAAGTAGCCACCACAGTCTTACAGGAGATCAAACGCCAGCCTGAATCGCTCAGTGGTAACATCTCCGACTACAGTACCCACTGGGTGAAGCGGTTCGAATCTCAGGAGGGACATGAATTCCTTCGAGGTTGCAGATACGCCTTGTTGACGAGTGAGTGTCAACTAACACGATACCTAGGTCCATGGCTTCCTGTGGCCGATACCTCCAACCATCTAATACCACGGAATGTACACATTGGGTCATAGGAGTTTATAAGAAGACAATTGCAGCGAAGAAACTTTTTCTTTTCGACGAAGTCATCATGATGCTACTTTGTTTGTTTTATCCATCCCCCCTGTTTATTATGGCATTCTAATTCTTAATTTTAATTTTTATTAATTTGACCCTTGACCGGATATTATTCTGGAACTTTCCCATCCATTTGATATAAATATGCGAATGTACAGCCTAGATGATGACTTCGTCAAAAAGAAAATTTTCTTCTCTGCAGTTATCATCTAATATCATCAAATAAATGTTCACTGTGATGGCGAGCTACCTAGAATGATGCAACATTACAAATATGACTGAGAGAATTCAGTCTGCAGCAAGAATAGGACTAGACACATCACACTAATTACTAGTGTTCAATCAAAGTTCATTTAATTGTTCATATCAACATTTATCACTCAACAAGGATTCCCAGTTGTATGCTAATAATAAATAACTAATAATCTATTATTACATAGGTGATTGCAAAGGATTATCGTTCCATATCTCTACTTTATTACAGACTAACTGATGCAACCGATTTAACAAGTTACTAAGAAAATAGATAGATATGCAAAACAGGTGTTAACTAAAATTAATATCACTGTCTGTCTTATTATGTAAGTGCTTGTATTCATCAACAAGTTATAAACAAAACTTTTTACTGATTCTTGTACTTAATACATGCAGTAGGGCAAAAACACTATGGTGAATACCATGATATTTCAAACTGATAAAGAATTTCATAGCCGGTAGATACCTAAAG
Source organism: Trichobilharzia regenti (assembly GCA_944472135.2). Classification (NCBI taxonomy): domain Eukaryota; kingdom Metazoa; phylum Platyhelminthes; class Trematoda; order Strigeidida; family Schistosomatidae; genus Trichobilharzia; species Trichobilharzia regenti. Next base: position 124,558,669 of record OX235270.1, read on the forward strand.
CCGTAAAGCTTTTTTGTTTTAAAAACCATTAATCTTCATCGAAAATCTTGCAATCTACCCAGACATGAATGTTTATTTTCAAATGTGTCCTTATACAGTGTTAGTAGAAATTATGAGATTTGCTCGATAACTATGCAATTTTTTCCAACCACATGAAATACAGGTTGAAACACATCAAGGTCATAACATCACAATTGACTGACAGGCTGCAATTCAACCGAAACAAATTTATACAACAATGAACAGGTACCTGAGTTAGTTAGTTACCTCAAAAATTTACTTTGAATGATATTTTATGCCTCAACTGTAATATATCTGCAAACAACGTTTGTATAACTTCTTCTGAGTAAAACTAATGATAGGCACAAATTTATAGTTTGCTCAAAGCTCAAAGGTTAGTTGATTGTATTTGCGAAAAGTTGTTGATAATCTGAAGATGACAACTGTTAATCAATATAATTTCGTCCCCTACAAACTAGTGTCTCAAAAAGTAAGCTGTTTCCATCAAGGCCACTAGCGAGCTGTGTTGATGAGTACTACGAACTTATAGGGCTTTCAGTCAACAATTTTCAAATCTCTAACAACTAACCTATTGTTTGTCAAGGCGACTCTGTAAATAAAGGCCAGATTAAATGACCTCAGTATGAATAAGTGTTATGAAAAAGACTTTATTCACAAATGTTAGAAGTACTGAATCTTACCGTATACATATCCAATTACGACACATTCCATAAATGTAACAAGTAATATAATACGGCTACCCGAATAATAATCAAATAACTGAAATATGTACATACCACCCTAAAATGATATTGAAAGAAAACAACCCAAGGGCATTAGGTTAGATTAAAACAAGTTAGTATGAAATGACTTAAATATTCAATGTATAGATATACATATACTGTGGAGACATGTAAGAGTATTCAAGGTGAGGTAAAGAAGTTCGAAAACCACACAGTAGTAATCTTTAAGTTGCCTAAAGGCAAACTATGCAATTAATAGCAGCAAGCGTATTCATATTTTGAACTTATTCATCCCCTTTTGATTTTAAGCAGGACAGAACGTCTTCCTCATAAATAATTAAGTGGACTTTCTTTTTCATTTAGAATTCCTACAGGCAAAAGCGAAAAATTGTTCTGCCTAAAGGATATACAATTAGCATAAATTAATTGTGTTTTTAGCTGAGGTTTCTTAGTAAGATGTGTGGTTAGCTCAAATGAAAAATTTGGAACTCCAATATTGGTCAGTGCGTAATAATGGACACTGTAATAGACAATAATTCCGTAATAAACAGTTTCATCTGATGTGGTACTATTGACTGACTAGCGATATGAGCACAGTTTGTTATCAGTAATCATAATCATTTCTTCCACCTGTTTAGCATTGTTGTTTCGTCATTTCTACTGCACTTTTTCCAAAATGACTCAATGAACAGAGATAAAACTGTTTACGGCACTGGCCAATAGTAATACTTCCTGTTAAGCTACAGTTCAAAGTTTCACTTCTGAAATATATCTGTTATTCAGCTGTATTGCAAACGTGGGGTTTTCGTCCGATATCAAAAACATCACCAATTAAGTAACACAATCCTCAATTACAACGAACGCTGGACTACTTGGTTAATTTGGTAGCTTTCGGTAGGAATCACGTTAATAGGTTTAAGACACTTAGCTACTACTTGTTAGGACGAACAGTCAATCTAAAAAGTTATATGCTCGTACCACTAAGTATAGAAATTCTACAATACCCTGTTTAGCCCTTACTTTATGTGATGAAGACTCTGTTAGATGTGAAACACATAAGTTGCTATGTAATTAGCACAGTAAATCGACCCTTTCATAGTTCATCTTTCTGTATTTTATGGTATCACACTTCTGTTGTTTAATTATTACTCTGCTATTTTATTTAGTTGGTATTACTATTATTACTACAATTTTATACTTTATGCATATTTTTCACCGTATTGCATACAGTATTTTACTATGTAGCTGCTGTAACAATCGTTTTATTATTATTATGTAATGTGTATTTATAACTTTTTTGTCGTTTTTGAGTAAATTAGATGCAATATTGTACTGAAAGCTGAAAATTCCTTGCTGTATCATTAGTACTGTTTTGGAATAAAGCCATTATTATTATTATTAATCAATGATTGAAACTGTTAGTGGTATGATTCGAAAGTGTCCGCACTGGCACACACCTACTAGGTCCATGTGATCTTTCTTCTTATCCCGTTTTTAAACTATTCAGTTCAAGATTTGGTAGTGTGAAATATTCCCATATAATGAAATAAAAGTCAATCTGAACGAAGAATATTCTTTTCAATAATTTCTCTTCAGGTTCTTACAATTATAAAAATAATATTTGTTGTCGTTACAACAATAGCCATTTATACGGCGGATACATTTTTTTAATACGTAGAATAACAGATTAGTTATGGGGTGTCACAATAAATAGTCGTATTTGTGTAACAAACGTGCTAGGCTGAAATCGATTACCAAAATATTGTAAAACGGGAGACAATGGTGGTGAATAATCATAATAGATTTGTAGAGTGTGGGGTAGGAAAATTGACAAGTCAGTTCAAGGTTATAAAAGGTGTCAGGTGAGTGGCTAGTACAAAGTGGTCTGTGTTAAACAGAAGATAGCTGAAGCTGTTGCAATAAGATCGACTAAACCGGAACTTTGTATCCAAAATGAACACGTCCAGACGCTGTTCTTACCATGGCCAAACTTGAATTGATGTTTCTTCTTCTCACCAAGAGTGCCCCTTCCCATTAACCCTTTTGGTTTTTTTCCTTTGCTTATTATTACAAATATTATTACAATTACTATTATTAGAGTTATTATTATTATTCATAATTTATGCCCTTCATGCAAACATTCCCTCATACTATCGAATTTTTCATTTATACTATCCGGACTTATTATTAGTGATATTATCTCTTTTCTCAGTATATGCGTCCACCTGTTTCATTTCACACGTTCGTTATTTCATGATGAACTTCTCGTTACAGTCTTAGTGTCTCCACTTTAACACAGACCACTTTGTACTAGCCACTCACCTGACAACTTTTATAACCTTGAACTGACTTGTCAATTTTCCTACCCCACACTCTACAAATCTATTATGATTAATCACCTCCATTGTCTCCCGTTTTACAATATTTTGGTAATCGATTTCAGCCTAGCACGTTTGTCACACAAATACGACTATTTATTGTGACACCCCATAACTAATCTGTTATTCTACGTATTAAAAAAATGTATCCGCCGTATAAATGGCTATTGTTGTAACGACAACAAATATTATATTTTATAATTGTAAGAACCTGAAGAGAAATTATTGAAAAGAATATTCAGTTCAAGGCTGACCTCAAATAGTAGCACGACTTGATCTGTGTCACTAACCTAAATTTGAAACTACAAGATTGAAAACATTTTTATGCGTCGAAACTGCCAGGAAAATAAACCGTGGCTTAATTTTCTCTAGAGTTATGTTACTATTTTTGAGTTAAGGGACTTAGCTATGAATCTTTGAGCAAATTAAAATTCTCATTAGGAAATTGGAAAGAAAAGAACACGAAGTTCAGCAAAGATATCTTTTCAGCGATTTCATTTTCAAAATCTGTACAATCGCATTTAAATACATACTTGTACACAGATACAATTTTTACTTGATTCCACATAATTACGAAGGCGAATACATCCTAATCCTGTGTAATTTTTGTTTCACACCTCCCAACTTCCATTTCAGGTTGAAAATTATTATTCCAATTTGTTTCTATGCTCATTTTGTTCACACCTGTAATTTGTTCTAATCCTGTATAAATTAGTTTCTAAGCCTCTCGTAAACCATATCTAGTTGAAAATAATTGTAACCTTTTATTCGCCGTAGTAATTATATGGAATCAAGTAGAAATTGTATCCGTGTAAAATTATGTATTTAAATGCGATTGTACATTTTTTGAAAATGAAATCGCTGAAAAGATATCTTCACTGAACTCCGTGTTCTCTTCTTTCAAATTATAATTTCCTGAGAACTAAAAACTACTTTACTGAAGCTTGGTAACAGCTCAGGACTTTTCACTGGTTTACTCTGGCTAGCCAATGTCTTTGTGGTCTCGTTTCAATGCAATGGACAATAAGTCAAAACATGATATGGTTTACTTAACTTGTGTTTATGGAAGATCAATAAAATAAAAACATCGATATGAAAAGGCAGAAAGATTACTATCACACATGTCATGTCAAAATACACTGATCATTTCGGTGACGGAGGGTAGATAAGTAATTTTTGATCAGTAAGTGCAACACATACACACAAACACACCGTAAAAGTAAAGTTAATTTACACAAGCTATTTTTTTTATTCATCTGGTGAACAAAATACTTGTGAAGGCAGTTTTGAATTAGCTTATGCTTGCCTTCTATGGAACAAACACAGTTACACATAAGAGCAAATACATCCTATATGTTGTTAGGCGAGATATCTGTAACACAAAATGCTTCATACAATAAGTGTAATCATATGAAGAAAAGTCGAAATTAGTTTTCACAGCTCTCTCATTTTTGCATACCCTAAGGTTATTATGCAATAAAGATAATCTATGGTATGTTAGTGAACAAGAAAAAAAATCTAGTACACTGATTGTCTAGTCAATTGTTTGACTAGTGAAATGTGTAAAAACTGTCGGTCGATAGACACACCAGTATTACGTAAACATAAAGCATACTACGCCTACTGAAATATATAAATCATGAAGACTGAATTCCTTTTTTTTCTCTCTACTTTTTATCAACTAATAATTTCGTTTTTCATTTATCTAAATATAAAATTCAGAAGAGATAAATTCAATCATTTATAAAATACTGTCAGATGAGAAAGCTTCTACTGTTCACTTTATAGAAGTAAAGATTCAAGCAAAAAGAAAAGAATAGAAAATACCACATACCGTTCGGTTAGAGGTTGTAATGAACTAACACTCAATGACATTCTAGGTTACAGATATGTTATGATTAAGACGCATCTTAATATAAGGGAAACTAAAACCCAAATCAGGTAAAAATGGTTGTCTAGAAACGCGATAGCACACTTTGCTCAGCAGCGATCTAGAAAACCGAAGCAACACCATCTCCCAGAGAGATTATTCCTAATCAATTCCACTGCATGATATCAATTGCTTACAGCCTAAATAAATTATTAAGTTTATGCAGAGAAGAGTTTTAACATACTTGATAATTTTACATGACCTCAGTTGACAGTAATTTCCAAACGTAGTGTACAATGCTCAGAAAATTACACTTATATAGTTTTTACACAGGCAGTTAAACGCCTAACCTCGTCTAGATTACTAGCTCGCTAGTTTTCTAGCCGGTCCCAAGCCCGGATAAAGATGGAGGGTTGGGGCGTTGTGCTAGCAACTCCACCCCCAAAACCTAACCAAATCGCTACAGAAACTTCAACGCATAAATATATTAAAAAATATTATTCACAAATAAAAACAAATACTTACATTAGTTACCATAAACAAACCAATAGCATAGGAGATAATACATGTTGCTGCAACAAAGCTAACCCTGTACCAGGTGTTGGATATCATTTGAGGAAAGTAATCCGAAATAGCTGCAATGAAGCCTTCCACTCCACCGAACTAAAAGCAAACAATTTAATACACAGTCTGTAAATATTTATACAGGTTTCAAAGCTAACTGCTGCTAATTTTATGCAATGTCTACTAAAAAAAACGTGTGAGTGACACAATACGTTCCAATGAGTTGATTTATCCAGCTGAATGATTTTCATTTCATATTAGTACATCTTTATTGATAGAAGCAGATCCTAAGGATTGTAAACACACATTTGCTATACATTATCAGTGTGCACTGAACTGAAAATCCATTCTGTATAAAACTTCTGGATACATTTATTTTCTAGTCATCAGATGAATTTAGCGCTAAGATAATTTACTATAACAAATGGCGTAAAACTTGAAAACGGGAAATTGAAGGACATCATCAAGGAGTTTGATATGTATTACCGATATGTTGATGATATATTTATCTTAGCTGATGGGAATGTTAACATGGACGAATTGTTGCTGAAATTCAACAGCGTCCACCCTTCGCTTACCTTTACTTGTGAAGAGGAACAAGAGAATAAAATGCATTTTCTGGATGTCTTGCTAAATAGGTGAGAAAATGGGTCACTTGGAAGAAGCGTGTACAGAAAAAGCACATTCACAGGGCAATACACACACTTCCTTAGTTACGTGCCCATTAAATAAAAAAGAAATGTTGTCAAAGGTCTTACGAGCAGAGCAAGGAAGATACGTACGGATGACCTCTTACAAAAGGAATTTGAATATATTCACGATTCCTTGACGGAGATGGGCTATCCGACTAGTTTCATAAAGAAATATATGAAAACATCAGAGAGAAAACCTGAGACGATGGCTGCACGAAAAAAGCCTCTGTTTATTAAGTCACAGTTTAATGGTGACTTATCTAGTGAGACTTTGTTCCAGAGACTATCCAGGAGTATACGGAGAACGTTTTACGCAGCATACCTATGTTTGTCATTCTCCAGCCGACGAATGATTGGGACGGGAACGAAGGATAAGCTTGATAGTTTTGCCACATTTATGTGTATTTATCAATTCAACTGCACCTGCGGTGACAGTTATGTTGGGTGTACTACTAGACAGCTTAGCCAACGTGTTAGTGAACATCTCCCATCATGTTTTGTCAAAAGACAGACGAAAACAATCTGTAGCTAAATTTTATCACATTTAATTGATAGCGGTCATGTACTTTCATGTAGCTTTCAAAGTAATTCATCGCATCCCACCGAATCTTTCGAATAGACTTCGTATTCTTCTACTTCACACAGCTGAGGCGGTGGGCGTTCGAACTATTAAACCTAAACTATGTATTCAAAAGAAGTTCGTACAGCCATTATCCCTCCCTTGGCCTATTAAGACATAACCAACTAATGACTTCTACACCATCCCTTGTTTTTATTTTCAACCCCTTTCTTATCATCCCTTAATCTTATCACATCTTCATTAAAAAGGTGTCTCATTTACTTCCCTTACAATCTAGCATTACTTAATCGGTTCATTTGTTTTTACCAGCCTTTATCGACTACTTCCACCTGAACAATTGTTTGTTCAATCATACCGTTTTTCATTACTCGTGTTATCATAGATTGCCCCACTTTTTCATCCTTATTATTGATAAGACCATTATTATTTACTATTATCATTACTACCATTATGACTAATTGCACAATTTATATTCACTATTGTATTATCCTATAGACAAAACACCATGATTGGTTTATATTTGAATTCTTATTTGTAAACTTATATATATTAGAGTTAAGCCTGATGAGACCTAATTGAAAACAATATTGTTCGCTTAAATGTGTTTTTCTAAATTTTACTATGGGAATATTTAATATACTGAAATGACGATAAATTTACAAAATGAAAAACCTATTTTTTGGATTATGAGCGTCAAAGCTATCAAGTATTTGATTAATTCTTGAGGTCAAAATACCTTAGTCAAAAAATACAACAGGGAGGAACTACTGTTTGAACCTAGCTTGAATCATTCTTACAATACGCACCATGAATTTCATCAGTATTCGACCACCTCATAATACAGCTAACAGACCACAGAGAACAACGGAATGTAATCTCCGATTTCTTATAACACAATTAGTCTCCGTGACCACCAACAGTTTTCAGTGAGCTAAAGAAATCAGGTGTGTGTTATTGGATCTTAGTGGTGTCTTTTTGTTAAATTTTCCGTAAATTTATCTTAAAATCTACCATCCTCTATACAGTTTGGAGCGAAAGTCCTCAGCACTATGTTGCGAATGCTTCTAGTAACGCGCATACTAATTCTCTGAAGTGAGTATAGGTACTCATTTGTCACTAGTATCGAGAAGTTGCAGTTTGTTCCCTGTAATAAGTGTTGCTTACTCCCCATCACACTAAATTCAGACCAATGGCGAGCAGTTTTGCTCTCCCGTTCTGATCATTCTTGGATCTGACATCGAAATCAGTGTCGCACTTAGTTGAAACGATGTTGCCATGGTCAGGGAGGCGAGAGTCAAACCTTTTTTTATACATCTGTTTGGTTAGTTAAAGTCGGTTGGGTGTCGTCATCACTTGTCTTCTCTATGTTCTCCTGAACTTTTGTCTTCTTTGTCTGTTCTATCAACTCGTGAGTTTCCTTTTGCATATCTTTGAGCTTTTGTGTTATGAGAAATAAATCACCAGCTGACCTCGGGTCTTCTAGGGTCTGTTTTGAAATCTCAGCTTTTGCTTGCCTTTTCACTCCCCACAGATAGTGTGCCACATGATTTAATCCACTACAATCAGAAAGATCACCTCCAATAATACCAGGCAGCTGTGTCTTACTTCTGTCTTCACCTTAAACGCTTCAGTGAACTTTTCATTATGGTATGTTTCATCTTTATCACGTGGCTGTTCAACTGAACCCCATAATAGTGAGGCGGCTTCTGAATTTCTTCACATCTGACGCTTTCAGATGCTTGTTCAAAGTCGATAAAGTTGACGAACATGCTGTTCACATGAATACTAAATATTATACACACTATTTTCCAGCCAGTGACATCCTTAAAAGTCGATAAAGAGTCTTTAGTTGTGACAACAACGGATAGTTTTTTCCTGTATGCTTTGTATAAATTGCATGCACTCTATTTTTACACTTTTCATGCTATTCCATAGACTTCTGCATTTCTCTGAACTTTTATTACTTCGTTACTTCAAATGTTTTTACCAGATAACTTGTCTTTTAGATGAGATTTACTGCTTGGTGTCTTGAACAACAAATATGATCACCATAAACATTAGTAAAGGTGCTAAAATAGCTTACTTTGTAGAGAGATAAAGTGTTTTCAATTTTTAACCAATATATTGAGAAACAAAACTCACCATACTGTCAATGCCCAAAAGTATAATCATTGTGAAGAAACAAAACGACCAAATTGGACTTCCTGGCATTGTCCCCAAAGCTTTTGGATAAATGATAAATGCTAAACCTGGTCCAGATTCAGCAATTAAATGTATTGGAACTTTAGAAACATAGGACATATTACCGAGGGTTGCAAAAATAACAAAACCTGCCAATAAGCTTGTAAATGTGTTTGCACCGGCAAATAGTAGGCAATCTCTGTTTTAAAACATAAATTTTAAATGAAAATGAATTTCGAGGAAAATTCCAAGACTCTATATTTCAGCATTCAATAAAAAGTAACAGAACTGATGTTTACATTAGTAATATAAGACTTTAATGTCCCAAAAACATTTCATTATTTTAATTTCCACGGTAGCTGAATTGTTTAAACTGACTCTTCTCTTCACCTGGATTTCGCAGGTTTGTTTCCTAATGTGTTATGGATGTACGCTGGGAGAAGTGACTGTAGAATGTCTCCTGATTATCAGTAGTTCTCTGGATAATATCGATGCACGATGAAACCCACCCTGAAATTAATCGAATCCCTGCAAAACGACACTCGGAAATGTTATTTTTATTGTATGTAAGCAGTATAGCTTAACGTATAAGACTTATAACACCTAGTGTTTCCCAGAACAAGCATCACGTTTCCTGTAAACACGCAATCACGCCTTCTGGTGTAGGCTATCACACATTATCAAGACTATTTGATACGTATGGACTACCACATATAATACTTCTTTTAAAATACAATGAGCACCTGGAATTCTGATGTTTGTAAGAATGTTTTACTCTGCAAAAAGCAATCCTTATAATATTGACTACGAAATTACCACCTGACTATTTAAAATTTTATTTTTGTGAAACTATTAATGAATAAGAAAAGATCATTATTCTGTTTTCAGCTTTTGCAGTATCATAGTCCTCGACTGTACTCCAACATATCTGGTAACATATATTGTTTTTAAGAAGTGGAATCCATTAACTTTTGTCGGTTCGTTTATAGAGACCTGTCAAACCATGTTAGTTTATGAACAATGCTACATTTACAATACTAAGTAATAGTGAGTTTTTTCATACTTTTGAATGGAACATCACTACGTAAACTGGTTAATACTTCACCGTTGTGTATATTTACTGTCTCCTATGAAATGCAAGAAGAATCTGTCATTTTGATCTCATCAGTGTTATTAAGAGACGATTCCTGCAGTCAATGTGAAGACAAAAAATTAAAATTTCATCTATTCTTGATCCAAAGCACTGAGCTAGACAAGCTGTCTTCATTTGGGTGCTTAAGATAATATCTATAAGGATGAAGGGGGCTTCATAACTCAACTCATAGCACACACCAAAATTAAGAAGCAAAAACTCCAGGATTCTTTAAATCACAACATTAGAAAATAAAAGTCAGTATGAAGTATGAGGTACAGTGTTTGACGGCTACTAAAAAGATTACTGGTAGTAAACTGAAGGAACTGTTACTCAACTAGAGTCTAACTCTCAGCCTGTAAAACAAACAGAATTGCTTCAATGAAGTTACTGGTCGTGTAATAGATTACTGAAATGAAATAAGTTTAAAGAAAAACCATAGAAGTATTTTCAAATGAGTAATTAACAGTTTATAACTTACCGAACAGAATTATGATGGTATCTGTTATAACTACCCAGTGCTGTTAGCGCACCTAGACCAATGGCATAACTGAAAAATATTTGTGTACCAGCATCTGACCAGACCTTTATTCAATAAAAAAAAACAACGATAGAATATTGTAAAGATCTGATTTGGACAAATTTGAAAATTAATCTGATGCTCACTAGCGACTGGGCCTATTCATGCAGTTAACCTGGAATTCTAATGGGAAGCCGTGACCAGTAGGGTACAGAAGGTCAAAGATGAGTCAGTAACTCATCGAAGAAGACATTGCGAAGTGGTCGCGCTATGTCGTGAATTGGCAGAAGTTAGAATTCAAGAACAATTGGATCGGGTCCCAATGGCTCAGTGGTCTACGAGCTCGCCTTGTAACCAGAAGGTCCTGGGTTCGAAACCCGATGGGTGCGTACTGCTGAGGAGTCCCAAACTAGGACGAAACAGCTGCCCAGTACTCCCAGGTTTTCCAGTGGTTCTCTAACTGATGTCAGCTTATAGTGAAATCCTGCTGAAAATCAAACAAAATCCCTACAAAACCAATACTTGAAAATGATTAAACGTTTACCAAGAATAAAAACGGACCATTGTGCTACAAATGACAATACATGAGGCGCAGAGAAAAAATCATCACGGAAGATAAAATCAATCGCCAGCTAATCCAAATTATTAAAACACTCATGTTTCATCATTTGTAAGGTTGAAACTTGAGATAATAAGAACATTTGGTTGTAAAGCTCAGTGATAGCTGTTTGTCCATCATTATTAACTGACAGAAATGATAAAGTACATTGTCAGTGGGCATTCAGTATAGACATCACATTCTATCCTTCATATTCGACTATAACACCTACATTTGTACTTTCAACTTGGTAACTTTGTCTCACTTGCCCATTCTATAAAATTAGTCGTTTTACATGAAATCTACTAATAAAGTGAATATAACCTCAGTGCATGAATAAAAATTCACTAATTAAGTTATTCATTCATTAACATATGAAGCATTCAGTCTAATAATCGGGTTATTCAAAAATGAACTGTTCTTTAATTTATTTAACATGAATTTATGGAAATTGTGAGCAATTAAGTAATTAATTCAGCTATAACACTCTGGAAGTTAATCACTAGCATAAAAGCTCTGTTAAGCGTAAAGGTTTCTCATCATAATGGAGACTTTTGAAGTCAACACCAACCACAAACTTTACTCTGTGTACGATTTTTTTATCGTTGTTCAACAGCTGTATGCACATCTGTTAACTAAAACGCTTGAAATATTCGATGCATACATACACCTTCTAAATGTATGCTGGTGTGAATTTTAATTTGCTGATACCAAATTAGAATGCAGTAACTATCCAATATTGTTTGCAAATTAGTAGTTCCTCCAGTTTATGATAATTTCTCTGACAATATCAACCTTGATAATCTACTGTGTAAACTGGTACAAAGTAAATACATTTCCTTAAATTAAGGCAAAAGAAAATTGCTAACCCTCACACAAATCAATAATTTCATCACGAAATTATTTTTCAGTTAAATCTAAAGAAAAGTCTTCCTTAAATTATCTCACTTAATCAGAAACCCCGTTTGTGTAAAAGTACATTCAGTAACACATGTCATACTAAAATCAATTCTGACAATAGCGAATAACTTTATAGAAAGATAAATTTATGAGAAAAGTAGACCGTTGTATCATGAAAAGATACTTATTTAGACATTCACTGTTAGGATATACAAATAAATATAGTAAAGAATAGAGAAAGAAAATAACTATGCAGTGACTGCGGTAAACGCTTCTGTTATCTTTCGAGTTCCACTTCATTCAGCTATGTCAGCAGTTATTAAATTTAGGATACAAAAATTCAGAGGATTCTACTGACTACTCGAAAATTGCTAACCCACTTAGTACTTTTACTTAGGGAAATCATCACATGTGAAATGAATAGTATTGATTTACTGTTACCGTTACAGTACTAATTCTTAACTTTTATATATGTATATACGTCAGAAGATGATTGTGAAATAAAGACCCTCTTCACTGATTAGTGTATATTAAGCGGAAAGTGTATGTTTAAACATCAGTTATTCGTTTTGTTTGATCACATGGAGGATTCCATCATGAACTGACATCAGTTAGAGAACCACTGGAACCACTGAAGAGTCGCAAACTAGGACGAAACAGGTGCCTAGTACTCCCAGGTTTTCCAGGGGTTCTCTAACTGGTGTCAGTTCATGATGTAATCCTCTTTGTTTAAACTGACGAAAACACACAAGACTTATTATTATACCAAGGTATGGAGCATTTCTTAACAGAAAATGTTATTCGACTTAGCTTACAAATACACCCAGTTACCTATCGGAAGCTTAGCACAGTGTTTAACGATAACTAGTTATCACGTGGTGAGAAAAAGAGAGAAAAAAAATTGCTTGGTTCCATACACAATATAATGATATTTTACGGTGTTATTTCAGAAGATAAAATATTTTTCTTCTTGAATATATTTGTATCATCTATCTACCTTTAATAAGTAATAACTATCAAGTATTATCATTTGGTGTTGTAACATAGTGTGCAGTCAATGCACCTTTTGACAGGCAGCTAAATATATTTCTGGAGCCGAAAAAATCATGGAGGATAGGAAGTGTAAAAAAAGGTTTTTTTGCATCCATGATAATACTGTCTTGCCTTTATGTTTGAACTGTATTTAGATAAACCACCTACATAAACTATGAAAAAGATTTTGTTAATGATAATTCAATCAGTCTAATACACCAAATGTTTCGTGTGGTAGTTGAAAATATGCATTTTAATAAATACAGGTACTGTGAAATTTATCCATGATTCGTGTAAAAGGACTTTAATGCTTTTCTTATTTACATATTTTCATATAGCAATGCTATTATTGAATGCTGGGCTGATATTTGTGAGAAATGAAAAAGAAGAAGAAAGGATTTTGTTTTCCAGATTATATAGCATATCAGGTGACTAAAATCATATTTATAAATAGGATTTATGAAGCTCTCCTTGATTCACCTTACCTCACTTATCTGTTCTTTGTAGTGATCAAAGAAGTAGCATTCCACCCACTTAATCAATATAACTAAAAGTCGAAAATCGGTTACATAGTTGCACAGCTACAGGAGAAATAAATTAAAGAAATCAAACAGTATTTGCAGTGTTACACAACGTGTCAGTTGTTGTGGGCGGAAATCGACAAACACCCAAATAACATCAATTTTCTAATTGATACGCGTGGATGTCATGGCCCAGTGGATAACACTTCGGCATTTAAAAGAATGCCTGCTGGGTTCGAATCTCAGTGGGAACAATACCAAAAATTAAGTATACAGGCATGTCTCACTAATGACTCCTGAATAGGCCAAAAGAAACAGCTTGGATTCCAGTGATAATCACCATCAACTAAATTATAGATTCTCAACCCTTCGGCATCGTCGTACAGTTCGTTCAAGAATCCAACATGTCGATAGAATCCAACTGCTTCGGTCCAGTAAAATCAGTTAACGGCCTGTTTGAATATTTTTGGGCTACCACATTCCATGTACATTTTGCATCTATTTACTCGTATTTTATTGGTATTTACATATCACATTATGCATTCTAATCGTATTATCTACCCTCGGGATTTTATAAAACGTTTTAAACCCAAAAACTTTCATATTTGCAATAAACTCAAGAAAAAGCACCATGGAGGTTGGCAGCGTGCCTTAAAATCTACACCCATACATCACACCACTGTTCCAGTTATCATTAGTACCAACTGCCGGTCCCTGCCTAACAAAATTCTGGATTTTCAGTCTCTGTTGTCTTCTAGTACCTACCACAATACTGGTATTGTCACTCTGCAAGAAACCTGGCTCCATGACTCATACGATGACAATATTGTGTCTCTAAACAATTTCAATGTTTTTCGACAAGACCGTATTTGTTCCAAGAAAAAGTGTGGTGGAGGTGTTGCAACTTTTATTCACTCAAAATGGTCCATTTCAAACAAAGTTTGTTTCAAATTCTCGAATGACTTCATTGATTGCATCACTGTGAGATGTCGCCCGAAACACATTTCAAAATACAAATTCATTTATATTTCTAATGTTTATGTCTCTCCTGGCTGTACCATATTGGATTTATCTATGTTCGCCGATGAATTCACCGCTTTTGCTGCAGCTTGCTTCGAGAACTCTTTATCAATAGTAGATTATTAATTCATGCGATCACTCCTTCCTTATATCACTTGGTCATGACAATATTGTCAACTTTGCCACCCGTCTTGGTAAAAAATTGGACCTGGTATTTATCAATGATGTTGGTATATATGAAGCTCGCAAACGTGCTCCTCTACTTAATTCTGACCACTGCATCATACGTGTGCTGCCTAAAATATATTCCAAATCACACAAAGGTGTCCTCTCTCACCTCTGCAGTAAAGTTCAACGGAGATGCTACTCAAAAGACAACCTAGACAAGCTCAGATGCATGTTGAAAGACACTAACTGGGACTTATTTACAGAACAAACATTAGATGAAACAATCACAAACACTACTGATTATCTTAAATTCTGTTTCGAAATATGTTGTCCTAAAGAAACATTATTCATCCGATTTGATCGCTTATCTTCGCCATATCTCAAAAAGCTACGTAGAAATAAAGAACTGTTGTTCAAAACTAATGATAAGCCTGGTGTAAAAAAGTTAAACATGCTGATAAAACTGGAAATAAAAAGACTAAGTGTTTTATATAATCAAAGATTTTTGTCATGTAAAACCCCTTCTAATTTATGGAAACTTTTCAAAGAAATTACTAACGGTAAGCGATGTATTTCTGTTCCATCTCTTAATGTTGACACTCTTAATAAATCTTTCATACGCTCTTCTGTTGATACCCTTCCAAATGATACAAATCATATTGACAATAACTTTAGTGGTTTTAATACCCTTGATGTGCTTAAATGTCTCCGGTCTCTTAAGCCTTCTCAAAGCCTTGGTCCTGACGGCATACCTGCCATTGTCCTCAGGAATTGTGCTGATATTTTGTGTTATCCTCTTACTAACATTTTTAATGCCTCTTTTTCCGGTAACGTTCTACCTTTTGCATGGAAAAACATTAAAATTATCCCTATACCAAAACCATCTTCTGGTTCTGATATTAAATTTCGGCCTATTGCAATTACTTCCCCCTTTTTAAAATTGATGGAAAAATTACTTTTACTTCGTCTTGAACCCGCTTTGAAACCTTTTAATGATCCTAAACAATTTGCATACAAACATGGTAGAAGTACCTTGGATGCTGCGGTTGTCTTATATCACAATGTTGTCTCTTGTTTAGACAAAGGTGCTAAATATGTTCGTAGTGCTTTCTTAGACTACACATCTGCTTTTGACTCTGTACCTAGGGGCCTTTTATTAAATAAGCTATCATTGACACAAACAGGATCCTGGGCTAAGAGTTGGTTGCATTCCTATTTTTCTGATAGAATGCAGTATACTGTATATAACGGCAAATCTTCTTCTACCTCGCTTACAAAATCCGGTGTTCCACAAGGTGCTGTCCTCTCTCCTTTTCTTTTTTCTTTCTTCCTACATGACCTACCTCATTCAAACGAAACTAACTTTGTCAAATATGCAGATGATCTGACTGTATCACTGCCTATCACTTCCGAGTCTGACAGCTCCAAACTTAATAGCTTTCTGTTGGACATCAACAACTGGTCCAAGTCAAATGGTCTTATATTAAATCCTTCCAAATGTCAGGTGCTTGACTTTACTTTCAAGCATCGACGTGACTTACTTGAACTAGTTAACTCTCATGATCCCTGTAGCATAGATGGCACGGAAATTGAAACCAAATCAAGTATTAAATACCTTGGACTAGTTTTTTCCTCTGACCTTTCATGGTCATCCCATATCTTATCTATCTCTAAGAAAATGTTTCGTCTTACCTTCTACATTAAAAAGTTAAGACAATCAGGTATCAACCAACCTTTAGTTTTGCAATTTTTAAACTCCTGTATTTTACCTATTGTACTCTACTGCTCTCCATTAATCTTTCCTGGGCTTCTCAAAAAAGATTATATCATATTACGAAGAGTATTAAATGCTGTGAGTAGAGCTTGTGGTCTGCCACTGCATGAGCTCGCTAATACTATAGTCGAGAGGCATATAAATTCCTGTACGAAATGGGCAAAGGCTATAATGTCAGACCCTCTGCACCCCCTTTATTCACACCTGTCCCCTTGTATCTCATCAGGTAGGACGAGAAGTCAATATAAAAAGATATATGCTCGTACTACTAAGTATAGAAATTCTACAATACCCTATTTAGCGCGTACTTTATGTGACGAAGACTCTGTTAGACGTGAAACTTACAAGTTACTATGTAATTAGCACAGTGAATCGACCCTTTTATCGTTCATCTTTCTGTATTTTATGGTGTTACACTTTCTATCGTTTAAATCGTTACTCTGCTATTTTATATTAGTTGGTATTACTATTATTACTACAATTTTGTACTTTATACATATTTTTCTCCGTATGGCACACAGTATTTTGCTACGTAGCTGCTACAACAATCGTTTTATTACTATTATGTATTGTGTATTTTTAATTTTTTTTGTCGTTTTTGGGTAAATTAGATGCAATATTGTACTGAATGCTGAAAATTCCTTGCTGTATCATGAGTACTGTTTTTGGAATAAAGCAATTATTATTATTATTATTAACCAGAAATTCAGAACAACAATTTCCATGGAAATCATTTATTTGTTTTACGAAAAATACTTACTGTCATGTCAGCCAGTTTCTTCCAGTCTGGTTTCAGATAATATGAAATACCAGTAGATGCTCCTTCTAATTGAGCTGTGCGTATAAGTAGTGTTATCATGAATAGATAAGGTGTGGTTGCAGTGAAATACATAACCTAAAATAATATAATTTCAAAAGTGATCGTGATTTGGTTGAAGTGAATTGAAAAGATATAAAAATAAATTCATTTATTACAAAGAAAATTTCGAAATATTGGACCTTCCGGGTCATTTTACAAATACAGTATGCACAATACATCAGTAACAAAACTCATTCATGGTAGTGAAGACAGCATCTCAGTGAAATGTGGTTCAGTTAAAAGCATTCCATAGGATGTTATTTCAAAGTATACAGTTTTTATATTAGTAACGGTGTCAAGTGACATCACTAGACAAGCCCTCGAGTGGAACCCGAAAGGGAGGCGGCGAGTTGGTCGTCCAAGGGTGACTTGGAGGAGGTCATGCTAGAAGGAGATGAAAGCATGTGGACAGACCTGGAGCAGGGTGAAAAAGTTGTCAGAAAACCGAAGTCAATGGAGGTGCGCAGCTGAAGCCCTATGTTCCTCTAGGAACTAAAGGATACAATAATAATAATAACAACGGTGTCAAAAAACATTTGGCATTATTAATTTATCAATTTTTACTGCTAATAAATTCTTTTCTTTAGACGCGCATCTTTGGAAATGATAACTTTATTGAGTGACACATTTACGATAATTTCATAGTGAACAGCGTCCAAGTTTGATCATGAACTTACTTCAGTCACAGAACAAATAGAACCAGAGGGTTTTGGACAGCTTTCTCATCGTAGTTTCGAACTCTTCATCAGTACACCATCCATCCATGATAATGCTGTGGATTGAACCCAAAACCTTAAAATTACGAGGCCCTCTACTTGACCAATGGGCCACTGGGTTGGAACTCATAGTTCTGTGAATTCTAACTTCTGCCAATTTGCTATATGTAGTGTATAATGTCTGAATTAAATGCTTAAATGCACTGTGATTTTAGATTTAGCACAGTTTCATTGATGGTATGGTGATTTCACTTTACTGTCTTTTCAACCGACGGAAAGCAAGCATGGCATAAAAATGTCTAATTTATCTATGTTATTTAGTCAAATATAAATGCATAAATTGTTAATATGGAACTTGAAGCAAACGTACAGCAGGCTCAATTGTCACACTTCAGAAAAGCACAAACAAAAATGGATAAAATCTTATGAAACTGCAATAAACAAAAGTGTGCTGAGGAAAGGTCAATAGGTGAAATTCTATTGGCATTTTCATATTCTGGAGGATCACAGGCAGTGAATACATATAAGTGATCAAGAACGATTTCAAATTGTCTCAATAACAATCCCCAGCTATTGATTGTTATCATCTCAAAGACACCAGACAGTCAGTACAAACCTTTCTAAAGGTTTCGAATACAACCATGTATACGGAAAAGTTGGTAACACGTAAAAACACAAAGGTTCTCAAATTAATTATTTGTTGATGAAGTACAATCGACGACATGATGTTAGACAACATAGGTTTAACTTGTAGAACTACTCAGTTCATCCTAAATTCAGAAAAATGATAGAAGTTCAATTCACTGAATACATTTCGCACTTTCACCAAACTATATAGTGAATGATGTTTTCCTCACAATCTGCTTTTAAGTTTTTGCGTATCTGGAACAGGTACTGATTCATTTCATTTGTAAACTTCACATTCTAGAATAAATAGGATCACTTAACTAACAACGTTCCCATCAACATTAACTCCATCTGCATCACAATTTCCTTATTCTTTTGTTACCTTATTTGTTTGGTTAAAGTTTGAAGATTACGAATTCGTCCTTCACAATAGTGATATTGTCATGTACACTAAAAGTCTTAGTTTTTGACGATCACTCATTTACATCAGGTTTAATTTATTCACAGATGGATGAGGTAAGTTTAGCAGTTTTAGAAAAATAAATTGCACTCTAAATATCATTGAATATTTGATACTGTTTTACTATATACCGAATGAATTAACACTCTTCGATTGGACACTAGTAACTAGTGTGAGGTGTCTAGTCCTGTTCTTGGTGTACACTGAATTCTCTCCGTCAGGTTTGCAATGTTGCCATCATTCTAGGTTGCTCGCCATCACAGTGCACATTGATTTGATGATATTAGATGGTTGGAGGTATCGGCCACAGGAAGCCATGGACCTAGGTATCGTGCTAGTTGACACTCACTCGTCAACAAGGCGTATCTGCAACCTCGAAGGAATTCATGTCCCTCCTGAGATTCGAACTCGCTTCACCCAGTGGGTACTGCAGTCAGAGACGTTACCACTGAGCAATTCAGACTGGCGTTTGATCTCCTGTAAGACTGTAGTGGATAATTGTCACTGGACACTACTAACTAATGTAATGGGCCTGGTCCTTTCTTTTGTGCACACTGAATTTCATCAGTCAGCTTTGCAATGTGGTAACGTCTCTGCCTGCAGCATTGGGTGACGCGGGTTCGAATCACAGAAAGGAAATGAGTTCCTTCAAGGTTGTACATACGCCTTGTTGACGAGTGAATGCTAACTAGCACGAAACCTATGTCCAAGGCTTCCTTCCGATTGCCTCCAACCATCTAATATCATCGAATTAATACTCTTCTCGAACGGCTGTGAACTCTGAATGGGATAAAACAAAATTTCGCAATCTATATTTTCGACTGACTTCTATGTAAATTCCCGTAATCTTAGTGAATTTAAGAAGATGCCCAGTCTCTGACTGATTCCCTTGAAGAAGTTAGGACCAGTTTACCAAACGATACGTTGGGATAACATATTTCACTTTTGTTGAGATTTTACAAATAGAAATTTTAACATATGTCTGCTTTCACTCGGCGTCCAACTATTTGGGAACCATTTGGTGAAATCTTGATCATAGTTCATATGAATCAGTCGCTGATGGTATGAAGGAAAAACCTGAGACAACTTTCTGTATTTGATCAAGTATGTGTATAATTTCACTGTCATGAAATTTGACTTATCGTATAAATTCTTTACCCACTGTTTTATGTTTTATTGAAAATAATAGAGTACATACGCCATCAAGAAAACGTTTTCGTGTATATAAACTATATTACTCACAAGTGGTGGTCAATTATATTAAAACTTACTTTCCCAGAGGTTTTTATCCCTCGACAGATAGCCAGAAAAATTATTATCCAAGCTAACAAGAGGCATAAAGCCAAATCCCACTGAACTGTTCCTAAATGATCGATACCACTGGAGATTCTCAGAACACGATTTCTGGGATAAAAAACAAAACGTGTCAAAGGTGAAACACTTATTACAAAAAACTGTTTTCAATAGGATATTTTAGGAACTACCAGTTTTCTTCTTATAAGAATAAAAACACCTCTTTTTTATCATAATAGGCATAACTGACTATTCCATCTACTGATGAGTAGCTTATATCTTTTAAGTAGTTGGGGGAAATTGCCACGGAGTCCAAAACTTAGGTTTTCCGTTTACTGGCAGCCATCAGTAAGACGTATCTGAAACCTAGAAAGAATCGACATCTCTCAGGCTCTGGTGAGACTCACCAGTTCCTTAGAGGTTGTACTGATGCATTACTTATGACTACAGTTAAGGAAGGAGCCAGGTCCGAGACTTCCTGTTTATTGCCTGCCGGCAGCAAGTTACCTAACCTGGTGACCACATTGCAAGCGTGACTGACAGAAAATAGTTAGAACCAACAAATCGAAGATTGAAGCGTCGTAGGGTGCATTTACTTCTAAAATTATTTAGCAGTACACACAATTTCCCCATAGAAAACTGACGAAGTGTTTTTCAATATCAAAGGCCTACGGGCTACAGCGGTCACTGTTCAATGACCGAGTGATTCGCTTTAATTCCTGCTCTTGGATTCCATCTAAATTTGCTGTTTCAGTAATCATAGATGTTAATATAAGTAGCAAAGAGGAATAATTATATCTATTGTGTATAAGTTGTTATTAATACTGAAATAAACGAAATAACATATCTAAAACACTCAAATGATTTGTATATATAACCGTCTGTGCAACAACAAAATAAATCATAAAATTACCCTGATTAAATTTTAAATATCAGTGATTTATAATACTTACAAGTAATAATTAAAGCTAGAAATGAGAAAATTTTGTGTAAGTAGTTCACTTTTATGTCATTTATTATTTGGATGGCTTATTTCTCATACCTATTCATCACTGTTATTAAATTCAGTCAACTAATTTTGAAAGCTTATGCATTATTTGACGCAATGTTTGTATATCATTGAGTGCAAACTCTCAATTTCAAATTATTACTTTCAAATGTTTCGCAGTTAACTTCCGACCAACATACTTGTATTTCAGTTATCCTTGCTGTGTTATCCTCTCTGTGATAAGGTGTCACCCTCACGCTAACAACAGAATAACATATTTCTCAACAGCACTGAAGCCGTCTGTAAATACCTAAAACACTGCGTCACATAAACTAACCATCTGATAAATGTGGGCAGTTAGATTGATACACCATTGAACTCTGAGTTATAACACTCCAAAAATAACTTTTCTTATGTATCTTATTTTTCTCATCCCTACCGAGACATTTTATGGAAACAAACAGAGGCAAAAATAATTACTAACACACACACACACTAAAATTCGTGTAAGCAGGAAAGAAGCCGTGGAAAACACCCTACGTAGATGCAATTGAAGGCACATGTGCACCATTATTTGAATATTATCAGAAGCAAAAGACTGTGATTTGAAAGCTATTTTCAAATTATAACGAGACTAATAAAAAAGTGGATCCTAAGTCACTCATTAATAAATGTATTTGACCATTATTCCGTCGCCAAGATCAATAGCTTCACTGAGCCGCTAAGTCATTGGTGCAGATCAAAACATTTCTAATCGAAACACTGGCTGTTGTAATCTGAAGCTTTAGAAAACGAATTCATTTCTTCATGACTCCTACCTACTAATGAGTGTTTGCTTGCAGAAGCTTATGCTAAACATATGAAAAAGATCCCATTGAAATTTATTTCAAATAACCTGTGCTTATACAGAACTAAGCAAATGAAATTGTCTATCAAATCCTAGCTAGCTTGATACACCAGGACCTCGAGTGGGACTCGAATAGAATCAGGTGATTTGAGCGGCTAATTGTTGACATGGAGAAGATCACGTGAAGAGGAAATGAAAGCTTTTAGGTAGTGGAGGAGCCACCTGGAAATAAAACCGGATAACCGATCAGGATGGAGCCTTACTTTTTATTCGGAATGTAAGGAACAAATTGTTATAATGTGATGCTAGTATTTTGAAAATATTGATTTCGCCAGTAAATCGTGAAACCTTTTTAACTTAAAACATCGTTTGTATTTCGATTTTAGACCTGGAAGCAGAAAAAATGCATTACATGCAAGCAAAACTTGCTATTTGACCTCTCTATTATTTTTTATTTTCAAATAGCAGACAGATACTGGCCTGTTAAATTGTTATCGGTGAATACTAGTTAAAAATCAATC
Source organism: Trichobilharzia regenti (assembly GCA_944472135.2). Lineage (NCBI taxonomy): Eukaryota > Metazoa > Platyhelminthes > Trematoda > Strigeidida > Schistosomatidae > Trichobilharzia > Trichobilharzia regenti. Next base: position 124,581,653 of record OX235270.1, read on the forward strand.
ATGACATAAATGTGTATGCGTGACCGCATGTGTTGACAGGCAGAAATTGTTATATGCGGTAAGTGTTACTGTTGAAAAATTTCACATAGTAAATGTGCCTGCCAAACACGAGGTAACTTATTCAAATAAAGTCTTTCAGGTTTATTTCTCGGTAGATACGTGTCTTTGTTGCATAGGAATCTTGTTTTCAATCTAAAAACACCTTGACTTTTTATGAAGCAGTTTGAGATGCCCTGCCAGGAAACCTGATTCATTATTATTTTATTCCTTCACATTTCGAGAGGAACATAGGGCTTCAGTATAGAGCTTTAAAGTTTCAGTAGCAAGGGTCTTATTTTCACCGGGTGGGGTTGCTAGCCTCTTACTCAAGTTCCCCTCTTTACTGGCCTGACTACCAGTTTAGCGAAATTTAGGAGTGTGTCTGCCGAAGATCAAACCCGGAACCAAGAGACGCGTGGTTGGTTAGCATTCTACCACTGAACCATCGGCGAGAAAATCGCAGTATTACCTAGTCAGATATAAAGGTAGAACTGGGACATTATGGTAGAGTAAAATCATGTAATAGGATAACTTTATTTGACAAAATACAAAATGAAACTGTATTATTTACATGCGGATGACGTTTTGAGCACAATTCATTGCTCATAATTATATCGAAGTGCTCACACAACCCTCAAACGTTGTTTACATAGTCCCATTATCATCTATGCTTTGATCTTACTGTTAATAATATTTCCCATATCTCTGCCATTTTTGCTGTAACATTCCATATTAAGAATGTTTGTTGCATATTTGTTTAACCTTTGTGGAACTAGGATATGTCACCATTTTCTTCACTCATACAGAATCGGTAACAGGAGAAGTTGGACTTAGTTTTCAGTTAAGGAATCCAACAGGAAGAATTAGCTGTGTTCGATATGTAGAATAAAGCAAATTAATGAAGGAAATCTATTCACCACTGTTTATAATAGTCATTCCAATTTAGTTTATATTAAGACTTTAGGTTATTTCATCTCTAGGAACTATACAAACAAAATCTTAAAGTTATACGAACACTTTGATTAGACAGTGAGCAATAAACTGTGCCTGAAACCTCATCCGTAAATAAATAATAGTGTATCGCTGTGTTTTACCAAATGAAATCATCTCATTGTAGAATTGTAGGTATTCAGATCATCAGAATTTCACTGATAAATATTTGAAAACAAAGCTTTATTGTCCCGGTAGAACCAACCATTTATGCATTCAAAAACATTTACACAGTTATGTAGGGAGGTGAACTGTACTAAGCCTTCTCGATTCATTTTCTAAAATAAAATGATGGAGAAGCTATAGCTTCTGCTGAACGGTTTTAGCATCTGAAGCCTCTAAACACAAAATTCAAGGAAGAATCACCCCTTAAACTAGGACATTAAGGAGAAATTAAGGCAAGGAAATGTGTAATAGTTTTTACCTTGGAGGTTGCTTGAAAAATTTGTTGTTAGGCACCACTGAAAACTTAATTTGGGCTTTACAGGATTATAATTTACGGCTAATAAACGATGTTGTCTTCGTGTATTCTTCAATGTTTTATAAACAGTGAAGCAGTAATGGTTCAGGTGTTTTGTAACAATTATCAGATTGAATAGTGGCAGAGTCATATGTAGTCAGTAACTGTATCGAGATTAATTAAAGAAGTCGCATGATACATAAGAATTCAGGAGTTTGGGTCCTAGGACATGGAAGAACTATGTTGTACTATAGACAGACATACTCAAAGAACATATGTAGGATAAAATCACTTCATGTTCTCCTGCAAATATGTTCGTTTTTCCTTTGTTCAAAATAATGAACGGTTGTATGAAACACATGGTCAATCTTTATTTATACCTAAAAAAGCGCCTTTAGTTATTTGTGCTTTCGTGGATTTTGGGTATAATCTGTCAAACGAGTATTATATTACACTGATTTTCAGTCTTTTTATCAACTAACATGTGCTAAACTCCACTTAATTTATGCGCTGGGGAATAAACGTTACTATACAAACAAAAACTAAAACTTTTAAAATCTCTCAGAAGAACGTGAATATGTTGCCTTGAATTAAAATGACCACTGATTGGGTAGCACTGAGAACTTCATATTTCAAGTTCCTGATGAGTGCTTACCAAGCAGCATTTGACTAGATCATTAGCTGCACCACACCAGTAAACTCATTCAACCGTGCAGAAGATAGAATGATTAACTGAGCTCCATGAACAGATTTTTGGAGTATACAGACTCACTCCCAATACTCCGCAGCAGGATCAACTGCCAACAGGTGCTGACGTGAAAGTTGTGTCACGTTGCTTGAATTTGTCCTTGTTTCGGCACTACTGCATGATTCTGTGTTCCAAGGGTTGCCACATGTAGTCCAAGGAAGTTCAATAGTGAACGAGGCGAAGATAAAATGAAATGCCCAACCAAGAATAACTGTATAATAACTGTTCACGAGGAAATTTATTAGGGTACTTGCACATCCAATACCTATGAGGATAAAGACAATAAAAAGTTAATTATGTTAAAATAAAAAATCTGAGAGAGCTTAATAAAATCAAATCCGATGTCATAAATATTGAATAAACTTGCCTCTGAAAAGTGGACAAATATCCCATGCTGCAATTGCTCCTTTAGACATAAACTGGCCCAATGCAACTTCAAGAAGAAATAATGGCACACCAGCAATTATAACACTGATGAAATAGGGTAGAAGGAAAGCACCTACATAAATTATTTAACAAAAAGAGGTTAGGAAATCTTATTCTTGACAATTTAGTATCGCGCGCATTAAAACAAAAATATTTTTTGATAGAGGAAACATTGTTTCGAGTCTGTGTGTAATCTTTATGTAACCTTAAGTTAGTTTTCATCTAACTGATTCACCGATGAACTATCTTTCGTAGTATAAACTTAGGTCGACACTATTTTAAATAGAAATTAGATACGTAACACTAAAATGAAGGGGAAAAAGATATGTGGACAATTTCTTTAGACGCTTTACTTTCAGAAATTGGACTGTGAGTTCAGAATCCTAGGTGTAAACTAATTATAAGGATCATCAACACAAGTACATTAGACTACTTTTTATTCGGTTACATTCAATTTCAATGAAATGCGAACGATACAACTATTGTGTCAGTAAAGTCAACGTCATCCTCTAGGAATGAATTCGTCAAAATATCTTCAATCAGATTACTATGCAAAAAGAGAATTATGTTGATTTAGTTATCAGTTTGTTTGACCAGCATATTACTGCGCCTTTATTGTTAGTTGAACGATTTTTAAACTGAGAAAAGACTAACAGAAACCACATTACAAAACAGCAGCAATACACGAAAATCAATGATTTGTGAGGCTGGTTATTTACTTTGATCCCTAAATATTTAAGGAATTGGTGTTTACAAATTCTTAATGAATTGGATAAACATCAGTCATTATGACTTGACTGAATTCCCTTTACTCGAATCAGTTGCTGCCTGTCACGCCATTGATCAGTTTCATTCAGCTTCGTTTAATTATTCTCTTTACTCTCGCATCTTTTCTGCCTTTTTCAGTCAGATTTCTACTTCGTATTCTTGTGGTTTTGCTGAATGGTGCGTCGGTGGCACAGTGGTTAGTACTCTCGCCGACCATGCACATAGTCCGGGGTTCGATCTCCTACCGACGCACACCTGATATCACCGATATCACATGCTGAAAATTCCATACCTGTACCAAAAAATACGGTGTGCAATCAAGCTGTAATCAAAAATAAAAAATAAAAACTAGTAGACTTTTATGTCAGGTCTTAATTTAATCTCTTGGCTTATTTTTGAAGCTTTCCGTGAGTAATGAAATAGAAATTTTCAGGTAAGTGAAAGTGATCTGATTAGACTCATAAAAGAAGTTTTGTCTATATAGAAGACTAAATTTTTGTACACAATAATGTTACCTGCTAACAGACACTTCTTCAGTTGCTTACAGTTTTCATTTTTCAAATCAACCCACGAAAGTAGAAGTCAGTTAACAAAAGGAAAAGAAATAAAAATCGATACCAATGCTATCAACTGTCTTTAAAATCAAAAGATTTGGTTGATAAATGTACATGATAATAAGTCCTGAGTGAATACTGGTCGTGCAGACACGTGAAATCACCAGGATAATTCCTGTCCACGGTTACCAACTATCGATTTTTGTGTTTTTCTACTGTCAAATAATCCAATTAAACTGCCGCGGATGTCGATGAGAAGTGTATTGTTATGTATGCTGGGTAAATGATTAAAGCTTGTTTGTTTTATCACATTTATTATTCTTATTGTCTACTGATAACTTTCCTTTCCAAGAATACTCAATCAAATTATGAAATAATATTTCAAAATAATTTTCTGTCTGTTCAAGATGCATTCAGTCAATGGAATACAGTTTTATATAAAGAACTACCATCACAACATATGGACATAGACCTGCACAACTCTGCCAAGTAGACTACGTCATCATCTTTCATCAGTGAAAATGTATTCATCAATATTAAAACACCACTTAATAATCTACTGATTGTAATATTAGAACAAGACATATAAGCGAACAATATTGTTTTCAATTAGATCTTCTTCAGGCTTTACTCTAATTTACATAGACTTATATATATATAAAATTTTAACCAATGACGGTGATTTAGTGGATCAAATAATAATAGTAATCATGATAATAATAATAATAATAGTAATAATAATGTGGTAAATGTTTTGAACGAAGTTAATAGCGATGATTATAATAATAACAAAATATTGTTAATAAGGCTTATATAGGTGATAAGAATAACAAAGTTAGTATATGCATATATGTAGACAATTCAATAAATAAATAAATTAGGTCAAGAAGACTAATTGGATGAACAAGACTGATTGTAAAACAACCAAAAACAATTCAAAAATCCGCAAGTTTCCAGTGAAGAGTCACTGACGATAACAGATAAGACTTTATAACGCTATACAACTTTCTGATCAACATATAACCAGAATGTTCCTTTTACTAAGGGTTACAAATATGAATTAAGCTTAATATAGAGTTTGAAGACGTAAAAGAAATTTGAGAGGTTCGATGTATTTGATGTCATTGATAATGGTTCAAGTCAAGAAGTCTCTGTCTTCTCGAAAGGATTTAATAAATTTAACGTCAGTTACTAATATTAGCACCGCCTGATAAAATTCCAACGGTGCGGTTATTTACAAGAGACGAAAGGTCGTGAAACAAAATAAGTATAAAGCATTATTCATTATCCCTGGAAAAACAGAACTTAACTTCAACGGTGGGGAGTTATCAACAAGCGTTTCATTAGGGCATTATTCGTCTAACAGCTACTGCTCGGGTTAAAACTAAAAACTTAGTGCACTTTTGGACAATATTCAGTTGGAACTCATTTATCAGGAAAGAGTTTTTCATGCTCTAGACTGAGTCTCACGATTTCTAAGGCAAGAGGACACCACCCAGTTGGCCAGCCTGAAGTAGGAGGTGAGTGACTCGAGCATGTGACTCACTGACTGAAAATAATGTTATTAAGCCAAAGAGCCCGTCCTGCGTTATAATAATTGATTTTAGAACTTTTTTCACGATCTTGGTCCATAAAGTAACAGCTAACTTAACTAATGAAGAGTTTTTTAAATTCGTTGAAATATCCTTACAAGGCCATTTCTTGTTCATCCAAAACTCGTGCTTCTGTATGTATCTAGATTTAAAATGATTTGTACAGTCTGAGTACAATAAGTAGAAATCTTTCCAACCTTAAACGGTCGCACTGATCAGTTCATTCGGCCACGAACAATAAAAGGCTTTAGTACTATTTTAGTGCATATTTAATCCTTCCACATATTTTGTCACTTCTGAAGCAAAGTCCTGAAATGACGTATATTCTCTAATTTGAATTATCGACAGTAGTTTTCTGGAGGTGCTTTACAACAGTATTAAGTTTTTTTAATACAGCTTGATTCCACACTGTATTTTTTGCTACAAGTATGGAATTTTCAGCATGGATATCGGTAGCCAAAATTTTGCAGGCCGACCATAGATATCAGGTGTGCGTCGGCGGGGGATCGAACCTCGAACCATGTGCATGGTCGGCGAGAGTCCTAACCACTGTGCCACCGACGCACAGGTTAATCTTCAGGTTAATCTTACATGTAAATTTGTAGTTTACTGTAAGAAGTGTTGTCATTAGATGTATGTTTCAGGCAATGAGGTAGAGTATTTTTATTTGTCCATACACTTAACTTAAAGGAGTGTATCAGCTTTTAGTAACTGTATTCAATCATTCACGTTCTCCACTGAGTATTATTAGTGTCATCCATACCTGGAGTAATTATGACGGATTATGAATACATAAGTATGTTGTCTTGTGTTTTGTTAATTCACATCACATTTTTCCAACCCTCTATCTTAAAGATCTATAATTCGTTTTCAAAACTGTTTTCGCTTGATTCAAGAAGTGTTTCAGTATACTCAAGTAATGAAACCAGTAGATCCGAGTGCCAAAACTTAAAGCCTCAGTGTTGCTCAACTGTGCTTGATAAATGGTACCTTTTTGTCTATGTAAATGTGAAGTTTAAAAATTAAAAATACTAAATCTTCAACACTCTTCACCAATACTTAAATGCTACTTGAAATAACAGTTTGTATAAGAAACAAACTATTCTGGGGATATCGAATTTATGGTGATAAAATTATTGTCAAATGTATGCATATATTCACTTAAAAAATATCCACAAGAAATTTACCCAATTACCTCCACCATTTTTATAACACAGATAAGGAAATCTCCATACATTTCCCAAACCTATAGAAAATCCCATACATGCTATAAGAAAATCTATTTTGCCTTTCCATCTGTCACGTTTTGTTGTATGCTGTGATCCAGTTTGTGTTATTGTACTCCATGAGGCTAAATTATTTTCCAAGTTATCCTCAGACTTGAAACATTTATTAGAATGTTCCATAATGTTAACAGGTGTGCTAAGTAGTGAATAGCTTTATAAATGATAAAAATGTGAAATAATTAATTTTATGTGGTAGATTAAACAATAATATTATCCTTCTAGATAAACTGAAGACATCTGGTATGTTAATAACAAAATGTTCTATTACTATTGACAGATATATGGAAATCAGATGTAGTTTGCAAACTGTTTTCTGAAATCTCTTCTTGAAAGCAGAGGTTTGACAGGTAAAATTAGTAATAATAGAATGAACGGTATTTGTAAGTCAAGTGGCCACAAATATCATTTGATGAATTAAATCCACAACACTTTCGTAAAGCTTATCAGAAAATTCCATTTTATTCAGTAGGTTTGATAGTCGATACTGATGAGTTTGCCTGAAGATGGTTAGAACCAATCGGTGTACAATAAAAGCCAAAGTAAATAATTTTTAATGTACATTTCTATACTTTAAGCCAATAGTTTATTTGTAATGATGCAGCTCTACATCTTTACAACCAATCAGATGTTAGAAAATCAATAATGTGACCTTGAATCAATTTTAAAGCTAAGGAGCACAAAAAGCATTCATCATTTTTATTCCCATTGAAAATACTTAATTCGGAACTTCTTTAGGTTGAAGATTGACATTAATCGAGAATACCTCATTGTTTATTTCATAACAAATGTTATTGACATTAAGCAATAAGTTCTGAAATTCTTCCCTCTATATAAATGGATCAATTCTTTTAAAGTCTGTCTAATATATGCTTTTATTCTATCCACTTGAAGAGGATACTAAACTTAGTGCGAATAGTTGGGAATCAAAATGAATACTAACTCGACCTGTCAGTGCAAAGAAATGAGAAACGCTAACGTCAATGTCTTTTAACATATGTTATTTCTAATACATACAGTGAAAGAACATAATATTAGCTGAATAACAGAACATGTATGCGCATGTGTATATTTCATCACTGGTTATTTTCTTAAAATTTTTATTATCAGTGACTTGAGTATATGACCAAGGGGAACCACACATAGTCCATTCAACCTTTTTTCCTTACGATAAGGTTGCGTTCTTTCTGAAAATATGTCATTTATGTGTATTGTTATCCAACGATGAATGAAAATGACCCTCACTCTGTACATTTTTCAACTAGGCTTCAGGTTTAGAGTAAAAACAGTTCAACAATTTTAAAATGAAATACTATCGCAACTACTAATCCCTACAGAGTTTTATTTAGTCATTAAGTTTCATCTTATTACTGTTTATTTTGTGCCTAAGCCTAAACGCATATATACTCCCTTCCACATTGGAAACTTTTAGTCCTCACTCCCACACTTACATTTGTTTGTTTGTAATATTTTACTTTTTTATTTCCTCTTTACGTGATAACCTGAACTGCGACTGTTTGATAAAATAAAAATCTGTGCGGGTGTCCCATTTAATTATTCTATTTGTCACTATAAACTCATTTTGGCCATATCATCAAACGGATTCCATTTAAATGGACTTTTATACTTTGAGATTCGAATGAACGACACAGGGCGGCAGACACAAGTCGAATTCCAATCGAGTGGAGACTGAGTGCACTTTAAATGTAATGAGGAATGCAACAAGTTTAACTTTTTCTAATTTACTACTTTCATACAGATAGAAATTTTTGTCATAAAACAGTTCAACACTGCTCAGTTTTATTTCATGTGCAAAGTCTCACAGTGGAGTCCATTTTGTCTGATTAGAGACCTGTCCGGCGAATGTGCCACTGGTTGTTTCAGCCTCATATTAGCTGTCCGCTCGACTACAGGGTCTTAAGAGCCGCCTCTTGTCCAACAAAAATCAATTTTAGTTTACCAGATTTGAACTCTATATTAAATGTAAACATCAATAGAATGATACTGAAATAAAAAGCGTGAATATGAGAATTCAGAGAACAAATAAATAGGGGTTCTTGATAGTACTGAGCTTTTCATAGATCTTTTGAATTATTTCAAGTCTTACTGTAAAATTCCAGTCAGGGGACTTCAGGCCAGTAGGTTTCGAGTATCATCTAGTCTATTGATAAAAAGACAAAGTAGAGTTTTTAAGCTTCTATACAGAGCTATTCGAATATTAATACTGTCTTAGTTGTGTGTGCATCTCGCCTAAATTACTGGCCAGTCCTAGGCTCAAATAGGAGGCAATAGTGGGCGCGCGGCTAGCAAATTAACTCAGTAAAAAACAATGAAATACCCCTGGAAGCTTAAAGGCACAGAAAAAAGCAAACTTATTCCCCGCTGAAATCGGGAATGACAGGCGATTTAAGCTGCTAAAGACTTAAGCGACCCACCTGGCCAATGTGTTATCTATTTACGAAGGCGAGATAAGCATACAGACACTGAATGTCAACGCTTAGATTCCAGAAGAAATGAGGAGACGTAGTATATAAGTGGTAGGAATCCGTGAGAGAATATGGAATGGAATCGAACTCTACAAGTCGTTAACTGAAGAATCAATTACTTATTCCCTTTACTCAGATGACAACTACGAACACATTAGCAGAGAAGCAGTCGTAATGTCATCAGCAGCATCGAAGTTCTAATGGACTACGAATCAATATCCGCCAGCACGATGATAGAAAGGTTCAGCTGAAAAGGAAGGAAAGTTACAATCATCTAAGGCTTTACTCCCACAGACAACTCTGAGAAGAAGGAAAAACTCTTCAGACAACTGCGAACAATGATGAACAAACTCACAGACAGATGGCAGTACCCAATTCCTGATGGGTGATACTGGGATCAGACAACAAAAGAGCTGAGCGTTTCATGAAATGAACAAAAAACGGAGAACTTTTTGCAGACTTCCTGTTTATTGATTTGGAGATTGAAGGCAGAGTGCACCAGCACAAGGATATACACAAGGCGACATGGGTCTCACCACCGTGGACATACAAAAAAATCAGATAGAATAATATCAGTAAAAAGTCTGAGCATTGTGGATTAGATCAAACAAAGTATAATTATATTTCAATAGTTTACACACTTTATTTAAACTTTATTTAAACCAGAGAGACTTCATCTCAATCTCAATAAAGTGGATACACAGAGTATCGAGAATAAGAGCAGATGCCTGCTCAGATCACCCACTATATAGTGCATGGAACCTTCCAGGTCAAGTTGAAAGCGTTCAGAGAAGCTGGAAACAGAACATATCTCAAGATGATAACCCAGAAACTGAAAGACGAAACTACACCTTTATTGCATTCATCTGATAGAAGTTAGAGACATTATATGAGATCACTAAGGAAGCCTACATGGAGAATCACCATAACTCTCCAAAAGTGGTTTCGAGGTAAACCTGCATATTGTTTCAAGAGAAAGGAAGACAAGATAATTAATGGTCCACTAAGGACGCCTTATAGAGTACAGAAACATTGTAAAGCATAAGAAGGATAAGTATATACATCAAAAGAAAAAGGAGAGGCTGAGTACAGCCTTCATAGTAATGAACAGAGGAGTGAAGAAGAGTATTAGGAAGGACAAAAGGTGCTTTGCGGAGTAGCAGAAGCTAAAGAAAAATAGGGTGCGTGTGAGGGAGACCTCGCAACAATGTATCAAATAAACTGGTTGCCTTTCAGGAAGGAATCAAAGAAGATGAAACCAGTGACAGATAGCGAGGGAAATCTAATTACCAAAGAGGACAGGAAAAGGAAAAGATGGGCTGAACAATTCGAATGACTCTTGAATTGGCCATCACTTGCACCTCATCCAGAGACAACACCAACTGTCAGAGAACTATCAGTTAACAATAATTCTCCGAGACCAAGAAAATTACTTAAGTCCATTAACGCAGCAAACCTGGGTGTGGTTTTATAAAGGCACTTACACCTGAATCAGAGGCATTAACGGATGTGCTCGTGTCACTATTACAGGGTATGTGAGAGAAAAGGTATATATACGAGGATTGGAAAAAGAGTACTTTAGCCATATCGCCAAGGTAAGATGGAGTCTGCAAGAATTGGTGTGGGAAAAACGCTGTTGTTCATCCCATATCATCCTGGGAAAACTGAAAAATGCTATTGGCCGAATAATGCGGCCGGAACGGGTTATTTTCGGGAAAAAGGAGTAGTGCGCCGACAAACTAATAACAGTACGCGTCATCATCCGAGAGAGGCTACAGTGGCAGACAATACTATCCTAAATTCATAGACTTTAGATAGGCCTCCGATAGAGTCAGTTGTGAAATAGTTTGGCGACTGCTTAGACACTATGAAGTGAACTGGCACAAACATTTATGTGCCTCATTTAGCGGCTGTTTGATGACAAAAAATGCCAATGAATTCACAACGAAGCCTTTGAAATCAAGAAAGGTGTAAAAAAAAAGGTTGCCCTATATCAGTGATGATATTCCTGATTGTAGTAGGCCTGGATTAATTGGTAGACGTTGAAGAGTGAGAGGACAGGCACACTTTGTACTGATGGAAGGACCTAAGAAGATTTGGATTTCATGGGTGATTCATGTCTCACGCGACAAAAAATTGAAGATTTATAAGCCGAAAAAACCCCAGTAAGATGGCAGTAGATACAACGAAGACAGGCCTTCGTATGAATATGTTGAAGCTTCTTTACTAACAACTGCAAGCACCAATAATCATCAGCAGGCGAAATTCGAAAGCAGTCCCCTCTCCCAGTGAGCAAAAAGCGCACACTTTCCGAATGCACCTCTGAACATTACCTGGCATGGTTAGTAAAATGACAATGCGAGTTAGTTACTACTACTAATAATAATAATAAGCTTTATTCCAAAGCAGTATTTGCGAATACAGAATGGAATTCTCAGCATTTTACTACAGTATTGCGTCCAGTTAGTACATTATCAATAAAGAAAATTCTACATAGATTAAGTAAATCTCAGTTCATTATGACAACAACTTATTAGCATTTTGGCAAAGCCAAAATTGAACAGTGTTTGAAGGTGTTAGAAAAGTAGATGCTTGCATATTTACTAGGGTAAGCGGAAGAAAGAAACAAAGCTGCACATAACGGAAAAAGAGAGAGAGAAAAGGAAAAGAAAGAAAGAAAGAAAACGTTGTACCTATAAATGATATGAGTTGGAAAGACGAAATCCAGTTGTTCTACTGACTATTCAATAAGTTATAGGTATCACGCCCAATGCTTTCTTTATCGCACAGAACACGAGCTAAGTAGGGTATGGTTGAGTTTTTGTACTTACTAGTGCGAGCATATAGTTTTCCATGTAGGCTTCTGGTTTTGCCTGATGAGATACAAGGGGAGCGTTATGAAGGAAGTTAGATAAAATGGATTTAGCCCATTTTTCACATGAGTCCAAGTGCCTGTCAACCAGAATATTAACAAGCTGGCTAAGTGGCAAACTGCTTACCCTACTGACAACCCTTAACATCCTGCGTAATAAGGTATAGTCTTTCTTCAGTAGCCAGCCCTGGAAAAACTAAGGGGGAACAATAGAGAATAATAAGCAGAATATGGGAGTTAACAAATCGTATGAGTAAGGGTTTGGTTATTCCAGAATGTCTTAACTTCTTGATGTAGAAGGTAAGACGGAATATTTTCTTAGAAATGATCATCAAGATATGACACGACCAGGAAAGATCAGCAGATAGAACGACGCCTAGGAATTTAATTTCCAACTTGGTTTATATTTCAGTGCCATCTATGTTGCGCACCTCGTGAGTGCTAACCAGGTTAATCCTCGAGCATTTTGTGAACTCAAGACATTTAGTTCCACCAGAGTCATCTTTCAAGATCATCTACAAGGTGAGGCCAAATGGTAGAAAGGGCGTCAGGTTTTGGCATTTTGTATAACGGAGGCGCTGACGATTCGTCAATACAACTCCGAACTCTTTAAACAGAAAACGTTTGTCCAGTCTCTCATGCTATCATGGTCTTAACCTCCTCACTATTCATTCTCTGGAAAAACCACTTTATTTTTAATTTTTTAACCTTCAATTTTCCTTTTTTATTTTTTTATCTTTTTATTTTTATTGTGGCTTTATTCCGTACAGTATTCCGGTACAAGTATAGAATTTTCAGCATGTGATATCGGCACCTCAAATTCAGCAGGCCGAGGATAGAACCCTGGACCGTGTGCATGGTAGGCGAGAGTATTAACCGCAATGCTCTTGGTTAAATAAGTAATTCACTATTATCACTCTCATAAGTTCCTTTCTCTACATTTTCTCACCCTCTTGCCACTTTTTAAATAGACGCTCAACTACCTTTATTGTAACTCAATAACATTTTTAATCTTATCAGATTTTTAATCTTTTCTTCTTTCGTGCTGCTGACTACTACGTAATTTACAACTTTTATTCTCACTTCTAAAGCCACTTCTGAGTAATTACGTCTCATTATGTTTTTCCTATCTGACCTTCCAGATTATCACACACTGTAATTTTAATTTGACTTTTGACCTGAAATATTTCTACAATAGTATCACTACGTATCTTCTGCTTATTACACTTAGTAATTTTATTGATTTGGTCTTTGACTGGAAATAATTCTAGAGCTTTCTCACACGCTTAATATAAATACACGAGTGTACAACCTGATTGATGACTTCGTCGAAAAGAAAATTTTCTTCGCTTAATTGTCTTTTAATAAAAATGACTATTTACACCTTATCAAACGTCTTGATAAGTTCAGTTAGTACAAATGTACAGGTGTATTAAATAGGATCTTTAAGAAGTCTTTTTTCTAATTCATGCATTTTCTTTTCTTAGCGTGTTTTAATGGGAATTTCATGGATTAGAAAACTCAATAATCGTTAAAGTACACAATCCTTTCTATCATATCCAGTCAAACTATTCAAAAGTACATGCTTCTTGAACTAAAGTGGTCTAATAAAATGACATGAAAAACCATGTGATCGTTGTACATTCAATGACTTAATCTGTTCTGTTTTCCCAGGAGTAACTTATATAAATAATAATATCTGAATTTCATGACATACACTGGTGAATGTCCCATATTCTGTCAATAATTTCGTTCCTCGTAATTGTTCCTTTTTTATTAATTATTCTATCTAGAGCAAAACTACTGCTGGATCAAATTTAAGAAGTATTTTTATAAATCGACGCATATTTGAATACTCATAAATCCCAGAGTGCCTACTGAAAAATAAATAAGTCATTTTTTCAAAAGCTAGAATTCCTCCTCTGAGATCATATATTTTGTTCCTACAGATTTGAATTATTCCAATGAACATTTCACCCCTAACCAACATCATTTTGAAAACCATTGTAAGCTAGGAGGTAATGGACAGCTGTTGTTTCGTAGTTCAGAAGTCTTCAGAAGTGCACACCTATAATCCACAATCTTACAGACAAGGGGAAACCACTTCTGTTTGTTCCAGTTCTGAAATAGGAGTATTCGTTTGGAATGAAATTTTTAGTTTGTGTGTAAAGTAGCATTTCTAATACTTCATTTCTAGATAAAAAGAAACCACACATTAGTAGTGTGTTCTGACGCAGGTATTATGTCTATTAGATTGGGTCTTCAAAGCATGAAAAGAATACTCATTACTAATTCAATGAGACTGTCTTGCCTTGCGTCATTTAAGAAGAGATTAGCTTTGCACTTACCTCCGAATTTAGAAAGAAGCAGGTGAATGAAGGTCATCGTAAAGTCACAGGTATTCGCTCGTCTTTTCACCTGAATCTTACAGGTAGTAAATGTTTTAAAAGAACACAAACGAGTCTGTAAAACACCAGCTTCACCTGAAAGACCATATTTGTCTAGACTCATTTTTAGATTTGGCTGATTTTGATAGATTTTCCGAAATTAAGACCCACGAAACTGTTCTTTATCTCAAAAAGGCTGAGTTAAAATCATTTCAAATCGTTCTACCGATGGTGTTATGGAGAGGTTGAAGTAAATTCTACAGACTAAGTTTAGAAAACTAAGAACTATATGATTATAAGTCATATTCAATTAGTTTTTTAAGACTGAAGACTACTTGAGATATTTGACCATTCACAAATTCCTAGCAATGCCACTTTAACATCAAACACATAATTCACGAAATGCAACGGTTAGACGTGGGTTGAGAGATGGAGGAATTATATAATTTTGTTGGTGTAAATAGCCAGCTGAAACAGACATAGGTTAGTAAAGGCCTTTGACCAGACAGACCGAACAAGCAAACTAAAGTGCATAAATCTTGACGGTTAGTCTGTGTAGTGTGTCTTCTTAGTTAACAGTTATGTAGCCACTAGAATCTGTGGTCTAAGACTAATCACAATTACACAGCAGTTAGATTTGATCATTGACTAGCCTTCGCAGAATATGTGTAAGACTGGATTTTCGTGAGGCAACAATCGGATGCTTTATAAGTATTTCTCCCCTCTCTCCCAGTTTCCCATCATTACATACATCAGCAATCACATTCCCTTGGTTCATTTCTTTGACGAACGCATTTTTTAAACAAAAGTGAACTTTAGGCAAATATGTTAAAATGGTTTTTGTAGATATATTTAATAATGTCTTCGCCATGTAAGCAGCTGACGAGAAGGCAACGAAATAAAAGATGGTACCACTTTATTCTGCTAAAAGTATAGTTCTTGCTTTGTTCAAATTATTTAAGAAAGCTAGCATATAGTGTAGAAAGTATCTTCAGTTGGCAAACGAGTGTAACACCCAGTGTTAAATGCCACGAGAAACCTGCATACTCATTCATGGAAGACCTAACAGAAAATTTTCTTTTCGACAGATATACAGGTGTATATCCAGCAGCAAAATAATAAAGCCGAATACTTCTAAAAATGTTGTTACAACAATCAACTCAGTATGACCGTTTCAAAGTGATTCATGCGGTTTCCCAATATCACACAAGGACTTCGAATACATTACTTCCACCTAGATATATCTCTGGCTGTCTGAGACACCATCAGAAATAATACATATACTGTTCAAAAATTTTAAACAGTTAGTTCCCTTTATGAATGAAGACGTAGTTTATATCAAATGTGTAATGTATTTGCGTAACACATTTGGAACACTCTGGTCACACGCGTACTTGTCAAACATATTTATATAAGAGTCACTGTAATCTGTAAATATTTTGACTCACATTGATAAAAATTTTAATGTTTTCTGCTGTGTTGCTTGCTGTATAAATATTTATGACAAGTACGAGTCTGATAAGAATTTCCGAAATGTGTTGCACAAATAGATTACACATTTCAGAGAAATTACGTCTTTTTATTGTTTCTTTGGAATAATTCTGCATTCGTCATACAGATTTCATTTGAACACCTTGTCGTCTTCAGCATTCTTTTTGTATTTTGTGTATTCAGGTTAATTAGGTCATTTTGACACCTGTTATACTACACCAACTGTCGTTTTTTAACCTCTGTTCATGCATCCCCCTCTAGGTTATCTATCATACTACGCAAAACATTTTCTAGTGAATAATAGATGATGTTAAATTTTTGAATACGACTGTACAGCTATCGAAGCCGATTCATCGAAAACAGCTTCCTGTTACTACTATTGAAACTGTAGAAGAAGAAGACTTGATGAAGGAATACCTATTTGGAAATTGTTATCTCTGATATAAGAATAAAACTTGTGCACTGTGGTAGAGTGTTATTCCATTATGGGTGAAATTTTGTTTTGATAAAGTCTCACAGTGATATACAGTAATGTTTACTGATGACGTTTCGAGCACAATTTATTGCTGCTTATAATCATATCAAGGTACTCACACGACTTCCTAACTTCATTTATATAGATCCATTATTTTTCACTTGATTTTCACTTGATTTGATTGGTAGTGGTATTTTCCATATTTCGCATATGAGTGACGAATCATTCCTATTGCATGTGTTAGGCGTAGACTCGATGAACAAGGATTCAGTAATCAACTCTCTCTCCACCTACCCAGATTACCTCTCAAAATTTTAACCCTCTCCCACCATATTGTGTGGTTGTGTGTTAATGCATGCAGTGCATTGTAGTGGTGAGCCTTTCTCTAAATTACTTATCGTCTCGGGGTCAACCACTCTTAGCTAAGCTAAATTCTTATGTTCCGACAATCTGACTACCCCTGACCTACTAGTGTGACTTATGTAGTTGACCTAACTCACAGTCATTGCAGGGTATTTTGTAAATAATATTATTTTGTCTAATTGGGTCAACCGACAGGGTCCTTTAACCTACAGAGCTTGTCCCTGAAGGAGTTTGTAGGTTTAAATGCCACCCTAATTCCTGCTTTATTTAGAATCCCACGTAGGGTTTCAGATGTCTCCTCTTTATATGGTATAACTGTAGATGACCCATTTTCTCTCTTATTTATGTTATTATTATTATGGAGACTGTGGAATTCATATGCCAACAGATACTAGAAAAACAGATCGACATCGGAATACCGGTTAGTAGTCTGAAAGAGTTGCTTTTAAGATGTACTATGAATGTACATTTCATATTTAACAACCTTTACTACAGGCAAATCGACGGTATTGCCATGGGTTCTCCGTTGGGGCCAATTTTAGCAGATTTCTTTCTTGCCAAGATTGAAAATGGTCCATTGAAAAAAGTAATAGAAAAAGCTGATTCTTATTTTCGTTATGTTGATGATACCTTTATTATTCTTGATGTGAAAGCTGACAAGAATGAAATGTTAAAAAAGTTTAACGATGCACATCCATCGCTTATCTTCACTTGTGAAGAAGAATATGATGGTGGACTACATTTTCTTGACGTCCAATTGAGCAGAAGAGAGGATGGTTCACTAAAGAGAGATGTCTATAGAAAACCTACATCTGTAGGACAATATACACATTTCCTCAGTTATGTACCAATCCGTTACAAAATCAATTTGGTCAGATGCCTGACGAATAGAGCAAGACGCATCTGTACAGATGACTCTCTAGAGAATGAGCTAGGATACATCCAAAATACGTTAGTCCAAATGGGTTATCCTAGTAGATTTGTCAGGAGACACATGAATGCTAAGTACAATAAAGAGAAACCGATAACAGTTAAAAAGAAACAACTGTTCATCAAACTGCAATTTAATGGGGACGTGGCTAGTGAAGTCTTACATCAGAGATTATCGAGAGCGATAAAACGGACTTATACTGCCGCCACCCTCTGTTTGTCATTTTCCAGCCGGCCAATTTTGATTGCTCAAGTGAAAGATAAGTTACCTAGTTGTGCCACTTCCATGTGTATCTATAAATTTAGTTGCTCCTGTGGAGAAAGCTATATAGGCCGAACAACTAGACAGCTTAACAAACGCATTAATGAGCATCTTCCTTCATGGTTCGGAAAAGGTCAAATAAAGTCCATACGAAGTTCTATTTTGGCTCATTTGATTGATAGTGGTCACCAAGTGGACAAAAATAGTGCTTTCAAAGTTATTTACCGCATTCCATCAAGTCTTTCGAACGGAATCAGAACCCGTCTTTTACACTTAGCCGAAGCTATGGGAATTCGAGAGAACAATCCTAGTCTTTGTATACAAAAGAAATTTGTTCTACCTTTGTCTCTCCCTTGGCCTAGGTGAATTCTATTCAAAACCCTCCCACCCTTTCTTATCATCCCTCTCCTTCGTACTTTTATGATATTTATTTAAACTCTGATTATCGTTCCATTTGATTTGACCTAATTTATTTATTTATTGAATTGTCTACATATATGCATATACTAACTTTGTTATTCTTATCACCTATATAAGCCTTATTAACAATATTTTGTTATTATTATAATCATCGCTATTAACTTCGTTCAAAACATTTACCACATTATTATTACTATTATTATTATGATTATTATTATTATGATTACTATTATTCAAATGAACTGTAGTCAAGATTTGACGTGAAGGTTTTTAAAAACTAAAGATGTTCCTCTTATATATAAACCTGTTATGTTAATTTCGATTAATTTCCCTGAAGAAGTTCGGACCAGATTGCCGAACGAAACGTTGGAATTACTCATTTCAATATCGCTGAGATTTTACAAATATAATTTTTTACAAATGATTACTATTATTATTTGATCCACTAAATCACCGTCATTGGTTAAAATTTTATACATATATAAGTCTATGTAAATTAGAGTAAAGCCTGAAGAAGATCTAATTGAAAACAATATTGTTCGCTTATATGTCTTGTTCTAATATTACTAGTTTCACAATTATTTTTCTTTTTCTTTTGGCCTTTTACAATCTTCCCAATGAATTTTAAAGGATAGTTATTTAACACAAACGCCTTTCCTATCCGTTTTATTTCAGTGGTTAGGACTCTTGCCGACCATGAACATGGTCCGGGCTTCGAGCCCGCGCTGACGCACACCCGATATCTATGGTCGGCCCCCAAAATTTAGGCTACCGATATCCATGCTGAAAATTCCATACTTGTACCAAAAAAAATTACAGTGTGGAATCAAGCTGTAATCAAAAATTAAAAAATCATTTAGGTCTTTTTTTGTGCTACTTAGTGCCATTGCTCGGTTTGTTAAACACTTAACTAAGCCTGCCTTAACAGTTAACGGATGAGATGAATTAAAGTCTAAATATCTATTAGAATGAGTTGGTTTTCTATAAACACTAGTGTGTAGTTTGCCTTCTATTCGTTTTATTTTACAATCTAACATAGCTAATTCTCCTTGTTTATTTTCCGATTCAAATGAGAATTTTATTCCCCATACTAGTGAGTTTATTTGTGTCAAGAAGCTAGAGATATGTTCTGCTTTAACACTGTGAAAGTGTCATCCACATATCTCCACCATATTTTCTGAGTAGGATTAAACGTATTAAGAGCTATATTTTCCCAGGTATCCATAAATATATCTGCTACGATAGGGGAAACTGGTGATTCCATTGCTGCACATCCAGTTTGTCTATATATTTTGCCTTGGAATTTAAAGATAATAGATATGAGGTATAACTGAATTCCTAAAATAATTTCTTCAATGGGTAGATCCGTCCTATAAGTGAGTTCAGTGTTTGCAGTCAATTCTTTTTTAACTGCTTCTAAGGCTATATTGATTGGTATGTTAGTATAAAGACTAGTTATATCAAAACTAACCATTGTTTCATCATTCTCTAGTTGAATGTCATTTAGTTTATTTTTCATCTTAAATGAATTAGCTAGTCTAGAGTTTGAGCGATATCTAATGGGGCATAATATTAGAGCTAAGTGTTTTGATAATTCATAAGTATGAGTATTCGTAAAGTCTACTATTGGTCGTATGGGGTAGCCTGGCTTATGTATTTTAATAGTACCATACATTCTACTAGCATTACTAGTTATAGGCATTAAATTAAACCATTCTGACTTACCCAGTGACGGCTTCATTCTACGTATTAATTCGGCTGTGGATTTTTTTTTAACCTTATTCATTATTGTATCTACAGGTTTCTTAATTTCCTCATATGGACCCGTCTTAATGTGTTCAGTGACTTTCTGGATATAGTCAGATTTATCCAAGACTACTATAGAGTTTCCTTTGTCAGCTTTTGTAATGACGGTGTTTTTATTTTGTTTTAGACTAATTAAAGCTAGTCTAAGCTAGCGAAATTATGTATACCTTATCTTCAACACATCATTTGCACAGATTTTCGTGTTGTGGTACTTCGTGTTCTGTTTCTTAGTGTTCTGTTCACGTCTTCCATGTATTTCCACAACACTATCGTTTGCCTTCTGTGAAATCAAACGTATCTCCGTGTTATTTGTTGTTTTAGGCCGATGAACTTGTCTTTAAATACTACTGATAAATTTTATCATTAGCACTTGCCACACTATACCCAATTTCCATGAACTTTGTCAAACACAATAACTGTGAAAGTTAAACTTACTTATGTAAAGTTTTGTAAGAAACTCCCAAATCAGAAGTCAAATCAAATAGTGCCAGTAATATTATTCATCAAATTTTTGCCACGTAACACATTATAAATGGGATATGTAATCATATTTATAGACTTGAGGGTGATTATTTTTATCATCAAGAGAAACAGGTGCAAATCTTGGTATTTTTTCACTTGACGCCATGATATAAATAACTGCGCTCCTTTCGTTTGCGATATAATAAACATTTGAGTTTTAAAAATAGCCTTGTATATTAAAATATTTACTTTATAATTTTCAAAATTGTTTCTTCTTATCGAAATAATCTTTTACTTATTTCTGGTTTGTTAATTAAATTAGTAAAATAAAATTGTGCTCAACAGTTTCCTAATGGTATTCAGCATAGTTTTATAAGTTTCTAAAAAGTGGACCTTATAACCAAATTATGTTGGATAATTTTTAAAGCGAAGTAACCAGAAAATTACTTCTACAGTGCTTCGCGTTTGTTCATTTATCATTCCACTCAGTCTATAACATTAGACCGTTGCGTCAGTTGTTTCTAGACACTAATCATCCTCTTTTACCTTCCTCAGAATTCATTTAATGAATCATTTACCTTTAAAGAATTATTACAGTTTTCTTAATCAGTCTGCGTGTATGCTTCTGTGAATATATGCTGTAGATTGCAGTTTGAAAGTGTTTAATTTACATTTATTGTCTGTAAAGAATTTTCACAATAAATAAACTTAATGTCGCTTATGTAGTTATTCTTTGCATTCTATTCAATTATAGTAACTGGTGAAATTTGTTTAAAACGCCACTATTCCCTAGGTGGTGCTGAAAATTTAGCTTATTGGTTTTTATTCTCATTCAAAGTCGCACTAACAAAAACTATAAATATTACGATTATTTAAATTAGGTATGTGACATGCTGAGCAGCCTAACAAACAATTTAAAGTTTATTTGTGCTTTATCCCCACTCCCTAAATATTACATCGACATTCATACAACTTGTCTAATACTAGATGTTAAAACTTGAAGCAGTAACAGCTAGTAGGCTGGATTTCCGCTCTCAAGAAACTATTTGAGGAAGACAGTGTTACTCAATGACTAATTTTGATTCGCATAATATTTAATCATTTATGTGACAGTATCACCAATAGTTACTGCCAGGAAATACAGACTGATATCACAGACGATGTATGGTAGCAGGCGTTAAAAAAATCACTAATACAAACCACTTTTCTCAGTATCGAAATAATAAAATATTTCTCATTCTGTAGATAAATAAAATCACTTGTTAACAGAATTATACTTATTTTAATATAATAATATTATTATAAGCGTCGGTGGCACAGCGGTACACTACACATGTGGTCCAGGGTTCGATCCCCAGCCGATGCACTCCTAAATCTCGCCAAGCCAGTAATAAGACTGATAAAGAGGAAAGGTTGAGCATGAGGCTAGCAACCCCATCACGTAAAAATGAACACCACTGCTAAAGAAACTTCAAGCCTCTAGCTTGAAGCCCTATGTCCCACTGGAAACGCAAAACAATAAAAAGAAATAAAATAACAATAGCGGTAGCTTTATTATGCGCAATAAGTTTACACCATATGCATTATTTCCAGCGTAGTTTACGGCATAATATTTTCTGTTCATCCAGGAGTTTCAAGTCAAACAGCCATCTCCAGAACATTATGTGAGACAGTGGTGTAAGATGTGAAAAATAAAAAAAATTCTTTATGGTACTTTTCTTTGGTCCCCCAGAATTGAGCAACAGTAGATTGCGAACCAATTAAAAATGTGAAAGAAGTACTTTTGGTGAACCACGGACGTAACTCAATGATTATAACAATAAGAACTAAAGAAAATAAGACACATCATCTCAGACTGAAATTCAGGTAGCCTAGGGATTCAAGCAGGCCATTATTAGAGGAGAGAATTTTACATGGACATACGCTTTACTTACAAAATTATTAAAGATTGTTTTATAAGGGAATTGATGCCAAAAATATTTTCAAAAAGAAAAATGTCAAGCGTTGTCTAAAAATTAAAAAAAAATTAGGACTACGATTACGATAAGAATAAATATATGAAGTGAAGTGGAATGAATTCAAGTGGTAAAATTAAAAAAAATAAAAAACTAGAAAGAACATTATTATGACTAAGGTAAAGAAAGGGGTTTGACAAAACGCTTTTGAACACATAATTTAGGTTTCTGTTCATGTATAGCTAAAGCTTCGGTTATGCATAAGTGAAGAAAACGTAAACTTTTGGATCGATTCGATTTTGCAAGATAGATAACTTTGAAGGATGAATCATGTGGGGCTAAATGACCAGACTCTAACAGGTGATCACAAATAGACGACTTTGCAGTTCTACGGTTCGCCTTTCATTAACCAAAGTGGATAGTGTTCAGCTGCACGTTTTCAGAGAGAACGCTTACAACGCCCAATATAATCAGCTCCACAAGAGTAGGTAAAAGAGTAAATGCACATAGATGTGGGCACAAGTCGTAATCTATCCTTGACACATTGTCTCATCATGTTTCGGCTGGTAAAAACTAGCTGCAAGTCAGCTGCAGGAAAAGTGCTTTTAATTGTTTATCCAACTGTATTAAACTCCGAACTATGATGAGACAATGTGTCAAGGATAGATTACGACTTGTGCCCACATCTATGTGCATTTACTCTTTTACTTACTCTTGTGGAGCTGATTATATTGGGCGTTGTAAGCGTTCTCTCTGAAAACGTGCAGCTGAACACTATCCACTTTGGTTAATGAAAGGCGAACCGTAGAACTGCAAAGTCGTCTATTTGTGATCACCTGTTAGAGTCTGGTCATTTAGCCCCACATGATTCATCCTTCAAAGTTATCTATCTTGCAAAATCGAATCGATCCAAAAGTTTACGTTTTCTTCACTTATGCATAACCGAAGCTTTAGCTATACATGAACAGAAACCTAAATTATGTGTTCAAAAGCGTTTTGTCAAACCCCTTTCTTTACCTTAGTCATAATAATGTTCTTTCTAGTTTTTTATTTTTTTTAATTTTACCACTTGAATTCATTCCACTTCACTTCATATATTTATTCTTATCGTAATCGTAGTCCTAATTTTTTTTTAATTTTTAGACAACGCTTGACATTTTTCTTTTTGAAAATATTTTTGGTATCAATATACTTTACTTAACAAATAATTTATTTTACAGCTATACCCTCCATGCAATCAAACAAAATCCCTACAAAACCAATACTTGAAAATAAAAAGTTTTCACATAAAGATAAACAAATTTGGTGAATGGTCAGTAGCAGTGGAATCCAAGATGCGCATCTCGTCCTGTTTGGGGCTCGTTAACTGGTTGCACCTGCAATCCTCATCGAGTGGTCATGTTCCAATTGAGATTTGAACCTTTAGCGTTTGAAAAAACGGATTTTAGGTTCCAGTCGGACTGGGAAAATGATTAGACCCTGAAGACTGCAGGTATATGCAGCTGATATGTTCCAAACAGGAGTGTAATCAACGTCTAGGATTCCATTGTCGATAACCATCAACCAAAACAAAGTCGCGTTAATCCTCACATTTCGGTCCAATATAAATGATCAATGATTAAAAATAATTAACTTGAAGGAAGAATTCATAAATTCCAAGTAGGGGAAAGCGTACTTACGACTGAATCAAATGACTTTCTCCCATTCTCTTCCCCATAAATAAATTTATGACGTAATAAATAAATCATTTTGTCAATTATTTATTCATTAAAAAAAGAAGATACACCGGATCGAAGAAGAAAGGATTTATTAGAATTGTTATTATTTGCATGATAGATGAATATTGATGCTGCTATCAGATTTATTCATGATCATTTAACTTTTTTTTGTCAAATTTATCATCTGTACAGTGAAGATAAAGTGCAAATATGAAATAACCATTTCAGAAAAATTTTATATGAAAACAAATAATTATAGTTTATTAAATCCGCAGTATAAATCAACATGTTGTTAACATCATTACTGGATTGCACTGGGTCATATTCAGGTTCACTTGTTTATTTATTTGACAAAAACTAAACAAAAGTAATCCTAGTAATGATGATGATGATGATAATATATATTGGTGCTTTAAAAGTGCTGTGGTATTTTTAAAATTAATATTTATAGCTAATTGTTTTGTATTAAATAAAATTTGAATAATGTATAAATAATGTAGGGTAACTAACTTGTGATCATTTTCTACATTTTATATACTTTTCGAAAAAATCCTTTTACTGATAAAATTTATTGAATTATGTTCTAAATGCCTTTGGTTTTAATGCTGGACAGTTGAATACAGTCAGCAGAAAGCCCTGGAACTAGGTTTTCTGGCTAACTTGTATTTGTCACTGAGGCCGCATCCCCGCAACCTTGAAAAAAATGGTGCTTCGTCGAAAAATTGCGTCCATATCACACAGTACTGCACCAGAGATGTTATTTTATTGATTTTTATTTTCGTATATTTTATTTTCAGGTGTTGTAACTTGAAGGCCCTGGTTCAACTACTGGTGGTTCATACCGCTGAAGGGTCCCAACACAAGGGTAAAACAAATGTCCAGTACACTGTGGTTTTAAGTGGTTCTCTAATTCAAACCAATTCATAGCAATAATACTCATAATAATACTCTATCCAAGCAAGTCTGTATACAAAGGTAGGAGGAAGTTTAAAGTGTACCTGCAGGTAGGTGAAGACAAAGCGCTGAGTAAAATTATATTTGAGTTTACTTCGTGTGTAAAAAGTATAGAATGATGCTTGATTATCGTTCACAATAAACTTATCGTATCAAGATACTGAGCGGACTAATAGACTAATTCGTTTGCCTCATACCTTTTCTCAATGAAATAATCGATAGTGGAGTTCTGGAAGAGATGTAAAATTTGTGGTCGACAAACGACAATCTGTACCACCTTTTGTGCTGGCAACAAATTAGTTTACTGCATTGCCTTTTGTCCTGTCTTGCTTCACATTTATAAGTTATGATCACTGAAGACAGAAGATTAGCAGAGGCTACACAATGCTTGTCCGTTGCTTCTTTTTGGCTAGAATACGCCATACTATCAATTCATAAAACCTTCGACAACTCATTTAGGATATGTACAAGGACATGGATTATGTGGACAATATTTTTACTATTAAGAATTGCTGACTTTGTAAATTGGAAAGAACAAGAAGTTCAGCAAAGATATCTTTTCGGCGATTTCATTCTCAAAAGTTATACAATCGCATTTATATAGATTAGTTTACATGGATACAATTAAGTTTGTTTTCATGCTCCTCCTGATCACACTTGTTATCCGTTTAGAATAACCATTTTACAATTATATTCTAATTCTGTGTAATGTTTTTGTTTCTATGCCTCTTGTAATCTATATTCTCACCTCCCAACTTACATTTCAAGTTGAAAATTTTGATTTCAATTTGTTTCCATGTTCATTTTGTTCACACCTGTAATTCGCTCTATCCCTGTGTCTCTAAGCCTCTTGTAATTCATATCAAGTTGGAAATAGTTATCATCTTTTATTCGCCTTTAAAATTATTTCTCCAGTTATCGAATATTAATTTCGCATACGTTGTAACTGTTTTCTAATCCTATGAAATCTTGTCTCTAAGCCCCTTGTAATCTATACTCGTACCTTCAAACTCTCATATCAAGTTGAAAATTATTATCACCTTCGTTACTATGTGGAATTAAACAAATGGGAATTGTATCCATGTAAAATAATCTATATAAATGCGATTGTACAGCTTTTGAGAATGAAATCGCCAAAAAGATATCTTTGCTGAACTTCTTGTTCTTTTCAATCTGATGTTCCAATGGGTATTTTCCACGACTTTTTAAATCTCGATGACACAAATATTTGGACTCTTAACTGTATAATTGTAAAAATCCTCAACATTTTTTACCTAGATATTCGGTTTCCTTTCCTACCGGTGTTCGTTTCGTACTACCTCATACTGTTACTCTCTTTGAGTTTGCATCACTAGATCCACTCTTATTTTGTTATGATGACTTGCATAGTCGGTATAACCTTAAGCAAGCAATCAAAGGTCACAGAAAGCTGATTTGGAAAATTTGGTATTGTAAGTAACTTTACGTAACCAATTTCTTGGAGTGGATGTAAAAAATGTGAAATCCACAAAAACTCAATCTTTTGTTATTACTGTTTGACGCTTGCATTCAAGAAAATGAAACATTGGGTTTTAAAGAGACATTTCTATTCCACTCGGTCTTCTCCTATCATTTTCAACTAGCTCCAAAACTGCCTACAATCACTGATCTCTTCTTCACGTGATTTTCTCCATATCACCATACCATGCTCAGTTCATCGTTTCCTATTTGGATTCACCTCAATGGATTCGGGTGTAACGGCATTTGATTGACTTCTCAGTGCATATCCAATCAATTCGTCAATTTTTGAGTAATAGGTTCTTGACTAATATGCTATCAGTTCAATTTTCTTGGTGAATATTTGAATACATCTGCCCTCCAGAAAAGAATAAAGTGAATTGTTTTCTGTTGTGCATTGCAAAAGCTCCAAAACTGCCTTTTTTCAAGTGGTAACTCACTTTAAATCTCTTGAGAAACCATTTTTCAAAGATACGATTTTTAAGTTCGAAAAACTTATTTTATATTATCTGTGAAGTCAACTTTACAAATAAAAATTAGTCCTAATAAAGTAATACTCTTAAAATTTAAACAGGAGGGTCACCTGTTATTAGAAGTTAACTGGTGGGTGGTGACTAGCAGTGGAATCCAGGATGCGCATTTCGTCCTATTTGGAACTGGTCATCTGGATGTGACTGCATACCCAAGTGAGTGATGGTATTCCCACAGAGGCTCAAACCCAGTGCCCATAGTTTCTAATGCCAAAACGTTATCCACTAGACTACTTGGGCCATGAAAACCACCTCTTGTGCAACGGGTCATATTAATTATTTAATTGGATTTTAGATTTTCCTGTCGACTGATTTGACCGAAGTGATCGGTCCCAGGTTGACATGTAGGCTTCTTGTGCAGGGTCACGTGTTATACCTCCTTTTCAGATGTCATAGACTAGAAAATAATATTATGACTGACGATGAAAGCTCTGCAACTAAACCAAATAGCTCAGAGAACAATATTAATTGCAAATCATCCACTTGAGTTACAAATCTTTTCTATTATTATGACTGACTGCTAAATGCATATGCTTTCGCTCTATAACACAAATTTTCACATGATAGCATATTAACGCTAATTATTAGCCATTATCTCTGTCCATTAGTGCAATAAAAAGTCATCTCGAAGCGATCTCTCTTACAAAGTGATACTCATTAGAGGACTATCAAAAATAATTACTAGAAGGTAGTTGAATCGTTCCAA
Organism: Trichobilharzia regenti; assembly: GCA_944472135.2. Lineage (NCBI taxonomy): Eukaryota > Metazoa > Platyhelminthes > Trematoda > Strigeidida > Schistosomatidae > Trichobilharzia > Trichobilharzia regenti. Next base: position 124,609,827 of record OX235270.1, read on the forward strand.
CGGCATATAAAGCTGTCAGCCGTCAGACTCTCCAAACCAGAATGGGATAGAAGGAATTGTGTTTCCTTCTCGTTTACATTAATTTGAGTCGGCATTTAACCATGATATTTATTTTCAAGTGTTTACGTGCAAGATTATGACATTTGAACCACTAAATATAAGGTTAGGCAATTCCACTTACCGTATGAGATCTAGTGTCTTATACACGTAACTAGTTATCCTGAGTGCCAAACTGTTTTGTCGTTTTTATTGTTTAGATATAGCCTCGTTAACTTCTGTGAGCCAAAACATTAGGTGCAGCGGAAAATAATTTTTGTAAAGCATAAGGGCCTTAATTTATGACGATGGTTGAAACAAGAAAGTGGTTTTACATCTTTAGGCTAATTTTAATTTTTATATGCCTAAACACTATCAGATTACATACGACAAATTCGTAAATGCATGTTTAGAGAACATTTGTTCAGTAAATTTCTTTTCCTTAGGCATTCACACAACCCAAGACGCATGAAGTGTGTGAAAATAACAGTTTCTTCTATCGCTTAATCAAACAAAATTCCATAATTGTAACTGTTTGTTATATCTTATTGATTCTTCCTACTCCAACTTTAATAATTCTTATGTAATTGACTGTCACAACTTGACAAAACTAACGACTATGTAATTGTTTTTATATTTTATTTGTTGCCCGAGTTTCTTTCAGGTCATTATCACCCCCCTTAGACATACAGATTAACACCATTGTTAAATAAGTTCTCACCACTACCTCGTTCAGTTTTGAATTGTTTTAAAAACCGCTATATTTGTTTGAAAAGGCGTTGGTAAAACTTTAATTGAAAGGTGAATGCTTCTTTGCTTAATTAGTTGTTTCCTAAATATCTAAATGTAAATTTCACCTATGTGCCTCCCACAATGAACTAAGAGACAAAGTACAGATTTTAGATTTTCACATGGTTGTTTATGTACAACAATATTTGAAAACATATTTGAAGTCGTGAATATTCTTTAACTCCTTTACTTCATCTCATATTTCCCGCAGTTAGTTTTACGAACAAAACTAGAGTATTCATCTCACTAATTCCAATTTTTATCAAGAGTAGTAAACAATTCATAGAAAAATTCTCATTAGGACACAGAGAAAATGAAAACAAGTAACGCAGTAAGAAGACGAATATATATATATATATATATATATATATATATATATATACAAGATTAAGAACGCTTCAAATGAATTCAGTAAAATATGTCTGGTTTATCGAAGCATTACTGATAAACTTTCTAATTAAATTGATAATGTCCACATTTTCATTTATAAAATTAAACCAAGCATTATGAATTCACTAGCCTTATACATGGATCATCAAAAGGAGAATTTATTTACGTGGGATTTAAAGATCGTCAGTTAGATGTGTCGAAAGCTGATAAATTTGTCGAGGATAAATAGCGCGAATTAAATTATACGGTCTAGTTTTTATGTGACTTATGAGATAAACCTTACTAATCACCTTGCAAAACAAAATACAACTTATGGTGAGTAATTTCCTTTCGGTCTTGTATATCTTCGTAAAATCATCATTCTTTATATTAATCAAGTGTTAGTGACTAAATTCAAAACATGATTGACTGTGTCTCGCAAAAGTCACTTACATTTCAGTACTTTCAGAAACCAGCCACACCTGTTGTGTGAAAGTTAATGATATCACCTGGCTATCAAAATTTTGATGGGATCATGGTTTGAACTTGATATCCAATAGTTGCAAATCGATCCTCTGAACCAATGCACTATAAGTCTACAAATTCAACGCATAAGAGGAATTTAAAATATACATATCTTCCAGTAGTCAGCACATTATGTGCTTTATTAACTCCGTTTAATTGACAGCATACACTTAAATTATGCTTCTATTTTATCGATTTTAAATTTTACCCATTAGTAATATACTGTTTTGCAAGATATTTTTGTAAGTATTAGAAGAAGTAAACTAAGTGGAGAAAGCATTCGATAAAAAAAAATGCGCCTCACACGAGTTGAACTCAGAAACATAATCAGTAGTAGCTTACGGTTCATTACCAGTCATAGATGGACTTGCATTCATAAGGGTCGCATTTTAAAATGCTTCTTACCACAGATATAATAGCTAAAGACGCTTTTTCTCAAATTCTCATAAACGATCATGGATATTCTTTGATATACTTTGATAAAGCTATAAGCATTAAATAGCAAAACGTCAGTATAAACAATATCGTTTTTTATACAATTGGTGGATGGTGGCTAGCAGTGGAATCCCGGATGCGCATTTCGTCCTAATTGGGACTCGTCAGCTGGATGTACCTGCATTTCTCAGTAAGTGATGATGTTCCCACCGAGGATCGAACCCAGTGCCCATAGTTTCAAACGCCAAAGCGTTATCCACTAGACCATTTGGGCCACGAGAGCCACCTCTTGTGCAACGGTTCATATATTAATTATTGAATTGAATTCTTGATTTTCCCGTCGATTGATTGTACTGAAGTGCTCGGTCTCAGGTTGACATGTCGGCTTCTTGTGCAGAGACCGAACACTTTGGTCCAATCAGTCGACGGGAAAATCAAGAATTCAATTCAATAATATTGTTTTGTTTTTCATTCATTGGGAAATACAAAAACCTTTATTATAATGATCATGGATATTAGTTATACAACTGACATTGTGACTACTTTTGACATAATCCAGATTACACAATCAGAAATTAAGTAAAAGTGAACAAATGTGCAGTCTACGTGAACTTAAGAATAAAAGATAGTCTAATCATAATGTTCAGAATAGTAAATACATTTTCAGGTGGCAGGCATTTGGTTCTCTTCAGAATGTCAGCTTAATTGATTACTTAAACTGTGATGAACATATATGTCTATTTTCACACAACAGGTTTCTTTCTTAGGATTCCACTCAAGAGATGGACTGCATTGTGAGCGCGACTTCATTCGACGGTCTCCTCAATGTATGCTTGATCCATCTCCATTTTCGCCTACATATTTACTGAGCAATCGGCTCTTACTCGGTTGGTTTGTTTTCTCAGCCACAGTTTCTCGTTGCTAATTCTTTATGGTCGGCCGGCCATTTGGGTCTTCATTATGGAGCCAGCCAGCGAAGGCAGCTGATTATGAAAGTCTGCAATAAGTTATTGGAAATTCTTTTTCGCAACACACTGGCCAAGTTTCTGACCTGTATAGAAGGAACGACTTGGCATTTGCGTTGAAAATCCGAATCTTGCTCCTTATGCTGTTGAGTGCAAGAGATTTTCAAACTGGTTTCAGGTTGATGAAGGCACATCCTATCTTTTCGATTCTGACTATCTGGTTGGCTATGACATCTTCATCCGCTTCGACTGCCTGTAGTTGAAATGATGGTTCCTAGATAAGTGAAAGAGGCAACCTATGTTAAATCTATCCCATTGATTTTAATTGGTGCTGGTTGTTGCCGTTATGCCGGTTCGTTGGTTATCTTCATCACTTCCGTCTTCTCTATGTACACCTGGAACCCTATCTTCGCTGCATCTTCAGTAAGTTTGTTAGTTTTCGCCTCTAAGTTTTCGAGTTTGTATGACATCAGACATGTATCATCTGCGAAATCCGGATCTTCTAGAGTCCTCTTATTGGTGGTCCAGAGTATTCCTGACTCCTCACTCCCCACAGACTGAGACATAACCTATTCCACCACGATTACGAATATCGTTGGTGATAATAGACGGCCAGCTTGTCTTACTTCTGTATGCACTTCGAACGCCTCGCTGGGTTTTCCGTTGTAGATCACCTGACACGTGCCACTGTCATATAGCCAGCTGTTGAGTGAGGTTAATAAAGACTTGAGGTACGCCATAGTGTTAAAGTAGTTTCCAAATTACTTCTTGGTCAACACTATCTATCAAAAGTCTTTACGAAGTAGATTAAATTGAGGTAGAAAGGGGTTTGACTGACATTTTATGCTTTGTTCTACGATGATGATGCGTAGAGTTTAAATTTGATAAGCGCATGATTTGCCTTTCCTTAATCCATCTCGTTCCGGTGGGATTGCCAGAGTTCCGAATCCAGCGCACCCTTTATTCTCTCCAGGATGACGTGACTTAGCATTTTACTTGGTGTGGACAAGAGGTAGGTACATTTCCTTCTTTCCAAACCTATTGCAATCATCGCGTGAGCACATCTGCCCCAGTCTCTGGGTCCATTCTCAGTGCTTCGCGTTATGGGAATTCCGTCTGGTCCTTCTGCCCTCTCGGACTTCAGTAGCTTGATCGAAATTAGGGTTTCTGCTTTTAGATGGAGGATTGGTATCCACTGACAGGCAGTTGTGTGCTTGCTGCTGGTGGTATTTCTGGGCAAGTTGTAGGTGATGGTCGGTTCAAGAGTCCTTCGAAGTGATCAATTGAATTGATCTTATGTGTCTCACTTCGTTGTTAATTAGGTCCCTGTGACCAACTTTCATCAGTTTCATCTGTGTTGATATCCTCCGTGATAGAGATCTGGTTATCTGACATAATGTTACCTGCAGTTTGTCTGCTTCAGTTGCTGGTTAGTGTGTCGTAGAGTTGCCTTCTATCATTCCTAGCATTCTTCCTTATTCAGTGCAGTGTACATTGAACTCAGCTTCTCCTTCTGCTGCCCATCTCTGCATTGGTTAATCTTCTGTTTCACCATCTTCCTCTCCCCTCTTCTATTAGCTTCTGTGTGTCTGTTGAGAGGCATTCCTTGTCTTGTGTCTTCTTTCTTCCTAGAACAGTTGTGCACATTCCCTTGAACATCACTTTCAGAGAGTTAGTTCCAATGTTCTTCCACACAGGTGTCCTCATTGATGCTGCGTAGTGTATCCATTTTGCTCTAATGTGATCTGTAGTGAAGGCGTCCCTTTTAGTTTTCTCCTTCAGTTTCGGAATGTTGAACTTGAATTTTGGCCTGTCCCCAGTTGTTTTGAAGGATTACAGCTTCACCTTAAGGGTTTCTTGAACAAGATGGTGGTCTGAGCCAACGTCTACTTCCTTTTTTGAATTTGCATCCAGCAGACTGGCTGAGTCTCCACTTCCTTCGGCAGCATTTATACGAATTCTATATTACTTTTGGTGTGTCCGTCAGGCGAAATACATGTTGCTTTGTGTATATCCCTGAGATTTAACATGCACCCGCTCATCCCCGAATCACTGAAAGCGCAGAAGTTTGCCATTACTTCTCCTTTCTCATTCACTTCGCCCAGCCAGAGCGTCCCCACCCATCATGAGTTCTCTTCTTGTATTATCTGCTCCCAGTTTGTCATGCATTCATATCGCTCATGAGGATTTCGATTTCTCCATTTAGGATGTTGGCGATCACTGTCTGAAGTTGTCTATAAAAATCTCCCTTGTTTTCTTGTTCTGCGTTGTTGGTAGCTTTGTGCGTAACATTGCATGATAATTGTGACCTTCCTTCTATCCTTCCTCTTGAGTTGAATCTTGCTGTTGTGATGCTGCAGGATGAAGTTGGTTCCCATTGCATTAGGGCTTTGGTTGTCACTGGTGACATTATGATAGCAACTCACTGCCTCAGTTTCCTCGTGGTTGTCGTCTGTGTGACCAGACCGGGGTAGATTACTGACTCCCCAGTTGATAATTTCGATAGTCCACATCGATTTGACCTGCTCTCGCAGATACGCAGGACTTCCCAGCCATATCTCCACATTTCGTTGGCTACCTGGGCATCCTTCTCAGTCTCGTACATTGTACGGACTTTCTACGTCCCCATTCTTATTCTTGCTTTCGTCGATAGAGGAAAGATACATCGGCTGGCTTCCCGAAGGCTTTCATCAGCCCGCCGTTTCATCCCGCCTCTCCGATTCCAGGGAAGAATAAGATTAATATTTGAATTTTCTGTATTTTTAATGTGCTTTCTGTGTGCGATGAGGTTTCTCCCATTCCGGTCCTATGCACAATAGAAATTTATCCAGAAAATTCACATTTTAATCAGGTTTCTGTCTTTTATTATATTCTTTAGAAAGCTTCATTCACTGGCTCTGTCTATGTAACGTACATTTACTGATGATATTTTGATGTTTTCTTCATCATATTAATTGTTTGTCCATAAAGAATACTTTCAGATGTATTTGATTTTCTACATGAACTTGATTTCAAAATCAAGGGTTTTAAAAATGCGTCAGATGTCTACACCTTTTTAATCACAAGACTTAATAGAAGTTTTTGTCTACATGAAATTCATTTTTTGAGCGGCAAGTGCAGTGACTAACCTACAGCTATGTCTTTCTCTTTTTTCTCGCATTTTAATTCTAAAAAGGAGATCTAACGATTCTATTCAAAGATCAATCTACAAGAATCCAACAGAGGATGGTCAGTGCACGAATTCCTTTGTTGATTCCGTTTGAGGGGAAAGAGAGATCTGAAGCACTCCTTATTCTCAAGAATAAGAAGAATATGTTCTAGTGATACGACCGACTGGGAAATGGAACGACTCAGACAAGTACTTATCGAAAATGGAGATAGAAAAATCAAAACAACTGATTCAGGGGAGAGACTTTTCGACGAGTTTATTATCAAGCTGTATAATCATGTATATATATATGGTTTTTAAAAATTTATATCAGATGGGGATTTACAGGTTGACGGTATAGACGTTCGCGAACAGTACTGAGTATATTAACTCAAGATCTTATACCAACAACCTCTGACTTATTTAATTCTCATGTACCAAAGGCAAAGCAAAAGACCACAATCGATTGTCCAAATTACGAGATGTATTTCAGAACCAAATCGCGGATTGAAGCGGAGGCTAAACTAGCTAGTTATGGTGCACGACAGTGACATGACGGAGTACCAAGTGTCGGGGATGCTTGAGCGGAAGCCTTCAGCTAAACAAGTCGACTTAAACAGTGAGGGCCATCATCCAATGTTCACTGATGAATCCTGTGGTCACGATGTAATTCTTCTCTTAAACATAATCTATTCTTATGGTCAATAATTTTGGGGAATTATTTACCGCTACAGGGGAATTGAATCACAGATGTGAATGCATAAAATAATAGTAGTATGAAATTCAGTTAAAATGTTTGTGATTATAATCAGAGTTAAATGTCAGGTGGCAAAACCATTAATGTAATTTGCCCAAATCACAACATACCTAACTCATCTGTATCGCTGAAGCTTTGGTTATCGAAACAGAAAAGCCAGGAGTCTGTATGCAGAAAACGTTCCATCAACCCCTCCATATTTCGTGGTCTTAATCCTTTATGCTAAAATGCGTGAATCCCTAATCATATTTTAGCTCTACCAGTATTTTTCTCGTTCTGTATATTCAGTCTGTATAGTCTTCCTTTATTACCTTAATTGTTACTATCACCATCCTCACTCTGAAGTGCCCTGTATCCATTCAATCGTTCCACCTGCCACTTTAAGTCAATTTGGTTTTGCAACGTCAAATTCTACGTCATCAAATTTCACACAATTTTACGTAATCTTTTTATGTTATTCGATTTGCCTACTAAACCTACAGCTGCACACCCCATCCAAGTTCAGTACATCCTATGAATTATTCTTTATATGACATTAACTGTTTTGCCACTTGACATTCAACTATGATTGTAATCACAAACATTTTAACTGAATTTCATACTACTATTATTTTATGCATTTACACCTGTGATTCAGTTCCCTCAGTTGATATAATTTCTTTAAAAAAAACTTATATATACGATTGTACAGCTTGATAATAAATTCGCTGAGAACAATCTCTTTGCTAAATCACTTGTTCTGATTTCCTGTATCTTAAAATGGGAATTTTCCATGAATTAAAAAATGCTTATACTCCAAGATTCATCGACAAAAACATAAAGTTAGAGCAAATCCTGCCAAAGAAACTGCTATTTATGAACGTAGAATTTAGAAGTGATACCACAGCTGATGTCCTGAAGAAACTGTTATGCAGATAACTGAGAAAAGTCTTCTTTGCGACTGAGCTACGGATCAGTTTCTGCAGCCGACAAATGATCAATGAGTGTGTGAAGGATAAAGTGCTGCTCTCGATGGGCCACTCCAGTGTATGTTTATAAATTCACCTGCCCCTGTGGAACTAGTTATATTGATGGGACGAAGCGTACATTTTCCAAACGCATCTCTGAACATCATCATGCACGGTTAGTAAAAGGGCAATGCGAGTCAGTTACTAGCTCAATCCTCGTGCATTTTGTGAACTCAAGACATGTAGCTCCACTAGGGTCATCTTTCAAGATCATCTACAAGGTGAGGCCGAATGGTAGAAAGGGCGTCAGGTTTCGGCATTTGGTATGACGGAAGCACTGGCGACTCGTCAGTACAATCCCAATCTCTATCCAAAAAATGTTTGTCCACTTTCTAATTCTACCATGGTCTTAACCTCTTCAGTTGTCGTTCTCTATAAAAACAATTTATTTTTTATTTTTACTAGTATTTTAAATTTCCTTTTAGTTTGCTTTTACTCATTAATTCACTATTACCATCCTCATATGTTCCTCTTGTACATTTTCTCACCCTCTTCCCACTTTTTTAGATAGACACTCAACTACCTTTATTATAACTGAATAACAATTTTAACCCTTTCAGATTTCTACCCCTTTCTTTCTTCGTGCTGTCGAGCACTACGCAATTTGCAACTTTTATTTGTACTCCTAAAGCCACTTCTGAGCAATTATACCAATTACGTCACCCCTTATTACTCAATAATAGACTACTACACATTTCTGGTAAATATAAATACGACTGTACGTCCTCTGAAGATGATTTTGTTCATAAAAACATTTTCTTCGCGGAATTGCCTTTTATTTGCTTCATTGTAATTGTCAAAAAGGGGGTTGGATACTGACATCACATCATTTTTTTCTGTATGGATAAATACATTGACATCCGCAACATACCACTACGGTTACTGGGACATTTGTAACAAGAAATACCATGGCAACAACTAGCATTAATAGAAAACGAAGAAAACAAAAGAAACCGAGTAAATAGAAAATTTTCCCTCTGATAAGCTCAAGAAGTCAAACTACAAATTAAAATGAAAATATGACGAGGCTATCATCTCAATAACATTACCAAAACGAGTACACACCTAGCGCAAATCCAGTACTTCACGTATTTTAACACTGAAATGAAAAATAAGTAACTGCAAACTATCGATATCAAGTAGTTATGTAAGACATTCACTTTCGTAGACGGAAGGAGCTTCAGTCGATAAAAAGAATCGGTTTCATTTTGTCGGCTTTTAGTCTGATGATTGGTGGGCCAGAAGATACAGAACTTTCTGGAGTAAATGTTTCCCTAAGTACTCAGGATGGGTTCTATATACGGCTTTCTTATATCTGGGGTTATTTACTGATTAACAACAGAGGTCCTAATACTATTTGTTTGCGTAGTAGAAGATTTAACATATATTTCGAACTTTTTGACTCAGTTTTGTGGTAAAAAATGTCTACAAAAAATCTTCATATTATATGTACACAATGATGACAGGAAATTAATTTAACAATGCTTAACAATCCATGTGGAACAAAGTTTAGAAGATTTGTAACCATTTCCTACATACTTTAGATAAATAAATAGCAGCAAATTTGTGCACGATCCCTAGCTAGGTAAGCAGTCATCATCGCATTACTATTCTTTTCCGAAATATGTTTTGGACGATCAATTCAGTGTTTTCATTTATCTTTGGTCTAATCAGAACAAGTATTATGGTAGTTGAAGGATGAGAAACTGTCTTGGCATACAGAGTAGCTTGCGTAAACGTCGACATCCCTTTGTCTCCTGAAATGGTGAGCTGGTCAACGAATTTTATCGTATACGAAAACCATATTTCGATGAGCTAGTCCCACTGCGTTTTTGTTCATTTTTTATGTTTACTACATTTCAAAATTAATTATTTTTACGATGTAGGACCAGACACCGAGGTTTACACGTATTCAACCAACTAGTATTCCCATTCTGCTCGTGCTCTTTCGGCCAAATAATGCAGAAACACGATTTCTGTTTGCTGAAGCCTACTTACATTAACATAAAGTAACCAATCCACATACACATTTCGCGGCAGTCACATGTGTTCTGCTGTTGGTACCCTTCATGTGAGTCACCAGGCTTATGTTCACCTCAGAGTTAAGTGCCCCCTGTGAGGAGCCAAACGCTGTGCGAGAAACTACCTCTCGTTTCGACACAGTCTTGACGAACTCTTCGCTAATGTCAGTTTAGAAGATAATTCATCTGTACATATTCCTTTGCGAATGCACGAAGCCACTGACCGAAGGAAATTCGATAACAGACTTTTAAAGATTTGTCTTTAAATGATTTGTGACAGCCATCACAGACTGTGCTTTTAACACCTTAAGGAGTCGCCATCGATAACTTGGTTACTTCGATTGGTAGGATCCTGGAAATTTAGCGCCAACCAATCACTGATGTTTACCCAAATTTCAAGTTTTGACTCTGAAATGACACAGATGTTTAATCCTACTAAGCAACTCCTTAGGTCAAGCAGTCCATATATTTCCCACAATAGCAGACTCAACTCACCTCAGTACAGCATTTCACATTGGAGTTCAAAATACAAATCACCTAAAGACAGGAACTCAAAGAACCCACTGACAGGAGGCCAAGTGTTGTCATAGGGTCTGTAATTTTAACAACGGTTCAAAAATTACAGGAGACTATGTGGCTAGTACGCGTTCGTGGAAACCGTAGCCGGTGTCAGTAGCCACCTGATTTAAATTTGAGATATGGTTAGTAAAATCCAGTCTTCTTTTGACACCCGTGCCTAAGCTAGAGTCCGCAGAGGAAGACAATCAGAAGGAACCTACCTTCGGTTCAAGTGGCTCATAATGGGAAACCCGTCGCGACCTTCCAGAGTAGATTTGTACCTGGAAGTAGGTTTACACAAACCTATTCAGTAGATTTCTTTTCTTACTAATGTTAACATGTCTGTCATAGGCACAGATATAATAAACAATGATGGTTTTGTAGCGGTAAATAATTCCCCAAAATTATTGACCACAGCAATCACTCATTGGATGCTGACCACCACTGTTTAAGTCGACTTGTTTAGCTGAAGGCTTCCGGTCAAGCATCTCCGCCATTTGGTACCCCGTCGTGTCACGTGCACGATCACTAGCTAGCTAAGCGTTCGTCTAACGGCTTGTTTTGGTTCTAAAATATATTACGAAGTTTGGACGATCAATTATTGGCTTTTGCTTTGTTTTCGGTACGCGAGAATAAATTAATTAGAAGTTGCTGAACGAGATATCCGTCAACCATCAAACTGGTGAGCCCAACCGCGAACTTCATCTACGATAAATCCGCAGATAACCCTGGTGAGTTCGTTCCATTTTGTATTTGTTCTTGTACCATATATTATTCGACATAATTTTCGTCATGAGTGATCTTAGTCCCAAGGTCATCCATATCCGCTCAACTCCTAAAACCATTCAGCTCGTACCATACTGGCCAGATAATGCTGAAACGTGGTTTCTGCTAGCTGAAGCAGATTTTTGTGAGCATGGGATAACCGATCAACGTTCACAGTTACTTGCAGTTATTAACGCCCCACCGCGGGAATTCAGCAAGTACGTAACATCACAGATGTTGAATCCCGAGTTAAGTAACTCGTACGAGTTGCTCAAAGCATCCCTCCTCAGGAGAAACGTTCTCACGGACCGACAACGTCTAGATGAATTATTTCGTAACATCGAGTTAGGAGATCAGTCAGCCGTGAGCATGCTGACAAGAATGAAAGAAATCGTCGGGCAAAGTCAGTTCGACGAAGGACTGTTTAGAGAACTCTTCTTAACCAAGCTGCCACAGTCTGTACAGACCGTACTTGTGACACTTCAGGGTACTGTAATAGAGGACTTAGCTATTACTGCAGATAGGATTCTAGAAATAACTAAACGGCCAGTTCCCGAAATATGCTCGATGACTAAGCAGACTTCGAGTGAGGATCCTGCAATGATAGAGTTATGCAACTCCCTTCAGCAGATGTTTAGGTCGAACATGCATTCTAACTCCTCCTACCGTCGTCCTAAATCTCCTCAACGCAGGAACTCACGTGGTCGATCTAAGTCCAAACCACGTTCACTGAAAAACCCTGACTGGTGCTGGTACCACAACACCTATGGCCAAGAAGCGAAGTGTTGCCGTAAGCCTTGTAACTTCGGAAATGTCTCAAAGTCTGCGGGAAACTATCCCGCCGGCACGCGTTAGCGGCAACCGTCGCCGGTGGCACTAGCCGCCTACTTTACATCCATGATGTGATAAGCCAGACTCGATACTTAGTCGACACAGGCGCCGAAGTCAGCGTCCTTCCTGCTACAGCAGCAGATCGACAGAAGGAACCTACCTTCAACTTACAGGCTGCAAATGGAAAACCAATCGCAACCTTTGGTAGAAAATACGTCTATCTGAACGTAGGTTTACGCAAACCTATTCGATGGATTTTCCTTCTCGCTGACGTTACAATGCCCATCATTGGCACGGACCTACTTAATCATCATGATTTACTCGTAGACGTCCGCCGAAAACGACTGATTGACAATACTACTAGTCTGTCTATCAAAGGCATCAGCTACATAGGCCCCAGTCTGTCACCCGTTAAGATAAAGGCAATCCTTGATCCAACTTTTCAACCTATGGTTGACAAGTATCCGGAACTTAATTGCCCGTCGAACGACCTACCGTGCATAACCAGCAATGTTATGCACCACATCTTAACCACAGGACAACCCGTGACATCCAGAGCACGATGACTTGTTCCTGACAAACTGAGATTCGCCAGAAATGAATTTGACCATATGCTTACCCTTGGCATCATTCGACCTTCGAATAGCCCATGGGCATCCCCACTTCATATGGTTCCGAAAAAGGATAGCAATGATTGGCGACCCACCGGTGATTACCGGCGAGTGAATGCCAAAACAACCCCTGATTGCTACCCGTTGCCTCATATACACGACTTGACGGCAACCTTATCCGGCGCGACTATATTCTCCAAAATCGACTTGGTTAAAGCGTATAACCAAATCCCGATGGCAACAGAGAATATCCCGAAAACGGCTATCATTACGCCTTTCGGACTTTTTGAATTTCTACGTATGCCATTCGGTCTTCGGAATGCAGCCCAAACATTCCAACGCTTCATTGACGAAGTATTTCGCGGTCTCGACTTTGTATACGCATACTTAGACGACTGCCTCATTGCCAGTCCAGACAAGGAAACTCACCTTAGGCACTTGGACTTGGCATTTGACAGGTTACGCCAACATGGTGTTACCATTAATATTCAAAAGTGTCAAATCGGTGTTGACTCACTCGACTTTCTGGGTCACACTATTGACTGCAAGGGCATTCGCCCACTGGCTACTAAGGTCGAGGCTATACTGAACTTTCCAGAGCCACAGACGGTGAAAAGTCTCCGCACTTTTAACGGCTTAGTAAGTTATTATCGACGCTTTATTCCCAACTGTGCCTCTTTGATTCAGCCATTGACAGACCTCCTTCGAGGGAATAACAAGTCCATAGAACTTGACGCGTCTGCTCGAAATGCTTTTACCCAGATTAAAAAAGCTATTGCGAATGCCACACTTCTGATGTATCAGGATCCAACGGCACCGTTAAGTATCTCGGTTGATGCATCAAACACTGCAATCGGCGCAGTTCTACAACAGCTAGTTGACAATGAGTGGCAACCACTTGCCTTTTTCTCCCGGCGCCTTCAATTAGCTGAAACGAAGTACAGCACATTCGGCAGAGAACTTCTGGCTATGTACTGTGCTATACGACATTTTAGACATTCGGTAGAGGGTCGTGAATTTATAATTTTTACGGATCACAAACCTCTGACGTACTCTCTGAACTCACCTTCAGATAAGTATTCACCCAGGGAATCACGACAACTGGATTACGTCTCACAGTTTACATCAGATATTCGCCATGTATCCGGAGTAAACAACACTGTGGCAGATGCCTTGTCGCGCGTTTGTTCCCTCACCCAAATCGACGGCATAGACCTGGTAAAACTGGCTCGTCTTCAAAAAGAAGATGCCGAACTTCAACATGAGTTGTCGAAAACAACTCTACAATTAGCTGAGAAACCCTTAGGTATGGGAAGAGATACTATTCTATGCGACATTTCCACGAGTACTCCTCGCCCCATCGTGCCTAAAAGTTATCGCCGTAACGTCTTCAATACGTTGCATGGCTTATCTCACCCAGGTATTCGAACTACTGTCAAGCTCGTAACTAGTCGGTTTTGTTGGCCTGGCATTAATAAAGAAGTAAGGGAATGGGCACACACGTGCTTAGCTTGTCAAAAGTGCAAGGTGATAAGACACACCAAAAGCCCACTTGGCACCTTTCTTCTCCCTGACGCTCGTTTCGAACACGTCCATATAGATTTGGTTGGACCCCTTCCTGAATCACATGGATATACTTATATTTTAACTTGCATCGATCGCTTCACACGATGGCCGGAAGCAGTACCCATCAAGGATGTATCTGCTGAAACAGTCGCACGCGTCTTCGTAGAAAGATGGATCGCTAACTTTGGATGCCCATCTTCCATAACAACTGATCGCGGGCGGCAATTCGAAAGTGGCTTATTCTTCGCCCTGACTAAAATATTAGGTTGCATGCGATTTCGAACAACAGCCTACCATCCTCAAGCTAATGGTATGGTAGAACGTCTACACAGACAGCTGAAAGCTGGTCTGTCAGCTGCAAACACCACCCATTGGACTGAATCCCTTCCGTTAGTTCTCCTAGGGATACGAAACGCCTTGAAAACCGATGCTGGTTGTACTAGCGCCGAGCTAGTATATGGCACGACACTGCGACTGCCTGGTGAATTTGTTTCTCCCTCGAGCTTCCCACCAGTGGTAGATCACGCTTCATACGTCAGCAGGCTTACAAACGCAATGCGTTCAGTTAAACCTGCTCCCCTTCGTCCACAGTCCATTGATGTTTTCGTTCATCCGTGTTTGAAAACTTCTTCACATGTATTTGTTCGTCGCGACTCTGTGCGCAGACCCCTGGAACCCCCATACGACGGACCTTATAAGGTAATTAAACGTTCTGATAAATTCTTTGTCAGCAAAAAAAAAAAAAAAAAAAAAAAAAAAAAAATTCACCGTCTGAAACCGGCTTACTTGGAGGGTAATCCTATTAGCATAGAGCTTAACGTACCCCAAAATCCACAAGTAACAGAAGATCGTTTAGACATCGATGAAGTCACTAGCACAGCGACAGCTACCGAACCTTCTATCGAGCCTCCCAAGAAAACCCGTTCTGGACGCACCGTAAGGTTCCCAGAATATCTGCACACTTATTTGACTTAACGAAGTCGTGTGATTCACGCAACTCATTCGTTTGTGGTACTGACTATTTTTTTTGACGTATCAATTTTTTTTATATACAGTACCACCGAACGCAAAAAAATTTTTTTTCCAACAGTTCATGTAACATACACAAAAAAATTAATTAGATGTATTTTTTTTCGATGTTCTGAACTTAGCATTATTTTACTGTATAGTAAATGCACACAATTTTTTTTAACCAAAAAGCTCATTTCGTACATTTTCCTCGACATGGTTCTTAGCGTTCTTGTTTTCTTTTCCAGGTGCGACGGGCACTGGACAGGAAACAAACGAAGCACGGAATCCAACGAACAACAACAAGGAAGCTATGTACAAACACCCTATTAGCATAGGCAGACAAACCAGTAGGCATACCACCAAGCCGCTCGGAAGATTTTTTTCACCCGAAAGGGAACCATCGAGTTTTTTTACTTCCGGCTGGTTCTGTCTTAGGGTCCTCACGACCCCACTAGGGGGGGAGTGAGCTGTAGCGGTAAATAATTCCCCAAAATTATTGACCACAGCAATCACTCATTGGATGCTGACCACCACTGTTTAAGTCGACTTGTTTAGCTGAAGGCTTCCGGTCAAGCATCCCCGCCATTTGGTACCCCGTCGTGTCACGTGCACGATCACTAGCTAGCTAAGCGTTCGTCTAACGGCTTGTTTTGGTTCTAAAATATATTACGAAGTTTGGACGATCAATTATTGGCTTTTGCTTTGTTTTTGGTACGCGAGAATAAATTAATTAGAAGTTGCTGAACGAGATATCCGTCAACCATTAAAGTTTGCTCATAGACGTCCGCTGACAAATGACAGGTGGTGCCACTAAACTGCCTACTAAGGGCACTACGTGCTCAGGTCAAAGGTTGTTGCTGATTAAAAAACCATAGTCGATTTAGTCGAAAACAGTTCCTAGAACTGCGGCAGTGTCTGATAAACATAGCATTCAATAGTATGAGACCTGATCCAATTATTCCTCATCAACAGGATGCCTGACAGCACTTGAGGAGTTGACCAGCGCAGCGAAAGCAACAGAAGCCTCTAACCAATTATGGCGGAGAACACGTCTCGGACAAGCAGTAAGGTGTCACAGCGGTTAGGACTCTCGCCGATCATGCACATGGTCCGGAGTTCGATCCTCTGCCGACGCATATCTGATATCTATGGTCGGCCTGCAAAATTCGGGCCACCGATATCAGATGCTGAAAATTCCATGCCTGTGCCAAAAACACGGTGTGGAATTAAGCTGTGATAAAAAAGGTATCTAGTGAACCTTCAAACTTATATTACTTGAAAGGATGGACGTTCCCCTTTTTAGAGGCAATCTGCTTTGCTTCTTGTATCTGTTTTTATAAATGTACAAATATCACATTAGCATAGGTAAGCGACTGGCACCACCATTAACTTATACCCTCAAAAAATTAATCGTCTACGGCATGCCGTGAACAAATAAATCGACCCGCGCCCTGAAGGGTTGAGATAGTTATGTTAAATGACTTAACTTTCAGGATGATTTAGATCTGTCTGCAATTGTGCACGCCCGCCATTACGGTGTGGGCAAATGCTCAATAAATAGCTTCCCTAACGACTACCGAGTATAAGGATTTTGGAGTAGCTCTTAACCAAGACGCGAATCATTCATAAAATTGTAGAGTGATGGCAAATCTTAGAGTATCATTCATTTTGCAAAGAACCAGTGTAAATTTACTTGTTTCGAAGACTCATTCCACGTATGCTGCAGCTGGTGATGCTGCCGGAAAACCGACTGATGCAAGTACGAATATTACGAACTGCAAAAAACTCCAAATTATCAGGAGATAAACTCAGAATTCGACAAATGTTTATGGTTGCACTAAGAATAAACCAGCACGACAAAACAATTACAGCATAAATGGTTACAACACCAAAAGTCACAGCTATAAAACGCTATGTGATCAGACGTTTACGGGCTCAAAATGTCACAGCTTCAAAGTTTCCACTAGAGAGTGTAGCAGTAAATAATTCTCCAAAATTATTGACCACAGCAATCATCACTGAACATTGGATGCTGGCCCTCACTGTTTAAGTCGACTTGTTTTGCTGAAGGCTCCCGGTCAAGTAACCACACCGTTTGGTGCCCCGTCGTGTCACGTTCGTGCATAACCACTAGCCAGCTAAGCAATCATCTTACACTCGGATTTGGTCCCGAAATATATCTCGTGATTTGGACGATCAAATATTGTCTTTTCTTTTGCATTTGGCTTACTCGGAACAAATACTTTAGAAGCCGTGGGTATTGGATCTTGCTTTAGCATACTCCGTACAATCCGTGAACGTCAATACCGTCAGCCTCCAACCCCCTGGGCCCAACCACGAACTTCATCTTTGGTAAATACACAGACAAATCCGGTGAGTTCGCTCTATTTTGTATGTATTCTTGTGCTATATCCAAACTATATATGTGGTGAGAGCAGCCTGCTAGCCAATTGTGTGACATTAATCTACGTCAATGTCTAGGTCACTAATATGGGCCGTGAAAAAATATGAACAAAGCTGTTTCAACAACCAATCACAGCAAACTTAAACGTGGGCAAATATGATTCGCAGATAGACGGCTCCACTTTCCGAGGAACTCGAAAACAACCAATCAGAAGACTGTGCTTGTCTACTTGACTAGGCTATAATAATGTATGTGAAATTTATATAAATACGTGTCGATTTTCGTAATAAAACGATCTGTTGTCTGGCCCTTGTCTTCTGGTGTTACACATATATTTCTCCATGAATGATAATACTTCTGAGGTCATTTTTATTCGCTCAACTGCCAAGACCATTTAGCTCATACCCTTTTGGCCAGATTATGCCGAATCATGGTTTCAGAGAGATGAGTCTAATTTTAGTGAGCGCGGGATAACTGATCAACGTTCACAGTTCTTTGCAGTTGTTCACACCCTATCCCAGGAATTCAGCAACTGCGTAACTGGGCAGATGTCGAGCCTAGAGTTTAGTAACCCGCACGAGTTGCTTAAAGCAACCGTCCTCAGAAGAAACGTTCTCACGAATCAACATCGTCTGGACGAATTATTTCGCAACGTCGAATTAGGTGGTCAGTCAGCCATGAGCATGCTATCAAGAATCAGAGAAGTTATTGGCCAAAATAAGTTTGATGAAGGACTCTTCACAGAACTTTTCTTTTCCAAACTACCACAATCAGTACAGGCTGTACCTGTGACACTTCAGGGTTTTACTATAGGCGACTCAGCTGTTTCTGCAGATAAAATTCTAGAAACAACTAAACGGCCAGTTACTGAAATATGCCCAGTTGTCGAATAGACTGAGAGTAGGGATATTAGAGTTATGCAACTCCTTCCAGCAGTCACTTAGGTCAGATAATCCCCGTGATTCTTTCTATCGTCGTCCGAACTCCCCTCAATGGTGAGACTCACGTAGTCAATCTAAATCCAAGCCACGTTCACTAAACAACATTGACTGGTGTTGGCATCATAACACCTATGGCCAGTTAGCGAAATGTTGCCGTAAAAATTGTAATTTCGGCAGTGCCTCAAAGACTGTGGGAAACTATTCTGCCGGCACGCGTTAGTGGCAACCGTCACCGGTGGCACTAGCCGCCTACTTTACATTCGTAATGTGGTCAGCCAGACCCGATACTCAGTTTACACAGGCGCCGAAGTCGAGGTCCTTCCTGCTACTGCACCAGATCAATAGAAGGAACCTACCTGCAACTTACAGGCTGCAAATGGAACACCCATTCACAAACTTTGATAGGAAATATGTCTATGTGAATGCTGGTTCACGCAAACCTATTCGCTGGATTTCCCTTCTATCTGACGTCACAACGCCTGTCACTGGCAGTGACTACTTATTCGCCATGATTTACTCGTAGACGTCCACCGAAAACGACTGATTGAAAATACTACCAGACTCTATCGAAGGCATCACCTACGTAGGTCCCGGCTTGTCACTCATTGAGATGAAGGCAACCTTTGTTCCAACCTTCCAACCGACTTTTGATAAATACCCGGAACCTAATTGCCCGTCGAACGACCTACCGTGCATGACCAGCAGTGTTATGCATTATATCTTAACCTTAGGACAACCCGTGACATCCAGAGCACGATGACTTGTTCGTGGCAAACTGAGATCCGCTAGAAATGAGTTCGACCATATGCTCACCCTTGGCATCATTCGACCTTCGAATGGCTCATGCCATCCCACTGCATATGGTACCGAAAAAGGATAGCAATGATTGGCAACCCACCGGTGATTACCGGCGAGTGAACGCCAAAACAACCCCTGATTGCTAACCATTTCCTCACATACACGACTTGACGGCAACATTATCTGGCACAGCTATATTCTCAAAAATAGACCTGGTTAAAGAGTATAACCAAATCCCAAAGGCACCATAGAATATTCCGAAAACGGCTATCATTACACCTTCCGGACTTTTTAAATTTCTGCATATGTCATTCGGTCTTGGGAATGCAGCACAAATATTTCAACGCTTCACCGACGAAGTATTTAGCGGTCTCGACTTTGTATATGCACACTTAGACGACCGCCTCATTGCCAGTCCAGACAAGGAAACTCACCTTAGACACTTAGACTTGGCATTTGACAGGTTACGCCAACATGGTGTTACCATTAATATTCAAAAGTGTCAAATCGGTGTTGACTCACTCGACTTTCTGGGTCACACTATTGACTGCAAGGGCATTCGCCCACTGGCTACTAAGGTCGAGGCTATACTGAACTTTCCAGAGCCACAGACGGTGAAAAGTCTCCGCACTTTTAACGGCTTGGTAAGTTATTATCGACGCTTTATTCCCAACTGTGCCTCTTTGATTCAGCCATTAACAGACCTCCTTTGAGGGAAAAACAAGTCCATAGAACTTGACGCGTCTGCTCGAAATGCTTTTACCCAGATTAAAAAAGCCATTGCGAATGCCACACTTCTGATGTATCAGGATCCAACGGCACTGTTAAGTAAAAAAAATAATAAAAAAATAAATAGAAAAGATTTGTAACTCAGGTGGATTATTTGCAATGAATATTGTTCTCTGAGCTATTTTGTTTAGTTGCAGAGCTTTCATCGTCAGTCATAATGTTACTGGAAATTATTGGAAATGCCTTTACTTAAAAAAATAAATAAATAAGTATCTCGGTCGATGCATCAAACACTGCAATCGGCGCAGTTCTGCAACAACTAGCTGACAGAGAGTTGCAACCACTCGCCTTTTTCTCGTGGCGCCTTCAATTAGCAGAAACGAATTACAGCACATTCGGCAGAGACCTTCTGGCTATGTACTGCGCTATACATGATATTTGACGTTCAGTGGAGGGTCGTCAGTTTATAATATTCGCTGATCACAAAGCAGAAAATCAATTCGGGAAGCGACGACGTTCTCTTTTAGTTCAGAGATTCCTTCGGTACTTTTTTCTCTAAGTCTAAATTACCTTTAGCGAAAATTTTAAATGATGTGTCATTTCTGGGTGCTGAAAAGACCAGTAACAGCAACAGCTTATGAAACAGAAAGTACCTGCAGCGCAATGGTAACAATACTGCACAGGCATAACATTACGGAACATGAACTCACTGACTCAAGTACTTGGCGGAGTTGGCATCATCGTTCACGTTGATGAAACAGTGTTAATCAAAGGGAAATATAATCGAGGTAGATTAAGCCTAAATCAGCAATGGGTAATGGCGGTATATGACATCAGCCTCCAGAAAGGATACACTGAGGCGATCTCTAATCTCAGTGCAGATGTATCATTGCCTATTATCCGGCGCTTGGTGCTGCCTGGGACGACTATTCATACAGGTAAATCGAGTAGTTACAGTCGGTTATCAAACCCGGGCTATATATTCGTCATGTTGTCAGCCATACAAATGGTTTTATCAATCCTTTTGATGGAACTCGCATTCATTCCATCGAGAGTTTTTGGAGTCACCTGAGAGACGCATTAAATCAGTGACTTGATCAAGAAATGCAATGATATACAGTTACCTCGATGAGTTTATGTACGGAACTTGGTTTAACATAAGTATCAAGACTCCTGTGAGAAAATGGGAGGTTTTTTTGGAATATATGCGGGAATATTATCCTTTGCAACCATTTTTCAACATTGCATTACTTGTATATCTAACCGATTTATTAAAATTGTGCACCGTTTTTGAGCTTTCTAACTGGTTAAAGTTTCCTTGTCAGGGTCATTTGTCTGTTCGCTACCTAGCTTAGATCTAAGGTGCATTACCTTATATTCACCCCATTGAGATTTTTTTCTTCCGGCTGGTTCTGTCTTAGGGTTCTCACCAGCCCAATAAGAGGAGAGTGAGCTTTCGCGGTAAATAATTCCCCAAAATTATTGACCACAGCAATCATCACTGAACATTGGATGCTGGCCCTCACTGTTTAAGTCGACTTGTTTTGCTGAAGGCTCCCGGTCAAGTAACCACACCGTTTGGTACCCCGTCGTGTCACGTTCGTGCATAACCACTAGCCAGCTAAGCAATCATCTTACACTCGGATTTGGTCCCGAAATATATCTCGTGATTTGGACGATCAAATATTGTCTTTTCTTTTGCATTTGGTCTACTCGGAACAAATACTTTAGATCTTGCTTTAGGATTATCCGTACGACCCGTGAACGTCAATAACATCAGCCACTATAAGAGTAAGCAACTAGACTTCAATAGGGACTGGAACCTTCGACGCTAGTCTGAATGTGCCAGGTCACTATATATTCAGTCAATATTAACAACACTGACATTCCCTGGCAAGAAAGAGATCTTTCCGTTCGCTGAATTGACTGTCGGAGGGAAGAACTAGCTCATCAACGGACGGACTGATACATAAGGCAAAACAAAGAGGAGAACACAAAAGAGGCATACCCATGTAATACCGGTATCCACCCTGACTCATCAACGATGAGGTGCACAACGTAGATGTGCACTATACAGCTCACACTGAGTCAACTCCTAGGTGTGGCTTTCACCTGATACCTTGCAACACAAACGTTACCTGTAATACAGACTCTTGTGGAAGCTGGCATGACTGCAGCAGTACTACACGGTACACCACATTCCACCTTTTGCTAAGGCCTATCGACATTCCATAGGTAACTTTAACTCAAAACCGCAAGTCCGTAATCTCTCTCACACTAAAATTTGTTAGAGGGTTCAAACAACAGTCATCCACAAAGCACCGTCTTCTAATGTGAAGGACCGTGTCAGCCTCGTCTCGTAAACCGCTAATGCCCAGCTCTTGCTACGCTGGGACTCACGCTGTTCCTCGAAGCTTCTCAGAAACGCTTAGTACGAACGGACGAGAAAGCCAGAACCCAGTTTTGTGACTCGAGAATTCTTTATTCTAACACCAATATATAACCAATATTGCAACTAAGGTCTATGAACAAATATTACAATAATAAATCACAATATTACTTCTGACGGTTTTCTCCTGACTTCTTTCTGAACAGCGACCGATAAGACGATGACTGGCTGGTTGATGCCTCTGCGAAAATTGGGGAAGTTGAGTTGGAGCAAACAACCATGAATTGATCGTTCAATCTTCAACTACATTGACAGACCGTGACACATCCTGTCCTCACTTCTATGGACCTCACCAACCACCATTTCGACGGGGGACCTCTTTTACCATTCCCATAAGAGAATTATCCGTTACAGCGACTGCATCACTTGTCGGTAAGTTTCAACACGATTTTTTCAATTTCTGTTGCATGCACTGTCAGGGTATACTGTTTCAACCACCTTTCCTAAACCATGTGCCTTGAATAATTGGCACAGCTGTTAGGATGCTTGCCGACTATGCACATGGTCCGGGGATCGATACCCGGCCGACTCACACATGGCATCAATGGTCGGCCTGCAAAAATTTGGGCTACCCATATCACATGCTGAAATTCCATATTTGTATCAAAAATCTGTGTGGAGTCAAGCTACAAGGAAAATTTACAAAAGGAAAATTAATTTTATGCCGATGGAACATCAATTTTATCTGATTATACTTAGCTTTATTTGCCTCTGTTCCACAAGAGGAGTACATCAGAGTTGAAATACAGTCGAAATTTCCACTAGGTCCAAACAGTTGATAATCAGATATCTTAATCTTCCATACGCTCAAGGACCACAGACGGATATTTTATTTTCCTGTGAAAAACTCATCATATATTCGGAGAGTTAGCCCATCGTCCGGAAAACATTTCACAAGAAGGAACATAGAGATTTTAGTGATTCGAGATTACCATGATAACATAATATGCATTTGCTCACCTGGGGTGACGCAAAATAGTTATTCAAAAGCCACTTTCTTTTCACTTGGTTGAAAAATTCGTAAATGTTCACAACAAACACTTTTTGTATTATTGGTTGCATAAACCTCGCCTAGACTACTAGCTTGCCAGCTTTTAGCCGGTCCCAAGCCCGGATAAAGAGGGAGGGTTGGGGCGCAGTGCTTGTAACTCCACCCCGAAAACTCAACCAAACCACTACAGAGACTTCAATGCACGGATATATTAAAACTTCCAAAAATTTAAACAGTAACCTTATTTTTCGCTGGGATCGGGAAAGTGAAATGACGCAGGCTGGTGAAAGCCTTCAAGGAGCCAGTCAGCCGATGTGCCTCCACTTAATGAAAGCAAAAATAAGAATGGGTACCTGGAATGTTCGTACAATGTACGAAACTGGAAAGGCTGCCCAGGTAGCAGCAGAAATGAGAAGGTATAGAATAGAAGTGCTGTGAATCTTCGAGAGCAGATGAACCGTCTGTGGAAGGTGCCAACTACCAACTGGGAGGATAATAATCTATTCCGGCCACCCTGAGGACAAAAACGAGCATAACAAGGGAGTGGCCATCATGATATCACCAACAGCAGCCAAAGCTCTCATGCAGTGGGAACCAATCTCCTCCAGGAAAATGACAGCCAGGTTCAACTCAAAAGGAAGGAAAGTTACAGTCATTCAATGTCAATGCTATGCGCCTACAAACGTCCCAGAACAAGAGAAGAAGAAGGATTTCTACAGACAACTACAAACAGTAATGGAAAACGTCCCGAATGGCGATATCAAAATCCTGATGGGTGAAATGAGTGCGAAGCTGGGAGGAGACAACACAGGAAGAGAACTCACCATGTGTCGAGAGGCCCTCGGTGAAATGAACGACAATGGTGAACTCTTCTCAGACAACAACAATTTGGTGATTGGTAGCAGTGTGTTCAAACACAAGGATATACACAAGACGACATGGATTTCACCAGATGGACACACCAGAAACCGCATAGACTTCATTTCAATTTCAAGAAAGTGGAGACGGAGCCTACTGGACACAAGGTCAAGGAGAGGAGCAGATGTGGGTTCAGACCACTATCTAGTACAAGAGACTTTCAAGGTGCAGCTAAAAGCCTCAAGGATAGCTGGGGATAGGCCACAATGCAAGTTCAACACTCGATTGCTGAAGGACACAACCACAAAAGACACCTTCACTGCAACTGTCAGAGCAAAGCAGGAAACATTACGCGACAGCACTGAAGAATCATGCGTGGAGGAACATTGGAACTCTCTGAAGGCGATTCTCAACGAAACGTGTTCAACGGTTCTAGGAAGAAAGAAGAGACAAGACAAGGAATGGCTCTCAATGGCAGCGTGCCTTAAAATCTACACCCATACATCACACCACTGTTCCAGTTATCATTAGTACCAACTGCCGGTCCCTGCCTAATAAAATTCTGGATTTTCAGTCCCTGTTGTCATCCAGTACCTATCACAATACTGGTATTGTCACTCTACAAGAAACCTGGCTCCATGACTCATACGATGACAATATTGTGTCTCTAAACAACTTTAATGTTTTCCGACAAGACCGTGTTTGTTCCAAGAAAAAATGTGGCGGAGGTGTTGCAACTTTTATTCACTCAAAATGGTCCATTTCTAACAAAGTTTGTTTCAAATTCTCGAATGACTTCATTGATTGCATCACTGTGAGATGTCGCCCGAAACACCTGTCAAAATACAAATTCATTTATATTTCTAATGTTTATGTCTCTCCTGGCTGTACCATATTGGATTTATCTATGTTCGCTGATGAATTCACCGCTTTTGCTGCAGCTTGTTTCGAGAACTCTTTATCAATAGTAACTGGCGACTTCAATGGAAGCGATTGCTCCTTCCTTATATCACTTGGTCATGACAATATTGTTAACTTTGCCACCCGTCTTGGTAAAAACTGGATCTAGTATTTATCAATGATGTTGGTATATATGAAGCTCGCAAACGTGCTCCTTTACTTAACTCTGACCACTGCATCATACGTGTACTGCCTAAAATATATTCCAAATCACACAAAGGTGTCCTCTCTCACCTCTACAGTAAAGTTCAACGGAGATGCTACTCAAAAGACAACCTAGACAAGCTCAGATGCATGTTGAAAGACACTAACTGGGACTTATTTACAGAACAAACATTAGATGAAACAATCACAAACACTACCGATTATCTTAAATTCTGTTTCGAAATATGTTGTCCTAAAGAAACATTATTCATTCGATTTGATCGCTTATCTTCGCCATATCTCAAAAAGCTACGTAGAAATAAAGAACTGTTGTTCAAAACTAATGATAAGCCTGGTGTAAAAAAGTTAAACATGCTGATAAAACTGGAAATGAAAAGACTAATGTTTTATATAATCAAAGATTTTTGTCATGTAAAACCCCTTCTAATTTATGGAAACTTTTCAAAGAAATTACTAACGGTAAGCGATGTATTTCTGTTCCATCTCTTAATGTTGACACTCTTAATAAATCTTTCATACGCTCTTCTGTTGATACCCTTCCAAATGATACAAATCATATTGACAATAACTTTAGTGGTTTTAATACCCTTGATGTGCTTAAATGTCTCCGGTCTCTTAAGCCTTCTCAAAGCCTTGGTCCTGACGGCATACCTGCCATTGTCCTCAGGAATTGTGCTGATATTTTGTGTTATCCTCTTACTAACATTTTTAATGCTTCTTTTTCCGGTAACGTTCTACCTTTTGCATGGAAAAACATTAAAATTATCCCTATACCAAAACCATCTTCTGGTTCTGATATTAAATTTCGGCCTATTGCAATTACTTCCCCCTTTTTAAAATTGATGGAAAAATTACTTTTACTTCGTCTTGAACCCGCTTTGAAACCTTTTAATGATCCTAAACAATTTGCATACAAACATGGTAGAAGTACCTTGGATGCTGCGGTTGTCTTATATCACAATGTTGTCTCTTGTTTAGACAAAGGTGCTAAATATGTTCGTAGTGCTTTCTTAGACTACACATCTGCTTTTGACTCTGTACCTAGGGGCCTTTTGTTAAATAAGCTATCGTTGACACAAACAGGATCCTGGGCTAAGAGTTGGTTGCATTCCTATTTTTCTGATAGAATGCAGTATACTGTATATAACGGCAAATCTTCTTCTACCTCGCTTACAAAATCCGGTGTTCCACAAGGTGCTGTCCTCTCTCCTTTTCTTTTTTCTTTCTTCCTACATGACCTTCCTCATTCAAACGAAACTAACTTTGTCAAATATGCAGATGATCTGACTGTATCACTGCCTATCACTTCCGAGTCTGACAGCTCCAAACTTAATAGCTTTCTGTTGGACATCAACAACTGGTCCAAGTCAAATGGTCTTATATTAAATCCTTCCAAATGTCAGGCGCTTGACTTTACTTTCAAGCATCGACGTGACTTACTTGAACTAGTTAACTCGCATGATCCCTGTAGCATAGATGGCACGGAAATTGAAACCAAATCAAGCATTAAATACCTTGGATTAGTTTTTCCTCTGACCTTTCATGGTCATCCCATATCTTATCTATCTCTAAGAAAATGTTTCGTCTTACCTTCTACATTAAAAAGTTAAGACAATCAGGTATCAACCAACCTTTAGTTTTGCAATTTTTAAACTCCTGTATTTTACCTATTGTACTCTATTGCTCTCCATTAATCTTTCCTGGGCTTCTCAAAAAAGATTATATCATATTACGAAGAGTATTAAATGCTCTGAGTAGGGCTTGTGGTCTACCACTGCGTGAGCTCGCCAATACTATAGTCAAGAGACACATAAATACTTGTACAAAATGGGCAAAGGCTGTACTGTCAGACCCTCTGCACCCCCTTTATTCACAACTATCCCCTTGTATCTCAACAGGTAGGAACATTGAGGTTAGGCGTCGAGTTCTAGGTAAACAGGGGAAATCAATCGACGAAGTCGTGAAGTTACAAAGACTGAGATGGTTAGGACATGTGTTACGCATGCCAAGCCATCGCCTCCCTCGACGAGCAATGTTAGCGGATATAGGGTCAGGCTGGAAAAAAGCTAGCGGCGGTCAAACAAAAACTTGGCACCAGTCAATGAAATCCACAACAGTTGGTCTAAGCCACGTGGGAAGGTGTAGACTTCCAGGCTGGGGTCCTCGGGACGGTAAAAATCTATGGTTGGAAACAATTGGTTACATGGCTCAAAATCGTTCTCAGTGGCGCAGATGCATCCACTCCTTGTGACTTATGATCTCCAATGAAACTGTTTTGTTCTTCGTTATTACTCCTTTGTCTCACCCCTCTGCTCACTGTTTCTATTGTGCTTTTCTTGGACTTTCTTCTCTTGCTATGTGTGCTACATGGAGTGTGGCGACTTGAACATCCGCACATTTGTGCAAAGTTCTATGTCGAAAACAGACAGACAACAGGTAGGACGAGAAGTCAATATAAAAAGTTATATGCCCGTACCACTAAGTATAGAAATTTTACAATACCCTATTTAGCCCGTACTTTATGTGATGAAGACTCTGTTAGACGTGAAACTTACAAGTTACTATGTAATTAGCACAGTGAATCAGGCCTTTCTTTGTTCATCGTTCTGTATTATATGGTGTCACCCTTTCTATCGTTTAATTGTTACTCTGCTATTTTATTTTAGTTGATATTACTACTATTACCACAATTTTGTACTTTATGCATATTTTCTCCGTATGGCATACAGTATTTTGCTATGTAGCTGCTATAACAATCGTTTTATTACTATTATGTAATGTGTATTTTTAATTTTTTTGTCGTTATTTAGTAAATAGATGCAATATTGCACTGAATGCTGAAAATTCCTTGCTGTATCATTAGTACTGTTTTTGGAATAAAGCGAAAAATTATTATTATCAATGGACACTTGGAAGCTAATAGAGGAGAGAGAACGGTGAAAGAGAAAATGATTCAATGCAAAGACGGGCGAGAGAAAGAGACGCTGAGCTCAACTTACACAGCAGTGAACAAAGAAGTGAAAAAGAGTGCTA
Source organism: Trichobilharzia regenti (assembly GCA_944472135.2). Lineage (NCBI taxonomy): Eukaryota > Metazoa > Platyhelminthes > Trematoda > Strigeidida > Schistosomatidae > Trichobilharzia > Trichobilharzia regenti. The sequence continues at coordinate 124,638,549 of OX235270.1, forward strand.
GGAAGGACAAAACAGAACTCTATGACAATCTGACCACTGAAGCTGAGAAGGCAGCAGGCAAAAGGGACCTGAGGACACTATATCAGATAACCGAGTCTCTATCCGGGAAGAAATCAACACAAGTGAAACCTATAAAAGACAGGCAAGGGAACCCGATTACCAAGGAAGAAAGATAGGTTAAACAATCGAAGGATCACTTCAAAGGACTCTTGAACCGACTATCACCTGCAACCCGTCCAGAAATACCAACAACAGTGCGCACACAACTGCAAGTTGACACCAATCCTCCAACGAGAGCTGAAGTCTTCTGAAAGCTGGAAAAGCAGCCGGACCAGATGGAATACCCCCTTGAAGCATTGGAAGCGGACCCAGAAACTACAGCAGAAATGCTGACTCCATTATTGCAAAGGTCAGGAAGGAGGGAAAGGTGCCTACTGACTGGAGGAAAGGTCACCTCGTGAAACTACCAAAGAAGGGCGACTTAGGCCTCACTCTGCAAGAACTGGCGAAGAATCATGCTCCTGTCGACGCCAAGTAAACTCTTGAGTCACGTCATCCTGGAGAGATTAAAGGAAGCACTGGGGACAGAATTCCGACCAGAACAAGCCGGATTCAAGAAAGGCAAATCATGTTCTGACCAAATTGCAACTCTACACATCACCATCACAGTACAAAGCATGTGTCAGCCACGTCTCGTAAACCGTTAATGCCCAGCTCTTGCTTCGCTCGGGCTCACGCTGTTCCTTGAAGTTTCTCAGAAACGCTTAGTAATAACGGACGAAGAAACCAAAACACCAATTGTTGACTCGAGCATTCTTTATTGTTACACCAACATATAAAAAATGTTTCCACTAAGGTCTGTGAACAAATATTACAATAATAAATCACAATATTACTTCTGACGGTTTTCTCCTGACTTCTTTCTGAACAGCGACCGATGAGACGATGACTGTCGTATTGATGCCTCCGCGAAAATTGGGGAAGTTGAGTTTGAGCAAACAACAATGAATTGATCGTTCAATCTTCAACTGCATTTACAGCATGGAATGGCCATCAATCAAGCCTTTACCTCAACTTTATAGACTTTGAAAAGGCCTTCGACAGCGTTGGCCGCGAAGTATTTTGGAAATTACTCGAGTACTATGGTGTACCCCAAATATTCATCAACCTTATTCAACAGCTGTACTACAACGGCACCTGCCAAGTGATCCACAACGGAAAACTCAGCGAGGCGTTTGGAATAAACACAGGGGTCAGACAAGGGTGCTTACTATCACCAACGATATTCCTAATCGTGGTGGACTGGATTATGCGTCAGACTGTAGGAAACGAGAAGACAGGGATATCCTGGACTGACGTGAAAAACCTAGAAGACCTGGATTTCGCGCAGCGATGATTTATGTTTGACGCCACACATAACCAAAGACTTACAAGCGCGAACCGACAGACTGGTCGAAGAAGCAGCCGGCTAAGACAGGACTTCAGGTGAACATAGACAAGACGGAGGTTATGAAAATAACCAGCCAACAACAACAACAGCAGCAGCAACATCCAGCGTCAATCACCATCAACGGGAGGGATTTGAAAGAGGTTACTTCATTCACTTATCTAGGGAGCATTGTCTCAACTACAGGAAGTCGGAACGGACGAGGATATCAAATGGAGCCAGAATCGGGAGGGCGAGAAACACATTCATCAGCCTGAAATCAATCTGGAAATATTCGTCATTCAGCATCAACAACAAAATCCTGTCGGATTTTCAATACAAACGTAAAGTCAGTTCTTCTATACGGATCAAAAACTTGGCGGGCGGGTCACAAAAAATATTTCCAACAGTCTGTTGCAGACCTACCTTTATCAACAACAACTGTCTTCGCTGGATCTATACTGAAGATCAGATGGCCGGGCCGGAAAGAATCACCAACAAGAAACTATGGGAACAAACAAAACAATCGCCAACCAACAAATATGCAGGAGAAAGTGAAGATGGATTAGGCACTCGCTGAGGAGGCCGCTGGGTGGCATTGCGCGCGCGTCAGGCCATTGCTCGTGTGGAGCCAGGGCTAAAGGGAAGCGGCGAGTGGGACGTCCAAGTGTGACATGGAGGAGATCGTGTGAACAGGAGTTAAAACAGTATGAACTAAGATGGATGCAGGTGAAAAGTACCGCAGCAGAAGACAGAAGCAAGTGGAGACGTGCAGTTGAAGCCCTATGTTCCACTAGGAACCCAAGGGAACAATAACAAAATGATAATAATTGGTTACTTAGAATTCTAAGTCCACTTACAGTATATCCACAGGGTAGCTTTGATAATTTATATTTTGTTATTTTTCTTTGATTACGGTTTGATTCCACACTGTGTTTTTGGTACAAGTATGGAATTTTCAGCATAGATATCGGTAGCCCAAATTTCGCAGGCCGACCATAGATATTAGGTGTGCGTCAGAAGGGGATCGAACCCCAGACCATGTGCATGGTCGGCGAGAGTCCTAACCACTGGGCTACCGTATATTTAGCCGATTCACGCTGAAACCTTTACTCAAACACAGATCTTAATAAATAATAAAACTTATGGCAAACTGAAGATTGTCGATTGAAACTTTGTTTAATTGCATCAATCCCACTACCTTGATTAATTAAAAACTGCCCTTAGCGACCACCTGGCGTTCGGGTTTTGTGAGGAATGGATGACTTTCAAGCATCTGAAGAGGTAATCCCAAGCCAGACTAACTTTGAACAGAACAGACTACCTTTGTTCCAGAAGAAGTAAAGAATATTGTCAAGGAGGTATGAAAGATTCTGAGAATGCATTTTCAACATGGATTTTTTAGGTCATAGAAGCTATTGTAGGGTCCAGTTCCTATTCTCAAAGCAAGGTACAACTGTGGACGTCAACTGTAATTGAACAATGCCTTAATCAGCTTACCAAACTTGGAAAACCGTTCAAATACATTGGTTGGTTCGGTTAATTTACATAACTGTTTAGTTACCTGTATTATTATGCAAAAGAGTGGTGCTGGATTGCATACTGCTAGTTCGTGTTACTGGGATAATACTACTGATGGTAAGCTTAATGCTCCTTTACTGTAAATTAGCTACGGTTGGTTAGTCCATGCTAGATACACCTATCTTACATTGCCTTTCTGTGCAACATTTCATTTTTGCAGTGGTGTTTGTTGTTCACTTCATTTCTTGTTCATATGGCATATTTCCACTTAGTTTGTAAATTAATTCCGATAGCTGGTTAGAGGTTAAATCTAGTGGTTTTTAGTTCCACCAATTGTGTTTGCGTTTACTGTTTATTGATAACCTACCTGCAAAAAACCAACTTCAATGACTGTTGCTGTGACTTCATTATTTGAATTATTTTATCCCGAAGTGGATTAAAATAAGTTGTGCTGCTTTCGCTTAATCTTATCCGAGCATATTGGCGTTCCATATCTTCTGGTGCCTTTATGTAAACATCTGATCTTTAGACTGAGGGTTTCAACAGTAAATGATATGTGAGATTCGCTCCAACTAAGTGTGGAGTATTTGTGCAATACTCTCCGGAGTCGGTAGTCACACTCACCATTATAAGTGAGCTGTTAAAGGCAGTCTATACATTCGTACGGTTGAGTTGTTTTGTAAATTCTGGAGGCCTGACGTATAGGATCTAATATGTATTGAAGGCTGGCACTGGCACTAACCACCTTTAGTACAGCTGCAACATTAAATTGGATTCCTTACGTCACACTTAAAATGTTTCAGTATGTGCAGTCCTGCTCTACGCTTATAAAAGCAGGCTTAGTACACGAAGTGCCTTTGTATGTTCAATCATCTCTACCTCCATAGAATTTCTTGCACCCCATGGCATAATAATACCAGACAAGTTTAGCGGTGTGTTTGAATACAGTGGAGATCGTCTAGCACTGTGTTGTCGTTTTAGAACGCTCGCCGCGGTGATGCGAACGTCGTCCCAGGTATTCCCCATAATGTTCACAGTTTGCTAGTCATGGGCTGGGTGGAAAAGGCGATTTGGGTGGTTAACCCATGAAGTAGCTCTAAGCATCCCGAACGTTCTAAACAGACAGCCTACACTTCCCTACGTGACTCAAAACAACTTCATGAATTGGTGTTAGGTTTTGGTTTGACCACAGCTAACTCACTTCCAATCTGATACTGTTAGTCAACATCGCTAGTTCGCCTTCGCGATGTCTCGTTTCCCTTTCAGTCGATCGCTTTACACTCCTTACTTAACACGCTACGCCTAACCTTAATATTACTCACCATATCGTACCCATGGACAGATAAAACGCGAATACATATGGTCTGTCTGTCTGTCTGGATTCAACATAGAACTTGGCACCGAAGTGCAGCAGTTCGAGTTGCCACGTTCCAAATAGCACACTGAGGTAGACAAGAAGATGAGTGGAGAGAATCAATAGAGTTTGACAAGTATGAGAGTGGAACAGAATGGGTAATGGTAGAAAGGAATATGAAAGATTACAGAGACTGAATACATCTGCGCTGGCCATTGACAACGATTTTGAGCCATGTCACCTATTGTCTCCAGCCATTGATTCCTAGAGTCCCGAGGACCCCAACCCGGGAGTCTGCATCTCCCTACCTGACTCAGTTTAACTGTCAAGGATTTCATGGATTGATGCCATGTTTTTGTTTGGCCACCACTGGCTCTTTTCCAACCTGAACCTATGTCAGCTAGCAATGCCCGTCGGGGGAGGCGGTGGTTAGGCATGCGCAGCACGTGACCTAGCCATCTTAGTCTATGTAACTTTATAGCCTCGTCGATTGATTTTCCCTGTTTGCCCAACACTCTACGCCTAACGTCAACATTACTTATCTTGTGAAACCACCTAACGTGAGACAGGGATCGCAGACATCTATGATCGAAAGCAGTTAACCTTTTCATGTCTTCAACGCGTATTGGCCATGTTTCAGAGCCATAGAGAAGGACGGAGCGAACTGGTGAGCAGTACACACGTCCCTTGGTTGATAACCGGATGTCACGCCTACGCCAGAGATGGTGTAAGTCAGCGAAAGCAGCTCGAGCTTTTCGGATCCGTGCTGAGATTTCATCGCCAATCAGTCCGTTGGTGCTAATACAACTTCCCAAGTAGGTGAAGTGGTCAACATGTTCTATCACTTCACTCCCTATCACTAAGTTAGGGGTTGACGTGGTCCAGTCCTGTAGCAGCATCTTACATTTTGCAGGGGCGAATCGCATGCCAAACATACGAAGATTGCTGCTCAAGGTGTTCAGAAGACTCTGCATTTTTTCAGCATCCTCCCCTAACAGGACTATGTCATCTGCATATTCTAAGTCCATAAGATTATTCCCTGGTAATAAGTCGATTCCTAAGTCACTACGTTCAGTTAAGGATACTTCCGTTAGCATATCTATGACGAAGTTAAACAGAAATGGGGAGAGTGGACATCCCTGTCGGACACCACTGGTTGTTACCAATTCAGATGACAATTCCCCATAAGCCCTTACACGACTACGTGAGTTTGAATAGAGTGCCTTGATTAGTGCAATGTACTTTCTTGGCACTCCCTTCACAGTCAGACATTGCCATAGTACCTTTCGATCCACGGAGTCGAAGGCCGCCTTCAAGTCAAGAAATATGACAATTGTTGGACGCCGAAAAGTGTGTCTATGTTCTAGAATCTGTCAATGATAGTTAACCTATTCATCTTCTTTGGCTGGCCGTATCTCGCAAGCATAACGGAAAATGGATACAGCGGTGGTGTAAAACACACTTCCTTCAATTGACAGGCGAATGCCATGTCAACTCCAAGGATGATATATGTTAGAAAACGCTGCTGAAGTCTTATATTCGTGCTGAGGTTTCGTTTGCAATCAATCAATTAGGGTTAATTCAGCCTCCTAAATAATTGAAGCGGTTAGCACGCTTAACCACGTCGATTTCACCTTTCAAATAGGAGTCGATGCGGACTAATTTTGCATCGTAACCTTACATTTGACGGGAGCGAATAGCAAGCTGAACCCTTGAAGAATTCCCCTGTAGGTGCCCAGAAGATTCTGTATTTCCTCACCACCTTTACCTAGGAGGACAATATCATCAATTTCCTTTAACTCGCTAAAATCCGTTTAACTCAAAACTGGACAGCAGATCTTACATTGCAAATTCATCCTAACGCAAAATACATCCACCTACGGAGCTTCAGATAGCCTCTGCATCACTTAATCTCCCACCTAAAAGCCCTCAATGACCATCGACAAAATCGAAAATCTAAGTTGAAACACTCTGCGACTAGTTTGCACATGAACATTCAAATTGATTTAGGTTGTATGCAGTTGTGAAGAATCAGAGAAATAAAGTAATATCTTATTATTTTGCTAAGTAACTCTAAACTGATACAAGCGTTTATTTTATTACAGCTCACGGTAGAATTAATTCACAAATTAGCAGTAGTCGTTTGTTCTGTTGTGTTCTCGGGGCTGGTTGATTCAATTGCGAAGCTTTTGTCGTCCTTCTAGACAGCATCTTCAGCGCAGGTTTTCGTATTTACATTGGAGTATGTAATGTGACGTAGCTGTATTAGTGTCAGTAACTTATTGAAATAAGTATGAAAATCCACCATAATAAGAGTGGCATAAGGACTCAAGTGGTATCAGTAGTCTTCACAGTATACGTATCCTGCCTTGTTAATTTCATTACCACGCACACAAACTTAGTAGATTTCTTTCTAATTTGTCGTATATTATTTGCTATTCGTGTTTTTATTTCGTACAGCTAACTGACTACATCATGTTTACAAAGAAATGTTTTGTAGTTTGAATTTCATATCAAACACGAGTTGTGTGATACATCGTTATCTTTTTCAGGTAGTTGTACAATTAAGTGGGAAAACAAATCTATGTACTTCATTGTCACGGTATTTGGTTTAGCCATATGATCGGTCCCCTTCGATTTCAAAAGTGATATTCAATCATCTATTCAATTGCTTGAAGACTATCTCTTGCATTTTCATGCTGACAAATATTTGTTGTCTGGGTTCTGCTTTGGTGAATAATCTTATCTTTAATAATATAGTTTTCATCACTTTTAATATATTCTTATTGGTCGACAATCTTCAGAATGCCAAACATTCCACTTGAAATAAACATGTTTTATGTGGCTGTAGATTTATGTAGTTTTTCTTTCTACATTCAGATATGTTGGCAGTGAATGAATGAATGTATGTATTAGTAAAGCTGTTTTTTCAAACTGTTAATTGATGGTGCATCACATCATCTTATTGGTTTTTGTATCATTTGACTACAATTTCACCAGACACTATTTTTGGTGGATTTCTGAGTTTGTATATCCGTTCTGCGATTAAATAGCGGAAATTCCTCTGAAGTTTACCACTCGTCCTGTAGGTAGGTGTTAGCTGATCGTGAAGCATTACCTGATACTAGCAAACACTCGCGTTACAGGTTAACCAAACTGTAAATGTTCTTTGTCCAGGTGTCACCCCCTTCAAGAGATGGTCATTATCTGACCTTGATACTGTATTTATTTGTACTGGGAATAAATTAAACTTCTCATTGTTGTTTCGATATCCAACAATAGCTTTGAATTCTGTAATGTTCTGTTTCACCGTATTCATTAATGTCCTAGACAATGCAGCACCCATTCAGTTTTCCTCCTTTCACTTAACTTTAATGAACAGTTTTGTTATATAATATATAATAAATTTAGCGAGATGAGCATTTGTCTGTCTTCGCGTTGAGTGTGCAAGGTAGGGGTCGATGATATGTATTTTTTACCGTGTATTATTACTATTCTTATTTCCTTGGTTTTCAAGTGAAACAGTCCTTGGTCATCACATCGCCATTTTGTCCTGTTCTCTTCAGTTTCCGTTAGCTGACCCCATGACTTCTGATAAGCTTTCATTTCCTCCTCACGCCATCTCCATGACATCACCATCGGAAACCCAATTTGTCACTTCATTCTGGTTCCACTCGAGAGAAACTGGCTCGCGATGTCATTCACTTGTCTCCTCAGTAAGTGTCCAATCCACCTCCATTTTCTGCATGTTTTCTGAGCAACAGGTTGTTGGCTGGTTTGTTCTCAGAGTTTCTTGTCGCCAATTCTTTCTGACTATGTGCTCTCCAGGGTGGAGCCAGCGAACGCAGATGTTGATGAGAGCCTATCAGAAATCTTTTTAATGAAGCGCTAATTTTCTGCCCATATAAAGGAGTCGAAGATCCGACGCTTTTTCTTAATGCTGAGTTCAGAAGATTTCCAAAGTGATTTCAGAGTGATAAAGGTCTGTCTAACCTTTCCAATTCTGCTTTTGACATCCTGTTCCCTACCGTCGCCTCTGGTTGGAACTATGGTTTGCAATTGGTTGTTATCTGAGCTGGTTGGTTTAATTCCGAAGCTAGATAAGTGAGGGAAGTGACCATTTTCAAATTTATTCTGGCAGTCATTGGTGTTGTTTCAGTTGGTCGGTTATCTTCACCTCTGTATTCTCTACTTACACTTGAACTCCTGTCTTCTGTGCCTCTTCTGCCAGTTTTTCAGCTTTCGCCTGTATGCCTTAGAATTTGTATGACATTAGACATAAGTCGTCAGAGAAGTCCAGATCTCAAATTGCCTTCTCGTTGGCCAAATGTATACTGGTCTTCTCTTTTTCCACTCACTATTTACCTCATGATACAGTCCGCAACAATTAAGAATATTATCTGTGATAATAAGAAGACTTGCATTACTTTCATCTTCCCTTCAAATGCTTCACTGAGTTTTCCTAGTTGGATCACTTGGCTTGTGGCATCGTCATAAGGCTGTTGAACAAAGTTGGTGAGAGTGTGGTGTAATCCGCAGTGTCGCAGCAGATCTCGAATCAATTCACAGTCGAAGACCACTCCAAAGTTGGTAAAGTTGAGTTAGGGATTTGCCTGCAATTCTATACCTTGTTCGATGATGATGCGTAGAGTTTAAATTTGATAAGCACACGATTTACCTTTCCCTAATCCATCTCGCTCCGGTGGGGCTGGCGGAGTTCTGTATCCAGTGCATCCTTTATTCTCTCCAGAATGATGCGACTTAGCATTTTATTTACTGTGGACAGGAGCATGATTCCACACCACTTCTTGCATAGTCAGGTGCAAGTCGCCCTTCCTTGGCAGCCTGACAAGGTAACCAGCCTTCCTTCCAATCGGTAGGTAGGCATATTTCCTTCTTTCCAAACCTATTGCAATCATCGCGTGAGCACATCTGCCCCAGTCTCTGGGTCCATTCTCAGTGCTTCGCGTTATGGGAATTCCGTCTGGTCCTTCTGCCCTCTCGGACTTCAGTAGCTTGATCGAAATTAGGGTTTCTGCTTTTAGGTGGAGGATTGGTATCCACTGACAGGCAGTTGTGTGCTTGCTGCTGATGGTATTTCTGGGCAAGTTGTAGGTGATGGTCGGTTCAAGAGTCCTTCGAAGTGATCAACTGAATTGATCTTATGTATCTCACTTCGTTGTTAATTAGGTCCCTGTGACCAACTTTCATCAGTTTCATCTGTGTTGATATCTTCTGTGATAGAGATCTGGTTATCTGACGTAATGTTACCTGCAGTTTGTCTGCTTCAGTTGCTGGTTAGTGTGTCGTAGAGTTGCCTTCTATCATTCCTAGCATTCTTCCTTATTCAGTGCAGTGTACATTGAACTCGGCCGACAACTGCTACCTTGCCGTGGTGATCGGGCTTGAATACCTCAGTGACCCAACAAGCTAAACTGGCTGAGACTCATGTCCCTGCAGGTCCTACTATCTCAGGAAGGTTGTTTGGATAGTGGTTAGACTAAAAGCAGTTACCATGAGGTACACGCGCTCCAGAATCCAGTGGGATCAAATGACACGTGAACCCATATGGATCACCGTCAACCATGGGAATGCAGCTCCTGAAGCTGCTCCGCTGCCTTGCAGATTAGACTCCTAGTCAAAGGCTCGGGGGGTGGTCCCTTAAAAAACCACCTGCTTCGGTCTGAGCGCCCGGGCAGTATCCCAGCCCTCACACAATAAATGAAATAAAGCAGCAAACTGTCATTGAAACTCATGGCGTGCTCGTAACAATGATTTCTAGTAATAACTTATTTCTTTCCAACCTTGCTTTTATTTTTATACATAGATTCGTATATTTTGCCTTTGCTAACCTTGACTTCTTCACCTTCGACAGCCTTTCGCCTTTGTCCGGATTCCCAGCCTATCTGTGTCGTTTCGAGATGTTAGTGAGTAGCCCTCAAAATGATCATCCCTAATGTGACATCTAACACAGATATCTTGAAGCCGCGTTCAAGCTGGCCACCTACAATGTTCGGACGCTGATGCAAATCGGACAACAGGCAGGGTTGGTAAGAACATTGGAAAGCCTTGCAATCGATGTCTGCTGCATTTCGGAGATCCGCATTCAGGATCCCAGTAAAGTGCTTGGATTATCCTCTCCATCTGAAAGTTCCCGTAGCATGTACCACTTGCGCATGTCCGGGGACCCTGTGGTGTCGGCATCCGGAGTAGCCGGTGTCGCACTGAGCGCTAGAGCCGAAGCTGCATTGCTCAACTGCATTCCAATTAACAGTCGTTTATGTGCTGTGAGGTTGGAAGGTTCTACAAAAGTAAGGAGTAGTAAGCCAGATAGGCGGTGTCTATTTGTTGTCTCTGCCTATGCACCGTCAGATTGCACCCGGATGCAATGAAGGATGAGTTTTACTACCAACTGAGCGATCTCTTGAAACAGGCGGGTATGAGGGATATCGTAGTGCTGGCTGGGGACTTGAATGCACAGGTCGGGCGTCTAAGCTCAGAGGAGAATCGTCTAGATGGTCAATGGGGCCTACATGGTCGCATTTCAGGTAATGGGGACTATCTTCTGCAGCTTTGCGCGGATCACAACCTATTTCTAGCCAGAACCAACTACCAGCACAGCCACCGCGGTAGCGCTACCTGGCGTCCTCCCTCTGCGAATCAAGCTCGGACTCAGATTGATCATATTGCGGTCAGTTTCCGGTGGCGAGGATGCATACAAGACTGTCGCTCCTTCTGGAGCACATTTCTGGACTCTGATCATGCGTTAGCGTGTGCCAAGTTCGTCTTGCGATTTGGTGGGGTTCATAAAAGTCGTCGTCTAAGCGTTGATGTGAGCAAACTAGTAGCACCTGTTACTTCTTTGAAATACCAGATTGAGTTACAATCATTGCTTGCCAGCCACCCCCGAAGTAGTATAAGTGAACATTGGCTTCATCTGCAAGATGCCATGCAAAGGGCGAGTACAGCCGCTTGCGGCTTGAGAGGATGCTCCGCTAACAACCACTGGGTTTCTGCGAGTTCCTTGCAACTCCTGGATGAACGCCGGTCCATTCCGGCTGGCAGCGAATACAACCATAAGCGAAAAGCGCTTACGCGCAAGATAAGACAGTGTTTACGTAAGGACTGTGAAGCCTGGTGGTCAGAACGTGTGTGAGATGGAGTCAGCTGCTGCATCTGGCAACAGTCGGAAGCTGTTCCAACTCATCAGAGCAAGAAAGAAGGTGACAGAGAGGCGGTATGTGAGGCAGATGGCACGCCAATTATCAGCGTGAAAGACGCCTAGAACGCTGGGCAGAGCACTTCGGGAAACAGTTTAGCTGGCCACCAGCTTCAGTGTCTGCTGTCATTAGCCCCAGTGCTCCTTCGTCGGTTAGTACCGGCACATCCAGCGAAGTGGAGGTCCGTAAGGAACTCTAAGTATTAAAACGCCATAAGGCGCCCGGCCCAGACAATCCACCCCCAGCTCATTTTAAAGATGGTGGCGAGACTTTCACAATGGCTCTAACTGTTTGAAATTTGACTGTTTTCCTTCCAGATAAAGTTCTTTGTTCGTTCTATACTTATATTTTTTTAAACTTTTGATCTGTTATTTTATTAGTATTGTGTGGCGCACCTTGATGCCATATTGTACCAAGTTTTTTCTGCGTTTAAAAAATAAATACATTGAACCTAGCTTCTCCTTCTGCTGCCCATCGTGCATTGGTTAATCTTCTGTTTCACCATCTTCCTCTCCCCTCTTATTTTGGCTTCTAGGTGTCCGTTGAGAGGCATTCCTTGTCTTGTGTCTTCTTTCTTCCTAGAACAGTTGTGCACATTCCCTTGAACATCACCTTCAGAGAGTTATTTCCAATGTTCTTCCACACAGGTGTCGTCATTGATGCTACGAAGTCTCTTCTTATTTGCTATGATCTGTAAGTAAGATATCCATCGTAATATTTTCCTTCAATCTCTGAATGTGGAATTTGAATTACAGTGGCTTATCTTTAGTTGTTCTGAAAGATTTCAACTTCACACTGTCCATCAGGCGATATCCATATCGCTTTCCTTGTGTGTGCGCGCGCTGCGTCCCATCACCAAACCACCGAAAACGCATAATTCTGAGAATAATTCTCCGTTCTGACTCATTTCGCCCAGCCAGAGCGTCCCCACTCATCATGAGTTCTCTTCTTGTATTATCTGCTCCCAGTTTGTCATGCATTCATATCGCTCATGAGGATTTCGATTTCTCCATTTAGGATGTTGTCGATCACTGTCTGAAGTTGTCTATAAAAATCTCCCTTGTTTTCTTGTTCTGCGTTGTTGGTAGCTTTGTGCGTAACATTGCATGATAATTGTGACCTTCCTTCTATCCTTCCTCTTGAGTTGAATCTTGCTGTTGTGATGCTGCAGGATGAAGTTGGTTCCCATTGCATTAGGGCTTTGGTTGTCACTGGTGACATTATGATAGCAACTCACTGCCTCAGTTTCCTCGTGGTTGTCGTCTGTGTGACCAGACCGGGGTAGATTACTGACTCCCCAGTTGATAATTTCGATAGTCCACATCGATTTGACCTGCTCTCGCAGATACGCAGGACTTCCCAGCCATATCTCCACATTTCGTTGGCTACCTGGGCATCCTTCTCAGTCTCGTACATTGTACGGACTTTCTACGTCCCCATTCTTATTCTTGCTTTCGTCGATAGAGGAAAGATACATCGGCTGGCTTCCCGAAGGCTTTCATCAGCCCGCCGTTTCATCTCGCCTCTCCGATTCCAGGGAAGAATAAGATTAATATTTGAATTTTCTGTATTTTTAATATGCTTTTTGTGCGATGAAGTTTCCCTAGGAGTTTGATAGGTTTAGTGGTGTAGAATCGTTAGCCCCGCATCCTACCCTACTTCTTTACCCGAGTTTGTAACCGCTTAGTTGTTGTACAGTACATAATGGTTATATTATTCTGCAGGAACATTTTTGGTCGATCGTACCCAGAATTTATGTATTTGCAACTTATAGATACCAAATTGGGCCGTGATAGCTACAGCCACTGAAACAGAATAGTTTCGTTCTTACCGGCGATGAAAAGATATTGCGTCCTGGAAGGTGGGGAGAATAAACCCTTGACTGAGGAGTGGTGTTGTCGCACATATTATTCGATATCCATGCCGAAAATTCCATACTTGTACCAAAAATACGGTGTTGCATCAAGCTGTAATCAAAAAATAAAATATCATAAACGCAACGGTCCGGAAAAAGTGGAAGCACAGCCGACGTCGTGAGAAATCAAATTACGCTGGGATGGTTGGATTGTACAACACCAATGTACCTAGAGGATTTGTTGAAGGTATACCAGACAGAACGCCTACTACTGCATTACTCAGTATTACTAGATTGGTGACACCGTGATTTATGATACATACAGATGGATGGAAAGGACATAATTCATTGCCATCTGTGGCATATATTCCACAGTAGCCAGGGTGGGAAGTGAAAGTTTCCGCGCCTCCTTGCTAGCGGGATAAGGTGATTGAAAACACGCCCCTGTCCTACGTGCTCTGAGACATGATATTATACTGGCTGAGGTAATACACTACTTAAGCAAACCATAGTCCAGGATCAAGTCTTTCAAATTCAGTCGAGCTAAACTTCGTGGTTAAATGAAGCAAATAAAGTCAGTGTTAAATATATTACAAATACCAAGGGAGGTGTGAAGCTTGAAGTAAATTCCTCGTCATATTTTCGATATGTAAGGCAATGACACTTATTCTCGAATTTTCGGTATGATGGTATATTAATGCAAACTCATTTGTACACTTATTTCGTTTTCTCAGCACTGTCATCGTTGGTGAATTGTATTCTGTGCTGAAGAATAACTTGTTATTGAATAGATGGCTGAATTTACATTTTGCTGCCAGAGCCATGTTTAAACTTCCCACTGCATTAAGTCGGTGTTAGAACCCGAAAGCTTGACATTGTTCCTATTTGTAGTTCCATTGTAGTCTGTATGCCTGGTGATGGTTTTAAGTTGACTGCAGCGTAAAAAACCGTTTACAAACTAAGTATATTTCTTTTATAAATCATCAATACTGGTCGTACATTAAGCTAGTTAGCTCCTGCAAGTGATAGACTAGAAGCTTTTCTGAACCAACAAATTGAAGAATGATGTAGCATATGTACAGCAGTGACATCAAATCCGGTTTAACTTCTATCTAACTACAGATCAGCAGACCTTTCTCTAAAAGAAATAAAAGCGACGAAACAGACAACAAAGAAGTGGAAACAAACGACATATTTGGGCAATTACTTAAGCAGAACTTTGATATTCATGTATATAGGTTTTTGAATTTATTGTACATTCTCACCCAGTTAACATACATCGACATTCTGTTTATCTTTTCATATACTTATGTACTTAGGTGAAGCTTTAGATCGAGATGCACTAACATAATGGCATCCGCAATAGCTATCTCAATTTTTTGAGTGATTTTGTGGTCAAAGTTAGTGGTTTACTCTTAGTTTTCAAAAGATTTGTCAATGCTGTCAAAATATACTCACATTTATGGATGAAACGACTGTAATGACGTACCATATTGAGAAACATGTGTAAAGATTTCAGAGACGTTGGCACTGGGAAGTTTTGAATCGCCTGGACCTTTTCAGATAAAGGACGAATGTCACTTTCACGTGTTCCACAAAGGCAGTGAGTGGATGTCAATTTGGCACTTTGCTAGATTGATTGTCATCGAGTGTTTTAAAGTTACCATGAAGCTTGTTGCGGGTGATTACAAAATACAGATCTAGTTTCTTCACTGTAGAAAACCTTTCTACTTGGGAACGTGTTCCAGATTAAATCAGAAATAGATCTCGTCCTTGTTAAACAAATGCCTTAGAGTGACTTAGAAGAAGTCCGTGATAAGGTGAAAGTTGGTGTTCGTGTGCAGCGTTCCCCTGACCCTCATTGTTAGCTCCCGAAATTTGTGTATTCTTGCCTTACATCCGAATTCCCTTTGGTCGGTTTCGTAACCTAAGGCATTCATTCAAATCGTGTTCTATTATTGTTATTCCTCTGGGTTCTAAGTGGAACATAAGGCCTCAATAATATGTATCCACTCCATCATGTTCTGTCCACTTGTCTTCGGCAGGCTCCACGTTTACCCATGAGTTTCATCTCATACGATCACTTCCGTGCTATTCCCAGATGCCCAACTCATAGTCTCCTACTCGAGAGAATCGCGTAACATGTCACTCAAAGGTCTCGTCAGCGTGTGTCCGATGCATCTCCATTTTCTACGGCATATTTACTTGGCAATCCGTTGTTAGCTGATTCGTTGTCAGAGTCCTCCGTTACTAGTCGTTTCTGGAAGGCCGTCTGACCATCAGTGTTCAGCCTGTTTGGAGTGCTTTCTGTGACGTGCTAGGGCTATGAACCATATAGAGGAACTGACCTGAAATAAGTGTTGAAGATCTGAATCTTGGTCGTTATTGCTGAGTGAAAAGATTTCCACATTGCTTTCAAATCGGTGAAGGTCTTCGGTTGCTTTAACTATCCTACCCTTGATATTCTCATCCATACCGACCGCTTTCATTTGAATCTATACTAAAACGGTAACTCTGTGGGTTATCTTCATCACTTCTATTTTGTCTATTTTCTCTTATAGGCCTGTTTTGGAATCTAGACTTTCCTGCTAACTTGTTGGTTTTTGCCTGTAGTTCTTCCGGTTTATGTGACATTTGAGATAAATCATCCATGAAGTTCAGATTTTCAATGGTCTTATCAGTCAAGCATGTTCCTGTCTTTCCGTTCCATATAGTTTGTTGCATGATCCGTCCTGTCTTCACGTCAAAGGTTTCACTGATTTTCCCGTTGCAAATTATATGACACAATAATATAGTTCGTCATGCAGCCGATTACCTTGACAAGTTTGAACAAGGAAAGAACGAACACTTGTAAGGGATAATACGAGCTCATATTATTCTGCGAGTAGATTCCCTCTTCCTTTGATAATTTTATAGTCGTTAAATTGGGTTGACAAAACTTGCATCATTTTTCAGTGCCTCCAGAAGGATTCCATCTGCCTCTCAGTTGCTTTATAGCATCAAGAACTCCTATTATCTTTGAGGGACTGGTGTTCATTGACAGTTGTTTGGCCGTTTGTGGTGTTTCTGGAGTAGTTGTAGGTTGCCGTCGGCTCAGTACTACTTTGAGATGATCAGCCTATTGTTTTTGTTTCTCTTCTATGGTAAATGGGTTCCATTCCGTAACTTCAAGTGGTTTGATCTCCTTCAGCGCAGCGTCTCCGTTACCTGTTGAAGTGGCATGTGATCCCTACTATCTTCGGCCCGTTCTGATTCGGTCGACACTTTGCCTTAGAATGGTCTTTCTTTGCACTCTTCGCTTTATTCGATGCATTGTAAACATATATCAATTCTTCCTTCTGTCCATCTTTGATTTGGAACATCTGTTTCCCTACCGCTTTCTCTTCTTTTGGCTTTCATGTTTCTACAGACAGCGATTCCTTGATATGTTCTATATTTTTTCCTACGACAATATACAGGTCTTCTTCAAAATCACGTTCAGAGGGTTCCAGTGTTCTTCCACAGGTCTTTTCCGTGATGTAAAATAATATCTGCAGCTTACCCTAATGCTTTGCAGTCAATGTGTTCTCTGTGATATATTCTTTCAGTTTATGTAAGCTGAACATGAAATGAGACGTATCTGCCAATGCTGTGAAGCTTCGCTGCACTGGAGAATGGTCCCGATCGGACCCTCTTAATTTTATACCCGGCGCACTGCGTCTCCATTTTCTTGAAATTGAGATGAAGTCTATTTAACTTTCGATATCCATCAGGGTTATAACATTGATTACGTGCTCCGAAAAATAGTTAGCGCAGAAGTCTGCGTAAAATAAGCCATTCCTAATCATTTCGCCAGGATCCTTCAGGCAGATGAGTTCTCTTCCAGATTTGTTTGCATCTATGTCAAGGTAATTTTTATGCCACAATGATGAACTGCTTTATGTTCAACTCTCAAACTTACGTCGGCTGATTATCCTTATCAACGTTCCTCAACAGAATTCATCTGGAAGAAGATCACTATCGAACACATCTCTTTAATGTCTGTGGAACGTATGTGCAATGTAGAATAGATCAAAGTATTTACAATGATATTTCAGTAGTTGACATCTGCAAGACCTTGTGTTAACCCTCGTTCAACTGTAGAGGCAACAGCTAGGTGTTGGTGAAGGAATCGTGGAGAATGCGTAGTTCTTATATACATCATCGTTTTCGTGCCACAATCTGTTATTCATTCGTTGTACTTCGCAGTTTAGCATAGGTAGTTCCCCAAATTCATTCTATATTTCCGTGATGAATTGTTTGACTCTACATGTCTATTTATATGTGAGGAGAATTCCTCAATATCATTCTTTTTCATTATTACTACCGTGTCATCCACATGTCTCTGCCAACATTTCATTGATGACATGAATGGTTTAAGTGCACTTTCTTCACAGAAGTTCATGATTATGTCAGGCATAATTGGTGAGATGGACGATCCCGTGGCTTTACCCTCATTTTGTTGGCATATTTTCCCTCAAATGTAAAACGTGTATTCACTGGACAGAATTGGTGTCTTTAATGTCTCCTCTGCAGTTAATTGTGATCCGTGTTTTAGGCCATCATCTTCATTTATTCTCGCTTTTAGTGTAATCATAGCTAATATGTTTGAGTATTTTAGTACAGAGACTGTTTACATCAAAACTGACTAGTATTTCCTCTTCGTATATTTCAGTGGTTTCAAATCGTTTCTCTAATTCAAGTGAATCTACTATTCCAGCTTTTGAGTTGTCCCTTGTCGGTCTTAGTGTTGTCGTGTTTCTAAAATCTACAGTCCTTATTATCGCATACACAACTTTGTGCAGCTTTATCGCGCCATACATCCTCGGTATATTACACGAATTTGGCATGATATCAGACTATTTTGACCTACCAATCATTTCAGTCACCCGTCTAACAACCTTTGCTGTCTCTCTCTCACTGTTTTCTATGCGGTCGTTTTTGGTGATTTGATCATTAGGGCATAAGGCCCAGATCGTAAGCGTTCAAACATCTTCATCGTATATTTTGTTTTGGTGGGGATTACTGTTGTATCTCCTTTGTTTAGATGAGTAATCAGATTGGATTTATCTGGTTTTTATGTCTCTAAATG
The DNA here is from genome assembly GCA_944472135.2 of Trichobilharzia regenti. NCBI lineage: Eukaryota > Metazoa > Platyhelminthes > Trematoda > Strigeidida > Schistosomatidae > Trichobilharzia > Trichobilharzia regenti. Next base: position 124,657,035 of record OX235270.1, read on the forward strand.
CTTTAAATTCTCAGTTGGTTATATATATTCGGTTATTCTGCACTTTATTTTTCAATGATAGTGGACATTATGTCAGTGCCTATTCTGCTTTTTTGTTTGTCAAATCCTTCTGAAGTTGTTTTAGTCACCTGTTCGTCTTTTTTGAATAATAATCATTTTTTCCAAAGAATAGTAACTTTAAAGAATGGAATTGTCAGTGTTCTTATTCATATTGCATCAATTTAGTTCCTTTTTTGAATGTTTTCGCACATAAAATTTAAAATAGAAATAATAATGCCAATTTGAACAGAATGCTGGTGGAAACATAATGGAGTATAAGCAGGTAGTATTATATTTAATGCATGTAATAATAATCCTCGCTCATTCTTTGCAGTTCAGTTACTTATATAAAAAGTTCTTTTCTGACAATAGACTTTTCACATAAAAGCTAAATGAATGAGGTGTGGTATAACTTCTTCATTTTTTAATAATAATGATAATTTGCTGTATTCCAATAACAGTACTAATGATACAGCAAGGAATTTTCAGTTTTCAGTACAATAATGCATCTATTTTACTCAAAAACGGTAAAAAAATTAAACATAAGCATTACATAATAATAATAAAACGTTGTTGTAGCAGCTACATAGCAAAATACTGTATGCCATACGGAGAAAAATATGCATAAAATTGTAGTAATAACAACTAAAATAAAATAGCGAAGTTATAATTAAACGATAGAAAGGGTGACACCATAAAATACAGAAAGATGGACGATGAAAGGGTCGATTCACTGTGCTAATTACATAGTAACTTGTAAGTTTCACGTCTAACAGAGTCTTCGTCACATAAAGTACGGGCTAAATAGGGTATTGTAGAATTTCTTTACTTAGTGGTACGAGCATATAACTTTTTATATTGACTTCTCGTCCTACCTGATGAGATACAAGGGGATAGTTGTGAATAAAGGGGTGCAGAGGGTCTGACAGTACAGCCTTTTCCCATTTTGTACAAGTATTTATGTGTCTCTTGACTATAGTATTGGCGAGCTCACGCAGTGGTAGACCACAAGCCCTACTCAGAGCATTTAATACTCTTCGTAGTATGATATAGTCTTTTTTGAGAAACCCAGGAAAGAATAATGGAGAGCAATAGAGTACAATAGGTAAAATACAGGAGTTTAAAAATTGCAAAACTAAAGGTTGGTTGATACCTGATTGTCTTAACTTTTTAATATAGAAGGTAAGGCGAAACATTTTCTTAGAGATAGATAAGATATGGGATGACCATGAAAGATCAGAGGAAAGAACTAATCCAAGGTATTTAATGCTTGACTTGGTTTCAATTTCCGTGCCATCTATGCTACAGGCATCATGCGAGTTAACTAGTTCACGTAAGTCACGTCGATGCTTGAAAGTAAAGTCAAGCGCCTGACATTTGGAAGGATTTAATATGAGACCATTTGACTTGGACCAGTTGTTAATGTCCGACAGAAAGCTATTAAGTTTGTAGCTGTCAGACTCGGATGTGATAGGCAGTGATACAGTCAGATCATCTGCATATTTGACAAAGTTAGTTTCGTTTGAATGAGGAAGGTCATGTAGGAAGAAAGAAAAAAGTAAAGGAGAGGGGACAGCACCTTGTGGAACACCGGATTTTGTAAGCGAGGTAGAAGAAGATTTGCCGTTATATACAGTATATTGCATTCTATCAGAAAAATAGGAATGCAACCAACTCTTAGCCCAGGATCCTGTTTGTGTCAACGATAGCTTATGTAACAAAAGGCCCCTAGGTACGGAGTCAAAAGCAGATCTGTAGTCTAGGACAGCACTACGAACATATATGGCACCTTCGTCTAAACAAGAAACAACATTGTGATATAAGAACCGCAGCATCCAAGGTACTTCTACCATGTTTGTAAGCAAATCGTTTAGGACCGTTAAAAGGTTTCAATGAAGGTTCAAGACGAAGTAAAAGTAATTTTTTCCATCAATTTTAAAAAAAGAACTGTCGTAAATTCTTATGAAGTGTCTTCTGGGTTTACGCAAGATAGACAAGGCAAAAGTTGAGAATAAAGAGGATGTTCAGTATCTGACAATATATCTTTAGTCTAACGCTTGGAAGAATTGAAATTTGTATTGACAGTGATGTCAGTTAGCTGAAACACACCACTCACCATCCTTACAGTGTTCTGCATAATATGAGAAAGTATTTTTTGAGAAGTCCACGGATGAATATTGGTGAACAATAACATAGAATGGGCAGAATACATGAATTAGCAAATTGTAAGTGAAGACGTTGAGTTATGCCAGAAAGTCTCAACATTTTTATGAAATAAGTCAAACGGAAAATTTTCTTGGAAATCGATAAGATGTGGGACGACCAACAGAGTTTCGAAGAGAAACTGATGCCGAGATAAGAGATATTCGATTTTCCCCCTATTAAATTTGCGTCAGTATTACAGGAATTGTTCAGCTGAATCAGTCCATGCAAGTCTTGTTCTCATCTGAAACTAAAATCAACAATTTGGCATTTAAATAGATTTATTTTAAGACTATAAATGTGAGACCATTTGTTAACTACAGATAAGAATCTATTCATATAGGAATAATTCGAATCAGGAACTACTGGGACAGATATGGTGAGATCATTCTCGTATTCAACGAAGTTAGGTTTAGAAGTATGTGGAAGGTCATACAAAAAGAAAGAAAAAAGGAATGGAGAGAATACAGCACCTTGAGACATACCAGTTTCCGTTAGCAACGAAGTGGAGAGCTTTTTATTCAAAATAGTGTGCTGTTTTATACCTGAAAAAGAAGAAGATAGCCACCTTGTGACCCAGGACTCTGTATTAGCCGAAATCAGCTTGTTTATTAAAAGTGCCTTAGGAAAAGAATCAGTGTAGTCTAAAAACGGGGCTTGAACAAACCTTTTGTATATAACAGGACTCGAAACGATATTGTGGCAAGATACATTGACGGCGTCTAAAGTACTTCTAATGCGTTTACAAATCAGCAGCTTTGGATCGCTAAAAGATTTCAAATAAGCTTAAGAAAATGCAGTTTTCAAAAATGGAGACGTGATGGCGATTGGCCTTAGATGATTTTGTTATAAACACCACTCTTATTTCTATCCATGCAATAGGTACTGTATCTTTGTGAAACGATGCATTAAAAATTTGAGTAAGAGGATAACGCAAAATATCAGCACACTTTTGAAGCACAACGCTTGGCACACCACCGAGTCCTAGGCTGCGGAATAGATTTAAGGAAAATGGACATGTCAATACATCTTTTTCATTAAAACCAGTAAAATGATTATTTGTGAAGCTAGAAACATCAGGTACAGCTATATTGGCTTGTTGCATTATAAGGCATTTACATCAGCATAAACACCAAATGAAGTCTTTTCTGCTTATAAAATCATTAAAAAGTACCCAGATGTTAGAAGTGTTCTTACATGATAAAAGTCTCTCATTATATCTCCAATTTAGTTTCTGTGTTTCAAACTTTCTCAGAGAGTTCATTTTTCGAACAACTGAATTATTGTGTGGGCAACAGTTCAGAATAGATACCAAATTCAAATGATCTTGAATCTAATAATTGTATTCTTGTAGGTGATAATGTTATTTCTAATGAATATAATGGACAACATCCATGTGTAATGCTGAGACACCCTATTGATGGCTCTATGGAGCTCACTTCCGCACCTCATGATTGATTAAGAAGACCAAGTCTAAGGTTTCGTAAAGACAAGCATTAAATTAAGGGAGGTTCCCATCACCGAGTGATACTTCAAAGTAGTGATCGCAACAATTAAGTTCCCACAGGCAATTGACAAGGAATTTCCGAAAAATTATTTATTATTATTTCTTTTCATTCCTAGAGGAATATAGGGCTTCAGCCGCGCGTCTCCATTGGTTTCGGTTTTCTCACAACGTTTTTCATCTGGCTCCAAGTCTGCCCACATGTTTTCATCTCCTTTTCAGATGACCTCCTGCGAGTCACCCTTACACTGACAACCAACTCGCCGCTTCCCTTTCGGGTTCCACTCGAGCAATGGCTTGTCTAGTGATGTCACTTAATGGTTTCTCCAGAGTATGGCCAGCCAATCCGCCTCTATTTCTTCCTGCTTATTTGTTTCACAATCGGTTCCTACTGGGTTGGTTCACTCATTGCCAGAGATCCCTGTTGCTGATCTTTTCTAACCGGCCATCCTATCTTGAGTATTGAGCGAAGACAACTGTTAATGAAGGTATGTAGTTTGTTTGAGATGCTCTTTATGACGCGCAATGCAAGTCTCTGATCCGTATAGTAGCACTGACTGACTTTATATTGTAGTTGAAAATCCGGATGTTGATTTTGATGCTGAATGCTGTTGACCTCCACACAGACATGAGAGTAATGAAAGCTTGTCTTGCTTTCCCGATTCTGGCTTTGATATCCTCGTCAGTTCCGTGCAGCTGTAGTTGAAGCGATGCTTCCCAGGTAGGTAAAGGAGGTTGTTTCTTTCAGACTTCTCCATTTATGCTGGCTGATTGTTGTCTGTTGTTGTTGGTGGTGGTGTTGGTGTTGGCCAGGAGTCTTCATTACACCAAACAGCCTAAATGGTGAAATGAAACAGATAGAAAAAGCACTGGCTTTAAATAACTATCCTACAAAATTCATTAAGAAGACCAAAACAGGTTAAAAGAAAAAATAGTGGTGATGAAATAAGTAGGAAAGAATTTAAATCATACACAGTCTTACCATATAAGGAAGCAACATCTGAGAGCCTACGTAGGATGCTCAATAAAGCGGGAATTATGGTACCATTTAAACCTACAAACTCTCTCAGTCAGGACAGGCTGTGCAGCTTAAAGGAGCCTACTCACCAAACTAGGCAAAATAATACAATTCACAAAATAGTTTGCAAAGACTACCAGACCAACCACATAAGCCGAATCAGTAAATTGGGGATAGTCAACTTATCCTGACTTCCTTAAGTTTTCCGTTGTGGATTACTTCGCATGCAGCATTGTCGTACAACTGTTTTATGTATATTCGTCGAGATGTACAATTGTCGGTGGCACCCCGTAGTAGCGAAGTACTTGCCAAATCACCTCTCGATCGACGCTATCGAAGGCCTTTTCAAAGTTGATGAAGTTGAGATAGAGAGGTGACTACGATTCCAAGCTTTGTTCAATGATGATCCGTAAAGTAGCGGTTTTATCACTTCGTGACTTGTTTCTCCTGAATCGAACTTGTTCCAGTGGAAATTTTTCATCCAGGGCTTTTTTGATTCTCTCCAGGATGATGGGGCTTTCTTATTTTGATTGGGATGGAGAAGAGAATGACTTCGTCCCAGTTCTTGCATTGGCCTAAGTCTCCTTTCTCTGGTAATTTGAATAAGTACCATTTCTCCCAATCTTAGAGTACTTTGCCTTCTTCCCACACCTTCTCCAGCAATGGCGTCATCAAGTCCATTGTTCTCTCTGAACCCATTTTCAATGCTTCTGCTGGGATTCCATCTGGTCCTGCTGCTCATCCAGATTTTATCATCTTGATTGCATTCAGGACTTCTGATTTCGTCGGGGAGTTGATGTTTTCTGATAATTCTGCCTCCATTATTGTTATTGTTGGGCGCGTTGTAGGTGGCGGTCGATTTTGAATTGCTTAGCCAAGCGTTTTTTGCTCCACTTTTCCGTGATTGACTTTCCATTTTCATCTTTAACTGGCTTAATTTGTGTCGAATTTTTCCCCGATAGGTACCTAGTGGTTTCGTAGAGTCTTATTTCCTAAAAAAGGAGCACTAAACTAGTCTGCGAAGCTAGATATGTCAAATAAACTGTAGTCTGGAGTGATAGAAACATTTGTTTCTATATATTCATGCTGCGAGACACATTGAAGTCTTCCCGTTAATGTTGTGAGGACAACTCATCGCGATAGGTTGTTAAGGTTTTGAAGATACGCGCAAATAAATAGTACAACTAATAGATATTTATACTTGTTTAAAACAAAAATATAGGAATAAATCAAGACAAAGTGTACCTTGATTGATAGGGGTGTTTTCTGGTAGTCCGAATTTCAAGGAGATCTTAAGATTTTCTCCTTAATATTAAAGTCCATTCATTATTTTTTGTGCAGTAAGACAAGAATCATCCACCTTAACAGCATTAATTCAAAAACTTGTTTTATAAACGAATAGCGTATTTTATTAAAGTATGGCAACTCAAAAGCAGACTTTACTAATAAGGGCAGTCATTAGATTCTTAGCAAATGTTGGATTGTGGGTCCCCTTTTTTGAAATATTTCGAATTGCCGAAGATAAAGCAATCTATTTAGACATTTATATGACTGTGAAATCTGTAGCTTGCTCGTTCATTTTCTCAGTGTTGAACTTCCACTGTTGTCTATTTCAAATCGTCTTGGACGGTTTCAACTTGTTCTCAGAGTTGCGTATGACAAGAAACAGATATCAAATTATAGCAACTTCCCGTCTCAAACTTTGATCCAGTGGGGGCAGTCTCCACCTTGTTGAGAGTGAGAAGACTTCCATCTGGTGTAATCCACGTCACCTTGTAGAAATTTCTGTAGCGTAAAAGTCTGTTAATTGTTCCCCATTCTCAATGATTTCATCGAATCCCCCTCGACTCATGATACGTTCATTTCTTGTTGATACAGTCGCTAGTTTGGCTTCCGTTCATAATACTAATTGGAATTTTGATGTTACCGTCTAGCTGAGACCTTGTCCGTTACTCTTTCTAATTGTTATTTTCGTCGTGAGCGTAGCTTGTAAGAGAATATAATTTGATACGTGTAACTTTTCTAACTTTATGTTTGAATCATGCTTCCATTATCCCGGAGGTTCCCCAATGCTATTTATGATTCTGGTATGCATAAACAGTTTCTGCAGTGATTAAGTAGACCTTCCAGGGTCAGGTTACTGCACCTGAGACGAGTTTCCCACATCCCTCTTTTTATGACTTAGGACTGGCGAGCGAACTGGGCAAAGATTGTATTAATGAATCAAGAGGGAATGTAGCTTGGTTGGTGTCAGGATTGGCACCTGCGACTTTCGAATTCTTAGAGCCAAAACTTATCAACTGACCCACTATACCATGATGCAAACCAGGTCATAAATCCATTTCAGTTACCACAGCTATTGCCCGGTTATCGTGTGGACAAATCTTCCATAACTACTTACTTTCGCCACATCAGCTGACAACGAACTTGACTATACGTATTCCTTAGGCTCATTCTTCGATTCGTATTAAGTGCAACTCATTTGTCACCTGCTGATGTCATCACATTTAAACATCTACTGAAATATATCAACGAGCAATGACAGAATTCACTCAGCATTAATGGAATAAAAATTTCAAATTAATCTAAATTGCTAGAAATTCTTTAATTACAGTTTACTTGACCAATTTTTGTGACACAACTTTCTGACGGTTAGGTATTGAGGTTCCCTGACCTCACATCACATTTTAAAAATGTCTAGCTTGTTGCCAACGGGATTGCTGAAAATTTTGCCTGCAACTGTGGTGAAATTGCTGTTGTTTATATTAATAAATGTTCAAATGTTTTGAATGTCGCATATTTCAACAAGCGATAAAATTGTTCTGAATACCCTTATTGGTTCATAGGAGTAAATAAGAAGACAGTTGCAGCGAAGAAAATTTTCTTTTCGACGAAGTCATCATCTAGGCTGTACATTCGTGTATTTATATCAAATGGATGGGAAAGTTCCAGAATAATATCCGGTCAAGGGTCAAATTAATAAAAATTAAAATTGGGAATTAGAATGCCATAATAAACAGGGGGATGGATAAAACAAACAAAGTAGCATTATAATAACTAAGAAGACTGACATTGTGCAATTAGGGGTTAGAAATGTAGAAATAACAAAATAGACAGGATGTTTGGATAAAAACTAATGTGATGAATAATTGTTTATGCAATCAGGGATTAAATATGTAGAAATAGTAAAATGACAAAATAAACACTAAGTTCGGGTATGAAAATATGGTAGTGTAAACAGGGATTAAGAAAAACTTGAAATAACATGAATAAACAGGAAGTTTAGATAAGAAAGGCGATGGGATGGTGATTACTAAAAATTACCTGTTTATGATGGCCATGGCAAGGACAGGGGTTGGACGTATTTCTTTTGTATACAAAGCGTGGGTTTGAGCTTTTGTATAGCTAGCGCCTCGGCTATGCCCAGATGTCTTGATTTTACTCCCTTTGATGGGTTTGATCGAATCTTGTAAATGATTTTGAAGGATTTTTCGAGTGGCGCTGAATGTCCTGAATTCACCAGGTGTTCTGTCACCGAACTATTTACCCGTTTTCGTTCTCCTTTTACTAGCCAGGCTGGATAGTGTTCACGAGCGCGTTTTTCAAGTCGGCGCATGGTACGGCCAACGTACTCAGCTCCACAAGAGCAAGTAAACTGGTATATGCACGTTGAGGTGGCCCAATGCGACAGCTTGTCTTTCGCGTTCTGGCTGAACAGTTTCTTGCAGGAAAACGTCAGTCGTAGGCTAGCGGCGAAGTATGTTTTCCTCAGCGATTTTGAGAGGCGTCTGCGAAGGATTTCTGCTTCAATATCACCTTTGAATTCTAGATTAAGCAGAAGCATTTTCTTTGGGACGGATTGGACTTGTTCAGAAGTCTTCTTAGGTTTGAGATTCTTTTCTATGAACCTGGGCGGGAAACCGTTTTCCATCAGGGTTTTTCGAAGATTACGCAGTTCTTCTTCAACCACTTCCTCGCTGCATATCTTCCGAATCCTCGAGGAAAGAGCGTATATCAGGTTCCTCTTTCTGCTCAGGGGCACGAAGCTTTGAAAGTTGATGAATTGTCCATTCCATGTAGGCTTTTTGTATATGGACCTTTTCAGGGAGTTGTCGGCGTTTCTTGTCAGATGGACGTCGAGGAAGTGGAACATTCCGTCGGATTCAGTCTCAAGTGTGAAGTCGATGTTTGGGTGGGCATTATTGAAGATTTGAAGTAGGTTTTTTAAATCACAGTTCTCATCACAAATAATGAAAGTATCATCGATGTATCTCTTGTAGAGATGGAGGTCGTTGATAGTTGGTGATAAGGCGTTGTTCTCTAAGCTAGCCATAAAGCAGTCGGCTAGAAGGGGTCCTAAGGGAGAACCCATTGCTACTCCATCTACTTGCCTGTATATTTCTTTGTTGAAACTAAAGTATACGTTGAAGGTGCATCGAAGTAACAGTTCTTTCAGGTACAATGTATGACCACAAGTGCATATCGGACGCCCCAAAATAATTATATTATTGTCATATAAAATCGACATTGATGGTGAGAGAAGATTTATGTTTATGGGATCAACAAATTAATTCAAGTTTTGAAGACAATCTGAATAGGTTACATGATCGGAGAGATGCTTGGTGATTGCTAATGGATGTACATTCCGGTACTTTATGACTCCCGTACTTTTGGATTTCATTAGTATAAACTTTTTTCTCCAATCCCTAAATTTGATAGAAGGCCTAATCCTTAATTATTCAAACAAATTAACACTTACCCGATACCTACAATCCATTGTTTTTAAATGCTGATGATACACAGGCCTGCTAAGTAGAAAGATGTGCACAGATATGGCTGAAGTTCTTATGTACAAAGGCATAGTCCATCTAGCATTCGAGCGCTGTTCAGTTATCTCTAGTTTTATGGATAGACAAGACGCGATTCGTGAAGATATTTAGTGTAGTTCTTGACGGTGCCTACTACGAAACCTTGAATACGTACCTGGTCAGATGGGAGCACAATATACGAACTTGTTTAAAAAACCCAAGGCTCAGCTTTACTCTCCTTTTCCTTATTTTATGCTGCAACAAATGGAGCAGTTATCCCACGGCTTTCCACAAAGCAGCTACATATACTTTGCCTAACCATGGACAGACCCTCCCATAAACAAATATTGGATAATACCTCATTCCAAGTATTTCTTAATGTGGAACAGCGCATTTTGGTACGGACTTTTAGATTTTCCGCTGAATACCAACGCCTTTGAGTGAGTTTCTACCTGATCGTATTCTCAGATCTACTTACCCGTACTTTACATATCAAGAATGTTTAAATAATAGAATTATTAGAACTGGGAAAGCAAGTGTATTATCTATTCAACCTATCCTTTCCATGTATTCATGGACTGCTAGAGAGATTACATTCAGATGCATCTCAACCTAGTCAGTGAGCTAAATAAATCTCTTCATACTGCATCTATGTCTTGATCAACATTTCCTCAAATATCTGCGTCCGAACTCAACCTACAGTACTTAACCCAGACTTACAATAATACCAAACTAGTTGTTAACTACAAGTCAGTAATGCGTCCTTATATAAAAGGAACATTTTGTGTGCTTAAAAATTGTAGTATATGCTGAAGTAATGCCGGCGGTAATCAAAATTTGCAGCGGATTCTGAACCAAGGCAGACTATGACAAGGTGAGTGTTAAATCGGGGCTGCAAACTATGAGGCGATGCCGGTGTAAATGCCAGTGGATGTTTAACCAATGTGGATAATACGGAGGAACTTTTTATGAAATATTAAGGACTTACTCAACACAGAATAAAGTATTAGTCTGGAATTCGCCAGTATTACTTCAACATTTATGTAAGCTTAGGAAGCGTCACATAACATGATTTAACACTGAATCCTTGAGATATTGATATTTGTATTTTCGAAAAGTATCAGATTCAATCGAAATTTCTTCATTCTCCTTTCCCCCTATTCTACTAGGTGATTTTAAGAAATGATGTGTCTTTAAATACCGTATTGTAACTTTCTAGTACACACAAAACAAACAAATTTTATCACTTCCCGAAGTTCGGCAAACAATAGGTCAAGTGTCGTTAATGTCACCCAAGCTTCAATGTCTGTCGCAATGGATTTCCAGATCCCTACAGAACTCTGGAGAATCAAGATAATCAGTAGCCACAAACTCGACATTTTTCGGGGAAACAGTGCATTCAAATCGCTGAAATGCAAACTAAACTACAATGAATGTCAGCGTGTAGCAACTGTTTCCATGTTTTTATTACTCATATTCATACAAGTGGCCAGTGCTTCACGGGGAATCACAACTATTAAACGCTCCATTTGTCAATAAACACTACTATAAAATGTTAGGGTTATATTCAAAGCGTCACGTCACTTCATTGAGAAATTCGGTCCTTAAAAACAGAATGCAAACTCGTAAATATTTATACGCTATGTATGCAAAATAAATGTTATTACTAGCCCACAAATTTTTCAGTGAGTCTAACATATTTAGAGTTTTGGTAGAGGACTGCTCGCTGTTCGCCTAGAGAACCTCCTAGAGAAATTAGACAGGTACATTTGACGTTTTAGATATGAATGGACGAAAACGTAACAGCGAAAGAAACTATAGGAGAGTCATGCCAGGGTGGTACAATGTTGCATAAATAAATAAATAAATATATATATATATATATATATTAATATGTGTCTACGACCACATTGTAGTAAATCACCATATGTACTCAGAAAGCTTCGATCAGTCATATGATAAGAATTATGGCAAGATTAAGTAAAAGTTTCTAATATACAAGAATGAACTTGATATGGTAACTTGGGTGCACACCAAAATTATATGCTTATTTGAGGTTTTCAGTACAGCAGTAGCTAGTAACCACGGAGAATTTAATTCCCAGACATCAACGGAATGTTTATTACTCAAACCGGAACTAGGACTGAAAAGGTGGGACATAATGTCATAAACTGGAAAGTTGTGGGGAAGTCTTTTTCACTCAGCAATAACGACCAAGATTCAGATCTTCAACACTTATTTCAGGTCAGTTCCTCTATATGGTTCATAGCCCTAGCACGTCACAGAAAGCACTCCAAACAGGCTGAACACTGATGGTCAGACGGCCTTCCAGAAACGATTAGTAACGGAGGACTCTGACAACGAATCAGCTAACAACGGATTGCCAAGTAAATATGCCGTAGAAAATGGAGATGCATCGTTCACACGCTGACGAGACCTTTGAGTGACATGTTACGCGATTCTCTCGAGTAGGAGACTATGAGTTGGGCATCTGGGAATAGCACGGAAGTGATCGTATGAGATGAAACTCATGGGTAAACGTGAAGCCAGATATTCGATAACTAAAAAGTGGAACAAGAGTACTTACAAAGTCCAGATTAGTATTTTCCTCAAATTAAATTTAGATTTTTTTAATCTTGTGAGAAAATTTACCAAGAGTGCACCTGGCACAATCAACGTGATATTCTTGAACGTCTGAATGATAAATTACTTTCCCTGTCTTACATACGAAGTTAGTTTGCTGGTTAGACATTCTGGACGTCATGTAAGAAAACAGTATTATTGATAATATATGCAGTGTAGAAGGATAGTTCACTGATTTTATCTTCCACTCGACGACACATCCCGTTATTAAACTGAAACTGCACGTTCATCAGGCAACGAAGTAGAAGTTCTTGCTTCGTTTTTGGTAGCATAACTACTAGTATATCATTCTCATGAAGAGCCTAACAATGGTATCTAATAAAAGGACTCTCGTGGACAAGCAAGTGCTAACCCTAGAAGTCACCGTTTTGTCGCTGACATTCTTGTTTTGTTCCTGTAGGCTGAAGACATCCGAAAATTTAAGGAGGGACTTAACGATCGTATGCTAATTCTTGAATTGAATTTTTGATTTTCCCGTCGATTGATTGGACCGAAGTGCTCGGTCTCAGGTTGGCATGTCGGCTTCTTGTGCAGACGCTTCGACGATGTCCGGGCATTTAGTTAGTATACAATTGGTGGATGGTGGAATCCAGTGGAATCCAGGATGCGCATTTCGTCCTATTTAGGACGAGTCCCAAACATGTCGACATATCAACCTGAGACCGAGCACTTCAGTACAATCAATCGACGGGAAAATCAAAAATTCAATTCAATAATTAATATGACCCGTTGCACAAGAAGTGGCTCTCGTGGCCCAAGTGGTCTAGTGGATAACGCTTTGGCGTTTGAAACTATGGGTACTGGGTTCGGGCCTCGGTGGGAACATCATCACTCACTGAGAAATGCAGGTACATCCAGATGACGAGTCCTAAATAGGACGAAATGCGCATCCTGGATTCCACTGCTAGCCACCATCCACCAATTGTATGCTAATTCTTCCAATAAGTCTGAAAATTCAATTTTTTAATTTTCTCTGAATAGTCTTCGCTACTAGGTAATTTTTGAGATTTCGTGTTATCCCACAAAATCCTCTTCATCTTATTGACATGGTTAGGTCTGTCTAATAATAAGATTCCAGTCTTCTAATCCACTTTCGTTATAAGAATCCTTTGATTGGTACGGATTCTCATTAAGACTTTAATATAAGACTTCTCTCAGTACATTTTGTTGATTGATATTAGTAACAGCTTTCAAGCAAAGGATTTTAGTTCTTCTGATTCTATTTCAGAGGATGAAGCTAATTTTTTTCCTGAAAAAAGTTCTAAACTGTCGTTTTAATTTGACGGTAAAGTGGTTAGGATACTCGCCAACTATGCAAATGGTCAATCCATCTATGACGAACACCTGATATCAATGCTCGGTCTTCTAATTTCGGGCTACTGATATCACATGCTGAAAATTCCATACTTGTACGAAAATACTGTGTGAGATCAAGCTATAGTAAAATAAAAATATAAAATAATCTTTGGGACTGATGACAACACCTGTAGTAAAGTGAAAGAAATACTGAAAAAGCTATGAATCCACCTTTCAGGATGTGTTTGAAATAGACTTTGCGGTAACTGCTGTATCCAGTGTTTTTTTCCTTCACGTTCCCCAGTGGAACATAGGGCTTCAAGCTAGTGGCTTGAAGTTTCTGTAGCAGTGTTTATTTTTAGAGCCTCATGCCCGACCTTTACCAGGATTATTTCTGTCTGAGCGAGGTAAAGAAGTGCGTCGGCCAGGGATCGAACCCCGGACCATGTGCATGGTTGGCAAGCGTGCTAACCGTTATGCCACCGACGCACACATAAAGTGTTTTTATTGCACTAATACTGTTCTTTACCTCATGTTGATCAATATCATCTTTCACGTGACTCACAGAAATAATGAGTAACTTATCTGGTAAAGCGTAAGTTGCGGTATGACGTTGAGTTATATTTCTCCCAAATTCTAAGAGTTTCTCCTCAGTCTAGTCAATTCGATTTAAAGCAAAACGCTTCAACGGACATGAATTTTTCTGCATTTACAAAATCCTGGTGATTGACTACCTAATGCATTTATATGTCATCATTACCATAATGATAATAACAACTAGTTTACTACGATAACCCTGATTATTATTCACTGAAACATATGTCTGAAATTTACTTCTACTAGCCACAGTGATACCGTCAAATGTCTATGAATAATAATCTTGTTATGTATAGCCTGATAAAAAATAACCGAAACGATGTGTGTGCTGAAATTCCGTTGTCTAATTATGAAAATAAGAATGTTTAGTTTATTGCTATTCGCGCAACACCAGCATTACGTTTGTGACTATAAGTTTGTTATTTTAAATTTAGTTATCTGAAACATACTTTTCACGCTTCAGGACATCAATCACACACAGATTGGAATAAGTGGTGTGGGAGTGGTACTCGGGACGCACCAACAGAGAAAAAATGCTTTCCCTGGACGTGTTAATCTTCGCAAAAATGACCAAGGCTTTTTCAGTGTAGAAGAGAAGCATTTCTCAACTTGCATCTTACTTTCCACCTGCAATTAGGTGCCACAACCTATTAACGAATGATATAGGCAAATATGAGATCACCAATATGAGAATTGATTGCTGAAACGGCGATGCACGAGCCTGTTACACCAGTCCGAAATGCCTAGTTTCTGACTAAATCTGAACATGGTCTGGCGTTTGTCGACTTATGTCATACTTGTTATAGGCATGGTGTCTGACTACCGATTAAACGGTGTGTAAGCTGCGCAGCATGTCCATCGCCCTGCTTTGTTGTCTTAAGATATGGCAAATTAAAAAAAAGAAAATATGAAGAGACAAGCGGATTCTGACCATAGGGAGATTCCTTTCAATCTGACTTTAGTTGGTGCAATAGAGCCATTGGTGTTAGGGTTAATTGTTTAGTAGGAATAATGTTAGAACCTTGCAAAATAATGCATCCAGAAAAGCCAATCTTACAGACTGACTTTTAAATTACAATAGCGGCCATTCGGTAAACTATTTTAGGTTTTAGTCGTTTTGTACCATTTACCTTATTTTCATCAGAGTAAACGTACTTACTGTACAGTTGTGTAATATTTTGCAATATTCAAAGGGTTTTTGTATCGTTTCGATTAATTTTACATTGCTACTTTTCCAGTAGTTCTTGATAGATAACTTTTCGCTCACTTGATGAGGCTGCGTGATTCAACCAATTCCAGGGCTCACTTGATTGGTCTATTAAACTTTACCGGTCATCATCAATTCCTAAGTACAGATAGTGGTGACAATTCTAACCGAAGTTTCTAGTGTCGTATGCTCTTATATGCACTGGTATTATTTTTATGGGCGATTAATTTGCATCTTAATCGAAGTTGTAAGACAGATTCCCTAAAAAGTGATTCCTCTACTGCAGTCTGTAACAACAGTTCTCTACTGGAGGCATTACCCAGTGAACTGGTTTCATCTTGTCCATTTCTTGAAACAGCCATTCAGACACTCAATGGTAATTACAAGTTGTAATAAACAAGATGCATTGGTGTCTTTTATTTGAAAAATCCTCAGAAATTGACACTAACCGGAATTCAGGGGTCATACTGGACCCTTTACAAGTTTTGGGATGGTCAAGGGATTCGCCCGGTAGCCAGAAGGTCATAATTTCGATTCCTGATAGTGTCTTGGCTGCAGACTACTACAGACTGTTAAGCTAGGACGAAAAATCTGTTCGGTGCTCTTTGATTTGCAGTGTCTCTGTAAATGATGTCACTTCATAACATAATCTACTTTGAGAAATATTTCATTTGTCGAAGAATTCTTCTACCTAACTGATCATATGTTTACATGTGAAGATATGTTACTTCTGTCATGTAGTTATTTGGGAATTCATGGGCCAGTGGCTGAATGGTCCAAGAGGTTGCCTTGAGGCCAGAAAGTCCTGGGTCCAAAATCCAATGGGCGCGTCCTGCCGACGAGTCCCAAGCTAGGACGAAATAGCTATTCAGTACATCCTAGTTTTCAATGGTTCTCTCGCTGACATCAGCGCTCAGGCAAACTTGAAACAAATCAAATCCTCACAGAATAAAACACTTCAAAAAACTTTTATTCAGATGTGAAAGTTCATCTTTTCTGGTAATCTAACGCAAATTTTACAATATCGAGAATTATCCTGCTCGCAAAGTTTTAAGATAGCGAGTAAACCTCATACTGATTATTTAACCACGATGTTTTTTATTGTCATTTCAGAGAATATTCATAGCACAAACTTCAGAAGAAAACAGGTTGTCATAATTTCGCCAAAACCAGATTATTGACGTATCCCAGTAGCTTAGAACATGATTGGTTGACCCAAAAGTTATTTTAATGATTTCTCCATCTATATTTTTAATTGGTTAATTTGTTGACCTGATCATACTCCTGCTTTTTGTTTCTTCTTTTCATCATTGATTCATAGATTATCTCAATCCATATACAGATTATGAATTTGTTTAAATGTTACATTTTTAAATATTCCTGTGTGTTCATTAAATTATGTTAATCTTAAATTCTTATTTTATTCTCCTCCAATTCACGCAGATCTAAGCGTTCCATCTCTAAAACACACAGAAGTATTGAAAAAAAATATAGTGTTCAGACTTCAGTTAATATTAATTTCCATTAATCAATAGAAAATTATCATAAATCATTAGCCTGAGGGTTAGAATTTTGTCATCTGAAGGAGCAAAAGTTATTGACAGCATAACTGAGATATAATCGATATTATGCCAAAAATGGCATTTTCATTTCATATGAAAAAGAGAAGACGTTCAGCGAAGAGACTCTTTTCGGCGAATTCATTCACATAGCTGTTCAATCGCATTTATATATAATTATTTGTGTGTGTGTGTGTGTGTGTACATGAGGTTTGTCAAAATTAGATAATTGATCAGGTAATAAAAGAATGATCTAATATAGAAACAAGGTTAATTATACAGTGACTAAAGTAAGATTGAGTTAGTAAGTTAGATGACGTAATACAATTGACTGAAACGTTTTAACTTAGGTCAGGGTAGCAACAGAGGTAATTACAGGTAGAGACTAAGTAGAAGTGGAGTAGATAATAATGCCATTTAAATTAGAACTGAAACTGAGCAATTAAGTTGGATGACGTAACATAAATGACTAGAAATTGAGCGTTGGTCAGGTCAATTATAGTGGTAGTGAGGTGTAGAAATTGAATCGGGTGGGGGTAGAGAATAAGAAGGTTGAAAATGCAAAATATTACAATTGCGAAGACAAAATAATACGAATGAAGGGACAGAAGAGAAAAAAGATTAGGTAGAATTTACTTGTCGGGTTATAAGATAGATTACGTCCATTGTAAGTGTAGTGATTGAACGAACTTCTTCTGTATGCAGAGTTCAGGGCTTAGCAAGAGAATCGCCATTGATTCTGCAGTTTGAAGAAGTCTGATTCGTACACCTTTTCATTTCAACTGAAGTACACCAATGGATGCAATATATACTCTTTCTGGTTTATTTCGACATGGATTCCAGTAATAACTATTATTGTCACTGACACCAGTGGTTAATATTTAGCAATCTTCTTCAAGCAGATTTTGAGCTAAAAGTATTCTGGTTTTGCATTATGGGTAAAATTTTGTTTTGACAAAGTTATACATTAATGTTTACTGATGACGTTTCGAGCACAATTTATTGCTGCTTATAATCATATCAAGGTACTCACACGACTTCCTAACTTCATTTATATAGATCCATTATTTTTCACTTGATTTTCACTTGATTTGATTGGTAGTGGTATTTTCCATATTTCGCATATGAGTGACGAATCATTCCTATTGCATGTGTTTGGTGTAGACTCGATGAACAAGGACTCAGTAATCAACTCTCTCTCTCTCCACCTACCCAGATTACCTTTTAGAATTTTAACCCTCTCCCACCCTATTGTGTGGTTGTGTGTTAACGCATGCAGTGCAATGTAGTGGTGAGCTTTTTTCTAAACCACTTGTCTTCTCGGGTAGGGTCAACCATTCTTACCTTAGCTAAATTCTTATGTTCCGACAATCTGACTACCCCTGACCTACTAGTGTGACTTATGTAGTTGACCTAACTCACAGTCATTGCAGGGTATTTCGTAAATTATATTATTTTTGTCTTTATATATTATTATTGTATTATTATATTATATTATCATTTTGTCTAATTTGGTCAAATAATTGGGAAACTAGTAATAATAACATCAACAAGAGAGGATATAAGTCATCTACAGTTATATCATATAAAGAGGAGACATCTGAGACGCTACGTAGGATTCTAAATAAAGCAGGAATTAGGGTGGCATTTAAACCTACAAACTCCTTCAGGGACAAGCTCTGTAGGTTAAAGGACCCTGTCGGTTGACCCAATTAGACAAAATAATATTATTTACAAAATACCCTGCAATGACTGTGAGTTAGGTCAACTACATAAGTCACACTAGTAGGTCAGGGGTAGTCAGATTGTCGGAACATAAGAATTTAGCTAAGGTAAGAATGGTTGACCCTACCCGAGAAGACAAGTGGTTTAGAAAAAAGCTCACCACTACATTGCACTGCATGCGTTAACACACAACCACACAATAGGGTGGGAGAGGGTTAAAATTCTAAAAGGTAATCTGGGTAGGTGGAGAGAGAGAGAGTTGATTACTGAATCCTTGTTCATCGAGTCTACACCCAACACATGCAATAGGAATGATTCGTCACTCATATGCGAAATATGGAAAATACCACTACCAATCAAATCAAGTGAAAATCAAGTGAAAAATAATGGATCTATATAAATGAAGTTAGGAAGTCGTGTGAGTACCTTGATATGATTATAAGCAGCAATAAATTGTGCTCGAAACGTCATCAGTAAACATTAATGTATAACTTTATCCAAACAAATTTTTACCCATAATATAATTACACTCTACCACAGTGCACAAGTTTTATTCTTATATATTCGGATTTTATTGTAAGCATTCTACAGTATATCGAATTTAGCAAAGTCACTTAGTAGACACTTTAGTAATATCACATTCACTGATATTTATAATTACGTAATATATATGGCTCATAGAAATATTACAAATGACTTGTTATCCTTTCGATGCTATCTGTGCCAGGTTCTGCTTATTAAATCTTTAGTTGTAGTTTAAATATGTTTTGTTCGTCTATTTAGGTTATCTTTCAATTTCGATTCATTTCCAGACAGCTTGGATTAGTTTTATACTTACTGCCTAGCCTTGTGAAAATCTTTGAGGTATCCACTGCTTAAGAATTTTAAATTTTCTGCCAAGTGAAATCGTTATAATAGAAGCTTAAAACCCTCGTATCTTTCCATTTAATGAAAACAAAACACGTAGATCAGTGAAGTCTCTTTTCGGTGAATTTCTTAGCTGTACAATCACAAATATATATGTGTGTTGTTTTGTATGTGTACATTAAGTTTGTCAAACAAAATTACAATTGGTTATGGTTATTTTAACTAAACAGATGAAGATTGGTAATACAGGTCAATAAAATTAGGTATTAATGCAATTAGGGTAGTAACAAAGGTGATGAGTAGTCACAAACAGTTTTTAAAAGAAGTTATGTAATAATATGAATAGTTTGATGAGTGAGTTTTAATCAGGATGCATATACGAAATAACGTAAGAGTTCCAAATGAATACAAGAATTATAAGCAATTAAAGAACGGGCAGGGAAACAAAATTAAGTCATCAAAATCGAAAAAATCAAATAAAAATAGTTGTTACCATGACAGTAGAAGTGGTTGAGTAATTCTCTTTTGTATGTATAGCTCCGGTTTTTCTATGTGAATGGCCAGAGCTTCAGCGATACAAAGAAGACGAAAACGTATTGCCTTTGATAGGTTATTCTTGACTCTGTAGATTACTTTGAAGGAGGCGTTTGTTGAAATGGAATAATCAGTGTTAACCAGGTGTTCCATTATCACACTCCTTATTGCACCACTATTGCCTTTTCGCAACCATGCTGGCTGGATTATGCTCTTGAGTCCTCTTGGACAGGGTGCGCGTCGAACGACCGATATACCTGGCTCCACAGCAACAGGTGAACTGATACACGCACATAGAAGTAGTCAGATGCGGGATCTTGTCCTTGAGGCTTCTGCAGATCAGTGGACGACTGGAGAACACTATTCATAGCGTTGCTGCAAAGAATGTTCTTCTCAGAGATGATATGATCCTTCTCTTGAGAATATCGCTTGCTAAATCTTCCTTGAAATCCAAGTTCATGTAGAGTTTCTTTTTAGGCGCAATTAAAGTTTCGTTTCTCCGAATTATATTTCTATTTCTTTCTATTTATAAGGATAAAAGTAATCTCAAGGTGTTCTCACTCGTAGTATAGCAAACAACACAACATATATTTCGGTTGTGTAAAAAGGTCTATAAAACACCTCAAAAGCAACAAAACGTGATATTTGAAGTGTTCACAGTATTATTTTAAACACTCAGCACAAAATCACACAAGTCCATGAACAACATCAACTACCTAGAGAAATCCAAATTGTAATTGACCACCTCCATTCTGTCTTATCAAGGAGGAGGAAATGAAAAGGATAGGAATATACTACAAACATTTGAAGTGTTACAATCAGCTGCTTTAAAGGTAACTTATTATTCTCTCATACAGCTGAAATATTCGTTTTACTGTTTGCTATACTATGGTTCAAGAACATATTGAGATTACTTTTATCCTCACATTCATTTCAGTAGATCCGCTTTTTGATTTGGTTTCATCGAAGGTAAATTTGATTTGCACTTTCATATTTTCAAAAGAAATTGTTATATTTTTCTCTTTATTTGTTTAAAAATAATCTGTCTAAAGAAATTCGATTTCAATACTACTGTTATCAATCTACGGATTTCATTGAATGCCCTAAAGTTTTGGATATCAGTATTTCTTAATCATGATAGACAATATAATGTTATTCGTTACTGTGATGCCTAGTGGTAGAATCGTGAACAAGCATTTATTTTTATTTTGAACTGGTTAAATGGGTGCATCTGCTCTCCAATTAGTAACGGTGGTCTGCATGGAGACTCTAACACAACATCCATCATTTCAAATGCAAAATCCCTATTCACTGGACTACCGAAGAATTAATAGCAATGAAACATTTCGATGGTATAGCGGTCAGGACGCTCGCCGACCATGCATGTGGTCCGGGGTTCGATTCCCGGCCGGCGCACTCCTTTACCTCACTGAGCCAGAAATAATGCTGGTAAAGAGGAACGGTTGGGCATGAGGTTAGCAACCCCATCCTGTAAAAATTAAACACTGCTACAGAAACTTCAAGCCACTAGCTTGGAGCCCTATGTTCCACTGGGAACGTGAAGGAAAAATTATTATATTATTATTATTAAACATTTCGGATGGTGTTGAGATGCTCAACCTAACAGAAACAAATCAATTCAGTCTACATAAATCAATCTTGATTAATTCTATGTGCGAAAGATTGATGAAAGTTCCTGGTTTTTATATCAGCGTTAGGTATAAAACTTGGCCGAGTAAACAAAATAACTGGTGAGAAAATATATAGTTTTGTTAAGTCAGGTATAACAAAAGCCTAACAAAGATGGATATTTGATATGAATTTGACGTTTATGTGACCATATCTTAACTGTTTTCTATTGTATTATAACAACCACATCTCATATTCTCGAAGTGATTATTGATTATCAAGAAGGCTACTGAATACAACGTAAACTCAGTAAATTGTCCAACAATTTGTTCTTATTAATGTTTTTATTCATTGTTTAATTTTATTGTTTATTTAAAACACAAAACCGGTACAATATGGCACCAAGAAGATGCGCCGCACAAAAATGAAAACACAACATATGAAAAAATGGGTAGAGAATGAATGAAGGACTTCATCTGGGAAGAGAGTGGTTACACTTAACAACATTAAACAGCAAACGTCGAATTATTGTCAGGAAGGGAAGGAAGAAGGGAACTGCAGCACGTTTGCCACTGATTACGATTCTTGGCCATATCCGATATAGTTTCGAGCAACCAATTTGAGCTATCTCTCGAACCCCAAAAAGAGAGTCGTGATATACCAACTGATGACAACCTACGACGAATACCCTTCATCCCACGAGTCCAGGTCATGGACTGACCACCTCTCCGCTTTTCCCATCCCTCCTCAGGGCTATCAAACACAGACCTGTACGGAAGCTGTATGGATAATATTCATACTACACTTCTGATCCGCCGAAGCCGGTGTTTCCAGATGACGACACTTAATGAATGATGATCTACACTGTGTCCAAATACACTCTATCAAACCTCAGATTTGCTCACATGATGACACTACCGAACGCAAGCAATTCTAAGGAGAGAGAAATGGTGGAATATACATCTTCAGCTTAGAAAATCCAGGTTTTGCAGGCGTAAAGCAAGACAGCGCTTAATGAAGCATTTTAAATCCGATGTTTCACAGCTAGGCTAACGTCGCGATGGTGCCAGATGTGATTCAAGTTGACGTACGTCACTCTGGCTTTCACGATGCGGTTGAAAATCTCGTCCGTCACACCTCCACCAGAAGTCATACAATTACCCGTTAACACGAATTTATCGATAATTTCAAGAGGTTCACCTCCAAGATTGATTGCAGATACAGACTCCTGCCAATGCTGTAACAGTAGCATGCACTGAAACGGCACAGAGCACATACCAGACTTACAGGCACTGATCGCCAACTGATGAATTGCGATTTGGGTAACCTGAATGCTATGGCACAGTAAGACGATATCGTCTGCATGCTGGAGGTCAGAAAGTCCTACTCTAGCAGGCAGATCTCCACCTTGACCACGTGCGTCCTTGAGAGTTGACTCCAAAATTTTATCGATGGCAAAGTTAAAGAGAAGTGTAGAGACTGAGCAACCCTGTCTAACAACAGTGTTGGTTGGAAACAGTGGTGATAGCTGGTTTTATACCCTCATTCTACCTGATTTATTTCTGTACAAGGCATTCAGGATGTTAACAAGCTCCTGAGGTACACCCTTTTCTCACAGACAGTTCCATTGAACAGCTCTATCCAACGAATCGAAGGTAGCCGTATAACGAAAACACAATTATTTTCGACCTGCAATACGAATGGCGGTGTTTCAATGACTGACGGAGGACGAACACGTGATCTATGCATCCACGGCCTGAAAGAAATCCAGCTTTCTCTTCGCGAATCAATCCTTCACGTGTTTTGCACAGCCCACGAAGCAAGACAGCCGCCAATATTTTAGAAGCAATTGATAGCAAACTGACACCCCTACGGTTGTCGTATGTATTACGTAGACCTTTTTAAAGATGGGGGCGATGATAGCTTCATTCCACAGTGATGACAGGTCTTTAGCTTTCCGTACTTTCCTTAACAAACTGGTCAAATCCATGCTTAGCATCTCGCCACTATCTATAAGAAGAGCCAGGGATCAGTTTCCTGCATAAAGTTGAAAGCGAAAATAACAAGTTTTAAATAGTTAAATGAACACGATTTGGTTAACTCGACCGGTAAGTATCTCGGCTCTGGCATAAATCATGATACATAAAACGGACGGATAAGTCTACTGGTATGCGTGTCCACAATTAACTCCATAAACTGTATACTTAGCAGTTTGATACTTCATCATATAATTTTATTCTTTTCTATACTGATGATCTTTAATCTTTCTGATTACCAGTACTTCCGTTAGCTGTTCGTTATTGTTTGAAAACTCAGTCTATCCGTATTGCTTCGAGTTGCTAAGTAGTTATCTTCAAAAAGCAGAAATTTGTTGCGTTTTGTAACAGCTATTTCGGTGCGGTGTGTTCAGTTCAGGCTTTCATCTTCCAATGTTTGCACACAGGTACAAATAGGAAAACAATTACGTATGGCCAGGATCATGTAGAGACCTAACACTGATGTATGCCGCATCTCAGAATCCCTTGTACAAGACCCTAGTCAAGAGCTTTAAATATCTTCTCCATCTACAAGACCGCGCCTATCTGGGGATCTGTCAACTGGCCTAGTTGGTGTCAGTGTTGGGTAAAGCATTTAAAAGGAAATCTCACTAACCTACAGGAACCTGATTAACAAGCTTTTCTGTGCTATACAGACAGAAGGTTAAACCAGATTAGAAGTGGTGTCATTTCGTCATTTCAGCATATGGGTTCACGTAATGCAGTTCGGACGCAGTGAATGGCGAGTTCCAACAGCAGCTGACTGACATTCTCATGCATACAAGTTCCACAGATAGCGTAGTGCTCGATGAAGAGCTGAATGAACAGATCAAGCCTCTAGGATCCCTCCAGAAGAGGGATCGGATGGTCGCAGATCAGCAGCTCTGAGCACATCACAACCTGTTTCCAACCACCAATGACTTCCGGTAAAGTCACCTGGCATGCTTCTTCTGCCATTTAAGCCAAAACTCAAATAGATCACATTGCTATTAGTTACCAGTGGCATGGATGCATGCAGGACTGCTACTCTTTCTGAAAGACTTGTCTGGATTCCGATCATGCTTAAATGCGCCCCAAGATTTTCTTGCAACTTTGTTTATCAAAAATATCATCATTAACAGGCTGATGTAAGAAAATAGGTAGTACATGCCACTGCTGCCCCAAATAACACAGACGAACAATGGCTACATTTACAAAGCTCCATAAAAATGGCAAGCAAAGCCACCTGATGGCTTCAAGGATCATCACACTAAAAGTCACAAGGTTTCTGTGGCTTTCTATTCAACTTCTGTTCACTTTGCAACAGTTACTATGACATATCTGCAGATACTGCTGGCTAACAACCATTGTACTTTCAAATATGAAGAGTGCTTTTCACTCACTGGACATAACGGTTCTTTGTAATTGTGTGATAGAAAGAGTTTGTTAACATCCTTAAAGCCTAACACGAAGGTACCGTGGTAGAGTAAGGACATAAACTGGGCATAACTACTATTGTCGTTCTACAAACGGGTTAGACAGGCTCGCTCAGTCTGACAATTTCATTTACTTTGCCATCACTGACATTCTAGAGACTATATATACGTTATATGGAAGATCACGTGAGGAATTGAAAGCTTTTTGAAAATGACGGCAGAGGAAAGAGTGTACAGTGGTGGTGTCTCTGAGGCTTTTCTCTACTCAGAACGCAAGGAAGGAATAAGGGCAATAATAGTTTCCAGAACAATACTGTATATGAAGAAAGCAAGGACAACAGTAGTTTGTGCAGTTTTAAACCGTCAGCAGGTGATGTGTTCGCAAAAAATGAAATTCATCTTATCTTACAGTAATCACTATTATCCTTCTAATTTAAATCATGGCTTCTGATAGATAAAATAATAGGTTGCATCCGGTTAAAACAAATTGTGTCACATGTTGGGTGTGAAACATACTTTCGAATATTGAAGCAATCACTTATGTCAGCCATATCATGTGACAGCACAATTTTTTCATTTAGACAATTAAAGTATTTCCAAATGAAAAATAAACTATAAGATACCGCAGCCCTTTTGTTCATCAGTGAGTAGTAACCACTCAAAACGGAATTTACACAACGCTGTTAACTCCAGAATATTAGTAAAAGATAAACCTATTTTTTGGAAATAACTCCGTATGATACTATGACATTCTTCTTATGAGTTGTGTCTAACCTACTAACGAACACCCTAATTCACTGCTTATTATAGACACAGATTTTAGGAGTCAGGGTGTTTTTCATTACCGGAAAGATACTCTGCTCTATAGTTCAACTCTCAAGCATCCCCGAACTTACTTCGGCTGATTATCCTTATCAACGTTCCTCAACAGAATTCATCTGGAAGAAGATCACTATCGAACACATCTCTTTAATGTCTGTGGAACGTATGTGCAATGTAGAATAGATCAAATTATTTACAATGATATTTCAGTAGTTGACATCTGCAAGACCTTGTGTTAACCCTCGTTCAACTGTAGAGGCAACAGCTAGGTGTTGGTGAAGGAATCGTGGAGAATGCGTAGTTCTTATATACATCACCGTTTTCGTGCTACAATCTGTTATTCGTTGTACTTCGCAGTTTAGCATAGGTAGTTCCCCAAATTCATTCTATATTTCCGTGATGAATTGTTTGACTCTACATGTCTATTTATATGTGAGGAGAATTCCTCAATATCATTCTTTTTCATTATTACTACCGTGTCATCCACATATCTCTGCCAACATTTCATTGATGACATGAAAGGTTTAAGTGCACTTTCTCCACAGAAGTTCATGATTACGTCAGGCATAATTGGTGAGATGGACGATCCCGTGGCTATTCCCCTCATTTTGTTGGCATATTTTTCCATCAAATGTAAAACGTGTATTCACTGGACAGAATTGGTGTCTTTAATGTCTCCTCTGCAGTTAATTGTGATCCGTGTTTTAGGCCATCATCTTCATTTATTCTCGCTTTTAGTGTAATCATAGCTAATATGTTTGAGTATTTTAGTACAGAGACTGTTTACATCAAAACTGACTAGTATTTCCTCTTCGTATATTTCAGTGGTTTCAAATCGTTTCTCTAATTCAAGTGAATCTACTATTCCAGCTTTTGAGTTGTCCCTTGTCGGTCTTAGTGTTGTCGTGTTTCTAAAATCTACAGTCCTTATTATCGCATACACAACTTTGTGCAGCTTTATCGCGCCATACATCCTCGGTATATTATACGAATTTGGCATGATATCAGACTATTTTGACCTACCAATCATTTCAGTCACCCGTCTAACAACCTTTGCTGTCTCTCTCTCACTGTTTTCTATGCGGTCGTTTTTGGTGATTTGATCATTAGGGCATAAGGCCCAGATCGTAAGCGTTCAAACATCTTCATCGTATATTTTGTTTTGGTGGGGATTACTGTTGTATCTCCTTTGTTTAGATGAGTAATCAGATTGGATTTATCTGGTTTTTATGTCTCTAAATGCTTTAAATTCTCAGTTGGTTATATATATTCGGTTATTCTGCACTTTATTTTTCAATGATAGTGGACATTATGTCAGTGCCTATTCTGCTTTTTTGTTTGTCAAATCCTTCTGAAGTTGTTTCAGTCACCTGTATGACGTCTCAGCCTTTTCTTGCTAGTATCGGAGCTCATTCATTATTTCATGTGTAGAGAGCTTAAGACCAGAGTCATTCATCTGAACAAATATCTCCACTGATTGAAAAACTATAAATCATTTGCATATTTTAATAAAGACTGAGTAACTTAAGGTAGACTTTATTGATGAAGCGAAGTCATTAGTTTCTTGTCTAATGTGGGAAAATTTATTGAAATATTTCGGATCGCCGGGGAACATTTAATCAGTATATATATGTATATATACATAAATGCGTGCATCGGTGGCCAACCATGCACATGGTCCGGGGTTCGAGCCCACGCCGACGCACACCTGATATCTATGGTCGGCCTGCGAATTTTGGGCTACCGATATCCACACAGAAAATTCCACACTTGTCCCAAAATTACGGTGTGAAATCAAGCTGTAATCAAAAATAAAAAAATAAATATATGACTGCTTTGAAGGTGTCATTTATGGATTGCTCACTCATTTCTTGAGTTTTGTTGTGGACATCCTTGTGTCCGAAGATATTCCCTCCAATCACCAAATCAGTAAAAGCGTAGTAGTCTGTTGGGTGTTTTCCATTCCTATTGATTCCATAGATGCCCTCGCGACCCATGATGGATTCCTTCCTTGTTACGCCTGTTGCCAGTGTGGCTTGCATTCATATTACCAATTAGAAATCTGATGTCGTCATCTAGGCGAATTTTTGTCCATTACTATTTCCAGTAGTCTGTAGAATTCTTCCTTCATCTCTGCCTGGTCTGCATTGTTTGTGGGTGGAAATTATTGTGTAAATATAACTTTACTTCCTGCTCATTTGAATGTAGCTGCGATGGTCTTGGAGGAGATCGGTTCCCACTTCATCATCGCCTTCGATAATTGTGCTGGTCCTCACAGATTCCTAGCAATCCAATGGCTTTTTTATTTCTTCTTTAGTCTCAGTAGCCTTGCTAGTCTATTTCAGAGATACTGTTGACAGTCCATGTTCCTTTTTCTTTCACTTTCATGATAGAGATAGAGATCTACTAGATGCAATGACAAAGGCTTTCACTAGCTGTCAATTCCATCGAATAGTAACTTCATTTTTCATATGTTTTTATGCTGTAACGCTGTCTTATCGACTGAGCTGTATTTCTAGGATGCAGTCGCCAACCACACACGCAATCTTTTCTTATTTTCCATCATTAGGACTGGTTAATAAAAAGGTGCGGTTACTGACTCAGTTAGTCAATGATGTTTTCTTGTGCTACTTATAAACATTTAAAAGTAGTATGAATGGCAAGGTATTTTGAGAGCAAGTGACAATTCATAAGTCTTTGAAAAGACAGCTAACAAGTTACTAACAAACAAGTGCAAATATCTGTGATAAAGAATTGCTAATATTATCTGTAAACGGTGATATAAGTATAAGACTTATCACTGTGTTAATGTTCATTGTATTTTCTTCCTATAAACACTAGATCTTCTTACAGCAGTTTTATTTATTTTAATCTCACCAACTGATCACCTCACACTGTTCATGAAATCAAAGTAAATTTATTTGATTAACCGATCACAGTTGTTTGGAATATGGGAACTCAATTAATTGAATAAAGAATCTTAAATAGTTTCAAAGATAACTACACATTAACAGTATGTATACTGACCTGCAAGTACACTGGAAAAGGGTGAACCTAGTGATCATGTCAGTATTGAAGCCTGAAGGAGTGAAATTCAATAATCGCGGAAATAACTCCATCCTTCTTTTGGATATTTTAGAGCACCTTGCTAGCATTCATATAAAAAGATGAAAACCTCTACGATCACGAAAAGAAATAAAGTTTGAAAGTTGTGTAGTTACTTTATTACAATTATAACTAATAAACTGCACTTAAAGCCTCAGCCCATAAACCATACCTCACCATACAATCACGTTAAACACACTGTTATGCCCTATAATATCGTTCAAGTTCTATATTCACACCTCCTATGAACCAAACAACTTATCAGCTAAGACTGTATAGTAGTATTTGACCGAAAAATCGATTTATGTTTATTACATGCATAAAATTAATTTTAGTGAATGAATCCTCGTGATATGTATCATACTGGGTAATCGATAAAGATTGAATGCTTACAAACTGTTATCCTAGTCAAGCTACATAATACATTCCTAATACTCATATTGTATTGTTTATATCAACAGGTAGTAATTTGTTTACTGTTATTTTATTGATCTGTA
The DNA here is from genome assembly GCA_944472135.2 of Trichobilharzia regenti. Classification (NCBI taxonomy): domain Eukaryota; kingdom Metazoa; phylum Platyhelminthes; class Trematoda; order Strigeidida; family Schistosomatidae; genus Trichobilharzia; species Trichobilharzia regenti. The sequence continues at coordinate 124,686,538 of OX235270.1, forward strand.
TTTCATTGAATATCTGTTACACAACATATTATAGACAAATATGATTAGAATATTCCATTTTTGCGGACCAAGCCTAACTACTGAAAATTTGTATAACAATAACTCATAATGAAGTATTCTATAAAAAAATCTCGTATTTCTTACAATAATTTGTAAAGGTATTCCCTTGGGCAAAAATAACTAACTAAGTGGAATAACACTGGATAAATTGAGTACACTTATAAAGAGGTCATAGTATTTCAGAAACTCACTAAGTAAAATTTGTGTTGGCAACTGCTGAATTCATATCTTCGCTTCATTAATTCTGAATGCATGTCTCAGTGAGAATACCGAAACGTTGGAATGCAGGGACCTCAGCTAGTTTACTAGCCTCCCAGTTGTCTATCAGGTCACAGGCCCTGGAAAAGAGGGAGGATTGGGCGTGGGGCTAGCGACCCTACTCAAAAAAATCAATCAAACTGCCGCAGAAACCTTAAAGCACAATAAAAAATATTAAACAAAAAACTTATTTTCCACTGGAATCAGAGAGACGAAATGACACCAGCTGGTGGAAGCTTTCAGGAAGCCAATCAGCCGATTTGTCTTCTTTGGATGAAAGCGAAAATAAGCAAACTTCTTTGCGTTCAGTGATCTGTTGATTGAAAAGAGCATGTACAAACACAAGGATACACACAAGGCCAGCAACATAAATTTCTCCTGACAGGCACACCGAAAACCAGACAGACCATCTGAATGCTGCACCAGGAAGTAGAGACGCAGCCTTCTGAACACAAAGTCAAGAAGGGGAACATTTGTGGGCTCAGACCGTTATCTAACGCAAGGAAACTCCAACATCAAGGTGAAATTTTCCAAAGCAACAGGAAATAGAGCACAATCTAATTTAGACACTCATAAAGTGAAGGGCAGAACTATAAAAGATACCACTGCAGTCACCAGAGACATTACGTGGTACCACTGAGGAAACTTGTGTGGAAAAACACTGGAACTAACTCTCTGGAAGGTGATGTTCAAGGAAATGTGTACAATTGTTCTAGGAAGAAGGAAAAGATACGACAAGAAATGGCTCTAAATTGATGCCTAGAAGCTAATAGAAGAGAGGGGGGTGAAACAGAAGATGAACCAATGCATAAATGACTGACAGAAAGAGCAGCTGAGTTCAGTGTAACTCGCAATGGATAAAGAAGTGAAGAAGAATGCTAGGAAGGACAAAAGACAATTCTATGACACATTGGTAAGCAACTGAAGTAAACAAACTGTAGGTAAAAGAAACCTTAGAACGCTATACCAGATAACTAGGTCTCTATTTAGGAACAAACTGGTTATGGGAAAAGCCCATTATGTGTGAAACAAATCACTGTGCTGCGTATCATAAACAAACAGATTATACACACTTCTATATCCACCCCCGTTTCCTCCATCATATTTCTTGAAGAATAGAATAAGTCCTTGGTTAGTTCGTTCCCGAAGTGTCATATTATTTATCCTTTGTAACTGATCATCTAGTCTTCAGTATGGAGTGAAAGCAGCTGTTGACAAAATTCTGTCTTAGCCTGTTGGAAATGTCTTAAGTGAAGCGTGCGCCAAGTTTCTGACCCGTATAAAAGAAATAATTTAACATTTGTACTGAAAATCTGAATCTCGTTCTGTATGTTAGCTGAGTGCAGAAGTCCGAACTGATTTCAGAGTGATGTAGGTGTATCTTACCTTTCCAGCTGCGGTTTCCGCGTCCTCATTTGTATTGGTCACCTGCAATTGAAATTATTTTGACTAGAGAGGTGAAGGTGGTGACCTTCTTCAAATTTATTCCATTGATAGTGATTGGTGCTGGCTGCTGTTGCTATTGGCTGGTTGTCCTCATGACCTCCGTCCTCTCTATGTTCACCCCGAGTCCTATCTTCTCTGCTTCTACAGTCAGTTTTTTACTTTTCTCCTGCGAGTCTTCGAGTTTGTGTAACATTAGATATATATCATCTGCAAAGTCCAGATCTTATAGAGTTTTCTTATCAGTACGACGTATTCCGAAATTCTCGCTCCCTACAGTATGACGTATGATTCAGTCCACTACAGCTAGGAATACCATCGGTAATAGTAGTCAGCCTTGTCTTACTCCTGTATTCATTTTAAAGGCTTCGCTAATTTTACCGTTAAGGATCACCTGACATGTGATATTGTCATATAGCTGTTGATAAAGACTTGAGGCATTCCATGGTGTTGAAGTAGTTTCCAAATTACTTCACGATTACCTCTGTTGAAGGCCTTATCAAAGTCGATAAAGTTGAGGTAGAGGTGTGACTACCACTGTATACTCTGTTTGTATATGATACGCAGTACAGTGATTTGTTTCATACATAATGCACGCAGCTCACGATGAAATCCTGTAACCATATAATATACATCGTAAATCAATAACTTGTGGTTCTGAACAGTTAATTTTTATTGCTTATTGAAAACTTACTCTGAATTGCATGAAGTTTAATTTGTATTTCACATGGATGAATAAACATTAGTGCTACTGTCATTAAACGATACAGTTTAAAAATATGCGACAAGTCCTCAGTTTAATATTTTCTATCCACACCAATTTAAAAAAAAGCTTTTGTCTGACCTATTTATTGACTTCTGTTTACAAAATCATTATCTGAGACCAATGGGATCCATTTCTTCAATTACGAGATATCTCTTTTAAATTGTGAAAACAAAGTCAATATGTATCTAGTATAATTCACTGTGTTCTTAATTAGCCACAAGACTAGACGACGCTGGCAACTGCAAAGTTGAGTTAATCACTGATTTTTTTTAGCAAACGATTGGCTAATAAATCCTGAAGCCTTGGCGCTGTCAGTAAGATAAACGCCAACTCGCAGTTAATAGGTTATCGTAAATGTATCTATCACTGCATAAAAACATTGTGCTTTCTTTCCCTGGAATTTTGAAAATGTGAGTGTGTATTGAGACCACTGGTTCAAAGATATTCACAAAAGAAATGTTGCTTGCTACATGAGCCAGTCATTTAGCAAAGATACAATTCACGGATCTGGTTATTATTATTATTTTTTATTATTGCTCCCTTGGGTTCCTAGTGGAACATAGGGCTTCAACTGCACGTCTCCATTTTCTTCTGTCTTCTGCTATACTTTTCGCCTGCATCCATGTTAATCCATATTCTTTCAACTCCTCTTCACACGATCTCCTCCATGTCACCCTTGGACGTCCCACACGCCGCTTCCCTTTCGGGTTCCACTCGAGGGCTTGGCGCGCGATGTCACCCAGCGGTCTCCTCAGCGAGTGTCCGATCCATCTCCACTTTCTCCTGCATATTTGTTGGGCGATTGGTTCTTGCTTTGTTTGTTCCCATAATTCCTTGTTGGTGATTCTTTCCGGCCATCTGATCTTCAGTATTGAGCGAAGACAGTTGTTAATAAAGGTCTGCAGCCTTTTGGAAATATTCTTTGTGACCCGCCCGCAAGTTTCTGATCCGTATAGAAGAACTGACTTTACGTTTGTATTGAAAATCCGAATTTTGTTGTTGATGCTGAGTGACGAAGATTTCCAGATTGATTTCAGGTTGATGAATGTGTTTCTCGCCTTCCCGATTCTCGATTTGACATCCTCGTCCGCTCCTCCTGTAGTTGAGACAATGCTCCCTAGATAAGTGAATGAAGTAACCTCTTTCAAATCCCTCCCGTTGATGGTGATTGACGTTGGATGTTGTTGCTGTTGTTGGTTGGTTATTTTCATAACCTCCGTCTTGTCTATGTTTACCTGGAGTCCTGTCTTTGCTGCTTCTTCGACCAGTTTGTCGGTTTTCGCTTGTAAGTCTTCGATTGTGTGTGACATCAAACATAAGTCATCCGCGAAATCCAGGTCTTCTAGGTTCTTCACGTCGGTCCAGGATATTCCTGTCTTCTCGTTTCCCACAGTCTGACGCATAATCCAGTCCACCACAATTAGGAATATCATTGGTGATAGATAAGCACCCTTGTCTGACTCCTGTGTTTACTCCAAACGCCTCGCTGAGTCTTCCGTTGTGGATCACTTGGCAGGTGCCGTTGTCGTACAGCTGTTGAATAAGGTTGATGAATATTTGGGGTACGCCATAGTACTCGAGTAATTTCCAAATTACTTCACGGTCAACGCTGTCGAAGGCCTTCTCAAAGTCTATAAAGTTGAGGTAGAGGTTTGATTGCCATTCCATGCTTTGTTCTGTGATGATGATGCGTAGAGTTGCAATTTGGTCAGTACATGATTTGCCTTTCCTGAATCCAGCTTGTTCTGGTCGGAGTTCTGTCTCCAGTGCGTCCTTTAATCTCTCCAGGATGATGCGACTCAGGATTTTACTTGGCGTCGATAGGAGCATGATTCCTCGCCAGTTCTTGCAGAGTGGGCCTAAGTCGCCCTTCTTTGGTAGTTTCACGAGGTAACCTTTCCTCCAGTCAGTAGGCACCTTTCCCTCCTTCCAGACCTTTTGCAATAATGGAGTCAGCATGTCTGCTGTCGTCTCTGGGTCCGCTTTCAGTGCTTCAGGGGGTATTCCATCTGGTCCGGCTGCTTTTCCAGCTTTCAGAAGCTTGATTGCGTTCAAGACTTCAGCTCTCGTTGGAGGATTGGTGTCAACTTGCAGTTGTGTGCGCGCTGTTGTTGGTATTTCTGGACGGGTTGCAGGTGATGGTCGGTTCAAGAGTCCTTTGAAGTGATCCGCCCATTGTTTAATCTGTTTTTCTTCCTTGGTAATGGGTTCCCTTGGCTGTCTTTTATAGGTTTCGCTTGTGTTGATCTCTTCCCGGATAGAGATTTGGTTATCTGATATAGTGTCCTCAGGTCCCTTTTGCCTGCTGCCTTTTCAGCTTCAGTAGCTAGATTGTCGTAGAATCGTCTTTTGTCCTTCCTAGCACTTCTTCACTTCTTTGTCCAATGCTTTGTAAGTTGAGCTCATCGTCTCCTTCTCCTGTCCGTCCTTGCATTGAATCATTTTCTCTTTCACCATTCTCCTCTCTTCTATTAATTTCCAAGTGTCCGTTGAGAGCCATTCCTTGTCTTGTCTCTTCTTTCTTCCTAGAACCGTTGAACACGTTTCGTTGAGAATCGCCTTCAGAGACTTCCAATGTTCTTCCACGCATGATTCTTCAGTGATGTCGCGTAGTGTTTCCTGCTTTGCTCTGACAGTTGCAGTGAAGGTGTCTTTTGTGGTTGTGTCCTTCAGTAATTGAGTGTTGAACTTGCATTGTGGCCTATCCCCAGCTATCCTCGAGGCTTTTAGTTTCACCTTGAAAGTCCCTTGTACTAGATAGTGGTCTGAACCCACATCTGCTCCTCTCCTTGACCTTGTGTCCAGTAGGCTCCGTCTCCACTTTCTTGAAATTGAGATGAAGTCTATTTGGTTCTTGGTGTTTCCATCTGGTGAAATCCATGTCGTCTTGTGTATATCCTTGTGTTTGAACACACTACCGCCAATCACCAAATCATTGAAGGCGCAGAAGTCTGAGAAGAGTTCACCATTGTCGTTCATTTCACCGAGGGCCTCACGACCCATGGTGAGTTCTCTTCCTGTGTTGTCTCCTCCCAGCTTCGCATTCATGTCGCCCATCAGGATTTTGATATCGCCATTTGGGACGTTGTCCATTATTGCTTGTAGTTGTCTGTAGAACGCCTCCTTCTTCTCTTGTTCTGAGACGTTTGTAGGCGCATAACATTGAATGACTGTAACTTTCCTTCCTTTTGAGTTGAACCTGGCTGTCATTATCCTGGAGGAGATTGGTTCCCACTGCATGAGAGCTTTGGTTGCTGTTGGTGACATCATGATGGCCACTCCCTCGGTGTGCTCATGGTTGTCCTCTAGGTGGCCGGAATAGATTACTGTCTCTCCAGTAGGTAGTTGGCACCTTCCAGTTCCGTTCCATCTGCTCTCGCAGATTCCCAACACTTCTATTCTGTACCTTCTCATTTCAGCGGCTATCTGGGCAGCCTTTCCAGTTTCGTACATTGTACGAACATTCCAGGTACCCATCCTTACTTTTGCTTTCATCGAAAGAAGGCACATCGGCTGACTGGCTTCCCGAAGGCTTTCACCAGCCTGCGTCATTTCACTTCCCCGATTCCAGCGAAAAGTAAGGCTATTGCTTATGTTTTTAGAATTTTTAATATATTTATTCGTTGAAGTTTCTGTAGCGATTTGGTTGTTTTACAGGGGTGGAGTTGCTAGCACCACGCCCCAACCCTCCCTCTTTACCCGAGCTTGGGACCGGCGAGAATACTAGTAAGCTAGTGGCCCAGCAAGCTAGTATCTGGCGATTATGATTCAGTCCACCAAAATCTTGAAGATAATCGGCGATCACAATAGACAGTCTTGTCGTACTCATGTCTTCACTTCAAGCACCTCACTGAGTTTTCGGTTTTGATTCACTTAGCATGTAACTTCATCATATAGCTATTGGATGGGGTTTATAAATGTGCGGCGCACTGCACTGCATAGTCTTGAAACAGTTTCCAGATTACTTCGTGATTGATGCAATCGCAGGTTTATCCAGAGTCGATGGTAGAGAATGGAATGCCATTATAAGCTGCATTTGATGGTGATGTGCAGCGTAGCAGTTGATTCCCACATGATTTATTTTTCTTAAATTAGCTCTATTGCAAGTGAAATCTTCCATCCAGTGTAGAGTAAAATATTAAGATGCAAAAAGATTCACCAGTAAATAAACTTTTGTAAGTTAATTAATCGTATTAAAAGAAATACGTTAAAAACTAAATTTAAAGGAGTAGTTAAAGTAATCAAAAAGAGAACATTAATTATTTTTAAAGGATTACCTTATTTTGAATTTTGCATAAGGAATGATTTTAACTGATTCCAATGTAGACTTCGTCACGTACTGATATCATTTATCAAGTGTAAATTTTTAGAGCAAAACACGTACATAAGTCCGATAGTTATCAAACCCAGGACTTTCAGATTACAAGGTGAACTAGCTGACCATTCACCCAATAGGTTGAAATCGCGTGATAGTATAAGACATATTAGTGAGTGATTGAAAAGATATAAGATTGTAAGTGGACCAGTATTTAGGCATATTTATTCTTATGTATTTGAACAGCCTAGAAACGGGAAATTTACCGTCAGTCAGTCACCCGTAAACTCTAACTCTCGTAGTTTCGCCGTATAGCACCACTACCAACCATTCCCTTTGATCTGTATTTGCTTCACATTCCGAATGGACAACTGTTAAAATTTATGGGCGATTGGATTCTAGCCTCAAATATGAATTGTGTTGTGCTTGCCTTGTATATGCGACTATAACCTAGCTGAATGGTCTATCAGTCAGGATTTTTTACCGTATAGATATTCACAATCTATGTGTTAATTAAATAAACAACATACCATACTTCACTGTTTCTGACAGAGAACTGCTACTCGGCTTTCTTTGCTTGCTTATGAAACTATGCATTTATTCCTTACTAGTTCCGTTGGGATACACTTTCCAAAATCATTCTACCAGCCTTCTCACTTGAGCCTAATCTGACAGAGAGTTATCAGTCGTCCATTTATGCTGTATGGCACTGAAGATAATGGGTGTCAGCCGTGTTGGCAGTATTAGTTCCTACTGCTGAAGATTCCAAAACTAGGATGAAATATGCAACAATCTAGATTGCAATGTATTGTTTGTCTTTGTTTTACCGAGTTTTCTTTTATTTCATTATTAGTCCTTATAAATGGTTAACAATATATGTGACCATCGGAAAATTAAGAAGATCATCCCTCATCTACAACTAAAATTAATTCTGAAAGTCAGAAAGTGGTAAGTATAATATTATATGTAGGATAAAAATACTGTACTATTTCATCGTTTAATCAGTGAGTCGATTATGGAATGTCCACGATAAGGGATTTTTGTTAGTATTTACTTATAAGAATAGTTCCGTTTCCTCTCACATATGTCACTGCAAGGTTTAACTGATATTTTCCCTATATCTATAAATTCATTATTAGGAAGCAGCTTTACAACATTAACGTGTTCTTTGAGTTCCTGTTTGAAGTAGAGATTTTTTGTAGGACTTCAGTGTCTATGCTAGACTACCTTAATAACTTCTAATGCATAAATGGCTCATGAATTTGATGTACACCTTAGCCTAAAGTTCTTAACACTGTACATTTACATTTGAGGTATGTTAATTCCAAAGACCAAAGAAAATGAAATGTATCTTTCGGTTAATACTCTTTAGTAAATCCTATGTTATCTCATACTTGGTAGATAGATAAGGAATATCCCAATGGCTGCTACAAATATTTACTGTATTGTCAACATACCTGTTGTAGAATGTTTTCCTGTCTACTGCATGTCACATAATTATCTGTTAAAGGGTATTTTTAAAGAAATCATGTGGTATTTGGATCTAACGACTAGTCCACTGGAATTCAGTTAACATTTTCTTAGTGTTATGTGATTAAAGTTCGTCTAAATCATCCACAGATAAAGGTGAAAGTGAATCACAATGTCAATAGCTTATAATAAATAATTGATAAACCAAGAAGAACTCTAAATTCGTTAGATATATTTAGATGCTCCAATATTTTATGATAAATTTTAAATCATCATCTTTCAAAGTATGAATTCACAGCCTACTAGAAATTAGTTCTTGTCATTCAGTTAGCTAACGGATTATTTTGTGGAAAAACAATAAAGCCTTTCAATGGGACATTGGATTTATGCTTCCTTCGCACACGACATATGAGTTTTATACACAGATCCTATCGTCTTACCTTATTCATAAATAAGACTATCAGTTAGACTCTTCTTCAAAAATTCACCCAACTAACTTGTACGGCATCAACCATATTCCTATTTCAGACATAGACTACAAGTCTAGAAAAGTCTTCCATAACTCACTCGATATATTCATAAACACTAATTATAAAATGAACTGAAACCCTAACAAATATATTACTAAAAGCTAATGGAAACACTCGTCAGTCACCATCAAAGCCTTCACAGAAGTTTGAAGACTGTATCCATAAAATTTAATCGGTGGGTGCAAGTAAACGCCAAATAAAAATTTAAATTGTAACGCAGATAAGAAGAAACCGTTGTAATTAGGCTTCTGAAAGAAATAGTCTGCTTAATTAAATTCGAACAGCTTTAATGTTTGAAGATGTGGTTTACCTGAAAAATGTGATACTTATGTGTAATGCACTTAGAATAGTCTAATTCGAAATTTACTTGTCAAATAAAGAAAGGAATAAGTGGAAGGCTGTTTGCAGCAAATAAATAAGAAGAAAAAATTAAGTGTATGTATCACCAAAAAATCTCAGAAAGAATATTGGTGGTAGAAAACTATTTTTCTCTATAGCAAAATATTATAGAAACTAACCTTCTATGTATTCATTTTTGGATGAATTCATATAACAAGTTCGGGATAAGGTTGTTCAGAATGTACTGCACAAATACATCACATCCCCGGTAAACTGTGTCGCTTATTGTTAATGCTGCCTAAATTCATTTAAAGGAATAACTGCATAAAATACGGAATAATTACTATATGAAGATGACTTCTGGAGATGTCAGCTTAGCAGCCGTCTGAGAAGGAAACTTTTCATTGCTATACTCGAAAGTTGACAAGTCCCATTTTCATGTTACCCAACGACATATACTCGCCACACTGAGCATACATTCGTTGGAGTGAGAGAAGAATTTATGATCTTATGTTTGAGCCTATTTTAATAGATTTCCTATTATAAAGTAGATAAGCCTTCAGCAGCTCACTTCCCAGCCAGCTAGCACACAGTGAGAATGAAGGTGATATCAAAGAATCATTTGGGGCAACTTTCTTACCACTGAAATGAAATTAATTTTTAACATTTTAAGACAATAGTTTATACTTGTAAAATTTAAATAAACTTTCGAAAAAAAAGTAATTGTTGGAGACTAAGTAAACACGAAATGAAATGAATTGATTTCATCCCACAATATATATCTTTCTACTGAGTAGAACCAAATCAAACTCAAACTTAGGAACTGAAGTACACTGGTGATTACACTTCACCGTGGCTATTTTAGACAAATATACGATTAGCAGACCTTACTAAATATAACGTGTCCCTTCATAACCATCTCTGATGCTTACAAGATGTAAATTAAGATTAGAGTTATACGAAGCGCAAAGATTTCAGTTGTTTCAAGTCTTCTTAGAAGAGCACACTCCCTCATAACGGATGAGCAAGAAAAAGAAGAAGAAATATCAAACATCACTGAAACTCTCAAGCAAAACAACTACCCAACGAACTTCATCAACAAAATCAACACAGACATTAAGTATGGCCGAAAATGCATTCCGAAAACATGGACTTCAACAGTCGTCATTCCATATAGAGCAGAGACGCCAGATGACATCAGAAGAGTACTCAATCAGCTCGACATTAGAGTTTTCTTCAAAACATCGGATACACTTCAAAACAACCTTGTCCATATAAAAGACCAAATCCCTAAAGATTCTCTATCCAATTGTGTCTATAAAATAAAATGCTTGGAATGTGATGCGATCTACATCGGACAAACATCTCAAGAAATCAAAATCAGAAGAAATGAACACCGTAGAGCATCTCTGCGACCATCGAGAAATCCAGTTGAACTAGAAAAACTTGAAAAATCATCAGCCATAGGTCTACATGCTATAGAATCAGGCCACAAAATTGATTTTGACAATATTGAAATAATCCAGGAAAACTTCAGAAGTCACAAAGAACGTCTAATATCAGAAGCACTTCATATCAAGTCGAATCCTAATTGTCTGAATAGGGATGATGGAGTAAGAGAGAATCTGACCTGGTTACAACACCTCCCTCCCGCATGAAGTGACAAAATCAACACTGATGTGATAAACAAGTTCCCTACGCAAACACACACTACTATTATAATGTTACACACTAATCAAATCCAACAATCTACACTTGGTTTTGTTATCTCTACCAGTTGACCGACTTGACAACGAAAAATGCCCCCATGACTAACGCACGATGATTAAGTTGGTAAACTTTATTTTGATATTATAAGAGACGTGCTATTACCTTTGATATTTGGTTTAGTGATCTTCATTACCATTTTGACTTTCTATGTGTCCCTTTAACTTGACCTAAGTCCATTTTCTCACAACAACAGACAACAATCAGCATAAGTGGGAAGAACCTGAAAGAAACAACCTCCTTTACCTACCTGGGAAGCATCGTCTCAACTACAGGCGGAACTGACGAGGACATCAAAGCCAGAATCGGAAAAGCAAGACAAGCTTTCATTACTCTCAAATCTGTGTGGAGGTCAACAGCACTCAGCATCAAAAATAAGATCCGGATTTTCAACTCCAATGTGAAGTCAGTGCTACTATACGGATCAGAGACTTGGCGAGTCACAAAGAGCATCTCAAACAAACTTCAAACCTTCATTAACAGCTGTCTCCGCTCAATACTCAAGATCAGATGGCCGGTTAGAAAAGATCAGCAACAGGGATCTCTGGGAGCGAACCAATCAGGAGCCGATTGTGAAACAAATAGGCAGAGAGAAATGGAGATGGATTGTCCATACGTTGAGGAAACCATCAAGTGACATCACTAGACAAGCGATTACTCGAGTGGAACCCGAAAGGGAGGCGGCGAGTTGGTCGTCCAAGGGTGACTTGGAGGAGGTCATGCGAGGAGGAGATGAAAGCATGTGGACATACCTGGAGCAGGGTGAAAAAGTTGTCAGGAAACCGAAGGCAATGGAGGTGCGCAGCTGAAGCCCTATGTTCCTATCGGAACTAAAGGATACAATAATAATAACTCTTTGTTATATATATGCTGAAATTTTGTAAATTCCGGTTTAATAATACTTTGATAAAGCTATTAGCATTAGATAGCGAAACGTCAGTAAAAACAGTATTGTTTTGTTTTCCATTCATTGGGCAATACAAAAACCTTTATTATAATTCATACGAAAGGAGTTGATTACAAATTATTATGTTAATCCATTTGGCTACCATATGGAATGTAGGGTTTCATCCCCATTTCACCATTTCCTCTACGGTCCTTTTAAGTTGGATTTACAGTTCCCCATACGCTTACATTTCCGCCTCACAAGTTCTCCTCCTTGTCACCCTTGGACCAACTTTCATCTCATTGCTCACAATGTGGGTTCCACTCATGGGTATGAAAAGTGATGCAACTCGGCGGACTGTTCAGTGTGTGATCAGTTCATCTTCATTTCCTTCCAACTATTTATTTGGCGATAATGTTCTTGGTCATTTCGTTTCCAGAGTTCCTTGTTGCTTATTGTTCCTTACCGACGATCTGGTTTTCACTATGGAGTGAAGGTCGGCATTGATGAAAGTTTGAAGGCTATTGGAAATGCTTTTAGTGATATGCGCACCAAGTGGTCTGAATCATTTAGAAGGACTCATTTGAAACTAATGTTGAACATCCGATTCTTCATGCCTCAAATGAGTGCAGCAGATTTACACACTGATTTGAGCTTAATGAAATTCTGTCCTGGCTTTCCGATCTTGACTTTACCATCTTCATACGTGTCCCATGTAGTTGAAACGGTACTGCGTAGATGACAGAAATGGTCCCGTTCAAACTTCTTCCATTGACAGTTGTAGGTGCCAGTTGTTGTTAGTAAGTTAGTTGTCTTCATCGCTTCTGTCTATTCTGTGTTCACTTGAATACGTGTCTCCATGGCCTCACACTTCTCTCCACTTTTTGGTTTTTACTTGCAAACCTACGAATTTGTGCAGCATAAGACATAAATCATCAGCGCAGTTCAGATCTTCTATGATCTTACTACCGGTTCAATGTATGTCTGTCTTCTCATTCCACACGGATATTCAAACGATTCAGTCTATGCTAACCAGGAGTATCATCGGTGATATTAAATAAAACGATCCGAACTTCTATAAAATTCAACAAATTTGCATTATGTCAACTGGCAATACACAGCAAACACTGACTAATGTAATCGAAGAGTGTCTGTCTTTTACCCGACATACTGGACTAGTCACACCTTCTCATTGAAACTGCAGGTAGTTCATCCAGTAGTCAACTGCTACTATATTTGATTAAAAAACTTGAATTTTGTGATTATCTTTAAAATTAATAAAAGAAAGTGACAGTAAGGGACATAGTAATTAAATTTATTGAAATGTTGAACTGATATAAACGTGTGAATTTTTAGGTTCTACATTAGTAACAATTAAAATAAATTCACAGAGAGACCATTGATCAATAATATTGCATAATAGATTTCAGTGCTTTTCATAAATTTAATCAAAACGACAATATGACAGATTTATTATTTTTCATTGTGTTCTTATCAGGTGAACATGAACTAAGAAGGTTCGAATAAGCGAATATTTAAAACAGCACAGAAAGTGGTTCAACAAAGAGTCTCTTTCCGACAAGTTCATTTACATGGTTGTAAAATATTACTAATATACAGTTGTTGGTAAGCAGTCACAATACACTGCTCAAAGATATTAGTTATGGCAACACAAATAATGGAACAAAAATTTTTTTCTCACTATAAATTAGTGGAAACTAAAAAAAATATTCTTGTAAATGCCAGTCAAAAACTATGAAAATCAACAGGTTTATATCAGGGGTTTGTAGAAATGATGAAGCATTAGGAAAATTAGATGTAATAAGAGACAGCATAAAGAGGAAAGGTGAACATGTATCATGTAAGAGACGGACAAACTAATTAGGGTTAAAAGGTGTGAAGACTAGCCTGTGAGGAAACACTAAAAAGAAATACGAATTCTGAAGTTAAGACCAAGACAGGAGATGTAGCTTGATCAGTTTCTTTTAAATACATAGAATGGACTAATCGATGGAAATGATTAGTGCTTTCGCAACACAAAAAAATGGGAATACTTAACATCTCAGGAGATTTCGCTCATCGTCCTCAATAACGCCTCACTAGACTCAGTTGTGATGCGAATATGTTCAACTTTAGCTCTTTAATCGACCCACTGACTAACTGAGTCTCAACATAGAACTTTGCACAAAAATACGGCAGATTCAAGTTACCACACTCCATTTACCACAATTAAGCAAGGAGAAAGCGAAAAAAGATTCAAAGGAAATATTATTTACACAAATGTGCGAAAGTATGAGTAATAACATGGAAAAGCATGGGGGCTTACTGGATATGGGATATCACAAACAGGGATGGCATCAGCGCCATTTCGACACATATCACCAATAGACTCCGATCATTGATTCTTAGCATCCCGAGGACTTCAACCAGTCAGTCTCCACTGGTATCACTATAAAGACATGCAGGACTATGTCCTTTATCCGTTTTTGACAGAACATGCAGAGAGTGACCTACATACCTTAGTATTGAGAACTGGGTAATAAAATGGTCACGAAGTTGACGAAATACTAAACTGTATAACATTTTACTTTTAAGAACCCCTGTGAAAATATTGCTCGATAATTTGGTGGATCTGTCTGGAAGATCCGACTTATAGAAGATTCGTCCTCATTTTAACAACTTCTGTTGATAGTTCCAACTGTATATGTTATTTTACTAATTTTTGTCATGTTACAATCATTGAAACAGCTAGCCCTTTTGATAAGTTTACATAATATATAAATATATTGTATGGAGGGTTTCACCATGAGTTGACATCAGTTAGAGAACCACTGGAAAACCTGGGAGTACTGGACAACTGTTTCGTCCCAGTTTGGGACTCTTCATCAGTACGCACCCACCGGGATTCGAACCCAGGACCTTCTGGTTACAAGGCGAGCTCGTAGACCATTGAGCTACTGGGACCTGATCCAATGATTCTTGAATTCTACCTTCTGCCAGTTCATGACATAGCGCGACCACTTCGCAATGTCTTCTTCTGATGTCAGCTCATGGTGAAATCCTCCATACAATCAAACAAAATCCCTACAAAACCAATACTTGAAAATATAAATATATCTTAATATATTCACATTAACCATAGTGGTAAAACCATTCAAATTACAGATAAAATAACAATATAAATAAGAATTACTATTATGATTACTGTTAATAAGCTTTGGATATATCGGTATGTTGCGAAGTAACAAGCAGTGCATGAAAATTGCTGTTGTATTACCGACTCAGTAATAATGGTAATGACAATAATGATTTGTATGGAGGATTTAATCATGAGCTGACATCAGTTAGAGAACCACTGGAAAACCTGGGAGTACTGGACAGCTTGATTTGATTTGTATTGTCATTCATTAGGAATGTATATAGCAGGTATAGTTTGGATATTTATTAAAGGCAGGTAGAAACAGTTTTTAGCATGATAGTTCTAGTTCATATTGTACTGGTGGAAAATATCATGTTCATGGACAGTCACACGTATCAGTAATTTTCTTATTGAATGAAAAATTTGAAGAAAAAATTAATCAACCTAATGAAATTCATTTGATTCGCAGCAGCAAGAAGGACTGAAAGGAGAGTATCTTCTAGATACCCCAGCATATCCCCTAAAAGCTTCTGTTTGAAAGGCAGCAAAATGTTCTCAAGTGCATTTGCTGGACACCTGATTGACATGGAACATACGGTGAAAATCAGTTAAGCTTTCAAAATAATCGGTACACATAGAAAGCTATGGTCAATTCGGTTCTCAAAAGCCATTACTATCAAAAGACTTCGACCCAACTTGTGCATACGGAAAGAAAGCGTTACCACTCTATTTCACTACCGTCGTAACCGTATTTGTTTTGTTCGTAAGCTTTTGTGTTTTGTTCTGTTGCATGAAATTCCATTTAATTTTGATTTTCGCTTACTGAGCTGAACTCACTATTAAGTTTCCGAATCTACTAAATGATTTTGTCTATCTTATGACTTTACTTTACTATTTACTCCCCACCCTTCTGAAATGTCCATCATAATATGTATAAATTCACCCTGTTGTTCTATCCTGTACTTTGCCTCTAGTCCATATCTGTTTCTAAACGAAATCTGAACCCCAATCCCCTTGCCTAATTATTATATAAATATTTACTCTGTTAACAATGAAAAGTTTGTCTACTTACATCATTTTTGGAATTATGTTGCCTATACTTTCTATTTATATCTCGTAGTCATTTTAAAAATAATGTTCAAAATTTTGTGACTTATAATTGATTTACGCAGTTGGAGACAAACCACGAAATAAAAGGAGCTCCTATTATCCTGCAAATATGTTTGTTTTTTCTTTATTCAAACTGATAAAGGGGACCGGTTGTATGAAATTAAACAAGAGTGTTGGCGAAACAATTAAAAATTAGAAGTACTTGTGAAATTTAAAACAAGTGGTTATACAATGCATAATTTATACGTTGAAAAGTGGGAAGAATAGATGAGTTATCTACACTATTAAGATCGATTACATGGGAACAATTAAAGGTGCAGTTTTTTGGGGATATCTTATAACACAGTGCTTAAATAATGGCGTAAAAATTTGTAATCAATGCACCAGAATTATGTTGCCTCTTACTTTCTAAAGATAAGAATAAACCACCTAATTTCGCTTCTCTATGGGTAACTACTAGTTTGACCACTGCTTCAGAGACAATTACTTTAGGTATACAATTAAACATATTCGTCTTTTGGGTTTCCGAACATAACTCTGGTTAAGTAAATGATAAACAGAGTCGATTTGTGACTTTATTCTGGAACGCCTTGTAGCAACTGACGATGGATCTGAAATTAACAAAGCATTTGAAATCATCAGACATATTTGCACTAATCATCACTGTATTCTACCAGTTCACGATCTACATGCAAATGAAGCCATCACAATGAATCTAATGAAGACTAACTTGAGTGTTCAGTGGAAATTTGTACAGTCACATTGCTTCCTTTCACTTTCTGTAAATGAATGGAAAAACGGATAATTCTTCCCTACTCCCTCATTATTGTTATTTGTTAAGTGTCTTACTAATCGACCTTATTACTATTTATTATTACTTCCCTGAGTTCCCAGTGGAACATAGGGCTTCGACAACACATCTCCACTTCTGTCTTCCGAGGTCCTCATCATCTGAGTCCACGATTGACAATATTCTCTCATCTCTTCCTCACACGATATCCTCCATGTCATTCTTGCATACACGAACAACTGATCGTCCCCATTTGGATTCTGTTCGACGGCCTGGGGCACGATGTCAGTCGACGGTTTCCTCATTCTGTGTCCGATTCATCTCCATTTTCTCCAATATATTTGGTGAGCAATCGGCTCTTGGTTGGTTTGTTCCCACAGTTTCTTGTTGCTAATTCTTTCTGGCAGACTGGCTATTCGATCTTCAATATGGGGCCAGAGAAGATAGCTATTGTTGAAAGTCTGAAATCTGTTGGAAATCCTTTTCGTGACACACTGGCCAAGTTTTCAACCCGTATAGAAGGAGCGTCGGTGGTATAGCGGTTAGGACGCTAGCCGACCATGCACGTGGTCCGTGGTTCGATCCCCGGCCGGCGCACTCCTTTACCTCAGTAAGCCAGTAGTGAGACTGGTAAAGAGGAACGGTTGGGCATGGGGCTAGCAACCCCATCCTGTAAAAATTAAACTCTGCTACAGAAACTTCAAGCCTCTAGCTTGGAGCCCTATGTTCCACTGGGAACGTGAAGGAAAAATCATCATCATCATCATCATAGAAGGAGCGACTTGGCATTTGCGTTGAAAATTCAAATCTTGTTCTTTATGCTGTGGTTGGTGAAGGCGTATCCTGTCTTTCCGATGCTGACTGGCTGGCTGGCTGGCTTTGACATCTTCACCCGTTTCACCTGTATTTGAAACGATGCTCCCTGGATAAGTGGAAGAGGTAACCTCTGTTAAATCTCACCCGTTGGTGGTGATTGGCGCTGGTTGTTGTCGTTGTCGCAGTTCGTCGGTTGTCTTCATCACCTCTGTCTTCTCTATGTTCACCTAAAGTCCTGTCTTCGCTGCTTCTTCAGCCAGTTTGTTAGTTTTCGCCTGTAAGTCTTCGAGTTTGTGTGACACCAGAGATATATGATCTGCGAAGTTTAGATCTTCTAGAGTCTTCTTATCAGTGGTCCAGATTATTCCTTTCTCCTCATACTCAACACACAGTCTCACGCATAATCCAGTACAACACAGTTAAGAATATCGTCCGTGATAATATGCAGCCTTGTCTTACTCCTGTCTTCTCTTCGAACGCCTCAATGAGTGTTCTGTTTTGAATTACCTGGCACGTGCCACTGTCATATAGCCAGCTGTTGAATGAGGTTGATAAGGACTTGGGTACTACATGTCATAGTGTTTAAGTAGTTTCTGAATTACCCTCGGTCAACACTATATATCGAAGGCCTTTTCGAAGCCGACGAAGTTGAGAAAAGGAG
Source organism: Trichobilharzia regenti (assembly GCA_944472135.2). NCBI lineage: Eukaryota > Metazoa > Platyhelminthes > Trematoda > Strigeidida > Schistosomatidae > Trichobilharzia > Trichobilharzia regenti. The sequence goes on from OX235270.1 coordinate 124,704,888, forward strand.
AGAGGCTTGTTATGTGATGACGACGCGTAGAGTTGCAATTTGATTAGCACACGATTTACCTTTCCCTAATCCATCTCGCTCCGGTGGGGCTGGCGGAGTTCTGTATCCAGTGCATCCTTTATCCTCTCCAGAATGATGCGACTTAGCATTTTATTTGCTGTGGACAGGAGCATGATTCCACACCACTTCTTGCATAGTCAGGTGCAAGTCGCCCTTCCTTGGCAGCTTGACAAGGTAACCAGCCTTCCTTCCAATCGGTAGGTAGGCACATTTCCTTCTTTCCAAACCTATTGCAATCATCGCGTGAGCACATCTGCCCCAGTCTCTGGGTCCATTCTCAGTGCTTCGCGTTATGGGAATTCCGTCTGGTCCTTCTGCCCTCTCGGACTTCAGTAGCTTGATTGAAATTAGGGTTTCTGCTTTTAGATGGAGGATTGGTATCCACTGACAGGCAGTTGTGTGCTTGCTGCTGGTGGTATTTCTGGGCAAGTTGTAGGTGATGGTCGGTTCAAGAGTCCTTCGAAGTGATCAACTGAATTGATCTTATGTGTCTCACTTCGTTGTTAATTAGGTCCCTGTGACCAATTTTCATCAGTTTCATCTGTGTTGATATCTTCTGTGATAGAGATCTGGTTATCTGACATAATGTTACCTGCAGTTTGTCTGCTTCAGTTGCTAGCTAGTATGTCGCAGAATTGCCTTCTGTCATTCCTAGCATTCTTCTTTATTCAGTGCAGTTTACATTGAAGTTAGCTTTTCCTTCTGCTGTCCATGTCTGCATTCGTTCATCTTCCTCTCCCCTCTTATTTTGGCTTCTAGGTGTCCGTTGAGAGGCATTCCTTGTCTTGTGTCTTCTTTCTTCCTAGAACAGTTGTGCACATTCCCTTGAACATCACCTTCAGAGAGTTATTTCCAATGTTCTTCCACACAGGTGTCGTCATTGATGCTACGAAGTCTCTTCTTATTTGCTATGATCTGTAAGTAAGATATCCGTCGTAATATTTTCCTTCAATCTCTGAATGTGGGATTTGAATTACAATGGCTTATCTTTAGTTGTTCTGAAAGATTTCAACTTCACACTGTCCATCAGGCGATATCCATGTCGCTTTCCTTGTGTGTGCGCGCTGCGTCCCATCACCAAACCACCGAAAACGCATAATTCTGAGAATAATTCTCCGTTCTGATTCATTTCGCCCAGCCAGAGCGTCCCCACCCATCATGAGTTCTCTTCTTGTATTATCTGCTCCCAGTTTGTCATACATTCATATCGCTCATGAGGATTTCGATTTCTCCATTTAGGATGTTGTCGATCACTGTCTGAAGTTCTCTATAAAAATCTCCCTTGTTTTCTTGTTCCGCTTTGTTTGTAGCACCATGCGTAACATTGCATGACAATTGTGACCTTCCTTCTATCCTTCCTCTTGAGTTGAATCTTGCTGTCGTGATGCTGCAGGATGAAGTTGGTTCCCACTGCATTAGGGCTTTGGTTGTCACTGGTGACATTATGATAGCTACTCACTGCCTCAGGGTGCTCGTGGTTGTCGTCTCTGTGACCAGACCGGAGTAGATTACTGACTCCCCAGTTGGCGATTCTGATAATCCACATCCATTCCAGCTGCTCTCACAGATTCCCAGCACTTCTATGCCATAACTTCGCATTTTGTTGGCTACCTGGGCAGTCTTCCCAGTCTCGTACATTGTACGGACATTCCACGTCCCCATTCTTATTCTTGCTTTATTCAACGGAGGACATCGGCTGGCTGACTCGCTTCCTGAAGATTAGCTTTCACTAGCCCATTGTATCACTTCACCTCTCCGATTCCAGCGAAGAATAAGATTTTTATTTGAATTTCTCGTATTTTTAATATATTTTCCGTTGAAGTTTCTCTAGGAGTTTGATAGGTTTAGTGGTGTAGGGTCGCTGGCATCATGCCCGACCCTCCCTCTTTACTCGGGCTTGGGACCGGCTAGAAAACTAGCAAGCTAGTAAACTATGCGAGGTTAATAATCAGCCTACTTCAACTTTGTTTTTTATGCGGTCGATTTTAATAATCTGATCACTAATTATTGTTATATATTACAGCAGAACCATTAAATATTAATCTAATTGAAAAATAAACATCTAAATCATATAGTATATATTGTACAACAAGTTTCCTACAGTCTGTACTTGTCACTGGAATTTACATAAACAATAATAAAGCTTTAATGGATAACAGAAAATAATATCGAAGGTAAAAATTAACAACAAAGATTAATAAAACAAAAAGCAGAATTATAACACAGTCATTTTGGTCTCATAATAGAAGCTACCGAAAAAGATTTAATGTGATAAAAAAAAAGTGATAAAACTTAAGGTAACGAACGTTTCGACTACTTTATTTCTTAGTAATCCATCACCTGTTACAGCAGAATATAAAGACAATGGATTTCCAACATCCACTTTCGAGTCTTATATTTTGATACAGTCAAGCATTCATAATGATAGTTAAAGGCTGTATTCCAATGAAAACAAAATAGCTTTCCTTTATTACTTTTTAAAGCGATGCCACTCAAATATAAAGTAATTTTTTTGACCATATAATTCTCAGGTTGTTCAAATATGAATAAATATTGTAGTCTTTGTGAAGTGAAAAAGAATAACCTGTCTCAATTTAAAACAAAATTAAGTTTCTTAGTTGAATTATACAGTATGGTTAAACAATTCACGTGAAATTGAAGAATGAGAATAATTAAATGAACAAGAAGTTTGGTGGAGGAAAAAGTTTACCAAATGTGAAACACTTATACCGGCTAATTTATTCGCAAATCGACTGACTAAAACACAGAAATGGAGTTTTGCAATGTAAGTCTTCAAGGCTTTTTCCTGATTTAAATAAAGCTTTAGTAAAACACCTTTTGTAAAGACTTATTTTGTGTGTACAGTCTAGAGAAAACAGAACAGTATGCGTTTAGAAAGTACACATCGAGTACAACTGATATATCTTACTTCACATGAACAAATGAATAAACAAATATATATTTAGATATTTTCTTCACGTTCCCTAGTGGAACACAGGGCTTCAAGCTAACGGCTTGAAGTTTCTGTAGCAGTGTTTAATTTTACAGGATGGCGTTGCTAGCCTCATGCCCAACCTTCTCTCATTACCAGTTTTGTTACTGCCATAGCGAGGTAAAGGAGTGAGTCTGTGGCCGGGGATCGAACCCTGGACCATGTGCATGGTCGGCGAGCGTCCTAACCGCTATGCCACCGACGCATATTTAGATATGCTGCTAACTTATTCTTTACACATAAATGAAGCAGTGAATTAACTATCACAAGATAATTGTATTCACTACAGCGATTTGAATCAACTACTCTCGATTGTTGTCATCAATACTTGAATAGAAAACCAAGTCTGCAATCACCTTGCAGAGCAGTACAGAGAACAATTAAATCATATGAGGCATAACAGAAAAATATTAATAACCTGTCTTCATAAGGAAGCTTGTGTAGTCCTTATGGATAGAAAAGATTACGTAAGGAAAGTGAAGAAAATATTGTCAGATAAAACAAATTCAACCGCCTAGTGAAAGAAATAAAACAGAAAAGATTGAGAAACAGCACACTGATGTTCTCAAAAGAATGAAAACCGAATAGTTAATCAGCTGTGAAATTTGTGATTACATTAGACTAACGGGATTAATAATACCTAGACTATATGATTTACTAAAAGATACACAAAGCCGGCCTCCTACTGTGTCCCCGAACCATTCATTTGAGAAATGGTTAGCTGATATTTTAAAACCTGTGGGAAAACAGATATGCCACCATTTACCTCGTAACACCTTTCATTTCGTTCATTGTGTACAAAATATCAACGTATTGAACAAAAGCATGCTCTCTCTTGACACTTCATCACTACTTACCAACGTTCCAATCACGGAAACTGTTTGTCATATTTATCAATATATAGACGAAAACCAGCTGAACATTGGATCATCAACAGTTTGTTTAAAGGAACTACTACTGAGATTCACTCTTAGTGTGCAATTCACGTTCAGAAACATCATTTACAGGCAAAAAGATGGGACTGCAATGGGATCTCCCCCAGGTCTGATGCTGGGAGTCTGTTTCATGGCAAGCCTCGAGAATGGTCCACTTAAGTCAACCACTGATCATTTTCAATTGCATACTAGATATGTGGATGACATTTTCATTATCTATGATGATATTCATGATCTTAATTAATTGTTATAAATATTCAACAACTGCCATCCAACAACAAAGTTTACTCTTGAAATAGAAAATGAATCTAAAATTCCTTTTCTTGGTGTTGAACTTACGAGGAGAGCCGAAGCAGACCCACATGGGATGACCAAATGACAAGTTTCTACAGCCATGTACTAATTGGTCGCAAAAGAAACCCAATTATATCTCTTGCTAATCACGTCCGACGCGTCTGCATCCCTGATGCCGTCGAAGAGGAATTACACTTTTGAAAGAAATATTCATCCACGAAGATTTACCGACAACAACTTCAAGCCAAAAATTCAACAACAAGAGATGTCATACACGCCAGAAAAGAAATTTTAAATGAATGAAACTCGACTTCAGAGGTGACCTACTCAGTTATGTTCTTAAGAGAAAAACTTCGGTTTCTTTAAGAACTTTCGTCACAGCAACGCTGAGAGTAGTGTTCTCCCGTTGCCTACTGATTTGCAGAAGCCCAAAGTACAGGACTTCACATTTGATCAATTCTGTGTATGAATATCAGTTCACCTGTTATTGTGGAGCCAGTTATATTGGTCGTTCCACAAGGATCCTGAGTGGAACAGTATTCAGCATAGTTTCAGAAAGGATACCAGTGTAACAACAGAAGACAAGGACCAGGCAACAGATCGTTTTATTATGAAAATCAACACGTATTTGTATATATTTCACATACATTATTATAGCTTATGCAAGTAGACAAGCGCAGTCATCTGATTGGTTGTTTATCAGAAGTTAAGCAGACAAACGCAGGCTTCTGATTGGTTGTTTTAGGATTCCTCGAGAAATAGAGTTCTCTATCTGCGAATCATATTTTGCCACGTTAAGTCTGCTGTGATTGGTTGTTGAATCAGACTTGTACATATTTTCTCACGACCTGCTCTCACCACACCAGGGGCTCTATAAGAAGTGGAATAACTGAACCCCTTGTAGACACTGGTCAATATATCTCAACAGATTGTATTTAAATATTATTATTGGATTATATTATAATTGAATTCATAACACTTATACATAATATTGTTTTTGTTTTGTAATATCTTCAGGAGTATATAAAAACAAGGGACACAGATCTACGTAGGAGATTAAACAGATACGTGCAGATTTCTGCACTACGCCGTAAGGCATGTCTAAGATTATTCAGCTGTTTAAATCTCTTCACTCTTCATCTCAGATATAAAGTCAGATGAATTCGATAGTGAAACAAGCCTAATTGTATCCAGTATACCAATGGCTGCATATATATTCCAACAAAATTTAGTCCAATTATTAGCTTAGATGCAACACAATATTCACGAACTCCTTTATAATGTTACGTATCTTCGTAATGTTTTCCGTGCTGGAGATCTAAATACAGCTATTATTTTTGCATAGTTTGCCCCAATATTACAACCACTGATATAGTTCAGAAGAATGAATAATCACAGACACTGTACAACCATGTTTTTCTTCACATTATATTCACTTTTTTCAATAATGAATCATTTTCTAAATATATATTTTTCTGACAAATTTTGACATATATACGCGCTGCCGAAGAGTCCCGAGTCAGGACGAAACAGCTGTCTAATGTTTCTTGGTTTTCAATGAGTCTTCAACTGATGTCGATTCAAGACGAAATCTACACTGGAATTAACCAAAATCCTCACAGAAACTTCAAATTTGAAATTAGGTTCAACAAAGAAGTTAGTAAATATTCTGAATTTACATATTATGGTGACTTTTTCCCTGATCACCATGGGAGTTTGAAATTTTTCTTATTGTTAATACGTATGATCAACAAATAAAAACTTATCATATCTACGAAATGAAAATGGTTGGTTTAAACGTAATATATTTCTAATGACTTTCAAATTTTATACACAAATGAGGAATACTGTTAATACTAGACAATAACGCCATACAACAAAGCAGTTATTTGCAATTTCAGGTAAACTACATATTAGTACTGTTACGACTCAGTGAAAGCTCTGCTATTAAGAATTACTGAAAGAGTAAAGCTGATTCAGGTAAGAGTACTCTAATTCATATGAATGAAAGTTCAAGTGATGAAGGCAATAAGATTTGATTTAACCGAAAATCGAAATTCATCTCATTGTTAAATACATAAGATGTCAGAAACATGAGAATTCTACCTAACATCAATACAAATGATAAAAGTCATTAAGGATACAATATTACAATTTTGTAAACGCAACCAATCAAACAGTTAAATCTTTTGCTGACAGATTAATTAAGAAGAAAATTTACAGTCAACAACTAATCAATGTAACCTTTTGATCCTCAATACTGACTACTTGTCTACTCGTCATTCAGAAATTCAATTGAAGCAATTAAAAACATTTCGACCTGAGCCGGATAAACAGCTCTATGCATATGTTAATTTCAATAAATTTGAGGAGTACCTAGGTAAACACTAGACACAAACAAAAACCTCATATACTGATTAATGTTATATTCAGTTTGTCACCAAATCCAAATTTTTGTCATTCCAGCGACCAGTGATGTGACCGCCTGGAGTATATGAAGATGGGCAGAATTACTGAAGTCTTTAGGAATTTATTATATATATATATATATATATATATATATATATAAATGAACTTTCAGCAGCTGAATTTTATTTTAAAACAATTCGTTATCTCCGTCTAAATAAGTCACTTTGTCAGGAATGAATGCCTTAGAACAATTTGACTAGTACAGTTAGTCAGCTTGAAGTGATGATGGATTTAATCGAATGGTGAAGTTGTTGATCTAGCAGAAAAACTAATTTTCTCTTTGAAAACAAACGCTAAAGCGTTTTAAGATTCTCTTTCTTACAATGGTATGAAATTCCAGTTCTAACATGAAGTTTTACGAGAAATAAGTACAAATAATAAGAAGTTAGAGTACCTTTGAGAGAAATGTGACAAAAGAAAATCGTTTTTTACTTCTGAAATCAATAAAAAAAATATATAAAACAATTTAGAATACTTTTCATTTTAAATAAGGTTCAATAACGATATCTTCAGTTGTAAAACTAAAGCTGGATATGACACAGGATTGATAACTGGATAATGCTTAGAGTACAATTTATAGAAGATTACAGCAAATAACAGGAAGAGAGAAAGAACACATTAAAAAGCAAATTACGAAGCCGTGTAACTACATTGATATGATTATGAGTAACAAATTGTGCTCAAAATATCATTTAGTTACCAGTACTTGTATCACTACGTTGTATGAAACAAATTCGTCTAACGATACCTCTCACTGACAGCACTTTTATCGCTTTAGCTTTCGCCGCGCACCACTCTTCGTGGTTGTTGCGGAGACTTTCAGTCACATTGTGTTTGAACAGCTTTCGCTCTTCAAATTGTTCGGAGCCCATCCGAAATAATCATCTTGAGTCTGTCAGTACGGATAAAGCGGATGGCATTTACCAACCTTTGTTCTTAGGTCATCGACAGTCTTCAGTGCTGCTTTTACAGCTCATTGGGTATTACGCTAGACTTCCTCAGGATGAGTCCTGCTGTCGGTTACAGATACGCGTTCATATACTTCTTTCATTAATAAGGACACAGTGTGCTAATCACATTGGGGGCATAATGGCTTCGTTGCTGTTTCCCTCGTCCGTTCAAATGTAAGCATACATGTTCACTGACTAGGGCGATCATAGGCAATGCAGTCGTTCCAAAAGAAGCAGAAGTCTTCTACCGACCCTAGTCATCCACAATTCATCGCTGTGACATATTTGATTATGGAAGTCAGACGACTAGATTATGTCTCTCTTTGTATTTGGAATTAGTGCTGGCCAGGAATAGGTAGTTATCTGAGCAGAAATGTAGAAGACGATCACCAATGTCGGTTCGCAACTGTACAAGTGCCGCCAATATACTACTCGGACTTGTCCAACTTCATTACATCAGCACTGAAGTCGCCTACTAGAACGACTACATCTAAGTATTCTGCTGTTTGCAACAAACTAAACAGCTTTTGATGGAAACCATCCTTTACCTGGTCCGAACTGCAGTCTGTTGGGGTGTAAGTGTAGATTGTACAATTGCATCGAAGGGGAACGCAGTCTGTCCGTCTTTTGACAGACCGGTTTAGACGGACAACACATCCACTGAGGTCCAGTCAAGTAGGGATTTCCCCGCCCTAACATTGAGCGCTATCTCTACACCTCAAGTCTTCGCAAACTAGCCGAAGAATCCCCTGACACCTGTAAGGTGGGTTTCGCAGATTCTCCATGTTGGTCAGGTGGGATTAAGTTAATAACCCCTTGGCAGAAGCAATCTTACCAATTACATAATTGACAAAATCTTAGCACAATTGGTTTCTATGACCATTCGAAACATCTATTTCAGGTGGTAAAGATTCATTATAGTGCTGAAGCTATTACAGCAAAGTATTCAGCTAGAACTGTTTATTCCATGACTACCCGCAGGACCACAAGTCATATAATTTAGTCCTACACAAATTCTACAAACTTGTGTATATTTATTTCTGTGCAACACTTTAAATGTTCTTTCTAATTGTTAATTTGTTCAACATACATCTTTATATCGCCAGACGTACTCACTTCCTTTTTATACTTATTTATTCCCCTACAGTTTAGCCACGTAAGATACGGTAAAATAAATTTGGTATCACACGTCAAAGGATGATAAGATAAAATATGTGAGTTTAAATTGCTCATTCGTTGATAGTTACTGACAGTGCCTATCTACAACTTTAAAACAACCAAAATTTGTTTGTGAAATTGGAAAAATCTCATTAAATAATCATTATTATTCAGCTTCCCTATATGCCTGACATCTTACTATGAAAAACGTTAGTTGAAAATCAGAAAGACAAAGTACATGAGTTAACAGGCAATATAAGTTTATTTTGGCAGAAACAGGATAACACTTTATAAATAGTTTGGAAAGTTGACTTTTACTTAAACCTTCACAGAGAAACAACAATATCATGATAAGTAATAGTATTAGTCGTAGTTATAGTAATAACAATAATGATACCAAAAGCAAAACTTTTGATAATAAAATATTCTAGAAATTCAAAAATAAGTAACGTATAAATATAGAAAGGATAAACACATTATGAAGGACGAAAATGATAAATAAATAATTATGCAGACAATTGTTGTAATGGAATGATTATAATCCCGTATACAGTACAGAAAATTTGTTAGTTAGACAACATAATCTGAAATAATATTGTTGATAAAAAATCCACAGTGAGTTTAGTGAATGGTTGCAGTCACGAAACAACATCAAGGTAAACGACTACTCCAAGTCAATGTGCATTGAACATAGTTAATTCATGGCAATGTACAACTTTTTGTCAGTTGCATAACTCCCTCTTTTATGATCTAATCTACGACTGTTAAGAAGACACTACTTCGGATGAAACAGGCGTACAGCGACCTGTTTGGCTTTTAGCAGCTTCGCAGCTGTCATTAGTTTTCAACAAAAGATATCACAGGATTATTTAATTTCACATCAACCCCAAATGGAACATAAATAGTAACACGACAGAAGATCAATAAGTTCAAATAAGACATGAAAGTAAGATTTGTGCGACTTATACACTAAGATAGAACTGAGACGAATAAATACAGACAGCCTTAACGTAAATCAGAGACCATAGTAAATGCGACGAGAGATGAAAAACCAAATAAAAAATTAACCAAGGATACAATAACATGGAAAGAAGAGAAAAGTGAAATTAAACCGCCTGGTAAAACAAAACGAAAGCATCTTAAAGTAACAGAGAACTATTAGGTAGTGAAGGGAATAGAACAGAGAAAACATACCAAACTCTCACTGAGGATTGTATAACTAGGTGCCAGAATAACCTGTCCCTGGATAACCACCACCAGAGCCAGAAATCACACCCTTACTGCTCCAGTAGCAGCTTTTTCAATTAATTGATCTCGGAATCCTGGTGGGTCACCGTATCCACCCTGAAATGTTGCAGGTTGCGGATTACCCGCAGCATATGGAGTCTGATGTTCCGAAACCACACCCTCTGGATTGGCTTGCCTGTTGCGTCTATAATAGAAATTTTAATGGATAAACATAGATTAAATTGTACTATCGTAGAGAATTACACAGGTAACGAGAATAACCACAGTAAATATAAGGTGATTAACACATTACACACAAGTTTGTTTGAGCTTTTGTCTGTCTGTCTGTTTTCGACAGACTTTTGACTTAATGACATAATGTCTCACAAGGCATAAATATCAAGCACAACACCGAAAATGAACGGCTACACCTACCTTTCTTTGATAATTCTCCAAACATTAAATGCACAGCATCCACCCAATGCTAGGCCACAAAATAGTGTGGAAATACCAAAGCATAGGCTTAAGGGTAAAATAGCTGCACTAGAGAAAAAGACTATTAGATATTTTAAATATTTGCTTACATTCCATAGAAGATTGATTTTTCAATAGGAGAACGTTTCTCAATGAACTCATTGAATTTGTGCAGTTGTGGAACCATAGAACAACATATAGGTGCTTCTAGTATTATAACAATTATGCCAATTATTCTATAATAGTAAAAATAGTAACAATAATAATAATGTTCCAAAAAAACTAAAGTATCATATACACGTGCTTCGCCAGGATAATACCTACGTTTGGAAATATCGGTGGGAATGAACTGCAAACAGTTAAATGATAACAAGTACTAGTATATTAAGTATGGGGAGAAATTGAATTAATACCTGATGGCTGAAACACACCACAAGAAACGTCCGCCAATCCTGCGATCCAGAGCTCCATGTGCAGAAATTACCGGGTAATTACCAACGCTACATGTATATACATGTATACCACAAAGACCAAGGATATTGACGGAACATATTCCCTCAAACATTCACTGCACTATACAACAACTAAAGTGCCAGTGCTCATTGGACAACTTATCCTTTGAGACGTAGCTGACGCATCTAAGGCACTGTCCTGAACCTCAATACTTAATAAAGCAGTTGAGGTAAGGTCTTCTTTGTTTCAAGAAGCTTTGGTACATTATTAGAAAGTTTTTTTACCAATAGATAAACCACCTTAAATGAAAAAACATGCAATTCTATTCGTGGCGTAGTGAATGATCAGAAAAACATGCCCAGGGTGTCTCTTTGATTTTATTCCAGTGAGGACCTGTCAAGCATGTAAAGCAGGTTTCTGCACTTATGCAGAATAAAATCTCAGGATTATAAAAATCGTTACATAGTTTTATCAGTGAAAAATATTTCAAATATATATCAAAGTGCATTTTCGACACAGTTGTCAGTGCGACGCCACTTAAATACCCGAAATTTACATGCAAAATACGCTCCCGGAACATTCCAAAGTCATTATGAAAGGGACAAACTTACATCAATAGGAGACCACCAATGATGCATTGTGCGGATATTGAGACCATACAAAATACACCCAAGCTGATGCACACTAAATAATAACTAGGAAAGTATTTTTTAAAACATACAGACCGCAGTTGCGATACCAGCAGCTTTCAAACCATACTCAAGAATTCGCGGTGGAAGAGGCATTTGGGTGACTTTTAAACCATAGACGTAAGATAATGAACACTTCAAGGTCTTTCCTTCAGTTTACATAAAGTATCAAGTTTCTAATTTTTGAAAACTGAAATAACATACCTGAGCATTATTCTATAATTCCGTTTAGACACTCACACGACATTTAAAATAATATAAGTCGTTCTGATCACTCTTTTTTCCAAATTATTTTGATTATTTGAGTCCATACTGGCGTAGATGTATCTTATGTTTATGCTATGGACCCCAAAACAGGATCTCTGCTTGTATCTGATCTGCTTAATAACCCTTGATATTCACTTGAAGGATACATCGGTTGAAACTAGCGACACCGTGATGAAAGTTCGGTAGACTCCTGATGTGCACAACCGATGATATGCAGTTCAACCCATTTTTAAAGTCAGTTCCTATAATCAGTGGCCTTCGGTTCACACAAATTACTTATGAATTCACCACTGAGAATTTTCCGGCAAATGTGGATGTTGGAATTGCTAAGCATTTATCTGTGGCAATCATTCCATACACAATTACAGATATGTACTTAGGTTTTCCAGAACGATTAGTCAATTACCAATGTGGCATTATGTCAGCAGTCTTGCAATACATCGAACACTGCAAAATGATTTTCCAGCGGTTTCTATAAGAAGGAGAGAAAACCTAAAATCATTCTTTGGAGTGAGATAATCTTCAATAGTTACCACATGGAAAAGCCTTCGTTTGCCTGTCTTCCTTCTTGAAAGACGTTCATAATTCTAAATAACGTCATCTTCACATATAAAATTGTCTAGTTTTGTCAAAATTTTTACACAATCACAGAACAAACACGAACACTTATGAACCTTTCCCGAAAAAATTGGCGGTTATTCCGGATTTGATAGTGAGAAAATTATGTGACTTCTCTATTAGATTTCAGAGTTGTCAATGTAGTTGAAGATTTAACGATCAATTCATGGTTGTCTGCTCATAACCAACTTCCCCAATTTTCGCGGAGGCATCAATACGACAGTCATCGTCTCATCGGTCGCTGTTCAGAAAGAAGAGTAAAACACCTTCAGAGGTAATATTGTGATTTATTATTGTAATATTTGTTCACAGACCTTAGTTGTAACATTGTTTATACGTTGGTGTAACAATAAAGAATCCTCGATTCACCAATTGGTGTTTTGGTTTTTTCGTCCGTCATTACTAAGCGTTTTTGAGAAACTTCAAGGAACAGCGTGAGCCCGAGCGTAGCAAGAGCTGGGCATTAACGGTTTATGAGACGTGGCTGACAAGAGTTTTCTGTGACTGTTCCAAGTAGTGTAACAACAGTAACCCAACAGATAATTAATATTTCCTTGACGAGTTCCGATGACAAATTTTGAGACAAAGATGATAATTTCATCCTTATAACCTGATTATGCACTATATATAATGAGTAACTTATTACACAAAATGGGTAACCTCAAACCACTGGTGTTCTGTGATAGAAAGATACCCTGATGGTGGTCTGTAACGTGCTCAGAAAGAAAACCCTGTGAGTTTTAGGCTGGAAGTATTGCATGTCCTTTCCTATGTTTCCTGTTCAACACTTTGCACTAAATAATGGAGTCACCGTGTCCTAACTTTAGTCAGTGAAATATTCTGGAAATGCTCATTGTTATTTTACTCCTACGAGTTGTGCGTTACACGAAGGACTTCAATTATTCAGCCATGAGGTTTCACTAGTAATGTTTGTTTTCACGACATGAGGTTGCTACCCTAAGGCGAAACCGTCTCTTCTTAACAGGTTCAGCACTGGTTAGGTGAGGCCTAGCAGTGCATCAGTCGGGAGCGAATCCCGAACCATGTGCGTGGTCGATAGGCATTAACCCCCCAAACCGGATTGTATTTTTACTTAGGGACACCTCTGCAGTTCGTACTCACCACTTTTTGAACCCAAGAATTTGTGGCTAAAGAGTCAGGTCGTAGAACGTTCAGGCATCGAGAAAGTCGAGCAGCCTCAGGGTGGAACGCGAGCATTTGGTACGCGACCCTGTCCAGACCCGCATACAACCGTTACGTAGTGCACTATCACACACCATGTACCTGTCAACGAAAAGTCACGAGGACGCTTTCGCACAGTGTGATCATTGTCATCTACTTGCTCATGTGTACGAGAAGCACGGTTGTTTTGTCTGCGATGAACTGCTTGTGATGTGCGTAACAACTTCGAATATACCTTTGAAAGTGTTATGGTACAAAAGTAACTATTAACTGGCCACACTGTAGATGTAGTCGAGGTATTCGCATACCTGCACCAAAATACTGTGTTGAACCAAGCCATAGTAAAACAAATCAAAAAAAATTTAAAAAATAATAAGTGAATAAATAAAGTGGCATACAGTAATATCCACTGAAAACTTATGGGAAAATGTCATCAGTGAATGTTACTTTAAAGTGCTCAGTGGCCTTAACAAAATAAATGTTATCCATAATGGAGTAAATGATGGCACTTCAAATATTGTTAACCTTGTATTAAAAAATTATGGCGATAGTAAATTCGGTGAGATATTCTCTGCGATTGCATTCTTAATGATAACCATGAATAACTCGTCCACAATCGTTAATAGATCTGTTGACAAGAAAAAACTAATCACGTAGTAAGAGTTCCCGTGATACGTCCTAAGATAATGAAGCTTCCAAACGTACTCTCCAGTAATGAAGACAAGGAAATGGGCAAGGACGGGACAACAACGGTAACGGTAACGATAAACTGGGAGATGGCTGAGCCAGTAGCCAGTTCGGAAGTTGGTTAGCCTTTAGCTTCTGTCTGACCTAAATTCCTGAGTTATTCTGACATTGCTTGACCATAAATAAAACTTGGGGTATTGTCATTTCCGAATATCTGCATCAGTACCCTTCGAAAACAAATTTGCCGGCCTGCCCCCTCATTCTTACATAGTAAATTTGCGGACGACTTTGAGAAGTGGTTCTTCTGCAGGTCGATCCCAGCATTTCTTAGTAAACCGTAGTATGATGAGAGAGGTGTTTAAGTTTAAAGCGCATATCCTATGGCAACTCACAGCAGAGACTGGGACCACTTACTCTCAGCCATATCACAGTAGGGGACTGTTTGACTACAAGACGCAATGCACTGCGCAACACGTGAAATGGTGAGAACGGGCATAACAAGTAAAGTTAACAGTGAAGGTGAGCATCCCACGATAAGTGAAGGGTACGTTTATCTTATGGCCTTAAGAATGATATACCGCTACAATAGTTTAGAGTAAGTTGAGATAATGACTAGTAAAAGGACACCTTTTGATCGTAGTAATGATTGTATCCTGAAATTGTGTCATACCTTTCCGAGTCGATGTTTCAACAGAATTGCCAGTGTTAAAGGCATTAAACAGAGTTCCAGAATCACAGTAAACTGTCTAGACGCTGGCGACATCAATCCTGAAACCTATACAAGCCCTAAATAAATAGATTGTTTATTGGAAAAGGACGTGCTTTTTCCTCTCCAACCGGAAAATACCAATTCTGTGAATTATCCGTTTGGGAAACCTGATCTTCCTAGCCGGTGAATTTAATTCAACCATTACTTACATAGTAAATCTCTGTGTGGTAAGTCCAGCTGTCTCGAACTACTGCCAAAGCTTCAGGTGCTACTTTTGTAGCAGCATCTTCCTCACTCGTTCAGAGAAACAAGACTTGTTGGTCTACCACGTGATTGCCGTGAAGCCGATCATTCAGAAAGTACTAGGTAAAGTCGAAAACCTTTTCTTTTCCTTGCCTTACACTTTTTCAGTCTTATTCTTGCTCTTTTGGTTAGAAACTGTTGCTCTCTTAGACGTACATAGCATAATTTATAGTGATTGTTAATATGGTTGTTGAAAGCAGCCTTAAAAAAGCCACTAGAATACCGTACTCTGTAGTCACAAGGGCTTCAGCCAGGGAAGGAAAAAATCCAGGGATTTCAACCCCTTCCCGCATACCGATCCTAAAGACTCGTGTAGCTTTAGTCTGCCCTGATACAACGCCTGCATTGCCACAGTCTAGTACTGAAACGGCACAGGCAATACCAGAAGGACAGAATTCTACACCTGCATCAACTGTAGGCCAGTGTGTGAAACACATCAAGCCTAAAAGGAAACGTTCAAGACGTCATAAGACCTCGAAGGCGTCATCAAGGAAAGGGGATGAATGCCAGGCGTGCAGCATCACAGTTTCTAAAACTGATTCAGCGTTTGAATGTAATTTTTGCAAACGATGGGTGCACTGCCGTTGTGACAAAGAAGTACCGAAAGCATACTATGAGTTTATGAGAAATAACCCATGCCCATGGTTTTGGTACGTGTGTCCACTTTGTCGCCCTGGCATAGTCCCACAAAGCGTGTCTGCGGATAGCAGAAATAACATGCTCTTGTGCCCCAACACAGTATCATGCAGCTCCCCCCTGCTAAACTCGCACTGCCGAAACTGGTCAAAGACTTAAAGAAGGACACACCAGCCCTACTGACTGGAAATGCCAATTCTCACAAGGTGAAGATTAGCAAGGTTCCATCCACATCAGGGGAGGGCAAAATTACAAAGGCACCACTTGCATCCACTAGCAAGCCTGGCAACACAAAAAAGGCTGTCCAGGTACCGACGAAGCCTAATGTTGCTAATGATGCAAAGGACTGCAAGAAGCCGAAGGCAAAACCTAAGTCTGAGGGTAGTCGGTCTAACTCTCTCATCCTCTTTAACGTACCTGTGAGCACGGATAGCTTGCTCGAACAACGGGCCCTGTTTGATCAGGAACAGTGGTCCAACCTGTGTGGCAAACTAGGTCTGAACATTAGTTCAGCAAAACTGTGCAGACTGTACAGGGGTGTCCACACGCCTCAGGGTAAGCCACCCCCATTACGGGTTACACTGGACTCTGCCGAAGAGGCCGAAAAAGTACTGTTAATGGCTCAGGTACTAGCCCTGGACAGAAGTTCTAACATAAGAGCGCGGCAAGATAGACCATGGGCCGTCAGAAATATGGCGAGGGAGTCACCGGAACTGATGCCTTCCACCTCTATGGTGGTACACGGTGTTCCGGAGCTGGAAACCGGCACTGCTTGTGAAAAACACATGCACGACGTACAACAATGGAGATGGCTGTCATCTCAGATGGCCCCTGGCGCTTCTGGAGCCATCTCCATTTTCCGACTACCTCGTCCCGCTCATCTAACATTGATTAACTCTCCAAAGCTGCTGTGTGTCACATTCAACTCCCCGGAGCAGTTGTCCATATCACTTCAACGGTGGTATGAGACCAAGGGAAAAATTGGAGGACACATCCGATGCTGTGAAAGCAGACCCAGAAATATAAGGAGGCAGCAAACTGAGGCTTTAATACGACCCCAAGCTTCGGTGACACTAGAGCGATGCAGCTCTGAGAATAATAGTCTGTGTCTCCCAAGTGTCCTGCCTAAATCCATTGAAAAAAACTACAACGGGCCGGTTCTATCGGAATCGGCCAACTAGTTCCAACATCAAGTCCCCCACCAGCAGACGGTTTCACGTCAACTACCCCACAACACTCTGAGGTTGTTAGACTCACTGTCAGTTGCCTATATAGCAATGTGAGGGGGCTGAGAGGGAAAGTAGGTGAACTTCGAAATCTCCAAGCACACCTTCAACTGAAAATAATCATTCTTACTGAAACGTGGCTAAACCCCACTATCGCCGACAATGAAATCAGTATAGGTGATATGGTACTGGTCAGGAGAGACAGGGATAATAAGGAAGGAGGGGGAGTTGCTATATACTTTGATAGGCAACTTAAATGTGTGCGCGCAACGGACCCACCACTTATCGAACTCCCAGACTCCATATGGTGTCATTTCACCGTAGGCCACACCAAGCACTTACTGGGTGGCATCTACCGATCTCCCACCTGTGGGGCAGAGCACAATCAGCTACTGCTCAGCACTATCACAGGAATACGAGATTTGGGCTACGACCAAATCACCATAGCTGGAGATTTCAATGCTCCATCACTGAACCTTGGCTCCGGGTGTGCTAAGGGAAAATTTGGCCGAAACCTACTGCAAACTATTCGAAACACGGGACTGACTGAGAATGTTGGAGACGACACTAGGTGGGGCCCTAGTGGAAAGTCATCAAAACTAGATTATATTCTAACTAGTGACCAGCTACTCGTCGAAAAGGTCCAGATCATGACTCCTCTGGGAAGCAGTGACCATGCAGTCATAGGTTTCGATCTTGTCCTCCGTGAGCGTTTGCAATGGGATGTTACGCGACCATGTCTGTGCTACAGCAAGGCTGACTATGCTGAAATGCGGAGGCTCTTGTCCGACGCAGACTGGCCCTTAGCATGGGACGACCTATCTGTGGATGAACACTGGGAAGTGGTAAAAAAGATTATCCATGCAGCAATCTCGGATACCGTCCCTTTAGTCACAACACAGCCTAAGAGAAAGACGTCATGGTTGAAGAGAGGCACGCAACGTATTCTGCAAGCAAAGCGGAGGGCTTGGTTTACGTGGCGTGTATCTAAGAGTCAGACCGACCATGATGCATACCTCGAACTCAGGAACCGGTGTAATGCAAGAGTTAGGAGGGACAGAAGGTCATTCCAGGCTAACCTTGCTAAAAAACTCCTATCAAACCCTAAAAACTTGTACCGATTCATGTCGGAAAGAAAACCGACAAACCAAGGGGCATGCGCCTTAGTAGGCCCAAACGGTCAATATCTCACTAGTCTGGAGATGGCTGAAACATTCAGTTCAGCCTTCGCTAAACAGCTAAACAGCAATGTGGATATTACAGTTACGGACCAAAATGGTGGCACCACTATTTCAGAGGAGGAAGACCTAGCGACTACTCCCCAAATAAACCCCGCAATAGTACTAAGGAAGCTACAGCGACTCATACCTGGGAAGTCCCCAGGTTGTGATGACATCAGGCCATCTGTTCTGAAACAGTGCGCCGAGGCTCTCTGTAGACCCCTGTGCGACTTGTTCCAACACTCAATGGATTCGGGGACCCTGCCAAGGGAGTGGAAAAGAGCCATCCTTTCTCCAATCTTCAAGGGTGGGGACAGGCAAAACGCTGCTAGCTATAGACCAGTAGCTCTACTCCCAGTGGTATCAAAAGTACTGGAAAGTATTATTGACGACCACATCAGGGAATATTTCGATAGGACTAATATACTGCATGAAGCCCAACATGGTTTCAGAAAAGGCAGATCCTGCGTCACTAACCTACTGTCAGCTTGGGACGACTGGACATCATGCTGGGACTTGAACGTACCAGTCCATGTGGTCTTCCTAGACTTTGAGAAGGCATTTGACACTGTTCACCATGACCTTCTCCTACATAAAATAAGACAGGCAGGCATAGGTGAGCCACTTCTGTCATGGTTGAAGGACTACCTAGCCGACAGGCAATTTTGCACTAAGGTTAACCGAGTCCGATCATCTTGGCACAGATCGTCATCAGGAGTGTCGCAGGGTTCTATCCTAGGACCACTGATGTTTTTGATTTTCATCAATGATCTACCACGCCGTCTGAGCTGCCCGACTCTCCTGTACGCTGACGACGTAAAAATATGGAGGGCGATAAAGTGTCCGGAGGACTCAGATAGGCTACAGGAAGACCTAAACCTTCTGGAAGACTGGGCGGTGGCCAGTGGCATGACTTTCAACTTGAAAAAGTGCAAAGTAGTGAAGTTGCGCACCTGTAGACTGCAGAATGCAAGTTACACCCTGTGCAATGAAAGCTTGTCCTGCACAACGTCGGAACGCGACTTAGGTCTAGTTCTAACGGAAAAAATGGACACAAGCGTAAATTACACAGGGGATGTAGCGAGGGCATATGCGGTCATACACTTTACGCATAGACAGTTAGGTGCACTCACTCCTGAGCTCTTTCTAATGTTGTACAAAACATACGTCAGGCCACACCTTGAGGTGCATAATATTATTGCACCCCCAATGCTGAGAAGAGATGCCAACCTCTTGGAAAGAGTCCAACGACGGGCAACAAAAGGAGTGGTTGGTCTCCGAAACAAACCATATGATGAAAGGCTGAAGAAATTAGGCCTGTTCACACTTAGTTACCGTCGGCTTAGGGGGGATTTGATTACTGCCTACAAAATAACAAATGACCAGAATCACCCAAACAAAGGTGTTCTGCCATTGAGTAGGTATAGGCTTCCACGTGGAAATCCCAGAAGGATAGCTCACCAGAGGGCAAGGACCCGGGTGCGCTCCCACTTCTTTTCACTGCGGGTTTGTCGTCCCTGGAATTCCTTACCGGCAGATGTAGCTATGGCACCGTCTTTGGACGCCTTTAAGCGAAGGCTGGACAACCATGCAGCGATACAAGGACTGCATCCAAATGGCCTATCTCCTTAAAATCGCATTTACCAATCAGGGTAGATAATTAAACTCGTCATTTTACTTCTTTACATTCTCTCCCGTCTTACTCTCCTGACAACTTATTAATATTATAATTACTATTATTATTATTACTATTACCGATATATATATTATTCTTCAAACTTCATGAGCTGACTGTTGTTACGTTTCCTATTTTCGTTTCTGTCTCTTAGTCTGAATAGCTTCACTAATTATATCTATTATTATTATTATTATTATTATTATTATTATTACTATCTCTTTTCTCTTGTCGACAATACCGAAGGACTAACTGGCGAAAGGATCAACTCCAATCACAGTAGTAACAGTCTTAACATACCTCATACTACAAACCACATATAATTAATCCCAGCACTACTCCCTTTGGAGTCAACCAAAGCTACGACAGTCGAGTGGCGGGACAAGCTACGCAGAAGTTTACCGAAGATCAAGAACCTATACCTCACAATCAAGAAGCGAGCACAAAGAAATCAAATTGGTTTATACTAGCTCGTAAAAACGATATTGGATATTGGATATTGGCGCGTCTTATGGTCCCTGGCCTTGACCTTGAGACAACGTTTCTTTCGTCAGGTTGGTTTGAAATATGGTATATCCAGTTTCAAGGTCATGATGCGTTCCTGCGTCAGCTGGTTATATGTTTTTGTGAATTGGTTTGCTATTGAAACCTAAAGCTTTTTGACGTTTTGCATATTTTAAAGTGTTGAGGTCAATTTTTGTCACTGGATGCTACCATAAAGATTATTTTTCAGTCTGAAGTTCACATATATTAAGTTAGTAGTTTACGATTATGGTAAACCTGGAATCATCCAGCCTATTCACGCATACAATGCTGATATAGTTATATTCTTTAGGAAGTAAACTCCGTAACTCTTCTGCCAATGTTTGATTATTTGCTTAAACTGAAACTGTGCTCTGGTTTATCAACATGACTGGCACTAATTGAGTACTTCGCTCTTCTTCTGCACATTTTCAGAAGTCGCTTATCAGCCTTATTGCAGTCCTCGTAACCCAGGTTCAGCACCCAATCCTTTTTAAGAAGGAACATGGTTATTTCAGTGTATACCGGGTACATTTCAAGTAAATATATTCATTTACCATGAAAAGGCATTTTTGACGCGTTGGCTAGATTTTGTTCAGAACTGGTGTAAGGTCGGTCTTTTAAGCGTTGCTACGGTATAATAGATGAATCGTATTAGTCACCGTTACTCAGGATGTGTTATAAACCAGTAATCGTCGGCTTATAAAACGTAGTAGATAAGGCACAGATCGGTGTAATTACTAACTGACTACCAAAGCGCTCTCATCACAAAACAATCAACCAAAGTATGCTTAAACTGTCGCTCTCAGCCATTTAAAGGGAAAGGAAGTGTAACAGCAATTCAAACATGCATGTTTATATTATGAATACAAATGGAAACAATAAGGCAATACAAACATGTTCACAAAAATAAGCGATTAACAGGGGCACGTCATACATGTTAAGTTGTCTGCGGTTCATTTATTAGCAAACTGTCCAACTTTCTGGTGAATTCTGTTATTTCGCGCAGTGCAGCATCGGGATTGCGTTGATTCAAGCCGACAAGGTGACATCTTAACCGCTCATAAACATTCCAAAACACGTTTTTTCGTTGTGATGTTTAGGGAGCGACACGCCGATTGTTGTTATGAATGCAAAAAAGCTTCAAGGACGTGCGCACACGGCAAACTATATTCACAGTATGTCCACCATGTGCATTTAGCATCATTCCTGTTTGCGAGGAAGCTGTGACTACTTTCTGCGTAATTACCTTAGGTGGAGGATATTGCATGGAAAAAGAAAAGGCGCCTTTGCAAGTCTAAAGCAGCTTGGCAGCTAAGGTTGTGAAGACCCGTAATATAGACCTCAGCGTGGTATACACCTAGGATAAATCGTAAATTATCTTGAAACTTACATCGTTTTTGTAAAATTTACAAAGCAGCCGCTGGCCCTCACGTAATTTACGTATGGTTGTGTGGTCAATTCACCTCCATATTTTCCATAACATCAGTTCCAGCGGATCACCTCTAACGTAAATACCTTCTCAGCTGCCTATGAGCATTCTCCACCCTGTTGTTTGTATTTTCCTCCATGCTAATGGTGAACCGGTTGCACGATGCAGCCTAATATTTCGGTGTTCTCAGCCACTACCATCTGATGTAGGCACCAGCCTCAGAATCTATCATATCTATGAGGTCTAGGTAACTCCAAAACCTTTGGAAATATATTCTGAATGGCGCGTGATAGGATCCCACATACTTTGTTATTGACTGTTAATCTCGCATAGATGGTATATTATCATTTCTCACGCACTTTGTTATTGACTATTACGATCAATTATTTCAAATGCTGTTAGCTGTCTGTATTGTTGTAAAAATGTATAAATACCATGACTTTCTTTGTCGTAGTTGTTGTACTACAATACACAGTCACAGTCCAGCCTTTGTCTTTTGATATTTGCGTGCTTCACTGAATCGGAAAGTACCACAAGCAGATAGGCATATTAGTCAGGCGCAGACAGAACAAGGAGACAACGTCCTCATTTAATTCCCTACCGTTATAACAAATTGGCGACGGGGTTTACCTTAATTCATTGCAGTTATAACAAGCAAGCGACGACGGGTTTTATTCTGTTCAGCGCAGCTATAGAACATTTTTGACTGTGTTAATTACAACCCAATTACAATGTCTATCTCTCTGGACGATCTCAAATCTATCTTGCAGCAGCAGCAAGTTCAGAATGAAGCAGCTCAACTAAAATTAATCGAAGCTCTCACTCAGAAGCTGTCCATTCAAGTTCCATCAACATCTCATTCACACAAATATGAAAGCATCTCAAATTCCATCAGTGAGTTCAACTACGACCCAATATCTGGTCTCGTATTTGATGCATGGTTCAATCGTTACGAAGACGTTTTCCGTATTGAATGCTACATGTTTGATGATGCTGCCAAAGTCCGATTGTTACTAAGAAAACTTGGTACTGTTGAGCACAACAGATATGTTAACTTCATTCTGCCTAAGAACCCACGTGAGTTATCATTCGATGAGACAGTCACCGTTTTATCACAAATCTTTGGTGAACAGTCATCCATGTTTAATATTCGGTATCAATGTTTTCAGTTGACAAAAATGCCTTCCGATGATTATGTGACTTACGCTGGCAAAGTGAACAAGGAATGTGAAAGGTTCAAACCACACGAAATGACATCAGATCAGTTCAAGTGTTTGATTTTTATTTGTGGGTTGAAAAACCCAGAAGATACTGACATAAGAACTCGACTTCTGTCACTCGTGGAACAAGACCCGAAAATGACTTTACAAATGGTGACAGCAGAATGCCTACGCTTAATCAACTTGAAGCACGATACTGCTATGGTGGAGTGCAAACGACAGTCGTGTGAATTTGGTTCAATTAACACAGTTAAAAGTCCTCCGATCACCGTTAAGCACACAGCACGTCAGTCTCAGAATTCAGCTAAACCTCCTTCAGTGTGCTGGCACTGTGGTTCGTGGCATTTTGTCAAGTTCTGTCCTTTCAAGAAACATAAATGCCGTAATTGTCACCGTTTTGGACATAAAGAGGGTTACTGTCCACCGCAGAAAAATTCTTCGGTGAGGAACAGAAGTAGTCGTTTCAAGCCGAAACAATCTCCTCGAGTACAGACCATTTTCAAAACTTCCAAAGTCGATTTCGCCAGCAAACGTAAGTACATTACACTAGGTATTAACGGCAAACATATTCGTCTTCAGTTGGATACGGCATCAGATATCACCTTAATTTCCCGAACTACGTGGCGCAAACTTGGGTGCCCACAGATTCTGCCGACCGAGCATGTCGCTAAGAATGCCTCTGGAGATATACTGAAACTCGTGGGTGAGATAAATTGCCAGGTTCAGTTTGGTGAGCATCAGTTCAATGGTGTATGTTACGTCACAAACTACCATGATTTGAATTTGCTTGGTCTTGACTGGTTAGACAAGCTCCATATCTTCAATGTACCATTAAATTCAGTATGCTCTAATGTTTCGTCCTCACCACATAACGTTGTTCCCGGACATGTATCTGATCAGTCTCTCTTGCAACGCCTGCGTCAAAAGCACGCTTCTGTCTTCCAGGACAAACTTGGTTGCTGCAAATTTACCCAAGTTGTTTTTTCTCTAAAGCCAAACGCGAAGCCAGTTTTTCGTCCAAAACGTCCAGTTCCGTATGCTGCTGTCACATTGGTTGAGAATGAACTCGACAGACTGGAAGCATTGGGTGTCATCAAACCAGTAACGTATTCGCCCTGGGCTGCCCCTATAGTTGTTGTACGCAAAGGAAATGGTTCCATTCGCCTGTGTGCAGATTTCTCAACTGGGTTAAATGATGCTCTAGAGGATCATGCTTATCCATTACCAATTCAAGAAGACTTATTCGTCAAACTTAATGGTGGTAAATGTTTTGCAAAAATTGACCTTGCTGATGCTTACCTTCAAATAGAAGTTGAACCAAAGTCTCGAGAGTTGCTAACAATCAACACTCATAGGGGTCTCTACCAGTTTACTCGCTTACCATTTGGTGTGAAACCAGCACCCGCAATTTTTCAGCAGATCATGGATACTATGCTTGCTAACCAACCTGGTGTTGCTGTCTACCTCGACGATGTGATAATCACAGGGAGTAGTAAGTCTGAATTGTTTGATCGACTTGACGCTGTGCTATCCAAAATGTCAGAGTTTGGGTTCTACCTTAAAGAGGATAAATGTACATTTTTCATGGATTCAGTAAAGTATCTTGGGTTCATTTTTGATGAACATGGACGTCGACCAGACCCAGAAAATGTACGTGCTATTCAGAATATGCCCGCTCCCACTAATGTTGCCACTCTGCGATCTTTCCTTGGCCTCATCAGCTATTACAGTGCATTTCTACCAGAGCTTCATCGCATACGTGCTCCACTGAATCGCCTGTTATCGAAAAATGCAAAATGGAATTGGTCACCTGAATGTCAAAATGCATTTAAAAAAGTAAAATCGTTACTCCAGTCAGACATGCTGCTTACTTATTATGATCCAAGTCTTGAAATCATCCTTGCTGCAGATGCATCCGACTATGGTATTGGTGCTGTTATATCTCATCGTTTTCCTGACGGAAGGGAGAAAGCTATTGCACATGCATCTAGAACACTGAATACAACCGAACGCAAATATAGCCAAATTGAGAAAGAAGGTTTGGCGCTTATCTTCGCAGTCAAAAAGTTTCACAAAATGCTTCATGGTAGGAAATTCACTCTATTTACTGACCATAAACCCCTGTTATCGATATTTGGTTCGAAAAAGGGCATTCCAGTGTACACTGCGAATCGGCTTCAAAGGTGGGCTGTCATGTTACTGGGATATAATTTTGATATCAAATACAAACCTACCTCTGAATTTGGCCAGGTAGATGCATTATCACGGCTGCTAAGCCATCAGAAGTTGGAAAGCGAGGATGTTGTTATTGCATCCATCTCTGTTGAAGATGATGTAAACAGAGTTCTGGTAGGCGCGACTCAACTTCTTCCGGTGACTGCAGTTGAGGTTGCCAGCCACACACTGCGTGATCCAGTTTTACAGCAAGTATCAAAGTTCATCCGATTTGGCTGGCCTCCACATGTTCATTCAAATGTTTTAAAACAGTTTTACCAGCGACGCCAATCCTTATCCATCGTTAATGAATGCATAATGTTTGCTGATCGTGTTGTGGTTCCAGCTAATCTTCGTAACCATGTGCTTCGTCAGCTTCATACATCACATCCTGGTGTTGGGAGAATGAAGGCGATCGCTCGCAGTTATGTTTACTGGCCCAACATCGATGACCATATCGAAGACCTCGTTCGCAAATGTAGTAAATGTGCTCAAGCATCAAAGTGCCCACGCAAGACAGAACTATGTTCCTGGCCACGACCGGACAAACCATGGTCCCGTGTTCATGTTGACTTCGCTGGACCGTTCAATAGTATGCATTTCTTAATATGTGTCGACGCGTTTTCCAAATGGCCAGAGATATTTCCTATGCATTCTGCCACATCAATTGCAACAGTGTCCCACCTACGTCAACTATTCTGTCGTTTTGGTATGCCTGATGTTCTGGTGTCCGATAATGGATCGCAGTTCACCTCATCACTGTTCTCAGATTTCTGCAAACTGTTTGGCATCCAGCATATTCGTAGCCCCCCGTATCATCCCCAATCGAATGGACAGGCTGAACGTTTCGTCGACACCTTTAAGCGTGCTTATGCAAAAGCGAAGGGGGAGGGGACAACAGAAGAAATTTTGGATAGATTCTTGCTGCATTATCGTACGACGCCAAATCCTTCCGCCCCAAATCAGTTATCCCCAGCGGAAATTATGTTTGGCTGGAAGATCAGAACTGCCCTCGACTCAATTAAGCCTAGGCAAGTAAAGCAGGGCTGCAGAAATACAAAAATGGAAAACCAATTCAATCGCCATCACGGAGCTAAACGTCGAGTTTTCAAATTTTATCAGCAAGTTTATGTACGAGATTTTCGCTATTCACCTCCGAGATGGATTCGAGGACAAATAGTGGGGCAGAAAGGAAGGGTTTTATACAAAGTGAATGTAGAAGGACAGTTATGTGTCAGACACACGAATCATATACGAGATGCGTCAGATAGACCCGACAATGGGAGACGAGACCTCACGTTAGAAGTATTAGTAGATACATTTAATCTTCCGCAGCCGGAAGCCCGGGACACAGATCACACTCTATTCAGTACCACGCGAAGGTCAACTCGACAAAGAAGAGCTCCGAAACCTTTTCAAATAGATCCAAAAAGCAAGTCCTACACTTTTTACGGGGAGAGGGGATAGGATCCCACACACTTTGTTATTGACTGTTAATCTCGCATAGATGGTATATTATCATTTCTCACGCACTTTGTTATTGACTATTACGATCAATTATTTCAAATGCTGTTAGCTGTCTGTATTGTTGTAAAAATGTATAAATACCATGACTTTCTTTGTCGTAGTTGTTGTACTACAATACACAGTCACAGTCCAGCCTTTGTCTTTTGATATTTGCGTGCTTCACTGAATCGGAAAGTACCACAAGCAGATAGGCATATTAGTCAGGCGCAGACAGAACAAGGAGACAACGTCCTCATTTAATTCCCTACCGTTATAACAGCGAGTGTGCGCCATTCGATATAACCACTTTTTAACACGTTGATTTGAGAACTTTTCGTTATCCTACTTAGTGAGAATGAAACACCCTCCTTCTGAACGCCTGTCATACATAGAAAAGACAAAACAATGCTGCATCTAGGCAATTCCTTCTTTAGAGCGTTCATCTGTGCAGTTGACAGTGAATGCTACCGTTTTGATGTGTCACTCATAAATCTCTTAAATAGCTGCAATGTCTCCTTGATATCTAAAAACCTTCCCCTCCTAGTAAGAGCAAATAAAACAGCTCTTCCAAATCCACCAGTCACAGCAAATTGATATGAAGACCATCTCTAATAAATTTGGAGAAGAAATCATACCTTGTACTGCAACTTACCCCCATCTTATTCGTTTTATAAGTACAATCAATTCCAAATAATTCTGGGAATTTATGATAAAGGTCTATCATAACATTACTAGCGAAAATGATTTTTGACACGAAAACTGCTTTGAAGATAAATTCGAAACTATGACCTATTGGTCGAAAATCAAGCTCATAAACCGATCAGTAAAAGCAGTCCATAAATAAACTTTGCGTTCTTGAAAGACTAAAACTTATCTAAGATTTTTTCATGGAGTATCAGAATTATTCACGGCTCAAAATTTTATTTTTACAGGTGCTTCATAATATAATTTTTTATGAATCAAAAAATAGCGACGTCGAATTTTTGACCTGTTGAGGGAGTAACCCATTTGCAATGGCTCGGAGTTTTTGGCGAAGTTCGAATTAGTAAGTGTTATTGGTTTTTAGTGTGTCCTAAGTTTTAACCATTACTACGATATTGTGCCACTGAGAGATTCCTGCTTATTGATTTCACACTGCTTGAAGAACAGTGTGTGGGTGATTTCTTGTGAGGAATATTCGGGCTATTAATGTTTTGCTGTTTCAGTTAATTCTGATTCCTGTTTTATAAGTTGATAAATGCTCTTATGCTTTAAGAAAAATATCTTCAGGAAATTATAGTGCAAGTTGTCTTAAAGTGACATTTGCTTTCTACGCATATCACATCTACGGAACATCTAAGTAGAAATTGACAAAATAAACGAAAAGAAAGTCTACCCGACGTTATAAAAGAATACCTTTTATTCTGTTGCAACAGAAATTTAGTTTTGATTACGTATAAAAATAATAATCAGATGTAAGCTTGCCAGAACTAAAACAAAATTTAGTTGCAAAGTGATATAATGTTATTGGTATTCGATGCGGTGAAAAACCGAGAGGTACACTCGAAAGAATTTAATGCATGTAGAAGAGAGCACACGTCTGTCTGTCTGTTTTCGACATAGAACTTTGCACATATGTGCGGCAATTCAAGTCGCCACACTCCATGTAGCACACAAAGCAAGAGAAGAAAGTAGAAGAAATGCATATTAGAGACAGTAATTAGAGATGTGAGACATAGGAATAGTAATAACGAAGAACAATGTAGTTTCATTGGAAGTCATAAGTCACAAGGAATGGATGCATCTGCATCAGCCATTGAGAACGATTTTGAGCTATATCACCAATTGTTTCCAACCATTGGTTTTTACCGTCCCGAGGACCCCAACCGGGAAGTCTACACCTTCCTACGTGGCTTAAACTAACTGTTGTAGATTTCCTTGACTGGTGACATCTTTTGGTTTGACCGCCTCTTGCTCTTTTCCAGCCTGACCCTATATCAGCTAACATTGCCCGTCACGGAAGGTGATGACTAGGCATACGTAACACATGTTAAAAACGAGATGGAAGAAAAGGTTTTCACAAGTCTTACGTTCGTTGGCTTAAGGAAATCCTGTTCGACGTAGAGTTCCGGCATTCTTGGATTCAATTAGTTTTTGCCTTTACCTCTTCCACATGACATGGATTCATTCCTCAGTTTACATGTTCTAAGTTATTTAGTTATATTCAATTTGTAAGAGTTTCTAGTACTACCCAGTGATCCAGGCAAAAAGTGACGGGAGATTGGCACCTGAGAGATGTGTAGTTATTGCTTTAGCTAATAAAGATCTTGATGAACTCCACTTGTCTAAAGTATTTATTTTCGAAAGTGAAGTATTGTTATTATATACTGACAGTTCATTTCACTTTTGATGATGGGTAATATTTGTGAGTTTAGTTCACAAGGACTATACATATGTCGAAAATTTATTTACCGAATTTGTTTTTTACGGGAAGTATGCTGATAAAGTCATCTTAATGTTTTACTAGTGTGATGACGCTGTATAACTATAAGGAAGGCATACTACCTTGCAAGAGAGGATCAGCTTTACATGTATCGTCAATGTTTAAATTTATTGAGTTTGCGTGTATTGTCATGCAAGCGTATCTTGATGAAATGTTTATTTTGTGGTTTGCAAGCTATTTGTAGCAGTGAGTCAGTAGATGAAGGCAAAACACTGACCAGAATTGCGTAAACTAGTATCTACTGGAGTTTTTGAACTGATGTATAAGATAAGCATATCTGAAGCCAAAACTTTTTCTGTCCCGGAAAAAAGGTGATTATATTGAATTACTTGACAAAAGTAATGCCAGCAGTATAACTTTGAAGCAAATATTGAAGTCCGTTATCAATAAGAATAACATCTCACTAGACATATCCCTTCACTATCCACGTCAACACGACAAATGATTATGTCCCATTCTACATATATACTGCTTCACATGTTTGTGGACATACATAGAGAATAGTAACTGCATATTGAAAGTGAGGGCGGATGAGACATGAAATTGAAACAACTGAAATCTCAAACTATGATTATTACTGGTGGCAAACACTTGTCTTTATGTGTAATAATTCATATTGCCAAAAATAATGGACATTTAAAAATCTAAACTGTTTTCTTCTGTGTTGAAACACCTGGTTGTTAGTAATATTATGACTCGAAATGCATTCTACAAACACAACGTATTTCGATCAAATATAATCTTTTAATGCTAACACTTCTGGTTGATTCCTGTGCATTGCGAATGAGACACAGGGCTTGGTCTTTGAAGCTTCATTGGCAGTAGTTTTTTATGGGGTTGGGTTGTTAGCCTCACGCCCCACTTCTCCTCTTTGATGAGCTTAATACCGGTTAATGGTGGTAAGAGAATAAGTCAGCCGGGAATCGAACTCCAGACCATGTGCGTAGTTGGTGGGCATCTTACTGCTGAACCACTGACGCCCAGTGTCAACACTATCCATCTTTAGTGATTAAAAGATAATTCAAGCCATCTTGCTGGATGAAATTTCACCACATGATAGTATCTTTTTTACCTAAACCTTCATGTGTAGCTTCAAGTATCGATAGCGACAGTAGTGATAATTTGAAGGCATTGGTTCGAATGAATCTAAAAATTAACCTTATGATCTCAAGTTATAAACATGTAAAAAATTGTATATTAAATGGAATGCTTCCAGAAGTAAAATGATGCTTGTATTATATTCTTGTCATTTATGTTACTACAAATCTCTTTTCTAAAATGCAGCCTAGAATGGTTACTCGATCGTCAAGATGTAATGATACACAGAGCAAGTGATTTAAAGATTCTCGGAAGTGAAGAAGAATATCAAAAAGTGATGCTTTTCTTCACTGATGGTACGTTGTGTTTGTCTTTAGCTTCACACTAATTTTATTCCTCTTCAAAATTTAAGTTATCCAAGCGTTTGGGAAGAGTGTAGAAGTTCGTCAGCAAGTTATTGCAACTGCACTAGTCTACTTTAAGCGATTCTATAGTCGGTATGTTGTGTTTATGTAAACATTGAAAACAATAAAAACAAATAAATGAAGGAATTCATTTAAAACCATTGATCCATGGTTAATGGCTCCATCGTGTCTATTTCTAGCTTCCAAGGTTGAGGTGAGTTTTGCATTTTATTTGTATTTGGACAATTATACTTCCTTTTAGGAATTCGGTGTGGTATCGCAAAAAAATTTAATGGCATCATGCCGAAACGTTGGTAAGTTCTCCCGTATTCATAAAGCTGATTCTTTTTCGTACTTCTTTTAGTGCATAGTCATTATTTAGTATACTTTCCTGATGGTTATGGGTACCCATACCGTGCTCAAGATGTTTTAGAGTGTGAATTTATTTTACTTGAAGCAATGGTGAGTTTTTATTTGGTTAATCTATTAGCAAGTGCTTATGGTAAATATTGGGAAGTATCTTGTTTTGATAATAATAATTTGGCGTTCTCTAAGTTAATAATTCTTTTGGAGATGTTGCTCATCGGCTTAAACACTTGACTTATAGAGTGAATGGGTCCTTTGACTGAATTCAACTGTACCCACTTCAATCTGGGTAATTAGATAGTATCATCAGTCCTCACACAATGTGTCGATGGTGCACGGGAATTATTTTCCTGGCAATTCAGTGCTAGCAACAGCAGCAACTCTCTAAGTACTAATATATATTTTATCATCGATTTTAGTCAATGCAACTATGAATACCTTATGAAGAAGTCACCACTAAATTCATTAACTTTACGGAAAAGAATATAGTGAATTTCAGAAATCCAAGCAACTATCTGTCTTATTTTAGTTTGTTATATCACATAGAAAATTACCTTATTGACTATGATTTTCAGTCTTCTAAAAATGAACTGAAATTAACGATAGAGTGTTATCGCCGTGATGTAAAGTAGGTTCAGGATGTTTACAAGCACTATACGCCTGAAAAAAGCGTACATTTCGTCCTTTGGGTTATAAATTATCATTAGTATTACTATTACTAAAACACAAACTTAGTACATCATGAGCACCAGTGTGTCACAAGTTATTATTATGCTTCATCTACTGACATATCCACAGTCAAATAGAATTTCATATATAATTAGACCATGTTGTCAGTTGACTACAAATGTTAACCTTCAACGAGCTTAATTTAAAGGCTGGCAGTGATGCTGAATGTCATTATTTCTACTGTATCAAATATGTTTGCGTTTTGATAATTGTGCAGATATTTTAAGAATCTTTTGCATTATTTTACTTTTAGGATTGCTCATTAATTGTCTTTCATCCTTATCGTCCATTGGTACAATTCTGTGATGAACTTCGTCCGCTAATGCATGAGTATGCTGATTTGTTACTTGAACGTGCCTGGTAAGTTAGTTGATCTATTCATTTGTGAACAGCACTTAACATGTTAAATAGTAAAGCAGATTTTTACACGTCATTAAGATTTCTGTTGGTATACTGTCTCTCTAATTGACCCTTAGATTTTTCTTTATCATAATTTTATTATGCAACTGAGGTTCGCACAGTTGTTCATGGGTCAAACCTATTGTTTGAAATAATGATATCACCGTCGTCTTTGGTTATTAGTTTAGCTATGTAGGCGAGTGTTTGACTGAGTGACTGGTTTCAACATAGAACTTTCCACAAATGTATGGTAGTTCGAGTCGCCACACTCCATGTCGCACACAAATCAAGGGAAGAAAGGAAAAATAATGCAAAATAGAGACATATAACTAACAGGAGTGTGATGAAAAAGAATAGTAATGCAGTAGAACAATAGAGTTTTATTGAATACGACAAGTCAAAAAGAGTGAATACATCTGCACCAGCCATTTTAAAACGACTTTGAGCCATATCACCGATTGTCTACACCTCCTTACATGACTGACTTAAACTAACTGCTGTGGATTTCATTGACTGACGAAACCATGTTTTGATTTGACCACCACTAGCTCATTTCCAACCTGATCCATTCTATGTCAGCTGACATTGCCCGTCGGTCGAGGAAGGCGATGGTTACGCATGTGTAACACATGTCCTAACCATGTCAGTCGATGTAACTTCACAACCTTATCGATTGATTTACCCTCCTTACCCAGCAGTCCACCTGGGCCTAACCTCAGTATTGCTCATCCTATCAAAGACAGCTAGTCTTTTCATGTTTACCACTCTCAATGGCCAGGTCTCAGCCATAAAAGAAAACAGCGGACCAGAGCAGTACACACGCTCTTCGGTCGATAGTCGGATATCACGTCCACACCAGAGGCGGCGTAAACTGGCATATACGAACCGAGCCTTCTGTATCTGTGCTGAGATTTCGTCAGCGATCGACCCTTTGGGGCCGGTTAATGCAACTTCATAAATAATTGAGGTGGTCAACGTGCTCTACCACTTCACTCTCTATTTCTAAGCTAGGAGTGTAGACGAGTGTGTAGACTCTTTGGTTGGGATGGGTTTTGTAGTTCCAATATTTTTTTCACTGAAACACTGAAGTTTCACCCGACAGTGTGATAGACTTCAGGTCGTTTAAGTATCTAAGATTAGTTCTTGCCCTGCTTTAGACAGCTTGCGTGACTTTTAGATTTTGTTGTTGTTTGATATTGATTCATTGTGAACAGTTTTAAACTACCAGTTGATAATAGTTTAGGAAAACCTTTTATAGAAGTTTGAATTTCTTTTAAACGAGTCCTTAATAACTTTGTTGACCAATTTTATCCCTTCTTTCATGTTATCTTTAGTGTATTAGTTAGCATTCATAACTATTTTTGTTTTAATCAACTTGAGCAAGCAAATCATATAATTCAGGTATTTACTGTAGTTCTGTGTTGTAACTAGAATGGTGTAACATTGATTCATCGTTAACACTAGTAACTAAGCATCCGACTCTGTCTGTTTGTTTGTCTCTTGTAATTTGGAATAATTCACGGTTAAAAAAATTTTAGGTTAAGAGTGATAATCATTAATAGCAAAAGTTACAATACATTGAGTAGTGTTCGGAATATATACGACGTTTTTGTGTATTATAAAAAAAACGGGAACATAAAGGTAGCACTGAAAATTAATGAGTATGTAATAATTTTGTAATACAAATATAAATAAATACTTATAAAGGCGTATCAAGGTTTCAGTTGCGTTAAATGTAATTGAGTGGTTATCCATCCCACTAAGTGACATCATATTCTGAAATAGTTGCGCAGTCCGAAACCGTTCTTGTCACTAATTACTAATCACTAATTACTAATTAAACATTTAGATGGTGTTGAAAATAACTGTGTTCTTTTCTATTTGATTTACTACAAGTTGTACGTGGTTTTGCTACGCCTTAAACTTTTTTTAATGCCCAGTAACTGCTCCTATATGCTTTGGCGGTGTAACGGCAGAATGCTCGCCAACCATTCACAAGATCCGCGGTTCGATCTTCGGTCAACGCACTCCTAACCCTCGTTTAGGTAGTAGTAAGTCCAGGAGAGAAAGAAGGTTGGACGTTGAGAATGGCAACCATTCCTCCCCTGTAGAAATCAGACCATTGCTACTGAAGCTTCAGAGCTCAAAAAGCTTGAAGCGCTCGGAACGCAAAGGAATAAAATAAAACCCTTTAATGCACTACAAAAAGTGCCCTGTTTTGTGGCGCAATATTCATCTCTTTCGAAAGTCATCTAGCTGGTTTTTACTATTAACCTCTTTTATTTTCTTACAGGTGGTTAGTGAATGATAGTTTTCGAACTGATGTCTGCTTACATTATCCGCCATATATAATTGCACTAGGTATGTTATTTTGTCAAAGGTTACCATATGAATAAAACTTGGGCACTCTTGTAGTATCTAATTTCATACTAATCTGTTTATTAGATATATCACACAGTAAAACAGTATTATTCACTGGATGACGTCCCGAACACAATCTATTGCCCATAATCATATCAACAATTATAATCACACGACTTCGAAACTTGAGTTTTATGGTTTTCTTTGTTCTCTCCCATTTGTCGTCGTTGAGGTAGTAGAATTTTCCAGATGTCTGGGGCAGGTGTTCAATCACTCCTATTACACGTGTTTGCAATCGATTCGATAAATAAAGCTTCCGTTATCAATCTCTCCCTCCACCCTGTTACATTAGATTTTACAGTTGTCATCTTATCCCATCCATCCTGTTGTATGGTTGTGTGTGATAGCATGTAGTGCTATCGATGGCTGAACTATTCTTCAGATTACTCATCTTATTAGGGTCAACTAATCTAGATTTTCGACAACACAGTACGAAGACGTAGTTTATCTGAAACGTGTAATGTATTCGCACAACACATTTGGGACATTATCACCACACACGTACTAGTCATACACAGTTATATAGAAGGCATTAAGGAATTGATTATTACAATACAGGTCAAGGGGATAAATAATGGCTAGAGAGGTGACGCAAAGGTGTGGGTTAGAAAGAAAGAAAAAACAAGAAGTGGTTAGAAATATTATGAACTAAATTGAATCTTGGTTCTAAATTAGATTACCAAGGCAGGTTTAAACCAATAACAAATAACTTTTGAACACATAAACCCTTTTATGGTCGAGACTTCAACGAATTTAAGTATGTGGATCAAACTTGTTTTATATATGGGTTTAAAGGCATTACTGAAATCAACCTTATGACCAATCTCTATTATATGCTTCGCAATAGGTGATGTTGTACATCTATTTCTGGGATTCCTGGAGATTTTATTTATTGTTGCAGCCACTTTGGGATATGCCCTGTAGCCCTAACCTGCAGAAACTGATGGTCCCTTTTTATGTACGTGTTTCGACATACATTTAAATTGATAAACACAATGGGATAAGAAACCATCGTTCAGATGCTGTGACAGTCTGCAGGACAGCATATAGATCTCATTTTCTATATCAAGAAATGTTAAGGTGTATAGTAAGTTCTATGCAAGTTCTATGCCACCTTGAGTCTTTGTTTAGTGACCAGACTTTTTTAATCACTCCTGAACTACAAGGATATGTAAAGATCCTTTTTGGGAGCTGATTGGATCGGTAGAGTTCTTTGGCTGACAATTCAATAACGCTTAATGAATCTCAGCGAGTAATTTTTATCTATCAGTATTTCAGTGAGGAGTTGTGTTTCTTCTTCAATTGTGTCTGGTGTACATATACGGTGAATGCGTTTGAACAAACACTTAACCAACGCCTTTTATGTACTGTAGTGGACAGAAACCATGATAATTTAGGTACTGTCCTGTTCATGTAGACAGATCTTTTTACTGACCCATCTTGTTGGCGGGTTGTGAGTAAATATAAAAATGGCAATCAATCAATCTTTAACATATGTTAGCCATATGTTTTTTGTGCTGTATTGATCTGGTTAAGGTGATGTCTGTCGGCTTATCACAAATGAGTGTTATGTCATCCACTCATCTCTTATAAAAATAAACTTTTTCAATTACATCCTTAGCTAGGTTCTCAGCATGCGACATGTATATATCAGCTAACAATTGACCTAGGGGGCGAGACTATCGATCCGACGAAAATGCTCGCCCTCAAATGCGTGCTTAACATTGTTAGCACATAGAAGCAGTAGCTCTTTGGGGTAAGATAGGGACACTGGTAACAGGAAATTGTTGTAATAGATGTAATCACATAAAATATCAACCGTCTGTAAAAAAGGTACATTTGCAAATAAAGAATCGACGTTTAAGGGAAACATAGTTTTGTCCTTTATGTCAACGTTATGAAAGGAATCTACTAACTCAAAATTATATTTCAATACAAACTTACAGAAGCTTCTTTTAGTAGGCCCTACTATTTCCACTGGCTAGTCTGCAATATTTTGGGTTGAGGGTCTGCACATTGACATTATGGGATGGAGAGGAATGTTAAGTTTATGTTTTTTCGGCAGACCAATCATGTGTGGTAATTGGGATTCCGTGGGCTTTAGTGAATTGAATTTCTCTCTGTTAATTTTGCTGGATTATTTGTCACCTTATTTTGTACATTCTTCACATCGTCCGAAATGGGTTCACTTGTAAATTTGTCACTGTTTCCAAGAATGCATAACATTTTATTTTTGTATTCAATTTTGTGCATTATAACTACACCAGAACCGTTATCTTGTATGAGGATAATGATGTCAGTATTATGTTTTAGTTCTTTTAGAGCTTTAAAGTGCTCAAATATTAGGATACTTTTCTGATCTGTACGACCATTGCAAAATTGGTGAGCAATATCAACTAACTTTGCTTTGTCGGGATTATCTTTAATATGTCACATGAAATTTGCTGCTTTCTGTGCATTCCTCATTGTGAAAACGGGAGCAGAAATGCGTAAGAAGGTAGACAAATCACTTAATGATAGTAAACGTGTAACTCCTTTCCCTGTAAATCCAGAGAAATACGTTATCAACCTATCTTTTATAACACTTTCGTCACTATAGATACAAGCCTTATCACTCGGACCTAAATATTGTATTCCTCAAAAGTATTTCTCAGAACTTGAAATATATTCTCAATTTGAAAGTCTATATGACCAACTGAAGCCTCTTGTTCCCATTTCTAATGATCATCAACGTTGGTTCAAAGCAAATTTAGCTGACATTGCTCACCAATTCTGCAATGGTCGTACAAATCTAAGTGAGCCTAAGTGATTTAATTTAAATGCCGAAAACTAATAGCCCCAGTAGGATTTATGGTGTTATTTAAGTTCATTAGTCAGAATGCTGTATTAGACCTATTGTTGATTTCAGAAATTCCCCTACTTACAAATAATCTAAATATTTAATTATGGTATTTAATCCTTTTATAAACCACACAAAATCGAGACTAACAAATTGTTATAAACTAAAACATAGGTAATTTAAAATTAAACGGTGAGGAAAAATGATTCGTTTTGATATTGTCAGTATATATGCACGTATACTGATAAATATGGGTATAAGGGCATTCAAAAAAACGAACTCATTTCCGAGCAAGAACTTGAACTTAGAACGAAAGGTGCCACTAGAGGATATAATAGTGGAAGTGCAGCTATGTCTGACTTCCACAGTATTTAAATTCCAAAGGAAAATATACAGGCAAACTGAGGAAGTTGCCATAGAGTCAACAATATCCCCGATTGTGACAGATTTATCATGGATAGGTGGGAAAACGTTCATTCCTACCCCTAAAGTATGGTGGAGACATGTAGATGACTCACTCGTCTTACTTAGAACAAAGGAAATAAATAGACTTTTCGAACAAATCAACTCGAAGGTGGAGGCAATTCAATTTACTTATGAATTGGAAAGTCACGAAGGGGAGTTTCCAATGTTAGATTGTAGCGTAAAAAGAAAAGAAGATGATACATCATACACTAGTGTCGACAGATAAAACCAAACATTCAAACCGCTATTTGGATTTCCGATCATCCCACCCTTTGTCAGTGAAACTAGGATCGGTGAAATGCTTGAGTATTGGGTCACAAAAACTAAGTAGTACCAAGGAAAATCTAAGACAAGAAGTGAAGGATATAAGGGGAGCTTTGAAACATAATAGTTACCCTGATAAATTAACCAGGAAGCATGTAGGAAAATGAAAAATAAAATTAATAATCATGGTAGTGATAGTGAAAATAATAATAATATCAGTGACGACATATATGTCAAACGTGCACGGGGTAATGATAACTTTAACGATAGAGAATTTAAATCATCAGTACTACCTTGAAAACCTTACGGAAAATTCCTAACAATGCAGGAATAAAAGTGGCATCCAAACTCACAAACTCAATTAGAGTTAATTAAACAAAACAATTTAATTTATTTAATACCCTGCTGGAATGATTGTCAGGTCAAATACATAGGTGAAAGTAGTAGATCGGGGGCAGCCAGATAAGCGGAACACAAAGACCTAGTAAAATCTAGATTAGTTGACCCTAATAAGATGAGTAATCTGAAGAATAGTTCAGCCATCGATAGCACTACATGCTATCACACACAACCATACAACAGGGTGGATGGGATAAGATGACAACTGTAAAATCTAATGTAACAGGGTGGAGGGAGAGATTGATAACTGAAGCTTTATTTATCGAATCGACTGCAAACACGTGTAATAGGAGTGATTGAACACCTGCCCCAGACATCTGGAAAATTCTACTACCTCAACGACGACAAATGGGAGAGAACAAAGAAAACTATAGAACTCAAATAAAGTATAATTATATTTCAATAATTTACACACAATGATAAGTTTTGTTATTGGTAATTTTGCTCTAAATATTACCAATAACAAAACTTATCATTGTGTGTAAATTATTGAAATATAATTATACTTTATTTGATCTAATCCACAATGCTCAAACTTTTTACTGATATAAAACTCAAGTTTCGAAGTTGTTGATATGATTATGGACAATAAGTTGTGTTCGGAACGTCATCCAGTGAATAATACTGTTTTACTGTGTGACATATCTAATAAACAAATTGGAATAGCATTGCTTTCGGGTTGTTGCATTTAATATTCTGTCGAGTTGTGTGTGATTCATTGTAGTTTAAAGCACGAATGTTTTGCCGGTAGTTATTTCTTTTAACATCGCTTCAGTCTCTGTTATGTAGAGAATCAATTATCATTGTTAGTATTTCAAAATTGTTTGTCTAGGATCGTCAGAAGTGTAAGAATTATTGGCTTGAGGCTACTGGTAATATGGCTCGAAGTCGTTTACTTTAGTGAAAATGTATTTATTTCATAACATCGAAATTCATAGCATCTTCGCTAATCTGGATTAAACTATGTTGTGTGTCAACCAAAAGATTCAACAGCGAAAGAAGATAAAACCAACATCATCTTCAAAATAAGTTGCAATGACTGTGAAAAACACCACATTGACCAAGGTGAACGTCCCCTTCATCTTTGTATTCATGATCATAAACTAGTCGTCAAATGATATGACTTCCACTCCCTCATATTATCGCTGCATACAGACAACCATGGACATCAGTTCAATTGGGGCGAGGTTCAAATATTAGTCAGAGAAAACAGAAAGAATTCTAGAGAATTTGTATAAACCTGGTATTCCAGTGAGTCGTCAATCAATAGACACATTGAAATCGACAAAATTTACCAATCGATAAGAAGGAAATCTCACACACAACGAGCCAAACTTCAGGTCAAGGATACAATCGGTACCAATACAAGTAGTCTAGAGGGTGTGGAAATGTACAAAAACAACCATTCACGCCTAAGGTCACCAGAAGAGATAACTAATAAATTCATGTAGTAATCCAAAAGCCCACTTCAAATTGAAGTATGCTCTAAAGATGTCGCCTAGTAGGACAATGAAGGCTTCGCAAATAAAACATCCAGCTCAGAGAACGCCACTACATCAAAAACTACTTTGTCTTTTAAATTTTTTTCAACTGTAGTATCACTGCATTTCTGTTCTCTCCCTTGAGATATTATACACCTTTCGAATTGGTGTACGTCTGGGCTAAGCCAGTTCTACGAAAACTTATCAGTGAGAAAAACGACTTAATTATAGATCAATGTAAGGTGTAGTGAAAACATTCTAGTTTTTGTCGCACGGTATGTTATCAACACTAAATCCAGTGTTATATCTTTCTACCTTTAAAAAAAATCAAATCTAGGTTGTCTTCAACTAGCTGTTTTAATCGTGTCAAACAATCCCGATTTATTGACTAGTGGTGGTTCTTCATCAGGAATGATGAATTCCAGTCTATCCGGATCATCTAACAAACATGGTTATTTTACACATCATTCTCAGCCAAGTGTTAATCCCCTACTAGTCGCTGATCGCTGGTTTAGCGAATTGAATGTTGATATGGAAAAGGTGAGTTTATGGTTGTTTTAAGAAGTTACTCGTAGTGTTTTAAAATGTGTGTTTATTGGTTCGTCCGTTTATCTTGTTGACGTTACATGTGGAGCTGTGTCTAGTCCCTTTATCTGTTCAGTTTGGAACCACTTTGTCAACAGTGTGACTTTTGCATCCAGGTGCGTGAATGGCTCATCACCAAATACGTATCAATACAAATGGCTGTTGAACGACATTTCATTCTTTTTGTTATTTATGTTTATTTGAAATTTTTTTATTAGAGAGGGGAAACGTTAACACAGATAGTATGTACAGAAATGTGTCTATCTATCTACCGTATATTTTAGTGAATATATCGACAGAGTCCTCTGAACACTTGAATGTTTCCAAGGCCTTCCTTCTTCCCATATTTCATATGCAAATTATCTTTTTAGGATTAGTATTTATCGACGCCCTGTCTGGTAGTATATGGTCAACTTCATATGTTGTAATAGGTAAGTTAACTCTAACGTCCACATGTAATAATGGTTATTCGTCACTTGGGTCGTAGGGAAACTTAAAGCTTCAACAGGGTATCATCATTTGACTTTGTTCTCTGCATTGTTCTTTAGCTGGTTCCACTATCACCCTTAAGCTTTCATTTCCTTCTCCTCACGGTCGCCACTATGTCACTCTTAAACTTATACCCAACTGGTCGCTTTTCATTCAACTTCCACTCGAGGACCTGGAGTGGGATGTCACTTAAAAGTCTTCTCAGTGTATGTCCGATTCACCTCTGTTTCCTTCTACGTGTTTGTTAAACAGTAGGTTCTTGGCTGGTTCACTACTAGAAGTTTTAGTTGCCAGTTTATTCTGGCTGGTCATCTGATCTTCAGTATTGAAAGAGCTAATCCACCTGTTTGTAAGTCTTCGGCCTCTTGACAAAGATTCTGGTGTCGTTTACGCCCTATAAACACAATGGATTGACAACAGCGTTGAAGATTCGGATCATGTTTCTCGTGCTAAGTGCTGTTAGTCTTCATACTGATCTCGCTTATCGATTAGATCATCCCTGACTTTGAAATCCTCACCCATGTAACTTAAACTGACTGACTGACCGACTGGTTACAATGTAGAATTTACCACAGATGTACAGCAGTTCGAATTGCCACACTCCATGTCGCACACAAAGCAACAGAAGAAGGTAAAAAGAATGCAAATCGGAGATATGATGCAAAAAGAATAGTAATACGGGAGAACTACATAGTTTCACTGGGTATTATAAGTCTCAAGGAGTGGATACATATGCGCCAGCCATTGAGAACGATTTTGAGCCATATCACAAATTGTCTCCAACCTTCACTCGTCCCTACTATCCCAAAAACCCCAACCAGCCAGCCAGTCTACACCTCCTGCGTGTCTGGCTTAAACTAATTATTATGAGTTTCATTGACTGATGAAGCCATGTTTTGATTTGACCACCACTAGCTCTTTTCCAGCTTGAACCATTCTATGTCAGCTAACATTTCCCATCGGTCGAGGAAGGCAATGGTTAGGTATGTGTAACATGTCCTCGTCGATTGATTTACCCTTCTTATCTAGCATTTGACCGACGTCTAACCTCAATATTGCTCACCCTATCAAAGATGGCTAGTCCTTTCATGTTTACCACTCTCAATGACCAGGTCTCAGCCATAAAGGAGAACAGAGAGGACCACTGAACAGTACACACTCTCTTTTGTCGATAATCGGGTATCACGTCTACGCCAGAGGCGGTGTAATTTGGCATATACGAACCGAGCCTTCTGTATCTGTGCTGATATTTCGTCAGCGATCGAGCCGTTGGGGCCTGCTAGTGCAAATTCTCGAATAATTGAAGTAGTCAACCCGTTCTACCACTTCACTCCCTATCCTTAATTTGGGAGTCCATGTGGTCGTCCTGTAGCACCATCTTACATTTGACTGACAGGAACGAATCGCATGTCAAACATTCGCATATTGCAGCTGAAGGTGTTCAGAATACTGCATTTTGTAAGCATCTTCACCTAGAAGGATTATATCATCTGCATATACTAAGTCGACGTAATTATTCCCTGGTAACAAGTCAATCCCTGAGCCTCTGAAGTGAGTTAGGGTTAATTCCGTTAATACATCTATGATGAAATTGAATAGAAATGGAAACAGTGGGCATCCCTGTCGAACACCTCTTGGTCGACAGAATCGAATGCCACCATTAGGTCAAAAAATATGACGGTTGTTGGACGCCGGTAAGTACGCCTATGTTCCAGAATCTGTCGAAGGGTGAAAATGTGATCATTACGTCCCCATCCTGGTCTAAAGCTTCTCTCGTTCTCTTGTGTGTGTTCCTCCCGTGAACCGCCTAGTCTACGCATTATTTCTAAAGCTGGAACTTTAGAAACCATATTAATCAAGCAAATCCACCTATGATTATCACAGGAAGACTTGTCTCCCTTCTTATATATCGGGTAATCAATAACTTACACCAACCCGACGGAACTTCTTCTGATTCCCAGACGCTGTCTGAAACCGTAGCTAACGCAGACAGTAAACTGTGTCCACCGTCCTTAATTGCCTCTGAAGTTATTCCTTCGGGTCCCGCTGCTTTGCCTCGTTCGAGACTAACGACAGCTTTTGTAATCTCAGTTTGGGACGGAGGACCTGTGTCTATATCCCATGCAGGGAGGTGTTGGATGTTTGATAAGTTGAGCGTGGCTGTAGGCCAATCAAACTGCTCCTCATAGTGTTCTTTCCAACGTCCTAGTCGTCTATCCTGGGAGCTAATTATGGCACCATTTTCCTCAGAGATTGCTTCACTTATCATTTTCCTTTTACCACCCATTTCCCTGATAAGCCTAAATAGTTGTCTGGTTTTACCAATCGTCGATGCCTTTTTCATCTCCTTTGCTTTTGTCGACCACCACTGTTCACAGTCGTTACGAAGGCTTCTTGTTAATTTGCGTTTGAGTAGCTATCCCTCCTCATCATATTCGGAGCCCGCCGGAATCAGTCTTCTTGCGTCAATCAGTCCGGATGTGGTGGTGAAAATCCAGTGGCTCTTACTGACCTTTGGTTTCAGGTTATTAGCA
The DNA here is from genome assembly GCA_944472135.2 of Trichobilharzia regenti. Taxonomy (NCBI): domain Eukaryota; kingdom Metazoa; phylum Platyhelminthes; class Trematoda; order Strigeidida; family Schistosomatidae; genus Trichobilharzia; species Trichobilharzia regenti. The sequence continues at coordinate 124,748,901 of OX235270.1, forward strand.
GCTTTCACAGCTGTGTCTACAGCTAACTGTATGTTGTCCCTGGCTGCCTTAGGAGGAGTCCTGCTGTCAGCCTCGGATACTTGTTTCGTTATTTCCTCTTTAAATAGGGACCCAGAGTCTCGATCTAGTTGGGGACACAACTGTTTCTCTGCCAAAAATTTTAATGTCCGTTTAGTCTCAAGCATAAACGTGCGCGGACCAGAGCGTGATCGGAGTCTACGCACGTGTTCCAGAAGGAGTGGTAGTCGTCTACTGACCCTTACCAGCGATACCCTATCGCTATGTGGTCTGTCTGAGTGAAGCGTTGATTTGGTGGTGGAGGTCGCCAGGTTACTCACTGTCTTTCTTTGTGCCTAAATTGAGTGCTGCCTAGCAACAGCAGATTATCTGAACCGTCGTCGGTTCGTCGGCAGGGAACTCCGTAGGTACTCCTCAGTCTGGCACAACTTCCTTGCTAAAACAACTATATCTGAACTTTTCGCTTTTCGCAGCAAATTAGTTTCTGTTGGAAGGTGATGTGAGTAAAGGAGAATGATGCCCAGGGAGGCTTCGTGTACTTTTGGAAGTGTGTGGGTGGTTGTTACTTCCTGGCTGCCCATACCGTACAAGTTGATCGATTCTTCGGGTACTTGAAACAGAAGGAGGGTTAGTGTTGTGTGACCGCAGAGCACAGGGGACAACTCCTTGAAGCCGGTCACGCACGACATGTCTCAACTAGCTTTTAGGTTTAGTTCCGTAATAGTGAACTTACTGCTGGCTACGGACCGCCGTAGGGTAAGCGGGATGTACAATTTTTGCGGTCGACCTTTGCTAATCCCCTCTCTTCAGTGTAGAGAGACAGCAAGGCTGACATGCTGGTCGTCTGAGGGGAACACTTAACTGTTGTTACATCTTGTTACGACTTCGTTCACAGACCCCCAGCATAGTGTAAAACAAAAAATTCCTACACAATGCCGGTAACTGCTTTTTGTCTAATCGCTGTCCTAACAACCTCCCTGGCATGGTAGGACCTGAAGGAACATATGTTCCATCCAGTGTAGCTTGCTGGGTCATCGCGATGTGCCAGCCCGACCACCACGTCATGTCAGCAGCTATCGACCGGGGTGTAATTGAAAGGTAATTGGAAGGTACGGCTTTCATTACATTTCTTCCACTGATATTGGTTAGTGTTTTCTGTTGGCTCTCAGGTGTCTTCATCGCCTCTGTCCTTCTCTATTTTCACCAAAGGTCCTGTTTTTGCTGCTTTTTATTCCATCTTGTTGATTTTCGCTTGTATATCTTCGACTTTGGCAATGGCCAGTTTCAAAAAATCATGGAATCAATCAATGATTTCTGAATTATTTGAATGTGGGTTATTCCCTGCTTTTGCTTCTTCGGTGCAAGCAACCAGGTTACTGACTTAAGTGCTGAACACAACCAGTGGTTCTAGCGTTGACATTTCTTTCTACTTATTTCGGACTGGACCCCCACATAAGTAAGCGTAGCTCACAGCCTGATAGGTGGGAAATCTGTACCAGGCAGTTGCGTTTTAACTAAGTCTATAAAGTAGCTGAAGTAACTCGATTCTGAATGCTCGTAAACAGTCAGCTTGGAGATATCGAAAACAAGTTTCGTGTCGAACGACTCTTATCTGTGTACTTGCATAGGCCGAAGTACTCAGAGAGGGACTGGAACTTGAAACCCACCAGCGAAAATACGAGTGCTTAGACCACTGAACAAAATCTCCACTTTTAAAGTTGCTTTCTTAGTGAAGATAAGTAGCATATTCAGTGAATTGATATTTGAACCAATAGTGTTTACTAGAGTTATGAGAAAACATTTACCCTAATCAGGATAATTTCCTACACACACATGGGATATATATATATATATATATATACATAAGTGGAGTACAATATAATTTGTTGATGTACCTTTTAAAAATATGTTTCTTAGGTAATTATTTGTACAACTTATTATTTAACACTGTTTTAGGTCCTTGAAATATCGCGTCACTTACTCAACTTGTATGATATGTGGCGCCGTTTTGATGAAATGGCGGAAATGCCTAATATATTACTGAAAAAACTTCCACGTCCTTTTATTCAGCCACCACATAATTCACAAAATTACACATCTGGCAGCACAGCTAATGTCACTAGTTGTAGCAGCGTTACTGCAAGTCAATCATCTTCAAGTATGTCTGGTGGAACTCAACAACAACAGCAGCAGGGTCATGCGGGTCAAATGATGGTGTCATCAGGTACAGCGGGTGGTTGTGCTACAGGAAGTGGAGGTACTGTGGGTACTGTTGGTAGCCTACATGCTATGTCAGATCAAACGCAGCAGCAACAAAGATCAATGACGTCATCCAATCAACCACGCATGCATCCACAAGGAGGGATGCAACATTTGGTTGTTCGATAGAAAAAGCTGATGCGCATTGTGTTATTTATTTGAAATAATTTCCGTTTGTACTAATTTTCCTCATAGTCTTTGTATAAAATATGAATTTCTTGTTCTTTCCTTGAATTTGTGTTATGATTTGACAGCATAGTTTCGTCAATGCATCACATGACGTTGTCATTGACGAACTTATTTTTAGATAAAGCAATAAGAAGACGTAATTTGTCTGAATCGTGTAATGTATTTGCGCAACACATTTCGAACAATCTGATCACACACGGACTTGTCATAGGAATATATATATAAAAAATTAATAAAGAGGTAAAAGGTGAGAAAAATAGACTTAGGTCAAGTTAAAAGGATATATTCAAGGTCAAAAAATAAAAATGAAGACCACTAAACCAAATAGCAGAGGTAATAGTACATCTGCTATGGTATCAAAACAAAATTTACCAAGGAAGGTTTAATGTGATGACAAATTGTTTTTGAACGCATAAAGGTGGCTTGAACTTTCTAATTGCTAAGGCTTCTACAAACTTTAGGATACGCCCCAAACACGTTTTATAGATAGGTTTAAAAGATCTCTTAACATCAATTTTATGACCTGTCTCTATAATATGTTTCGCAATAGAAGAGCTAGGTCTCCTGTTCTCACCGTTAATAGGTTCTGATGATTCCATTTGTTTCTGGAGCCATTTGGGAATATGCTCTGAAGCCTTACTTGCAGAGATCGATGAGTCCTCCCTATGTATGTGTGTCCACACGTACATTCAAATTGGTAAATACAGTGGGATGTGACGTCACTTTTCGCATGCTCGAAGGGCTTAGATAGATATAATGGCTTTAAATTCTCTAATATTATGATATTAGCTGCATAAAAAGTCTTTTTAACAGCAGCGTTCAGCCTTTGTCTAGTTATCAAGCTGCTTTGATGTCCCATATAGGGTAGCTTGATGTACACGTCTTTCTTAGGGGCGAGTTGGAGAGTGGGTCTTGGTGTTCTGACTACTTTATATCTCCTGATGAACTTGTCTGGATAATTGTTATCAACCAGAGTTTGTGTCAATATTCTTTCTTCTTCATCAAGCGTGTCTTCAGTGCATATTCGCATATTTTTTATTATCATGCAAACTACTCATAAGTAACTAAAGTAAAGATTCCCAAACTTTTGGTAAGTAAAGACATGGCGTAGATCTAAGTTGTTTATAGCGGGAAAGTTTTTATCTGCATGATAAAGTGATGAACACAGAAGTAACTATTACTCCTCAAGATGATGAGATGTCTCTCCCAATCCACGTTTTGGTAGGTAAAGGTAGCGGCCGCGGTGTTAATCTCTAAGGAATATTCACCTACCCAATTTATCAGCCGTCGGGTGTGGACAGTGTTTCACTGAAGTCTAGTTATGCTGACGAGTATCTCCACATGGTTCCCACTGGCTAAGGCACTAATCAACACGTCGAAAAAGTTCTGTGAGCCTAAGAATGAGATCTTTCTTATATACAGGTAATGCCATACGCGCCTCTACTCTCCGGTCGAGATATCTCCGGAGTGTTTTGGTATCTTGGGAGCGTGCTGGGATTTTGTGTTTTGTTGGTAGCCTGTCCGTGAAAACCTATAAGTAGTTCGTTTGTAAGAGTCTCATATCCTTGTTGTAAATATTGTATGGAAACTTGATTCAAACCTGGACCGCCCAAATGGACATTACGGTCAAAGCTGATTCTCTCCAGAATGGTGGCCTTTAAGGTTTCACCGGATTGCGGCTGGTTATGGGTTGCATTTGCAAAGTGGACAGGGTATGGTCTGTGATTGAGCGTAGTCTTTGAAACTGTCCAGACCTCATATAATTTAGGTTGGTGGCTCGGACGTGTCAGCCTCAGGGTGCCACCCATGATTTAGTGGTTGTGACCGCTGTTGGTCCGGGTACCCAGCGTCTGAATGATAGCCAATTACCTATGTTCTTCATCCCAAGAGGGACTGTACGATTGTTCCTCCAGCATAGGAAGGCATTCGAAATACTGTTGTTTCGGATATTGGGTGAGTTAAATAGGCTATGGTAAGTGTGAAAGGGATCCATTTGTATATCATATTTTGCCTGTACAACACTTCTCCACGGAATCGATGGTTCTACTCATCCTTGCCTAGGTCAGGCAAGGGGGAGTCACTGGGGAGCAATAGGTGGCAGTTAGATCGCTATCGCAGGCCTATTAAAGGAATGTCCTAGCTCCTGGGATAATGGTTATGTGCGGCTTGCAAGATGGTTGTGCGTTGATTGAGAATTCCCCATGTGAGTGTTCGTGACCCATTGAGATGGCCACTATGTACCATCTGAGATACGACTCTGGGGAAGTTAAGGGCGGAAATTGGGGAATGGGATAGCACCAACCTCTGCAGGAGAGCCAAAAGTCTGCGTGGCATGCGGTGTCCATTTTCATGGCTTACTTGTTTCTGTGGATGTTGTGTGCTCGGCCGGGATACTGGCACAACAAGGCACCTACGGTTAAGGAAGTACTAATGCCCTTTCCCTGCTTTAGGCTTGGTTAAAAAATTTTGTCAGTTTTGTGAAGTGATGGTAGTCTCAACTGGAGACATCAATTCCTGTTACGTTACACGTCAATTCTGGAGTTCTGATACCCTGAGAGGAAAATAGTTAGTGAATCTTCTCATTCCGTTGTTGTTCGCCGAAATATTTTCTAAAACTGTCATTAGTAATTATAAATATTCAGATCATAAGTGTTACGAATTTCATTGAATTATCTGTACGCTGAGTCAGATTGGATCATCATAAATTTACTTAAAATAACGACTCACTAGGAAGTTGAGCACTTGCTCACTTTCTATTTATTTAGATAAATGGTGTTTCTTAGTTGGAGGATTTCATCATGAGCCAGGTTTTCCATTGGTTCTGTAACCGATGTCGGCTCTTGATGAGATCCTCCAACCAATAAAACAAAATCCTTACAAATCGATGCTTGAAAAATAGCGTTTTTCTCCTGGTTTCACACATTTTAGCAGTGCGGCGCTTAAACTCAATGAAAATCTTACCATTTGGCCATTCAGTGCTGTAGGAATATCTAATGTTTGCTTTGACTATGCATTTTCGCAACCCTTTTGTGACTAACTTTAAGTGTCATGGTTTAGTATTGAATGTCTAAAATATTTATCGATAAGTATGTCATTATTTGTCTTCCTACGTGAAGCTGCTGACAAAATGCAGAGTCTTCGGAACACCTTGAGCTGGTCAGCAATCTTCGAATGTGCGATTCGCTCGTACTGTGAAATGTAAGATGATGCTACAGGACGACTACATTGACTGCTAAATTAAAGGTAAGGAGTAAAGTATATATGTCCAAACCAAGTTCACTTTTAACGGTTTGAAAAAATTTGGGCATTGGGTATATGATATTCGTTATAATAGAGGTTTTTGTATTTCCCAATAAATGAAAAACAGAACGAGATTGTTTTTACTGACGTTTCGCTATTTAATGCTAATAGCTGCAAATCATACCTCCAAAGTATTTTTACCAAAACGTATACATATATGCAACATCAAACTTGAATCATTGAATGAGAATCAAAAATATAGATGACTGCTTAACATTACTTGTTACAAATCATATCTATGAATCCTTTCAAAAATTGTTCAATGAACGAGAATCTCATTTTCATGAGCGTCGGTGGCACAGTGGTTAGGACTCTCGCCGACCATGCACATGGTCCAGGGTTCGAGCCCTCGCCGACGCACACCTGATATCTACGGTCGGCCTGCGAATTTCGGGCTACCGATATCCACGCTGAAAATTCCATACTTGTACCAAATATACGGTGTGGAATCAAGCTGTAATCAAAAAAATAAGTAAAAAATAATGTCACTAAAAGAAGACATACAAAAATTCTCGAAACTCGAAGAAAAGAAACAACCAAAGAAAACCTCAACAAATGATATGGGGAATATTAGAGCCATACATAACATGTCAGACAAGATACTAACCGAAAATGAAATCTCATTACTACAGAAAGGTTTGAATTTCAATATAACTAGAAAGCCATTATCGGTCCAGGAAATAGCACCTATGATTGAACCTGCTCTACAACAACTCACCAATGAAGAATCACAATCTGCTCGTCAAAAGATATCACACATATTAATGACACAACGAAACATAACATCTAATCTCACCAAACAAGAATATGAAGCCTTAAGAAATTTGAAGAAAGACAAAAGCATCGTCATAACGAAAGCCGACAAGGGGAACGTCACTGTGATAATGAACAGAACGGATTATGAAAAGAAAGCGATTGAACACCTATCTGAAGGACCATACTTACTCATTGAAGAGAAGAAGAAATCCGCCGAATTCAACAAAATGAAACTAAATACAAACAGACTACTTCAAGAAATGAAACCCAAAATTGGAAATTCGCTCTGGTTTACACTAAAACCAAAATCTTATATACCTTCAAGATTCTACGGTCAACCAAAGATACATAAACCCACAGTTCCACTAAGACCAGTGATAGATTTCACCAACTCACCAACATACAACCTTTCTAAATACTTACTCTCGATACTACAACCACTACAAAAGGACACTCAAAATATTGTAAAAAATTCATATGATTTCAAATCCCAAATAGAACACCGAGAAATTGATAAAGAAGACATTATGGTAAGCTATGATATTAACTCACTATATACTAGCATCCCTATTACCGAAAGTCTTGACATCATTTCCAGTCTACTAGAATCAGATACAACGCTATCACAAAGATGTCCACTGGACACCAGTGAAATAATTAAGAGCTTAAAATTCTGTCTGGAAAGTAATTATTTTACATTTAAAGGGAGTTTATATAGACAGACAAATGGTGTTGCTATGGGTTCACCAGTCTCCCCAATAGTCGCCGATCTTTACATGAATAAATTCGAAAATAATATCTTTTCAAGCATACTCACTCCTAAAATATGGTTAAGATATGTGGATGATACTTTTGTAGTACTAAAACGAGATCTACACAATTCATTCCTGGAGAAAATAAACTGTGTATCTCCCAAAATCCAGTTCACTTCGGAAGCAGAATCAGACATCGGTGAACTTCCATTTCTAGACTGCCTAGTTAAGAGAAAGGAAAACGGACATTTTAGTATATCCATATTCAGGAAGAAAACCCACTCCAACAAATATTTAGACTTCAAATCATCACACCCCATCAGCGCAAAGATTTCAGTTGTTTCAAGTCTTCTTAGACGAGCACACTCCCTGATAACAGATGAGCAAGAAAAAGAAGAAGAAATTTCAAACATCACTAAAACTCTCAAGCAAAACAACTACCCAACGAACTTCATCAACAAAATCAACACAGACATTAAGTATGGCCGAAAATGCATTCCGAAAACATGGACTTCAACAGTCGTCATTCCATATAGAGCAGAGACGTCAGACGATATCAGAAGAGTACTTAATCAACTCGACATTAGAGTTTTCTTCAAAACATCGGACACACTTCAAAACAACCTTGTCCATATAAAAGACCAAATCCCGAAAGATTCTCTATCTAATTGTGTCTATAAAATAAAATGCTCGGAATGTGATGCGATCTACATCGGACAAACATCTCGAGAAATCAAAATCAGAAGAAATGAACACCGTAGAGCTTCTCTTCGACCACCAAGAAATCCAGTTGAACTAGAAAAACTTCAAAAATCATCAGCCATAGGTCTACATGCTATAGAATCAGGCCACAAAATTGATTTTGACAATATTGAAATAATCCAGAAAAACTTCAGAAACCACAAAGAACGTCTAATATCAGAAGCACTTCATATCAAGTGGAATCCAAATTGCCTGAATAGGAATGATGGACTAAAACAGAATCTGACCTGGCTACAACACCCCCTCCCCCATGAAGTAGCAAAATCAACGCAAATGTGATGAGCAAGTTCACTATGTAAACACACACTACTTTCATAATTTTACACACTGATAAAATCCAACAATCTACACTTGATTTTGTTATCTTTACCAGTTCGCCAACTTGACAACCAAAAATGACCCCAGACTAACGAACGATGATCAAGTTAGTAAACTTTATTTTGATATAATAACAGATATACTATTACCTTTGATATTTGGTTTGAACGATCTTCATTGTTATTTTGACTTTCAATATGTCCTTTTAAGTTGAACTAAGTCTATATTTTTTTCTCACCCCCTAACTCTTTGTTATATATATGCTGAGATTTTGTAAATTCCGGTTTAATAATACTTTGAGAAAGCTATTAGCATTAAATAGCGAAACGTCAGTAAAAACAATCTCGTTTTGTTTTTCATTCATTGGGAAACACAAAAACCTCTATTATAATAAGGAGTAAAGTAATAGAGCCTGTTAACTACTTCAATTATTCTAGAATTCGCACTAACCAGCCACAACGGGTTGATCGCTGACGAAATCTCAGCATGGATACGGAAGGCTTGTTTCGCATACGCCAGTTTAGGTCGTCGCTGGCTTAGATGTGATACCCGGCTGGTTATCGACCAAAAGACGCGTGTACGCTCAGAACTCCGCTCCGTCCTCCTTTATCGCTGTGAGTGAGACATAGAATTGAAAGTGGGAGACATGATTAGGTTGGCTAGCTGTCTTTGATCAAAGGTGTTTGCATTCTATCTCCCGTGTCAAGTGGTATAATAAAGTGAGCAATATTGAGGTTAGGCCCAGGTCGACTGCTGGGTAAGGAGGGTAAATCAATCGACGAGGTTGTGAAGTTACATCGACTGAGATGGTTAGGACATGTGTTACACATGTCATCAGTCAATGAAATTCACAGCAATTAGTTTAAGCCAGTCACGTAGGGAGGTTTAGACTGGTTGGGTGGTTGGGATCCTCGGGACGGTAGGAATCAGTGAAGACTGGAGACAATTGGTGATATGGCTCAAAATCGTTCTCAGTGGCTGGTACAGATGCATTCACTCTTTGTGACTTGTCATATTCAATAAAACTCTATTGTTCTACTGCATTACTATTCTTTTTCATCACACTCCTGTTTGTTATCTGTCTCTATTTTGCATCTCTTTTACTTTGTTCTCTTGCTTTTTGAGGCATGGAGTGTGGCAACTTGAACTGTTGAACATTCGTGGAAAGTTCTATGTTGGAACCAGTCAGTCATGTCGTTATTTCTTATTAAACTGATAAAATTGGATGACTCACTTGGAATCGAGGGACTCACAATTTTTTATAGCTTCAATAAGAGTTAATTTCAGTACGAAGTTTATGCATCGTGGAATAAATCAAATTGAATTAAATTGCAGTTGATGTGGTCATGGGCAGTAATTTTGCTCGAGATATTACCAAAAGAAAAAGCTTATCACCTTGTGCCAACTGCTGAAATACAATTTTAATTAGTTTCGGTATGAGTTTCAATCTTTTTTTGTTTTGAAAACAGTATTTATGAAGGCGATTGTATCATGTTATAACAAACTTCAGTGTGCAAAAATGTTCTGCAGCTTAGTGACAATATTACATACTTGCTTGGCAGATTTCGATAAGTGCAACTAATGACTATGTGGACACTTTAATCACCATATAGATGTTTTCGTGCAGTGAATCACTTGGTGGTAAAGTCTCTGAGCTGTGTGCTGTGTGTGACTTATGTCAGAATAACGGAGGGAATGTGTAGTATACGAAAGGATGATGTGTCATTTATTTGGATATCAAGGTACCGCTGATGTTGCTCAAAAACACCACGAATATTATTTGTCGTGCGTTATATTTCTCTTGTCTTCATGATATCATTTATAGTTAAAAGTACGTCACATATCATCCTTTAACTGTTGTTGACATCTGAATTGAACTAGTGGAACTTCACCTGGAACTGTGTACTGTGCGAATAATTAGTTGCGTTGTTCTTCTTTTCTTTTGTAATTTCTTTCTAGTGTGTAGTTGTATCTCAGATTTAGAGCCGGAATTCAGAAACTAAAAGTTTTTGTACACTATGTATGCATAAATAAGAGACACATTTTCGAATAAAGAAAGTTAATGTATATAGAGAGTTATGGTTTGAAGTCGCGAATGAACATTCTTAAGTTACTCTGAGCAATAAATGTTAGTATTTCAATATATAAAAGATAATGCCTATTAGTTCATTCAGGAATAGTACATCGTGTGCATATCAACTCTCCTCGTTGTTATCGGACATAGCATACAATGGTAGTCAAACCTCTGCATCGACTTCAAAAAGGTTTTCGACAGGGTTGGCCGAGAAGTAATTTGAAAACTACCATAACACTGGAATGCTTCAAATCTTTATCAACCTCATTATATGAAGATGCCACATGTCAAGTGATCCACAACAGAAAAGTCAACGATGACTGTGAAATGTATACAGGAGTAATACAAGGCTGACTAATATCACCGATGATATTCCTAGTTGTAGCGGACTGGATTATACATCAGATTGTGATGGGATCGAGGACACAGGAATGCACTGAACCCCCGATAATAAGACTCTAGAACACCTAGATTTCGCAGATGATCTATGTTTAATGTCACACAAACTCGAAGACTTGCAAGCCAAACCAACTAACTGGCTGAAGAGGCTTGCAAGAAAGACAGGACTCCAGGTGAACATAGAGAAGATCGAGGTGATAAAGATAACCAATCGGCACCATCAAAGGGGGAGATTTGACGGAGGTAACCTCCTGCATTCACTTATCTAGGCTGTCAGCATTTTTTCAACCACAAGGAGAACAGATGAAGATGTCAAAGCTAGTCGGAATCGGAAAGGCAAGATGCTCTTTCATCAACCTGAAATCACTTTGGAAATCCTTACACGCAAGGCATTTCCAACAGGTCGCAGACTATTATCAACAGCTGTCTTTGCTGACTTCATATTACAGATGAGATGGCCAGAAGTAATTAGCAGAAAGAAACTATAAGGACGAACCGATCTACAACTATATTACTCTAGAAATATGTCGTGAGAAATAGGGATGGGTCAGACTCACGATGATAAGACCATCGAGTGACATCACCTGCTAGGCCATAGCTCGAGTGGGAAATGACCATTTGGGCCTTTAAGGATGAAATGGAGGAGAAGATGAAAACTTACGGTTAATCATTAGGCCAGCTACAGAGGACTGCAGGGGATAGGACAATATACAGCTATACAAATGAAGTCCCATGTTCAGTGAATTATTATTTTAGATATTACAGACTTATTATTTATAACTCGTGATTTTCTTCGTTTGGCCAATCAGTAAACATCAATTAATTATAGTTATGTTTCTACTGACTCTAATTGTAGAGTGCTTCGATACGATAGTTGAAGAAATATCGGAGAGATAAAGGTGAGTTTAAGCACTACTGATATGTATTCAACTAGGTAGGTAATCGCCTTGTATTCTGTAGATAACTTTGAAGTTTATTTCTGGTTTGACTTGGTGTCCAGAGTCGATCAAATGTTCAGGGATCGAGCTGCGGGGGCATCGGTTTTCTCCTCTATAAAACCATGAAGGTAAATGTTCGTTGACGCGTTTGGATAGCGAACGCTGAGTACGGCCGATATACCTGGCTCCACACGAGCAGGTGAATTGGTAGATGCACATCCTCGTTGAAAATGGCTATCCAGAAAGATTTATCACAAAATCAACTAAACCCAGACCAGAGAACCCGCCCACACCCAGTGCTCCAAAAAGACTTCTCTGTATGAACCTACAGTTCAATGGAGACCAATCTACATAAATACTGAGAAATCGCTCTCCCGCTAATTGAAGAAAACCTTCCCTGCAGCTGAATTACGACTGACGTTCACCACGAGACCAATGATTCGTATGAACGTGAAGGATAAGCTACCGCTGTTGGCCTCATCTATGTGCATTTACCAATTCACCTGCTCGTGTTGTGCCAGGTATATCGGCCGTACTCAGCGTTCGCTATCCAAACGCGTCAACGAACATTTACCTTCATGGTTTTATAAAGGAGAAACCGATGCCCCCGCAGCTTGATCCTTGAACATTTGATCGACTCTAGGTAGGTGATTGTAACAAATTCAAGCAGGGAGTTGAAGAAATGCCTGTCTCTTGATTAACTTTCAATATTCTGATTGCATCAGTTGTCATGTAATTTTTGATTTATTAAGATCTAAAAAGTAACTCCAACTTAAATAAAGACCTAAAAACCAAGTATAAACAAGTTATATTTATTTTCCGCTCTTTTGTTACTTCATATTCCACCATTTTGTTCCGTTTTCCGTTGGAAAGAAACGGATATTAGATTTTATCTGAGGAACTTCTTACATTACCCTAAAAGGTAATTAAACCATTTAAATGTTTTCCTCTGTTGACGTCACAATAATAAATTTCAACAAGATGTGCTACTGAACAAAATTATATGACTATATTTTCTTCAATGGTTATTGTCAACTTCATTGTGCTAAAAAATAATTTCACTATTGACATACTTAAAATATATCCATATTATTTAATTAGACTGACCAGAATAAACCGGCTGTAAATAATCATGTAATGATTTGCATGTAGAACTTAGAAGCATTTGTTTAACAATAGACAAAAATGGGCTAATAGAGACACTTTTCGTTCTATATTCAAAAATTTGTTTGGAGCATAGAGGACTGCACAGAAATGTGGTATTATCAATAAGCGACCACTTGAAAGTGCATATCTTTGAAATTTTGTCGGTTAACACGGGAGAAAAACATGTGATTTCCTATAAATTTGAAGATAAACCTGTTGTTGGTAAACGCATACCTTCAAAAGTTATGAGGCTAAATAAAATAATTGAACTCAAGTAAAAGATTCACTAAAGTAGGTCAATCCAGCTGTGTGGCTGTTTTTTCTCCTTACTGAGCGAATCGCTTCTTAAGACAACACACAGTTGTTAATTTTCTCTTTCGGTGCACACAGTTGACAAGCCGTAAAGCGACGAGACACACGTCGGTTCTGCAGCTTACCACCACACTAACCAAGTAAGATCTGGTTATTCAAGTGTTGGTTTTGTAGGGATTGGATTCGTCACAGGATTTCATCACGAGAACACCAGTTCGAGAACCATTGGAAAACCTGGGATTACTGGACAGATGTTTCGTCCTAGTGTGGGACTCTTCAACAGTGTGCACCCACACCACGGGGTTCGAATCCAGGGCCTTCTGGTTACAAGGCGAGCTTGTATACCATTAAGCCACCAGGACCTGATCCAATGGCCCATGAATTCTAACTTCTGTCAATTCACGACATAGCGCGACCCCTAGCCAATGTCTTCGGCGAGTTATATCATTTTGTTGCATGAATGGACGATACATAACCGCACCAGCTACTCTGCTTAGTTTCCTTTTGTTCATTGTCAACATACTGAATTAGAATTATGAGGATAGGTAGCAAGTCGTTAATATAGTCGCTAAGACTGTCTAGGGTGAATCAAATGCTCAATCTGCAAATGAATTTACGCAGTTCGAGGAGGAGTGAAATTTTCACCACAATAACCGAAATTATTCAGATCATCGTAATATGTAATCTGCTTGACAGCAAAACACAGCAATCAAGAAAGCAAGCATATTTTTGCATAAAACTACATACTACTGATGGAGCGAGATGAATAGTTGGTTGTATACAACCCATGCCAACCATTAGTTCTTATTAGCCAGATCAAGGTGATATAGACACTGTAGACAGCTGTTTCGCTCCTTCAGCGCTGAGTTCATCAATGGTGTACCCGGAATGACTCAGCTCAGACAGCCGAATCAGATTCCAAAGGAAATTCCACCTCGAAATATGTGAGTCGCAAATTAATTTGCAAATTGAGAATTTAATTTATAAAAATTATTATTTTGCCCTATTAGCGTCTCGTCCAGAAAGCCGAATGGTTTAAATTGATTCGGCTACCTAAGTTGAATGAAATGGGGTACACCGCTGACGAGCTCGGCTTTAAACGAACAAAACGACCGTTCGGTGTTTAATTCACTTCTATCTGGCTAGGTGGCAGTACTGGTTGATATGAGCGGTGTACAAACTGTTAATCTCAATCAATCACCAGTACACAGTATTATGGAAATATGTCTCAGATATCAGCTTGGTTAAGGAGACTGATATAAGTGTAACAGTAGATGACTTCGATCTCATTAGGTAGAACGCTTGACTGGTGGCAGTGTGAACTCAGCCGCTATCCAGATTACCATTTCAGCTTCAGTCGTCACCTCTAGTCTGTCAATCGATAGTTATCCCAGATAATCTCACCCAAAAAATTACTCTGTGCCTTAAAAACCACCCCTCTCTTGTGTTCGGAAGTAAAAGACAAACAGCCTAATTTCACCTCTTCCATGTGAATCTACCAATGTAACTGTTCCTGTGGAGTCAGTTACACAGGCCGTAAAATTAGTCGTGTTTGTCGTCGAATTTCCGAACATCACTCTGTGTGGTTAAGTAAAGGACAAATAAAATCTATTCGCAACGCTATTCTATCTCATCTTGTTGATACAGAACACAAGATTGACCGTTAACCATGCTTTCAGGGTCATTCACCGCATACCAACGAATCTCAATTACGCCTTAAGAGTTCGATTACTATGTATTGCTGAGGCTGTTGGGATCCATACTAACAAGCCTAATTTGTGCATCCAAAAGAAATTAGTTCAGACATTATCCTTACCTCGGCCATCTAGGTTCGAATGATCCTGAATTTTTGTGGAATTTTCCTAATTTTAGTTGATATTCTATTTGCTACGATATCTTTATTATTATTATTATTAAAATTATTATTATAATTTTAGCATCTTTAATGAACTGTGGTAATTCCACTGATCTTACTTTACAAATCGATATTATTTTAAAAAAAACTAATATTGTTATTGACTACTAAACTAGAAAATTGTATGGTTTATAACATATATATAATTGTAGAGTCAGAAAAGAAAATTATCGAAAATGATATTCTTTGCTCAATTATTTTGTGTTTTATAGATGTTTAAATGTCTCCATCCGTATTTAAATTATCTGCGATTAATATGAGTGCAAATGTTCACACATATGCATACCTGTCAAAAAGGAACTCTTGATATACATTTGGAAGTTTATTTCATCTGTTTCTTCTCTCTCTCTCTCTCTCTCTCTCTCTCTATATATATATATATATATATATATATATATATACAAAACGTGCATAAAGAAGCCAGTGAGATCGATATCGATTTTTTAGAAATAAATAATAATCACAGATGAATCAGCTGCCGTCTCTTAAACACAACTTCACTAACCAAAACCTACGCACCTACTAGATTACATAAATAAGTGAGTCAATAGATTGTGTCTATCTTAAAATAGTATGGAATTTGAGAATGTGATAGATAATGTAAGAGGGTTTAAGTAATAATCGATCTAAAGTATATATATTATATATATATATGAGAAATATAGCTCCTTTATTTTTACAAAGGAAACTAATATAGTACTATATTTTTGTAAATGTTAATTTTATTTGTTTGGTCTATTGATCTAAATTCTTTATAAAAATGACAGTTATGTGAATACCAAACAACTCATTTAACTTAAAGGCAGTAATTAAAGATTTGTATACTTATTTAGACCACAAAATCTAATAATGAATTGAGTAACTTTATATAGACCTCATGGGAACTATTCTAAATCGTATTACGAATCAACACAATATTCACTAGTCCGTGACATAAAGTGCACCTGTGCACCTAACTTCGTAGTATGACGTGAAGTCGTCTTTCAAAATAAGAATTACAGAGTTTGAAGATTGGTTTCGTAAAGAAGCGTAATCAGTTAGATAACTACTGTAAAGTAGGCAACATTGGATGTTGATTGGTTCTTTCTGGTTTTAAGACTCTTCAATAAAGTCGGAAATTAAATATCTTGGCATCATTCTATCTGCTGATCTTTCCTGGTCGTTTCATATCTTGATGATTTCTAAGAAAATATTCCGTCATACCTTCTACATCAAGAAGTTAACACATTTTGGTATAACCCAACCCTTACTCCTACAATTCGTTTACTCTTGCATCCTGCCTATTATTCTCTATTGTCCCTGTCTTAGTTTTTCCAGGGCTAATGAAGAAAGACTATACCTTATTACGCAGGATGTTAAGGGTTGTCAGCAGGGTAAGCAACGTGCCACTTAGCCAGCTTGTTAATATTCTGGTTGACAGGCACTTGGACTCATGTGAAAAATGGGCTAATTCCATTTTATCTAATTCACACCACCCTCTTCATTCACAACTCTCCCCTTGTATCTCATCAGGCAAAACCAGAAGCCTATATAGAAAACTATATGCTCGCACTAGCAAATACAAAAAAACATTCTTCTTCATTCTCTCACACTCTGTATATCTCGACCTTTTGTTACCACTTACACCAGTAAATATGCTAGCATCTACTTTTCTAACACCAAACACTGTTCAGTTTTGGCTTTCTATCGACATGCCAATATGTTGTTGACAAAAACGAACTGAGATTATCCTTAATCTATGTAGAATTTTATTTATTGATAGTGTACTAACTGGATGCAATACTGTAGTAAAATGTTGAGAATTCCATTCTGTATCACAAGTACTGTTTTGAAATAAAGCAAATTATTATTAAAAATAATGCGCACACATAATCGCAACTGAAATCGATTCCCGGTTGTCACATTATCACCCAGCCATTAATTATAAAACTCAGCAGATCACGTGCTCGAATTTCTTTATCTTCACTATGTAGCCCCACTGCCAACCAGTTTTCTCTGAGAATATGTATATATCCACACACTGAGCATAGTAGACCCTACTGGTAAGAGTTATCGCTAAGAGTTTCGGTATTCAATCCTGTAATCAGTCAATAATTTTCAGTGGAGTAATGCTTAAGTGTTGAATTCGATATATGATAGAATGCTGAAGATCCTTATCTACAATGTTACAACTGACAACAGTTGTCTGGTTTTTAATAGTTCCCTAAATGATATTGCTTCGTGAACTGAACACTTGAACATTTAACAAGCAGGATTCAGTAGGCTGAAATTAATAGCCTTAGACATTACACTATTAATACGCATGAGGAAACAGAGAATAGACAAATTCTATGTAGCTCATTCTCATCATGATTGCAAACCTGCCTAACACAATATACAAAAAAAAACTCAATCATGAATTTTCTAGATCACAATTAACTCCTCGTAAGACCTACATCCGCATGTTGAGCGCTTGTCTAAAAATAAATTTGACCTTAAGTCGGTTAGGACATATTGATTATTTATTGAACTATAACTTTACTGTTTTGCTGAACTTTGAAATCACTAATGATATAGAAGATAAGGGTTAAGACTTTCTCAATTAATCAGAGATAACTTGGATGATTTAGTTTTTGTTAGCTTTAAGAAGGTATATTTAGTATTTCATTACATTTTAAAAAGACATTTCCCAGTTAGTTTATACAATAATTCTTTTTTAAAAGACATGAATGAACCTGATAAATTTACAACTAGTCCTGTATCGATGAAATAATTTCTGACCAACAGTAACAATGATATGGAGAATTGATTGAGTTTATAGGGGTTACTCAAAGCTAGTCGAATTGGCTGTTATTCGCTTAGTCATTTCGATCCTGTACGTTGGTAGCTGTGTGTTGGAACGCAGGGCAACCAAGCCAAGTGGCCCGGGATTCGATTCCTGGCCGGCGCATTCTTTAATCTCGCTTAGCCTGTAGTAAATCCGTTAGCGAGAGAAGGCTGGACATGAGGCTGTAATCCCATCCTTTAGAGAAACTGCTACTGAAACTTCACAACTATACGTCAAAGCCCAATTGTTTACTAGAAATGCAAAGGAATAAAATAATAAACAAATACATTCCAACCCCGCCACATCACGAGCGATCGAATCCACACGGTCTTCAGGTTGCAATGTGAGCTTGTCAGAAATTTACCTACCAGTTTAAAAGCTACCAAGCTTCTTATTGGAAGAACTGATATAACTTTACTCTGATATCGTTTTGGATAAATTTTGCAAACATTTTGCACAAGTAAAAAATAAGTAATCATCTAGTAATTTGTCTTTTTTAATTGGTGGTAGTTTACTATGTACAAGCCACTGTTCGGAATAATCATTTTCTCATTTTCATTTGCAAAACATTCGTCATCGTTTTCAATAGATCATGCTATGTATTGTTCTTAATTTAGTTTCGTATTCTTCTTAACATCTCCTTGAATAACAACTTTCCTAAAACAATATTTGCTTTAATACCTACCATTTTAGGTAAAATTTCATTTGATTGATGTTACAAGGTGAACGTGTAAATCTCGGAAGGTGTTTTAATCTGAATCGATTTGGTTACTTTGAAAACCTTGTCACCAAGGTCTTGTTTTACGATGCCTTCATACCGCCCTAGGTGAATGCAAAGTTTCATCTCCTCCTATATTTTTACATGATTTGTAGTTTGGAAATAACAGTTTTTTGAGTAAAGCGTGTGCCTAAGTTGTCTAACCCTGTTTTGTTTTCCCTTTTGACTGACTGAGCCGAAATGTTCCCCTCTTGTTAACATGTCAGCTTCGACGATATCTGAGGATGGCCATTAACGTTATCTGATGGATAGCTACTGGTAGTCGAATCCAGGATACTCATTTCGAATCTCAATGGGGACACCGTCACTCACTAGGGATTGCAAGTGTATCACCTGTTGACGAGTCTGAAACAGGACTAAATGCGCATGCAGAATTCTGCTCGTAGTCGCTACCCATCAAATAACATCAAAGTGTATTACTGTCTGGTCTGCAGTGAGAATCACCTATTTCATTATTTTGAGCTATTAATAGGTGAGAATTTGTCGTTAATATGTAAATATATACATCATTTAGACTCCGGTCTTCACAAAATACACATCATACCTGGAAGTATTCACTTTGGCGAAGAGTAACACATTGGGTGTAAAATAGATTATGTGACTGATGCTTAGAGCTTAAAAGAAAGTCAGATATACATTAATATTTTTATAAGGTGAATGTGTGGAGTTAAGATTATTGTTGCGTCGCTTGATCTCAACCACAGTGTCTGAATTTAACTGGAATAACCAGCGAATCGATAACTAATTTCCATTTATACTACACTTTCTTTATTGTTTGCTTTGTTAATTAACAGACGGTGTAGTGCTGATCACATAAAATATTATATACGTATTTACAACGATCCAATTACTAATTAAAAAGAGAGGTTACATTCACTTTCAACAGGAAATTTCGCTTGGCGAAAAGTTGCACGGATCAGAGACTTCGCGAGTCATAAAGAGCATCTCAAACAAACTCCAAACCTTCATTAACAGCTGTCTCCGCTCAATACTCAAGATCAGATGGCCAGAAAAGATCAGCAACAGGGATCTCTGGCAATGAGCGAACCAACCAGTAGGAACCGATTGTGAAACAAATAGGCAGGAAGAAATGGAGATGGATTGGCTGGCCATATTCTGAGGAAACCATCAAGTGAGTGACATCACTAGACAAGCCATTACTCGAGTGGAACCAGGCCGAAAGGGAGGCGGCGAGTTGGTCGTCCAAGGGTGACTTGGAGGAGATCATGCGAGAAGGAGATGAAAGCATGTGGACAGACCTGGAGCAGGGTGAAAAAGTTGTCAGAAAACCGAAGTCAATGGAGGTGCGCAGCTGAAGCCCTATGTTCCTCTAGGAACTAAAGGATACAATAATAATAATAATATAGATTCTTATTGAGAATTATTACTTAATTTACTTGGTTAACTTTAAATTAAACGCAGATATCGTCATAAATCGACACTGGTGAGAGAACCAGAGCATACTGGGTAGCTATTTCATTCTAACTCGGGAAAGTGCAAAGTGTATCTGCTAGCCGTCCAATGATCAATTTCTTATGCATTAGATAGCGTAGAGAATACGTAACCATTTATCACTGAATTGAAGTTCAGTGAAATATCAATTAGAAGATTAGTGATGTCGGTTGTCGCCAAAATTCACGCTGAAATTAATGAATTTCTTACAAACCTAACGGTTAACAGTAATTTATTCAACACATAAGGAGAAATCACTGCCACGGTTTAAGTATTTGCATTATATATACTCAATACGAATATATCTGTAAACTGTCTGGTGTCCTCATACACTGCATAATAAATACGGATATTGAAGGTTCTGTTAATATAAAGCGGAAATGTTAAGATAAATTCGTATTCATGAATGAATTACCAAGAAGTGCATTTAGTTCGGTACGCTAAATGCCGATTAAGTTTTAAGTTTTAGCATTCATCAGGGTGAGTCTCAAATCTTCAAAGTTCTTTACTTCGCCCCTATTCATCATGCAGTACATGAACAGAAAAGTCCAAAGCTATCCCAGATAATCTGATCACGAAGTTGACTGTCTTAAAACTATCAGGAGCCTAACTGACAAATACTGAAAATCAAATCCTCCCCTTGTAACAACAGAAGACAAGGGCCAGGCAACAGATCGTTTATCAAGGAAGTCAACACATATTTATATATTTTCATGTACATTATTATAGATGATTGTTAGCAGAAAAACACAGTTTTCTGATTGGTTGTTTCTCACAGAAAGTTAACCTTGCATCTCTTTGTGGATGTTTCTTGAATGTCAGATCATCTACTGTATCCGCCCACGCAAAGCCTTTGTTCTCATTTTTCTCACAACTAATGTTTAGGGCACAAACATTGACGTAAATTACTGTCCACTAATTCTGACTAACAGCCAGCTTTCACCACACCCTTACAATAGAGTGTCGTACTAATCAGTGTCTGACATTTATTGAATTTTTTCATTCACCTGAGGTGAACCTTTTTCAAGTCTTATGATGATATGCAAATTAGACGTTATGTAGTACTCTAGGGTGATTTCCAAAAGACTAGTGCAACCTACTAGTCCACTTTCATATCATTAAAGCACGGACTCAGAATCATACAGACGCTTCATTTTAGAAAAAAAATATAGGAGAATAAGATAAAGTAGCCCCTTATTATAAAACGGACTGTTTACTAATTATTTTATACGATGAATTGACAAAATACTCTATTGAAAAATACAGTCAATGAAAGCGAAATATATTTTTCAGATCCTGAGGTCCACTGTGTTGCGTATGAGAAAGATACTCACCACTACAGGGGTGAATTAACAGAAATTTGAATTCACAGTCATTCAGTCCTAACTCAATGGCTAAATGATCAACGGGGACGTCTTACAACCTGAGATTCCCGGGCTCGCTTCCTGGTGAAGTTGTGGACTACTGTACTACTGAAAAGCCCCAAATTAGGACTAAACGAGTGACCAATGCTCTTTGGTTCTCAGAAGCAATAAAATCCAGTCACCCACCTCACTGACCAACGTATTCTACCAGTAAATACATTCTAGAGACGTGTAATGCGTGCGGTTTCAACGCACTTAAAAAAATAATAATAATAACCAAACATGTTGATGCAACACTCATATAAAGTGTAGATTTATTTTATGCCGAACAATGAATTTTTTTTCTTTAGTGTAACATTACTCGATAATTGAACCATTCAACCAAAGGTTATTTACATATTAATGTATTATTGAATTGGATTTTTTGACGAGTCCCAAATAGGACGAAATGCGCATCCTGGATTCCATTGCTAGTCACCATCCACCAATTGTACCATATTAATGTATTTTTCAATTTATCTGTTGCTTTAACCTGAGTTAATGTTTAGCTCATGCATTTTATCTATGACTGTTTTTAGTCAAATAGCTTTGATCTAAAAAAGCTTGTATGACCAGAATATTTTAAGTATGTTGCATAAATACATTCTTCTTCTAAGATAAATCATATTTTGTTATTAACCTGTTGATACTTATAAAAATTATTTCAGTATTATTGGTTGGTGGTTGACAGCCATGTAGTCCAAGACATGTCAGCCAGATGTACCTACATTCCCAGTTACCGATGGTGTTCTCACTGCGAATTGAGTCCAGCACCCATTGTTTCAAAAGCCAGGATACTACGCCACAAGAGCCACCTCTTGTTCATATGTACTCTGGTATATTTACCTGGTCATGTCCTTAAAGAACGTAACACAGGTCCTTTATTCAACTGTTATCCAACAATAACAAGGAAACTTCAAATTAAGACATTTTCGAAGGGTCAGTGGTAGGATAACATCTCAATGGAATTAAAAACTTCCCGCCAACACGGTTCAATCAACGAGAAATTCAGCAGTAATTTCAACAAAAGAATTGGTTGAACTAAAACAAAAATTTAGCACTATGGATGATAACCTCCACACCTGAGAAGACATTTGATTTATTTTGAAAATTATATATCTATTTCACTGAGGACTGTTAACCAGCAGAAAACTTTAATTCACAAACAGCATCCTGTTGACTGAATTCGATCATAACATCACAAGATCTCAGATGATCACATCAAAATCCCTAATGGATGATATGAGTACAGGTAAAACTGTCCGCAGACAACTCAGGTTTACAAGTCATCATGCGTAGAGTAGAGCTTGATGAAATAAATGAGAACAGAGAACTCTTTGCGGACTCAGAGAAGAGTCTCTCGTTAACAAATTTACTACCCAGCCGTACAATCGTATATACATGATATAATAATAATAATATGAATCGTGGCAGAAATACTTGGTTGTTTACTTTAAAAAATACTTCATGAAATGTATAAACCTCAACTAGGTGCGGAACCAATAAAATCACTAAACAACAGGGTGATAAATATGATAAGGCGATATTGCAAAAATTAAATTGAATTAAATAAATAAGTTAGATAAAATACCGAAAATTGTTCGAAGTGAAACTAATAATAACAACTGATATAATAAGGGAGGGATATACAAATTGAATAAACTAAACGAAAAATATGTAGGGCCGCAAATACGAACGGGATTATCATGATTTAGCATAGAAGAATTAAGACTATGAAAGTTGGAGGAGTTGAATAAACTTTTCCTGTTTCCCAATTTCGATGGTCAAAGCTTCAGAGATACAGATGATTCGAATACGCAGTGACTTCAGACAGGAGATAATTTTAGAGGACGAGACAGTAGAAACAAGGCGATCACTTGGTATTAACGCAATACAATCGCCAAAGACATATACGATGGCCGGCTAGAAAAGATCAGCAACAGGAATCTCTGGCAATGAGCGAACCAATCCAGTAGGAACCGATTGTGAAACAAATAGGCAGGAAGAAATGGAGATGGATTGGCTGGCCATATTCTGAGGAAACCATCAAGTGAGTGACATCACTAGACAAGCCGTTGCTCGAGTGGAACCAGGCCGAAAGGAAGCGGCGAGTTGGTCGTCAGTGTGAGGGTGACTTGGAGGAGGTCATGTGAAGAAGAGATGAAAGGATGTGGGCAGACTTGGAGTGGGGTGAAGAAGTTGGCAGAAGACCGAAGGCAATGGAGTCGTGCAGCTGAAGCCCTATGTTCCAGTAGGAATTAAAGGAAATAATAATTTATGCTGTTTGATGTACTCCTTGTTGTTACTGCTTGGTTAGTTGGAAATTTAACAAAGCCTGGCCTCAAGGATAACGGATGGGATGAGATAAGCCTGAATATCTGTTAGAATGAGTTGAATTTTTATTGACACCAGTGTATAGTTTGCCTTTTTCTGTTCATTTTATTTGACAATCTGACGTAGTTAATTCTCCTTGTTCATTTTCTGATTCCGATATGGATTTTATTCCCCTTACTGTTGAGTTTATGTGTATGAGGAAACTAAAGATGTATGCTTTTTTTAACAGAATGGAAGTGTTATCCACATATCTCTACCATATCTTTGGAGTAGCACTGAAAGTATTAATATACATATTTTCCCAGTTGTCGATAGAGATATCTTCTTTGATTGAGGATATTCGTAACCCCACTGCTACACCTGTTTGTCTACTTATTTTGCCGTGGAATTTAAAGCTAGTGAATGTGAGGCATAGCTGAATTCCTAAAATAATTTCCTCAATGAGTGGCTTTTGCTTATGAGTAAGTTCATCATTAGCAGTTATTTCTTTTTTAAATACTTCTAAGGCCATACTGATTGGTATATTTTAGACTACTTATATCGAAACAAACCATTTTTTCACTAGTTTTTAATGAAATGTCACTTAGTTTCTGCTTGATTTCATGGGAACTATTTAACCTAGACGGTCTACAATTTCTTAAGGGATATAATATCAATGCTAATCGTTTTGGTAATTCCTAAGTAGAAGCATTTCTGAAATTAACTACTAGCACCATTAGTTTTAGGCATTAAATGAAATTATTTACTGACAGGTAACTAACAAGTGTGTAACTATACAATTCCAGTCTAGAAAGGTGTTTGACTTATAAAATTCAATAACCTCCGTTTTAAGTGCCTACGTTTTCTCAAGGCTTTAATTTCACCTTAAAGATAAGTGTCAGAAAAAGCTAAATGGTGACCTTGACCAATCATTAAATTCAGTCAATGAAGATTCGAGTTTTGAATTTTTCGAGTACATTTTACTAAAGTCTTTCAGCCTTATTGTTATTTGATTATATGAAGTATCTAATTCAATCATTGATAATTTTTTGGTGCAATCGTTTCATCATAAAAGAGACTGATTAGTACTTATTTAACATTTGAGCTAATTCAATCCGAGTATATCACTCATAAGCTCGATCTCGAACAAGTTGAATGTTCATTTGGTTCTCAGACCATTTCATCCTGACTGACGAGAACTACTGATTGATGTGTTCAAGTGTTCATATCACTCATTGAAGTGTATACTTTATGATTAGGTAATTTAAAAAAAAATGTAATTCGTGCTGTGTTGTACTTTTTTGAAGTCAATCGATTTTTTGTGTATACAATGTCTAAATAATAATAATAGTAATTATTATTGATTTATATATATATATTAGTGAGACTACCTGTGGGAAACTGAGTTGGTCGGCCTGTTAAAGACTGATATAATAGGTCAAACCCACCTTAAATATCTTAACCAGCAATGAATAACTTTTACATTCCTTTGCTATTCAATAATGATTAGGCTTGAAATGAGTATATCTCACTTGACAGATAGTATTGTGATGTTCATTTGACAGTTATGTACCATTCGTTCACATAAGTAAGTGAAAATGCTGTCCGTAATTGAA
This sequence comes from Trichobilharzia regenti, assembly GCA_944472135.2. Classification (NCBI taxonomy): domain Eukaryota; kingdom Metazoa; phylum Platyhelminthes; class Trematoda; order Strigeidida; family Schistosomatidae; genus Trichobilharzia; species Trichobilharzia regenti. The sequence continues at coordinate 124,774,407 of OX235270.1, forward strand.
ATGAAATGAAAACCTAGAAGCTTGATGAAGAGTCAAGATTGCTAGTAATCCAAACAAAGGGCATTGGTTTGAGGCACATCTTAAATTAACCTTCAATTTTACTCTATTTATAAAACATACATGAACTACATTCACCATCATTAATATTCTACCTTTTCTCTCTCTCTCTCTCTCTCATTTTTAACAATTATGCATCTCATCATAATGACCAGTGTTTTCATTACAAGTCATTACAATAAAACCAAATATCATGTGATAGAATTCACATTTTTAAAAATCATTAAGTAACGAACAAAACAAAAAGTAAATAGCACTTACCCATAGGTCTGCGCATAATTTATTAGTATTTTTTGTTCCACAAAAGTTCATCAAACCCAATGAAATCAATAATATTTACTATTATTATTATTTAGACATTGTATACACAAAAAATCGATTGACTTCAAAAAGTACAACACAGCACGAATTACATTTTTTTTTAAATTACCTAATCATAAAGTATACACTTCAATGAGTGATATGAACACTGGTGTCAATAAAAATTCAACTCATTCTAACAGATATTCAGGCTTATCTCATCCCATCCGTTATCCTTGAGGCCAGGCTTAGTTAAATTTCCAACTAACCAAGCAATAACAACAAGGAGTGCATCAAACAGCATAAATTATTATTTCCTTTAATTCCTACAGGAACATAGGGCTTCAGCTGCACGACTCCATTGCCTTCGGTCTTCTGCCAACTTCTCCAAGTCTGCCCACATCCTTTCATCTCTTCTTCACATGACCTCCTCCAAGTCACCCTCACACTGACGACCAACTCACCGCTTCCTTTTCGGCCTGGTTCCACTCGAGTAATGGCTTGTCTAGTGATGTCACTCACTTGATGGTTCCCCAGAATATGGCCAGCCAATCCATCTCCATTTCTTCCTGCCTATTTGTTTCACAATCGGTTCCTACTGGGTTGGTTCGCTCATTGCCAGAGATCCCTGTTGCTGATCTTTTCTAGCCGGCCATCCTATCTTGAGTATTGAGCGAAGACAACTGTTAATGAAGGTCTGTAGTTTGTTTGAGATGCTCTTTATGACGCGCAATGCAAGTCTCTGATCCGTATGTTAAGTAGCACTGACTTCACATTGTAGTTGAAAATCCGGATGTTGATTTTGATGCTGAGTGCTGTTGACCTCCACACAGACATGAGAGTAATGAAAGCTTGTCTTGCTTTCCCGATTCTGGCTTTGATATCCTCGTCAGTTCCGTGCAGCTGTAGTTGAAGCGATGCTTCCCAGGTAGGTAAAGGAGGTTGTTTCTTCCAGGTTCCTCCCATTTATGCTGGCTGATTGTTGTCTGTTGTTGTTACTGTTGGCCAGGAGTCTTCATTACACCAAACAGTCTAAATGGTGAAATGAAACAGTAGAAAAAGCACTGGCTTCAAATAACTATCCTACAAAATTCATTAAGAAGACCAAAACATGTTAAAAGAAAAAATAGTGTGATGAAATAAGTAGGAAAGAATTTAAATCATACACAGTCTTACCATATAAGGAAGCAACATCTGAGAGTCTACGTAGGTTCCTCAATAAAGCGGGAATTAGGGTGGCATTTAAACCTACAAATTCACTCAGACAGGCCATCTCTGCAAGTTAAAGGACCCTACTCACCCGACTAGACGAAATAATACAATTCACAAAATAGTTTGCCAAGACTACCAGACCAACCACATAAGCCGAATCAGTAGATTGGGGATATTCAAATTATCAGAATCTAACCAAATGTAGAATGATTGAGCCTCCAACGATGAGTAATTTAGAAAAAATAGCAACTACGTTGCATCCACTAACACACAACCACACACTTGGGTGGGACAGAGTTGCAATTCTGCAAAGTATTATAGATATGTGGAGAGAGGCTGATTACTGAATCTTTGTTCATCGAACCTACACCCAACACATGCAATAGGACTGACTCATAACTGATACCAGAGATGTGGAAAATGCTACTACCAATGAAATCGAGAGATGAGAGACAATGGAATTATATATCAGAGCCAGAAAGCTGTGTGAGTACCTTAATAAGATTATGAGCAATAAATTGTGCATGAAATGTCATCAGTAAATAACACTGTATAATACTGCGAGACTATCAAATGTTTTTACTCTATGCATGGATTTACACCCTACCACAGTGCCGAAGTTCTACTTTTACATCCACTTTTTCCATTTGCGTTTAATACCATTAAAAATATGCCAGTGGAACTGACCCTGAGTTTAGTGACTTAGGGAGTGACTTGTCACGAAGGGACAGTTTTCTCGATTTGGAGCATTCGGAAAGTACTGTTCTACTAAGTGAAGCTAGCAAAATGCAGTCCTTCTAAGTCTTTGACTAAAGGTGTTTGCATCGAATTTCCAGTGGTAAATGCTACAATATGGTTTACAGTATTATGGTTAGGCGTAGTCTTTTAGTTAAGGAGGATAGGTCATCCGATCGGATTGTGAAGCTACATCAAACGAGATGGTTAGGACATGTGTTACATATGCCTAACCATCGCCTTCTTCGACTGACGGAAAATGTTAGCTGACATAGGATGGATCAGGTTGGAAAAGAGCTAGTGGTTGTCAAACGAAAACATGGCTTCATCAGTCAATGAAACCCATAATAGTTAATTTATGCCAGCTACGTAAAAAGGGGTAGAAAAGTCGGTGATATGGCTCAAAGTCGTTCTAAAATGGCTGGTGCAGATGCATTCACTCTTTGTGACTTTTAATGTTGATTAAAACTATTTTTTTCTTCCGTAGTTTCTATTCTTTATCTCTCATGACTTTGTTTATTATGGTTCTTTTAAATCCATTTTTTTCTTCTGTTTACTTTCGTGAGCTATATGTTGTAGGAACTTGAGCTGCTGTATTTCTGACAGAAGTTTTAGATTGAAACCCAGAAGGTGTTTCCTGACAAGCATTGGCAGCTGAAGTTGAAATGTCGGGTAATGTTCAGCATTCAGAGATAGTTCCGTTTGACTGATGTACGCCACTGGTCATTCCAATTTGTAAGAAGGGATGCAAGTCTTTCTGTGATAATCACAGAGGGATAAGCCTGACTATACCGTATTTAAATTCGTAAGCTCAATAATCATGAGCAGACTATGTGGTGCTCATGAGAAACAAACACAAGAATATCAGGCGGGTTTTAGATCAGGAAGACAGTATATTGATCATATATTCACCTTTCGACAGATTCTGGAATGCAGACATAATTACTGACGTTCAGCAATTGCTACAATTTTTTATTTTCGATGGTTGGAGGCAATCGAAAGGAAGCCTTGCACCTGGGTTTCGTGCTAGTTGGCACTCGTCAGCAAGGCGTATATGCAACCTCGAAAGAGCTCACATCCTCTCTGAGACTCGAACCCACGTCACCCAGTGAGCACTGCAGTCAGAGATGTTACCACTGAGCCATTCAGCCTAGCGATTGACCTCCTTCCTGTAGGACTGTATTGGATATTTTTGATTCGACACTAGTCTGTAACTAGTGTAATGTGTCTAGTTCTATCTTTTGTGTAGACTGAATTCTATCAGTCAAGTTTTCAGTGCACCGTGATGGCGAGCCACCTAACATGGTGGCCACATTGCAAATTTGACTGATAGAATTCAGTCTACACAAAAGATAGAACTAGACACATTACACTAAATGTATATATATATATATATATATGACGGAGTCGGAAATTTGTATGAGTACCTTGATATAATAATGAGCAGTAAACTGTGCATGAGATATCATCATTAAATAATAGTAGTGTATAACACTGCGGGTCTGTATCATAATGAAATTTCTCTATAGTGGAATGTCACCTCGTTTGCTACAAAGTGGTAACACAGTTTGTGTCACTGAGGCATGTTATCAGTTATCTAGATTTCAATGTAGTATATCACAATATCCAATTATTTCTCCTAGTCGCTTAATTAGTCTCATCACATAACATAATTCAATGATTAGTAATCAGATGAGTGCAATTCAGTCAATGTAAAACTTTTTATTTTTATATATGCAAGTTTCAGTGGTGTGAGTCAGCTATTTAAGTGGAAAAACTACTGTGAAAATAAGAAAAAAGCATACAGTTAGGTATTTTGGGACAGTGCAAAATAAAAGACTACATAAAGTATGATTACTGTGTATGCTCAATAGTTGCTTAAAAATACCTGAAGGCTTTCTGCCGCACAGGACTGACAGGTTCTGACCAATGTAATCACAACTATCCAACTAAGTTTAATTCTTTCTGAATAATAATTCATAGAAGTACTGTCACGCTGTGCAATTCACTATGTAACATATTTCATAGTAGATAAAATACAATTGATAAGACCATTGTGACTGACAGAAACAAAGTCCGATTTTATGAATAATAATGACGATAGTAATATCACGAAACTGCTTATATGATAATCTAGATAGTCTGTTATCATACATTTGTATGCAGATTGTGTATGCGTGAACCGGTGAAAAGGCGAAAATTACTATTGTCGCATATTAATAAGGCTTTGGTAATAAATTGTGAGGTGAAGAGGAAAGGTTGGGCATGGGGCTAGCAACCCCATCCTGTAGAATTAAACAATGCTACAGAAACTTCAAGTCACTAGCTTGAAGCCCTATGTTCCACTGGGAACGTGAAGGAAAAATTATTATTTTTTTTTTAATAAATTGTGAAAGTAAGGCCGAAATACGCAGTATAACAGGCTATGATACTAATAATAGAAATAAATGGTCCACAAAAATGATACTGATCACAGTTATCCGGTGTCATCGGGACGGAATATTTTTCTAGTTGATTCTTCATCAAAAATGATTTCTTTGGTAGGGGCGATAGATGCAGATATATTTCATAAATTCATGAATTAGACTGATAACTATGAAGACAACTGCAGCATTTACGCCTACCGTTCAGGGGTGTAGAAATCTAGTGAACAGAGGTGACACCTTGGTGTGAAAGGTAAGAGCTGAATATATTGTTTCGTGCATATCACAAGTATCATAGTAAAATTCTTAATCAAATTCAACATTCTATGACAACCATGTTGGAAATTGCCCAAGAAATTCACAGTGTGCCTTTCTAAGCATCCAATTGCTTTCAATAGAACATTTGAATTTACAAATATAAACGGAAGCGGCCAGATTCACTGGCTTATCCGTCACTCTCAGTTCAATCATGCAAAAAGTAGTGAATTTTGAAATATTAGAAAAGATTTGTAACTCAGGTGGATGATTCGCAATTAATAGTGTTCTCTGAGCTGGTTGGTTTAGTTGCGGAGCTTTCATCGTCTTTCTGGACGACATCTTCAGCGCAGTATTTAGGATAAAGTGAAACGATTTAAATTCCTTCATGAGTGATATAATTGTGTCTCCCGGTAACCATCTTTAGATATGTATTGACCGTTTTCTATTGATTGGGATTTTAAACTTTCTGATCATCTGATTTAATTTTTATTTCAGGACTTCATCATGAGCTGACATTAGTTAGAGAACCATTGGAAAACCTGGGAGTACTGGACAGATGTTTCGTCCTAGTTTGGGACTCTTCATCAGTATGTACCCACCGGGATTCGAATCCAGGACCTTCCGGTTACAAGGGAAACTCGTATACCATTAAGCCACTGGGACCTGATCCAATGGTCCTTGAATTCTAACTTCATCAACGTTACGTATCCAGATTTTCGGTTAGGTAGAGCTCTACCTACAATGATGATGCGTTTGTAATAATTAAGAGAAATGATTTGGAATATACCCATAAATTAATAAACAACATATTTGAAGACATCAGATTCACAAGAGAAGAAGAATTAGATAACAAAATCCATTTTTAGGTGTCTTGATCAGGAGAACCAACAAAGGAAATTTAGAAACACAAGTATATAGAAAATCAACGCACACAGATCGAATACTCAACTATACTAGCAATAATCCAATTACTCACAAAAGAAACTGTGTGCAGACATTGTTTAGAAGAGTTCAAACACATTGTAGCACACCAGAGTTGGAAAGAATGGAATAAAAATACTTACAAACAGTCTTCAAGAAGAATGGTTGTCATCAAAAAGTGTTTAAAGTCGAATCAAAGCACCAACAAAGAACCACCACCAAAGACCATACATCATACATACCTATCATACATCAGAAATATCTCTGAAATAACGGCTAGAATAATGAAACCGTTTCATATTGATGTAGCACACAAACCAGCCGAATCACTGAATTCGATCTTATGCAAACCAAAAGACCCAACAAAAAAAGGAGATAAAATTAACACCATTTACAAAATAATTGTATGACCTGTAACAGGCATTACATCGGCCAAAGTGGGCGTCCCCTTCGAATAAGAATCCAAGAACACAAGTCAACCGTGAAAAGACATGATATAAATTCTTTAGTATCAGTGCATACAGACGATTATGGACATCATTTCGATTGGGATAATGCCAAATCTTAGACAGAGGAAACACCAAATGTGCCAGGGAATTCCTAGAAGCCTGGTACTCAGACAAAAATGCAACTAATAAACACGTTAATATAGATGAAATATACCAACTAATAAAAATTAAATCAGATGATCAGAAAGTTTAAAATCCCAATCAATAGAAAACGGTCAATACATATCTAAAGATGGTTACCGGGAGACACAATTATATCACTCATGAAGGAATTTAAATCGTTTCACTTTATCCTAAATACTGCGCTGAAGATGTCGTCCAGAAAGACGATGAAAGCTCCGCAACTAAACCAACCAGCTCAGAGAACACTATTAATTGCACGAGTAGTGAATTGGCACACAGTTACAACAAGGAAGTTTTCACCATTTCTTCCAGTTTCGAGTACAACAAGGAGCTTCAACCTTTGTATTTTCCGTGGCGATGGAGTTATTTTTACGAAATGAGCTTCCTAACCTCACACCTAATTTTCTTCCCATTCCATCCCCACTACTACGTAGTAAGCTAAGCGACTTTTAAGAGTACCTCATCCGGAAAGTCACGTATTCCCTAGTTGAGGCGGTGTTAACAGCAGCCTGGCCACCAGCTTAGACGAGCTAGGATGAAGAAAAAGCACATGGTGAGACCGAAGTGCAGACAACTACAGGCAGCAATGGACAATACTCCAGCTGGTGACATCAAAATACTAATGGGAGACGTGAATGGCAAACTGGGACCAGAAAACACAGGAAGGAAACTCATCATGGATATAGAAGCTCTCGGAGAAATCAACGAAAATGGCACCGACTTCTGCACCTTTAACGAACTAGTGATTGGTGGCAGCGTATACAAGCACAAAGATATCCACAAGGCTACATGGGTGTCACCAGAAGGGCAAACCAAAAACCGAATTGAACCCATCTCAATGATGCTCAAAGAAGTGAAGGCGCAGCCTACTGGACACAAAGGTAAGAAGAGGAGCAGACGTTGGCTCTGTCTGTCTGTCTGGATTCAACATAGAACTTGGCACCGAAGTGCAGCAGTTCAAGTTGCCACGTTCCAAATAACACACAAAAGTAGACAAGAAGATGAGTGAAGAGAATCAATAGAGTTTGACAAGTATAAGAGTGAAACAGAATGGGTAATGGTAGAAAGGAATATGAAAGATTACAGAGACTGAATACATCTGCGCTGGCCATTGACAACGATTTTGAGCCATGTCACCTATTGTCTCCAGCCATTGATTCCTAGAGTCCCGAGGACCCCAACCCGGGAGTCTGCATCTCCCTACCTGACTCAGTTTAACTGTCAAGGATTTCATGGATTGATGAGGCCATGTTTTTGTTTGGCCACCACTGGCTCTTTTCCAACCTGAACCTATGTCAGCTAGCAATGCCCGTCGGGGGAGGCGGTGGTTAGGCATGCGCAGCACGTGACCTAGCCATCTTAGTCTATGTAACTTTATAACCTCGTCGATTGATTTTCCCTCTTTGCCCAACACTCTACGCCTAACGTCAACATTACTTACCTTATTAAACCACCTAACGTGAGACAGAGATCGCAGACGTTGGCTCAGACCACTATCTCATACAAGGGACAATCCAAATCAAATTAAAGGCTTTCTAAGAAACAGGAGCTGCAGATAGACTACAAGCCGAGTTCAACACTCAAAAATTGAAGGAACAAGATACGAAGGACATCTTAATTGCAAGCATAAGGGAGAAAGCCGAGACACAAATCAACACTAGCGAAAAGGTCAGCGTCGAAAAGCACTGGGACAACTTGAAAACGGTATGGAGTCAAACCTGCGTGAAAGTTTCAGGCTGAAAGAAGAGGTAAGACAAACAGTGGCTCATTGCGGACACTTGGAAACTAATAGAAGAGAGAAGGATAGTGAAACAGAAGATTATCCAATGCACCGACGAGCAACAAAAACAGGAGTTGAATGCAAGCTACAATATGCTGAACAAAAGAGTGAAGAAGAGTGCCAGGAAAGACAAAAGAAATATTATGAAGCCATGGGAAGTGAAGCGGAACAAGCTGCAGGCAAACGAGACCTCGCCACACTCTACCAAACAACTAGGCACTTATCCGGCGAAAGTTCGACACAGATTAAGCCAATAAAGGACGACAATGGAAAGTCAATCACCAAAGAGGTGGAACAAAGAAAACACTGGGCTTAACACTTCAAAGACTTCTAAACCGTCCGCCACCTACAACACGCCCAACAATAACAACAACGGAAGCAGAACCACCAGTGAACATCGACCCCTCGACGAAATCAGAAGTCCTGAATGCAATCAAGATGCTAAAAGCTGGAAAAGCAGCAGGACCAGATGGAATCCCAGCAGAAGCATTGAAAATGGACCCAGAGACAACAGCGGACTTGATAACACCACTACTGGAGAAGGTGTGGAAAGATGGCAAAGTGCCTCAGGATTGGAAGAAAGGATACTTATTCAAACTACCAAAGAAAGGAGACTTAAGTCAATGCAAACACTGGCGCGGAATTATGCTCCTTTCCATCCCAAGCAAAATACTAAGCCGCATCATCCTGGAGAGAATCAAACAAGCCAACCTGGATAAAAAAATTTGACCAGAATAAGCTGGATTCAGGAAAAACAAATCATGTGTTGATCAAATCACCACTCTACGGATCATCATTGAACAAAGCTTGGAATGGCAGTCACCTCTCTATCTCAACTTCATCGACTTTGAAAAGGCCTTCGACAGCGTCGATCGAGAGGTCATTTGGCAACTACTTCGCTACTACGGAGTCCCATCGACAATTATACATCTCATCCAACAGTTATACGACAATGCTGCACAACGGGAAACTTACGGAATCCTACGAAATGAGGACGGGAGTAAGACAAGCTGGCTGTTTACTATCACCAATGATCTTCCTGATTGCAGTAGATTGGATAATGCGACAGACAACGGGCGGCGAAGAAACAGGCATAAAATGGACTCACACAAAAAACTTGGAGGATCTGGATTTCGCCGATGATATATGTCTGATTTCCAACAAACTGGAAGATATGCAAGTGAAAAGCAACAAGCTGGCAGAAGAAGCATCCGGAGAAGATAGGACTACAGGTGAACATAGATAAGACAGAGGTAGGTGGTGAAGATTCCTGGCCAACACCAACACCACCACCAACAACAACAGACAACAATCAGCCAGCATGAATAGGAGAAATCTGAAAGAAACAACCTCCTTTACCTACCTGGGTAGCATCGCTTCAACTACAGCTGCACGGAACTGACGAGGATATCAAAGCCAGAATCGGGAAAGCAAGACAAGCTTTCATTACTCTCATGTCTGTGTGGAGGTCAACAGCACTCAGCATCAAAATCAACATCCGGATTTTCAACTACAATGTGAAGTCAGTGCTACTTAACATACGGATCAGAGACTTGCATTGCGCGTCATAAAGAGCATCTCAAACAAACTACAGACCTTCATTAACAGTTGTCTTCGCTCAATACTCAAGATAGGATGGCCGGTTAGAAAAGATCAGCAACAGGGATCTCTGGCAATGAGCGAACCAACCCAGTAGGAACCGATTGTGAAACAAATAGGCAGGAAGAAATGGAGATGGATTGGCTGGCCATATTCTGAGGAAACCATCAAGTGAGTGACATCACTAGACGAGCCATTACTCGAGTGGAACCAGGCCGAAAGGGAAGCGGCGAGTTGGTCGTCAGTGTGAGGGTGACTTGGAGGAGATCATGTGAAGAAGAGATGAAAGGATGTGGGCAGACTTGGAGAAGTTGGCAGAAGACCGAAGGCAATGGAGTCGTGCAGCTGAAGCCCTATGTTCCTGTAGGAATTAAAGCATATAATAATAAATAATAGTGACCTTGTAACCTGAGTGTCTCGAATTTTATCCCAGGTAAGGAGCTTTGGTGTGCACTTGTGAAGGGTCACAAACTGTTCAGTGTTCCCTAGTTTTCAATGGCACCAGACTGATGTTTGTTTGTTATAAAATCTACACCTAAATTAGTCCAAATCCCTCCAAAGTCAACAATCTGATTTACATGAAGTACTACAAAGTAATTAAAATGCATAGTAAAAAATACACGGAATATCAGAGAAATTAGAAAAGATAATAATACATATTCATGAATTCATATTCTCCACTGAAGCTCAGGTCAGTAGTACTGGCTGAACTGGCTTCTTCTGAACACAGAGAACTGGTTTTTTAAGGTGAATCATGATAGCCTCTGCTGTTTGGAGTATGAGGTACCTGGATATTTTAGGCAATTTACTTGGTATCTGGTAGATGATGGAGAAGGATTCTTCAGCATTTCGATATTAGACCACCTGGTCCAAACCGAAAGGCTGAGGAATCCTTCTCCATCATCTACCGGATACCAAATAAATTGCCTAAAATATCCAGGTACCTCATACTCCAAACAGCAGAGGCTATCATGATTCACCTTAAAAAACCAGTTCTCTGTGTTCAGAAGAAGCCAGTTCAGCCAGTACTACTGACCTGAGCTTCAGTGGAGAATATGAATTCATGAATATGTATTATTATCTTTTCTAATTTTTCTGATATTATATGTATCGTTATGTTGATGCTGTTGAAGTGCAATCCATTTAAAAGATGTTATTTAAACATTAATGTTGTTAATAACACTAAATCATTCACTATAATTTATATATAACTGTAGAACCTGATGATGAAGTTATCGAAAAGAGTGTTCTTTGGTGATACTAGATCGTTGGAGGCAATCGGCAAGAAGCCTTGCACCTAGGTTTCGTGCTAGTTGGCACTCGTCAAGACTTACCTGAAACCTTGAAAGAATTTATTTCTTTAGTATGGAAATGTTAGATTTCGAGATGGTTTTACTTCATTGGGTTACTTATCCACACTAATATTCACTACACTTTTACTTTTCGTAAACTGATATACCTAGAAAAGTATATTAAGCAAAAATGCGAAGACAAACTTTTAGTATTTCTAAGGCCTAAAGGGGACCTCTTCAACACTTCAGAAATTATGCATTCAAGCAAGTCGATACTGCAAGTGATGGTAAAAAAGTTCATGCGAATTAAACAATTAACGATTTTGTACCAGTAAATATACAAGCGTTTGTCTAATAAAAGTGTATCATATATATGCGTGAGAAAAAAATGCATTGAGATAATAACAGAAGAATACAATTGTCATTCACCTAGTGATTACACTTGTGTAAATTTTTGATACGATTTATATTCAAGTATAGAATGCACTCAAATATGCTCATTAGAAAGAATGACATGAGAATTTGAGGTAAGTAATTTTCATGGTACAGAATAGATATATATATATATATGTATAATTTAACGTTGTGGTATTAATTCCTTCACATGAAAACATTTTAAAGATCTATTTGTTTTAAACCAAATAAAAATTAGAGAAGCGTACTTAGATAAAAAGGAGTTAAACTCATCTGATTTAATAGTAGTATTAAAAGTGGAAATAACAGGAGGTAATCGCTTCTTCAAGAATTGAAAACATTTATTTCCCGATACTAATTTAAAACAAGCAATAAAGGTTAATAAAGCAGGATTTAATGAATTCATCAAATTTCGGTAGAACTCGTCAGCTGAATACTCTACATACATGGATATATATACTTTTGAAATTACATTGGGAGATATAAGACTGATAAGTAAACAAACTACATTGAATTAATCATGCAGAAAGACACGTGCGAATGTTTTCCAGGTCATGTTCAAACAGATAAGGGGAGAGAGAGTATGAGAGATCAAAATTAAGATAAATTGCATTACGCTTCAATTACATCACTTAGATAAACAATTTGTCATTAGGGAATATAAAGAGAATTGCAAACAGACTAATATCAATAGTAATAGTTATAATAACAGTTTTAATAGTGTTGAAGTGAGTTAAGATAGTCTTACTGATAAAGCATAGTTTTAGATGGATCAAGAATAATAATAATAATGGTAATAATAATAACAATAATAGTAAGAAGAAGAGGTAGAATAATAACAAGTAGAGAATAAAACGTATTACCATGGTAGAATAAGAGTCACGACCATCTCCTTTTGTAAACAGAGAGCTGGTTTATAAATTCGAATTGCACAAGCCTCTGCAATTGCAAGCATCTTCTTGTTTCTTTGTTTGCTGACAATGGTAAATAACTTGACTGCGTCGATACCATGTCCGTAATCTACAAGACGTTTTGTTATTGAGGATTTTGGCACTTTGAACTCAGCTGTTTTCAACCATTTTGGCAAATGCTCCATTATGCGAGTAGACAATCGCCTTTCCGTACGACCTATGTATTTGCTGCCACAAACACACTCAAATTGATATATGCAGTTTGAAGTGTCGGGGGTTGGCGACTGGTCTTTCCCAGATTGTTGAAGCACTCGCTTGGTGGTGTTAAGGATAACAAGTTTTGCAGCATAATAAGTTCTCTTGATGGCTATGTCGAGTCTTAGTTTCACTACTTCTTGTACGTCATCTCCTTTGAACGGCAAATTGATATAGACAGGTTTCTTTGGAACTGTTTGAATTGTTTTGCAGGGGGTAGTTTCTTTAGAGTATTTATTAATGAACTTCTCAGGATATCCATTCTTAGATAAAATATCCTTCAGAGATTTTATTTCCTGTTCAATAGTACTGTCAGAACAAATTTTTCGTGCTCTATTGAAATTTTAATTAATCTTAATTTTGATCTCTCATACTCTCTCTCCCCTTATCTATTTGAACATGACCTGGAAAACATTCGCACGTGTCTTTCTGCATGATTAATTCAATGTAGTTTGTTTACTTATCAGTCTTATATCTCCCAATGTAATTTCAAAAGTATATATATCCGTGTATGCAGAGTATTCAGCTGACGAGTTCTACCGAAATTTGATGAATTCATTAAATCCTGCTTTATTAACCTTTATTGCTTGCTTTAAACAGGAGGTAAGCCAATAAAAACTGAGGGCTACTGGTCCTTGTCTGGGATTATTCAGCAATGCCCACACATGGTCTAATCGAGGATCTAAAATAGAACCTTAATGTTACGGGGAGAACCTGCTGAGCATTCAGGCACAGTGTGATTGAACTCAATTAACCCACGTATCTTTACTTCTTCCAGTTTATGATATATAGCACAAGTGCCAGTCAACGTCGTCAGTCAGTATTTGTTCTCAAACTCATCCTGGTTATAAATAATAATTATGAGTAAAGAAAAGAAAGTAAAAGAAGAAAGTAAAAGATTGAGCTAAACTCCGTGAGTTACAATAAAAGTTAGGAGAAAAAGTGATTTATGTCCTGACCGAAATCGTTATTATTCACCAATCGCACTCAGTTGTGAAAAATTCAATGAAATCAATGTAATCAATTCACAATTCATCCATACTTTATTTGAGTCACGTAACTTTCTATTTGAAAAAAAGTGAATATACGTCTGCCAAAATGCCGAACAATTAATCTGGCTATATAATGTATCTCACTTGCTGTAAATAATAAACAAAATTTCCAAGCTACCTTCACACATAAATGTGTGCTACATATTGATTTGATTTTTGGATTACAAATCATCACGTGATGAGGCCTAGCAAACAAACCTTACAGTCATTCAGCTTTTTAAGGTAGATGCTTTCATAACACAATATAAACACAGAGTACATTTAAATCTAGTTTTAATTAAGAAAGTTATACAAGTCAATAACTGTAGGATGTTATATGCGTTTAACAAGAAGCCATATCTTCTGTGTTAAAATGAATAATACTAGCTGTTTAAATCTCTTTGATTGAAATTGGTTATTAGTCTGTAACGTATTTTCTGACGTGCAAGCATTTATTCTCACAAAGCGAAACTTTTTTCGTGTGATTCCATTGTGATGCGATTCGTGATGAACAAAATAAAGTCAGGAGGCAGGCAGATGGAGAGTCATAGATTGAGATCAAAATTGTCGTGTTAAATGTTGGTAATGACAATGATTATTAGTAATCTGACTGTGAACGACTACGCGTATCACCGATGTGTGTAACTTGCATTGACTTCTCATTTCTTCCTATCTGAACGTTATAGATGTCTTACTGGGTACTGTGCTCATGCAATTCATGATTCTAAACACATAACTGACACAAGTGACAATCCAGTGAATGAATAATAATCAACAGAACTATTCAGACTAACATACAAAATGAATAAGATACCTTAAACACGGAACATCAATACATCGAAATATCAAGAGATGAAAAGCATCAACTAGCAAGAAAGTACATAGAAAGGATTGTAAATTAAGATCAATATAGGCGTGCATGTTCCGAGTGTACTCTTTCGCTTGAATATAAATTTTTTTTAAACAAAATAAGTGTTCACATGAGAACAGTTTAATTAACTAAGTATTCAGTCAAAATTTTGTTTATTTATTCATTTATAAAGTTAACAGTTGTAATTTTTGAATCTGTTGACCAGCTTGTACATTAATTGATACATCATAAAATACTCTATACATGTACGTATGTATTCATCAAATAATTGCTTTAGAATAAGTCTTTGATGTGATTACAATTAAGTTGGAAGCATTCTTGTATTCAAGGTGGAAGGATTAGTCAGCAGGCTGTAGCTGCCAATTGAGGATCTAAGGTTTAATCCATGGTGGGGTCATGCGTTCGCACTAAACGATGATCCTTTAACTGACGTCTTTTCGTAACGAAGTCTATAGTAAAATCAATTCGAATCTCTACTCTCATGATCTAACTTTACCGAAGTGGCTGATTCATTTAAAACCGATATCTTAACTGGTTTCATTATTATTAACTTCGCAATTCCTAATATTTGTAGTTTTCTTTATAAGATTTGATTGTGTGAAATATTCCCACATTATGAATTAAAAGTCAATCTGAACGAAGAATATTCTTTTCAATGATTTCTCTTCAGGTTCTTACAATTATAAAATGTAATATTTGTTGTCGTTACAATAAAGGCACGGGGGAAATTAAGTGCATAAAAAGCTCGATCCTGTCACACTTGGTCGATACTGGATATAGCATCGACGTCAACACAGCTTCCAGTGTTATATACAGAATTCCGAAGTCGTTATCACATACAGTTCGCTTACGTCTCCTACACATAGCTGAAGCTGTTGCAATAAAATCGACTAAACCGGAACTTTGTATCAAAAATGAACACGTCCAGACTCTGTTCCTACCGTGTCCAAACTTGGATTGATGATTCTTCTTCTCGCCAAGAGTTTTTCTTTCCCTAAACCCTCTTGATTTTTTTTCAATTGCTTATTATTATTATTATTATTCATAATTTATGCCCTTCATGCAAATATTCCCTCAATACTATCGAATTTTCCATTTATACTATCCGGACCTATTATTAGTGATATTATCCTTTCCCAATATATGCGTCCACCTGTTTCATTTCACATATTCATTATTTCATTATCAACCTCCCATTGCAGTCTTACTATCTCCTGTTTCCTATAGACCACTTTGTACTAGCCACTCACCTGACACCTTTTATAACCTTGAACTGACTTGTAAATTTTCCTACTCCACATTCTACAATTCTATTATGATTAATGACCACCATTGTCTCCTGTTTTACAATATTTTGGTAATCGTTTTCAGCCTAGCACGTTTGTCACACAAATACGACCATTTATTTTGACACCCATAACTAATCTGTTATTCAATGTTAAAAATTTATCTCCCCCATAACTGGTCTTTATTGTAACGACAACAAATATTATATTATATATGTCCAAACCAAGTTCACTTTTAACGGTTTGAAAAAATTTGGGCATTGGGTATATGATATTCATTATAATAGAGGTTTTTTGTATTTCCCAATGAATGAAAAAACAAAACGAGATTGTTTTTACTGACGTTTCGCTATTTAATGCTAATAGCTTTCTCAAAGTATTATTAAACCGGAATTTACAAAATCTCAGCATATATATATATATATATATATATATATATATATAACCTTATATACTTTGAGAAAGCTATTAGCATAAAATAGCGAAACGTCAGTAAAAACAATCTCGTTTTGTTTTTCATTCATTGGGAAATACAAAAACCTCTATTATAATGAACAAATATTATATTTTATAATTATAAGAACCTGAAGGGAAATTATTGAAAAGAATATTCTTCGTTCAGATTGACTTTTAGTTTTCTTTATGATAGCTAATTGTTTATTACGGTAGCATAACTGAACTATAATCACTGTAGTCTTAGTTTTCGCTCACTCATACAACTGCCACTCTTCATCTATTTAAACTTGGACTATTAGATGTTTTGTTCTTTTGCTTTGCTTTGACTGCTTCATCTCTATGATTTATGTATTCGTCACATATTTGCTAAGGCATTTCTCCTAACTTATGTATCACTATGTACATATTATTCAGATGCTGGGTACTCCTGAAATTTGAAAGATTCATTAAAAATCCTGATTCATTAACATTGGTTTCTAGTTTTGAAATATCCACAGCCCTCTTCCCCTACGAAAATGTACATCTATAAATCTTATATTTGTTAAGTAAAACAAACACCTAGAAAAACATATTATTTTCTAAAAAGTAAGAGACTATGATGAATTTAAGATTTTCATGTTTAGGACAATAATGGACAAATAAATATTTACGGAGGTGTGGAGACAAAAATAAAACAGAAATAAAGTGATGAAACCAAAGACAGAGGAGATCACAAGTACCGGGAAATGCTAACTCTACCACTTCAGGACTTATTATTTATAGATTTCATTTTTCACTTTCTTTTTATGTGATGGGAATGCAAATATTCGTACATTGTACGACTGCAGCAGATACTGGAGTGTAATTAATATCAGTGTAACTTTCTTCTTACTGCTTCATGTGTTCCATCCATCAGCCAACTACTTTCAGCTGTTTAGTCGCACCAAAATTAAATTCACACTCTCTTCAAGATACATGAATTTCTGTTGTATAGACAGTTATGAAAGAAAACGTAATACACTTCCCATATACCTTAGAAATTATTATTATTATATCCTTTAATTCCTACAGGAACATAGGGCTTCAGCTGCACGACTCCATTGCCTTCGGTCTTCTGCCAACTTCTTCACCCCACTCCAAGTCTGACCACATCCTTTCATCTCTTCTTCACATGACCTCCTCCAAGTCACCCTCACACTGACGACCAACTCGCCGCCTCCCTTTCGGCCTGGTTCCACTCGAGTAATAGCTTGTCTAGTGATGTCACTCACTTGATGGTTCCCCAGAATATGGCCAGCCAATCCATCTCCATTTCTTCCTGCCTATTTGTTTCACAATCGGTTCCTACTGGGTTGGTTCGCTCATTGCCAGAGATCCCTGTTGCTGATCTTTTCTAGCCGGCCATCCTATCTTGAGTATTGAGCGAAGACAACTGTTAATGAAGGTCTGTAGTTTGTTTGAGATGCTCTTTATGACACGCAATGCAAGTCTCTGATCCGTATGTTAAGTAGCACTGACTTCACATTGTAGTTGAAAATCCAGATGTTGATTTCGATGCTGAATGCTGTTGACCTCCACACAGACATGAGAGTAATGAAAGCTTGTCTTGCTTTCCCGATTCTGGCTTTGATATCCTCGCCAGTTCCGTGCAGCTGTAGTTGAAGCGATGCTTTCCAGGTAGGTAAAGGAGGTTGTTTCTTTCAGATTTCTCCTATTCATGCTGGCTGATTGTTGTCTGTTGTTGTTGGTGGTGGTGTTGGTGTTGGCCAGGAATCTTCACCACCTACCTCTGTCTTATCTATGTTCACCTGTAGTCCTATCTTCTCCGGATGCTTCTTCTGCCAGCTTGTTGCTTTTCACTTGCATATCTTCCAGTTTGTTGGAAATCAGACATATATCATCGGCGAAATCCAGATCCTCCAAGTTTTTTGTGTGAGTCCATTTTATGCCTGTTTCTTCGCCGCCCGTTGTCTGTCGCATTATCCAATCTACTGCAATCAGGAAGATCATTGGTGATAGTAGACAGCCAGCTTGTCTTACTCCCGTCCTCACTTCGTAGGATTCCGTAAGTTTCCCTTTGTGGATTACTTAGAAATACCTACTCTGAAAATCGAATTGTATTCTGACCTATATAAAAGCAAATAATCATTACTGACAAGAAGCTCACATTAGTGAAGGTAAACTCAAAATGTCTCCTGGAAAACACTTATGTTTCCAATAAAATAAATAACAACAAACAGCTGCAGTAGAATTTCGACTAAAATATTCTATTTATTATTTTCAAATAAAAGTCAAGTAATTATAAAGAGCCTACTACTCAAATAATATAAGTCGAATTTAAGTAGTATAATGAGTTTTGTTTTCTAAACTTGTTAACAACTTTGTTTAATGATTATTCAATTCTATTTTAATTAATTCAGAGGATTATTCAGATGACATTCATTTAACCAGTGATTTTTACTGACTAAGAGTATAAAATGAATTCTAATTGAATTTGTGTATCATGAGTTAATATGCATTGAAGATAACACTTGTACGGTAGTTAGTTGTTCCAACTGTCATCTGATGCACATCATACTCTTCAGATGAAGCTGAAGCCTAATCGATAAAATTATCCACTATTATCAGTAATGCACACACACACACACACGCAAATTTCTGTCATTAACTAAGTTTATTCAGTTCATTTATATAGACAAATGATTTTTTAAAAATGTGAGACAATCTATCGATTGACAAAAGGGTGTCAACATCTGTATATCGCCAAACTAGAGAAGATCACCATCATGTGTAAACAGTCACTAAACATCATCGATATACTTACTTATATTCTTTTGATTACACCCATACTCACACTCACCAATATCTATAAGAAAAAAAGACAGATTTACGTAAAAATAAAGATTCATTTTAATGTCAAAACCTTTCAAAATAAAATATAAGCTTTGCGTTCTTAATCGAAGGTCATTGATTAAATTGTTTAACCATAGTCGATCAATAAATTAAGTTACTGATTCGTTAAAAGTGGTTATTATGACATAGAATCACAGTAATAAAACGTTGCCAGATTGATGAATAATAATGGAGTATTTATAGTGGTGATATCACTGTAAAACGAAATAAATAAGCTCAGTTGAATGAGTCAGTGAAATGACAAGTGATTTAACTAGCTGAAGACACGTTTTGCCATAAATCACTTTTAACTGAATAACAGTATACTAGTCATTCTGTATGATCCAGAATAGAAAATTAAACCAGGGAAATTTACAACACATTTGATTACATTCCATCAGTATCATATGATATGACGGTATACAACAGTGTTTCTCGTCTAACACTAGTATCTTCATATATGAATAGAATTTCGACTACAGATCCCCTAACATGAGTCATTTTTAAAGCATAAGACAGCATTCTAATCTGTCCTGAAGTTTTTAATCAGTTAGATAACATTTCATCAAAATGTCATGTCATCTAGTAGTACTATGAAAAGTTAGAAATGTTTGCCAAATCTCCGTTTGTCTGAATGCTCAGAAGCTATTACTCCATCTTATTATCAACTTTTTAATTCATTTTGTAGTGAAATTAACCGATTGGTTTATTATTTGGTGTATAAATAATAAACTATTTCGAATTTCCACGCTGACTATAGAGTAGGATCAATTTTATTGTTAGCTAAACTTGGAACAACCTGGACATAATCAAATTCAGCATGATAGATATCTACCCTTATAGTTGTCAGAGTTTACTGATATATCTAGCGTTTTTTAAATCAGTTAAATACGACTATGTCACTGTTTGGAAAGATAATGCTTACTAACCATAACTCATGTTACGGATGTCAGCTCATGATGAAATCCTCCAACCAATCAAACAAATTCCTTACGAAAACCAATACTTGAAAATTGATCTGATGTTCACTAGTGACTGGCCCTAATCCAGGCACTTACTTGGGGTTCTAGTGGGGAGCTGTGACCAGTAGAGTACAGTAGTTTGAAGGTGAGGCAGTAACTCATCGAAGAAGATATTGCGAAGTGAGCACGCTATGTCACGAATTGGCAGAAGTTAGAATTCATGGGCCATTGGATAGGGTCCCAGTGGCTACCTCGAGCTACCTTGCCTTGTAACCAGAAGGTCCTGAGTTCTAACTCCCTGTAGTCTGTGCGCACTGGTGAAGAGTCTCAAACTGGGATGAAACGGTCATCCGGTACTCCCAGGTTTCCCAATGGTTGTCTAACTGATGTCAGCTCATGATGAAATCCTCCAACCAGATACTTAACACTCACTAAGGCAAAGACACTTGGAGAACAGAATAAGGGTCTCCTTATATTTTATCAACACGTGTTTAAAAGCCCATATACAAGAAAGAGTGTTACTCTTAATGGTGGTGCTACTCAGCGCTTGACTGACACAAAACACCAGGTAGGATATCGTGGTTTCTTTCCAGGTAATAAAGAACCACCAATGTTTCAAAAAGTAATAATTGTCTTATCTTAAGAAAGCATTCTCATCATTCTGACTATAAATTTGATAATCACGAATGGTGTTTCAAATGGTGTGAGGGTAAAATTACGTTAGATAGAAATTACCAGCGCATTTCAAATGCAACAATAAGATATTTTTAAGCGAATGAATTAAAAGAAGGATTGTAATAAACATAATAAATCTTTAGTTAATCAAAGTATGAGTGTGCTGTGGCAGCAGTTTATCGTAGCATAATCTCGAAGAAAGCTATGCGTGCGACATCGCTTTTCACAGAAAACAGTTCAACGTTGATTGATTGGAAAAGGTAGTTAAGGCGTGTCTTCATCAAATTAAAAAACATGCCTCAGTATTAGTCTTAATATAATCCCAAATATGACGTTACATTCATCTGTATTAAACTGTCTGTATAAGAAATGGAAGTAAGAGTTACCTAGTTAAAGGTGGTAGAGCATTATCTACATGGCTTCGACATCAGCTGATTAAAGAATATACATACAGTTATAGTTAGATGGCCCAAAATAACAGATAAAGCTTGATGAATGGATGCCATGTTTTAGTTTGACCACTCCCAACTCTTTTCTAACCCAATCCTATGTCAGCTAACATTTCTCTTCGTGGAAGAAGATGGATCGTCTGAAGTGTATAGGATATGTGCTAGCTACCTCTGTTGATGCACCTTATCAAATGATTTTCCGTCCTCACATAACCCCATCAATATACGTATAAGGATGTGATGGTGAATGTTACACTCCTCTGGCGATTATATTTACGAAATAAAGCTGTATATTTCCGATTGTGCCACATATTTTTCTTCTACATCTTCTATTCTGGTTAAGAGAAATTGCTTTTCATTCGATTGTCACTCACCTTACTCTTTTTGACATTGGAAAGAACTTTTGTAGTTACACCACCTATTATTATACCAAATTGCTCTTTCTACTTAGACTTCCTTTGTATCCAAAATATCAGATTATAATCGGCTTGTATCATAAAATTTTATCTAATTATCTTAGAAATAGTCAGCATTTTAACCGTAGGCAGTGTGACGTCCTGCTGGGACATTATCCTGGACTTTTGTTTCTTGTGGCTTTAACAACAACTCGTTGTTAACCTGATAAAGTTTCATGACTTATATATTTTGGTATTTTGTTTACGTTGTAAGCAGTTGAGAAGAGTCTGGAAAATAATAGAAATGTACTCGCGGTTTCGGGATATATTTGTTTTTCGCTAATTTCTTAGAAGGATTATATTTATTCAGTTGATTATTTGATACGAAGTTCCTTTTGTAATTCAACGTTACCATTATTTTCTCACCTTTTGATTATGCTTCCTAGAATGACTACATTTTCAACACCAACGTCAAGTCGATCACTTCTTGTATACGGGTCAGAAATTTGCATTGTGTGTCATGAAAAGGATTTCCAACAGGTCGCAGACTTTCATCAACAGCTGTCTTTGCTCCATGATCAAGATCAAATGGCCAGAAAGAAACTGTGGGAACAAGCAACCAAGAGCCGATCGCTCAACAAATATGTAGGGGAAAATGGATATGGATCAGGCATATATTGAGGAGATCGTGAGGGGAAGAAAAAGAGGGATTATAGGAAATTTTGAACCCAGCTAAAGAGGATGGCAGGAAAAGGAACAAAGTGGAGGTGTGATGATGAAACCCTATGTTCCACTTGGAACCCAAGACAATGACTTTCATTCATGCATATAACGTTTATTTTGGGAAGTTTCATAGAAGACTTACCTTTCAAAGAAACGATTTGAATCAACTCACTACTGAGAGTCAATCGCAGCATTTATTCCACCGACATTTACGTATGAAATGAATATACGAAACATGCCATTACATGTTGCATGTCAGAAAAAATACTCTGCATTTAAACTCTAAATATAGCTCAAAATATGTTAAAATCCGATCATTTAAAATAAAAATGTATAATGTCAGGATTTTGGATCCGCGCCCTGATAGATTTCTCTTAGTTAAGTTAAAAATATGATCAATAAAATTGAAGACTTGACATACAGGTGCACCTCATCCAGCATAAAATTAGAGCGTATTCCCCGAACAGTCAAATATAAAATCTCAAAAGGATTATCGCTGATATCTCGAAAACATTTCGTCCGTCCTACAGATTAAGATGGTGGTGTGATGCTGATCGGTATTTACTCCAACTTTTGAATAATGTTTAAAGTGGAGAATTCCACACCACACAAACCCTAATGGGCTAATCGCCAATGAGTCCACGACAAAACCTCTTTTGTACTTACTAGCTTACACCAGTTCTGTCTGTCTGTTGGGCGTTTTAACTATTAATCCAGAGTAAAATGTCGATACAAAACCATTCGCTATATTTTCACGACTGAAAGAGGTAACTATTCAAGGTAAAGGGATTAAAGAGGTAGCATGTACCCATTTAGTGTTTTTGCCGCGTAGCAGTGATACTGAAGTTGAGAATACAGTATGGTCCGAAAAAGGTTGTAAGCATAAATCAACTGGAATGACCGGATATGCTGTACATGTGCTACAACCCGGTAAACAACATAGATAAGTTATTTTATAAATTAATGGTGGATAACCAGAGGTCAATAAATGATATTTCCATCTCTCAGTATGCACTCCATTTTTAGTGATCTTAAGAATTAGTGGCTATGCATTCTCAACCACTGAAAATAACGTAATATTACGTCAGTTCTTGAATGAATTCACAGTCGGCATCAACACAAAGGATTAGAAACCTAATGTTGCTTTCTCCACAGTGACTGGTAGGTAAATTAGAAGAATATTTCGAATCGACAACACAAATTTGATTGTTGTCCATTTATCAGAGAATGGTTGTTGTATAATGTTACCAACAGTGCATCGACGGTTCGGCGGCAGAACGCTCGCCAACCGTGCACGTGGTCCGGGATGCGACACTTGGACGACCCACTCCTAAACCTCATCAAGCTGGTAGTAAGGCATGAAGCCCTATGCCCCATTTGGAACAAGAAAGAAATAAACAAAGTAAACAATATCACCAACAATGGATGCCTTAAACATTTATCTAATTCAGCCATTTTCGTTAGGTTTAAAGATCTAAAGACTTCACCACCTAAATTCGTATGTCATCGACATTTCACACCGCTAATTTGCTCCGATCCACGACGAAACAGCTTTTCATCTCCTGTTGAACACTGCCAATGAATCCGCAATGAAGACTACACACAGAAAACTAGATTATGCATAGCTCACTTACCCTTCAATTAACGTGGCAAACAAGACAACTGTGGGTAAATGACCATTTTGCTGAATCTAATACAGCTAAATTGATACAGAGTTTGAACAATGGGGAGTGACATGGAAACCTATGAAAAAGCAAACGGTTAGCATACAAAAACCTGAAAGATGAAAACCATATCTTTCCACGCGGCGCTATCACACAATAAATGCAATCGATTAGTATCAACCGACAGATATCTTATATTTTCTCGTTCTATACCACTGTAAAGAGAAAAACAGTTCTGAATCGTACAAAGTGGGGTTATATTTTGCTTTATGTTATAAAATGACTAAAATGTTGGTAAAAATAGAAGGAAATAAGAAAACAGACTGCCTAAATAAGCAGTTTAATAATAGTTAACCATTCTTTCTTCTCTCAAGGCAAGTAAAGTGACAAAATGTGACCAGTGATGGCATTACCAAGAATAACAGGAGTACCAAGATATGTTTAAACTGTGTTATGAACATAACACAATAATCTGGACTCTTGATGTATTTACATTGTATACGAATATCAAAATTAAGAAATTAAAAAAGTATTAGTTCAAAAATAAGATATAAAAATCCCCCTGCTAGATATGTGTACGTCAGTGTTTCTCCTTTAAAATTCTGGAAAATCACAAATTAAAATAAACATGAGTGTAAGCATATATATGAGCCGAACAACCGGGATCTAACATAGTTAAAGCCAGAAAAAAGTAAGTTACCTAGCCTCAGTTAGTGTCTATCATGAGAATTTTTGAACACACATTGAAAGTGACTGAAAGACAGGGTACATAAAATAAAAGTTGAAAATACTCAAGAGAGCTAAATTAAGGCTTGGGAGGGGTCCTTCCACGAGATGAAGTGGTTGATGGCAGTGACGGTTTCCGGATGGTAGTAGCAGGTGATGAATTGGTCGCATGAGGTATCGACTTTCTGTTTTGCTGTGAACTTGAGGAGGATGTTGAAGGTTTCGAAGAAGACTTCGTTGAATTAGATAGCTGTGTTGCTTTTATGCTGCTAGATTTAGTACCGCTACCGCTTAGCCTAGGGCCGCAAACACTAGGTATATTACTTTTGGGGCAGATAATTGAGTTTTGTTCGTAGAGTGTGCAGAATTGGAACCTTGTTCGCTTGTGGCGCTTTTACGGGAACCAAGACGACTGCTGACACTCATTGAAGGCATTTTCTGCGAGGGCATTGGGAGACGAGATAACTTTCCACTGGGAAGAGGAATCAGTGTCTTTGTATGAGGTTTCACATCATATTGTTTGCACTGAGACGGTTCATGGCTCTCAGCATTATTGATAACGGTAGGAGGTACCAGGGAGTTTGTTGAAGATGTGTTACTCGGATCAGCGACTTGAGGCGACTCCATCGACTTCAAAACAGCATTCAGCCTTGGTGCTTCCACACGATTTGTCAGCACACCTGAATCTGATTCATGTTCCACAAGGATATCCCGATCTTTTAAGTCGTAACTCGCGTCAAGTCTCCGTCTGTTTCCATCTGTCTGTTTAGCATCATCGCCTATATAAGACGTGTGCCGTACACAGCCTGTAGCTTGCGCATAATGTTCATTTGTGTTACTTATGGCACTATCTGTTGCACCTATAATCGGTCGGTGACCTTCTACTCCATCTATTTGCGAGGTTGCTGGATCACTACCGTAAACGCATTTAAAATCTGGAGCATCATATGTGGAGTTTAGGGGTTTCGAAGGTGTTGTAACTTCGTCACTGCTCAAATTGACACATGCGTCTACACTTGAGCTGAGATTCACCTTGGGTTCACAACCTATTGAACCTTGCAATGGATTAAAACCGCACTCATTCGCGGTGATCGTATGCTGACGTTCAGGTTTACCGTTCTGGTCTTCAGCAACAATTTCTTCACGACTGTGCGTAGCACTAACGTCACAGGAACTGAGGCCACTGGTAGATTTTCGTCCCGTACTATCAGCGCCGTCTCCCTTTTTCTGATTTTTCTCACCTATGCTTGATCCAGTGAGAGAAGAGTTTGAACAGTCAAGCTTGCCTCGACTGCCACTATGTTCCCGCAAATGAGTTTCTTGTAAGCGGGCCAATTCAAAGACATCAGAACTTCTCATACTAGAATAAGAAGTATTGACTTTCTCCGATAGCTTACGACCCTTCATCGTAAGTTCACTTGCAGAAAGGGACTGAGACAATGGATTCACTGTCGACGAAATGTCCAAGCTTTTAGTTACATCTATATCACCTTCGTTGTCTGATATGGGTAGTGAGGCCGTCAGTGCATGCGATCTTGCCAGAAGAGAAGGAACTTTGAGAATTGAATCAGTGACTTGGTATTCACTCACTTCCTTTAAGAAATCCATTTGTTCCTTCGAGTATGTCCGTGAAAGTACGGAACGCTTTTGGCCACAAACCTTTGGATCTGGAACACTTGTACTACCTGAAGTATATGCAGGTTGGTTACTCTTCGTAGACACCTTTCTCCGGCCAAAAATAGGTGAAATATTTGTCACTGGGATTGAATGAGGAGATGGTGGCTGATGTGACTTGTGCAACTGAGGTAGCCCTGAATGCATAGCTTGAGAAAAAGGTGGTTGAGGCTTATCAGGATATCTTGTGTAGTCAGATTCATGTGTTCTGACGTCAAATACTTCACCGAGGGGCACCTTTTGGTTGTTTTTTGATTTACGTAAAGCATATGTGCCATAGACATCGGACTGTAGGTCTCGAAACGGGCCATTTAAACTACGGCGAAGATCTGCTAGAGGGTCAATATTTTGTATATCGTGATTTGTGTGTGGTGAAATCATGTTGCTGAAATCCATTGAGCCATTCACAGACAATGTTGAATGATATATCTGACGGTCTGTGTTGTTTACGTCTACCTGATTGACAGATTGTTTTCTCAATGATGCTTCTTCAATTAATCCCTTTATTCTGGCCAATTCATTTAATCGATTCAGAAGATGGTAGGAATCATTGCAGAATTCTGGGTCCCGGTCGAATGGAGCACGATACCAGTTTCTACAACTCGCTTCAACGTCTAAAATAGCACCTTCATCTCTATTGCCCTCTGAGTCTATTTCAATGGGATCACGAGAGGGGTCTATCCACCAATCGCCTCCACCACCTAGCCCCAATTTCGCTTCCAGAATACTCAAAGTTTCTTTATTTATAACAGACGGCAGCATACGTTCAAATTCATCGTCAGAATTATGTAGTGTTTGATCTTCATCTGGAGTTGATACAGATGCTGAATTGATGGAAGACAAAACAATTTTGGTCTCCTCAGAAAATGCAATATTCGACTGCATTCCAATTTTCAAGCTGAAATATGAACAAATATGGGGCGAACTAAGCGAATGGCAGCACATATATGTATATATACACTACTAACCTCGAAAACTTAGAAGAGGTGTTAAATGATGGTCGTCTCAAGTGTCGCGTGTTCAATAGCCAATATCTGTGTGGCGAGCTCTTGTGTACCTGTCTAATTCGGGTGTTGGCTTCTTATCTTTTCGGAACAGTCTCGATATGAACCTCGGCTTTAGAAACGGGTGTTCCCCATATGGCACATGCACTGATACTTACGTGTCTCCTAAGCATGACTGGGTAATTCGCTACACTGATCGGAAGACTGGATTCAACAGACCATTTTAGCAGATTGTTGTGGTGCAATTGTAGCATATGCAACCGCACCCTTAAGCTGTCTCCAAATGGTTAGGGGATCCATGTCGACAACAATGGCAAGTTTAGCCAATTTCGGTAATTTGTTGATGCACAATATAATTAGCTACCATTCATTCCCCTGTATACGTTTTGCCAAAGGGTTGTGAAAAATATTTTGATCAATATCAGCGAACACTGCTGACGATGACGTGGTGTTGATTTCGGTATAAACATATTGTTGAGGCAATCTGTCGCTGCCTCTGCATTACCATGGTCCTCCACGTTAGTGTCTTAGTCAATAATGAGGTTTAGGACTCTGTAACTCATCGTGTTCGCATAGTTCACTTGCAGGAATACTTTTTTTGAGGCAGGCCATGGGATTTGGGGTCAGGTTACCTCAGCGTGTTGTCGACTGAAATTGCCTTCTGCAGTTTCACACAGACCCGAGTAAGACATGTGTTTGTGTTATGCCACACTACACAAGCCCCACTAGACTCAATGTCTCCAATCACCCACTTGTTCACTACATTACATAACCTGTTAGTACTGACAGCAAAACACCTATGGATAGTTCATTTGCTGAACAGTTAGAACCAAGATATCCTTAGTCTTCTCTGGTATCTGGTTATGACGTTGGTGGGTGCCTGATTAAGCAGAGTATATGTAGCTGCACTGTCATAATAATTCATATTTCGTATAAGCTGGTGTTTACGGGAAATGTATGCCATTTTTACAGTCACGATCAGTGAAGCCCCATAAATTTGTACTTTTTCAAAAGTTTAAATTGTTCGTTTGTTGTACAAGCAATCCGAACAGGTTTCTACAAATGTTAAATTGTAAACCGTTCACTAAGGTCACCAGTGAATTTGTGCGACAACCCAAACTTCGTTCCGTTTCATGCTGATAGTTGTGGTCAACCAGTGAACAGCGTACATTTGGGTAAGTGCTATGCTGCCACGTGATTAAAATTTGCTTCAAGAAGAGAAGAACGTCCTGGGAAACTGTGAAATGGCACAAAGTACAATTATGGATAATACATCATTGAAAGTTCAGTTAAAAGATATATATAACAAGGAGGTGGCATGATAGTATATATTTGCAATGTTTAAAGTCAACCATATCGGTCTTAGCATGGAAACCATGATGAAGATATAGCTTTGTTCAAGCACTGATGTTGTCAATGGAGTTGAAGATTGAACGATCAATTCTTGGTTGTTTGCTCAAAATCAACTTCCTCGATTTTCGCGGAGGCATCAATACGACAGTCATCGTCTCATCGGTCGCTGTTCAGAAAGAAGAGTGAAACATCGTCAGAAGTAACATAACGATTTATTATTGTAATATTTGTTTACAGACCTTAGTTTGCTTAGTTCGTTTATTCCTTTTATTTGTTGGTGTAACAATAAAGAAATAACAAGCGGCAGATCGGTGTTTTGGTTTTTGCGTCCGTTATTACAAAGCGTTTCTGAAACTCAAAGGAACAGCGTGGGCCCGAGCGTAGCGAGAGCTGGGCATTAACGGTTTATGAGACGTTGCTGACAGATGTTGTTGTGGCTTCTTCATCAAAACAACCAGATTTTCAGCAAGCAACGAATATGAACAAAGAGTAAGTTGTAGCTTTAATAAAGGCCTAGGTAGTTTGGATAAAACAGATTATAATAGTGCGTAAATAAAAGATTATCGTGAGGTAGATAAGTGGTATTTCAGTGAGAATTGAACTCAAAGATGTGGAAGATTACAGCCCGTGGGACAAGCTGACCCGTAAGATACCTCACGAATTTCTGCAGGGCCCACGGATTAGCGTCTTGACAAGAAGCTGAACAGGCTTATGATGGTAGGAGCAGAAGCATGTTTTTGATCAAATCTACGAGGCAATTACTTTTAATACTGCTACATTAAAGGCAGAAGAGGAAGTCCCATGGGGTTTCCGTGGCAGGTGGTCCGCGAGGAATTATTTGGCACACCCCTTTTTGAAGTGACACTACCTTTACCCGGTGGGTACTAGGGCATTTCAATAAATAGGCCAAGATATACTAGCATGATTTCGTGAAAATCCAAAAATATACATTTAACTTTTGGGCTCACTGCCTCCTTCAATCCACCACATCGCGCGAATATCATTATCAAGCAAAATTTTCTGATAAAAGTGCAGCAAATGTACAAGAGTATAACGCCACTGACAGTGTGCACACCGGAGAAAAATTTCCAATGCAAAATTTCATTTAAGAAGCATACCAAAAATATGACTTGTTAAACCACTATAGCAGTGAACTACGACGTTACGATTAGTGGTGATGTGCAATAAATTCACTCGCGGTCCGATTATTGAAGGCTTTCTTGTTGGCTCAGACGTGGTTTCTATGCTAGTGTGTGAAGCAATCTGAAAAGCGTACACTGAATTCTTTCCCGCCCCACTTGATCCTGCCGCATGCCCTCCTGGAAATGGACCTCCAGGGTATAGTGGCGGTAAATAATTCCCCAAAATTATTGACCACAGCAATCACTCATTGGATGCTGACCACCACTGTTTAAGTCGACTTGTTTAGCTGAAGGCTTCCGGTCAAGCATCCCCGCCATTTGGTACCCCGTCGTGTCACGTGCACGATCACTAGCTAGCTAAGCGTTCGTCTGAAGGCTTGTTTTGGTCCCAAAATATATCTCTTGTTTTGGACGATCAAACATTGGCTTTTGCTTTGTCTTTGGTACGCGAGAATAAATTAATTAGAAGTTGCTGAACGAGATATCCGTCAACCATTAAACTGGTGAGCCCAACCGCGAACTTCATCTACGATAAATCCGCAGATAACCCTGGTGAGTTCGTTCCATTTTGTATTTGTTCTTGTACCATATATTATTCGACATAATTTTCGTCATGAGTGATCTTAGTCCCAAGGTCATCCGTATCCGCTCAACTCCTAAAACCATTCAGCTCGTACCATACTGGCCAGATAATGCTGAAACGTGGTTTCTGCTAGCTGAAGCAGATTTTTGTGAGCATGGGATAACCGATCAACGTTCACAGTTACTTGCAGTTATTCACGCCCTACCGCGGGAATTCAGCAAGTACGTAACATCACAGATGTTGAGTCCCGAGGTAAGTAACTCGTACGAGTTGCTCAAAGCATCCCTCCTCAGGAGAAACGTTCTCACGGACCGACAACGTCTAGATGAATTATTTCGTAACATCGAGTTAGGAGATCAGTCAGCCGTGAGCATGCTGACAAGAATGAAAGAAATCGTCGGGCAAAGTCAGTTCGACGAAGGACTGTTTAGAGAACTCTTCTTAACCAAGTTGCCACAGTCTGTACAGACCGTACTTGTGACACTTCAGGGTACTGTAATAGAGGACTTAGCTATTACTGCAGATAGGATTCTAGAAATAACTAAACGGTCTGTTCCCGAAATATGCTCGATGACTAAGCAGACTTCGAGTGAGGATCCTGCAATGATAGAGTTATGCAACTCCATCCAGCAGATGTTTAGGTCGAACATGCATTCTAACTCCTCCGACCGTCGTCCTAAATCTCCTCAACGCAGGAACTCACGTGGTCGATCTAAGTCCAAACCACGTTCACTGAAAAACCCTGACTGGTGCTGGTACCACAACACCTATGGCCAAGAAGCGAAGTGTTGCCGTAAGCCTTGTAACTTCGGAAATGTCTCAAAGTCTGCGGGAAACTATCCCGCCGGCACGCGTTAGCGGCAACCGTCGCCGGTGGCACTAGCCGCCTACTTTACATCCATGATGTGATAAGCCAGACTCGATACTTAGTCGACACAGGCGCCGAAGTCAGCGTCCTTCCTGCTACAGCAGCAGATCGACAGAAGGAACCTACCTTCAACTTACAGGCTGCAAATGGAAAACCAATCGCAACCTTTGGTAGGAAATACGTCTATCTGAACGTAGGTTTACGCAAACCTATTCGGTGGATTTTCCTTCTCGCTGACGTTACAATGCCCATCATTGGCACGGACCTACTTAATCATCATGATTTACTCGTAGACGTCCGCCGAAAACGACTGATTGACAATACTACTAGTCTGTCTATCAAAGGCATCAGCTACATAGGCCCTAGTTTGTCACCCGTTAAGATAAAGGCAATCATTGATCCAACTTTTCAACCTATTGTTGACAAGTATCCGGAACTTAATTGCCCGTCGAACGACCTACCGTGCATAACCAGCAATGTTATGCACCACATCATTACCACAGGACAACCTGTGACATCTAAAGCACGACGATTAGCTCCTGACAAACTGAGAATCGCCAGGAATGAATTTGACCATATGCTTACCCTTGGCATCATTCGACCTTCGAATAGCCCATGGGCATCCCCACTTCATATGGTTCCGAAAAAGGATAGCAATGATTGGCGACCCACCGGTGATTACCGGCGAGTGAATGCCAAAACAACCCCTGATTGCTACCCGTTGCCTCATATACACGACTTGACGGCAACCTTATCCGGCGCGACTATATTCTCCAAAATCGACTTGGTTAAAGCGTATAACCAAATCCCGATGGCAACAGAAGACATCTCGAAAACGGCTATCATTACGCCTTTCGGACTTTTTGAATTTCTACGTATGCCATTCGGTCTCCGGAATGCAGCCCAAACATTCCAACGCTTCATTGACGAAGTATTTCGCGGTCTCGACTTTGTATACGCATACTTAGACGACTGCCTCATTGCCAGTCCAGACAAGGAAACTCACCTTAGGCACTTGGACTTGGCATTTGACAGGTTACGCCAACATGGTGTTACACATATCCTCGCGGTACGTTCGAATCTGGTGAAACTTTTGCACGTGTTCTCGCTGATATTCATTTTTCTGTTCTGCTATATTATCACCAATAATAATGGGCAAAAGCTATAAAAAACGTGTTCTTATGAACACTAGTAACTTAGAAAATAGCTTAAGCTTATCGAGTAACGCATTATCACCCCTTAAATCGGCTTCAGTTAGTAGTTCACCCAATATAAACGGTTCCAACATAATGCTAACCCCTGTAATTCAGGTGGAAGATATCCTGTCACAAAAGGGAGAGATTGCTAACTTAGCCTGCATCATAAATGACATGCAGCTACAAATAAATGAACTCAGGACGAAACTAAATCAACTTGACCTGGTACCAGAAACAATCCTCCATCTTAAAAGAGAACTGGGAGATCTCACTTTCCTAAAACTCTTTAAGCTCAGGACTAAACCAACCGATGCTGAATTGGAACATGCTAAGGAGCTAGAAAACGTTATGGACTATTTGTCGAGCGAAGTTGTTAAGAGACTTGCTTCTAAACAGAACGCCATAGTGTACAACATACCTGACAAAGAGCCCATAAAATCGGTTCAGCACTCCTTGTTAAGAGCTGCCAACCTTCTAAACACACCCTGTCAGTGTATTAGACTAAATAAAAAAGAGACAAACCGCACATGTCCCATACTTTTCAGGTTTGACAGCTGTATTATAGCCGAACAATTCAGGAAATCTGAGGATATTTTGGCTTCCACTACAAAATTCAAAAATCTTAAAATAGTCCCGGACAAAACCCCCAACCAACGACAAGTAGCTAAGAACACCATAGATACAAACACGATTATACCACAAATCGTGAATAGCGTCAGCATCGAAGTGTCAAAGAACACTATAGCACAAAGTGACACTTGCACAGTAGTAGGTGAACAAACGACACAAGAAGGCAAAGGGAAACCCAAAAGGAGCAGTAACGCTGTAATTGGTCTCGAAGTTCATGAGAACACTCCTAGTAAATCTACTGACCACACCCATGAAGTAGATGTAGATGCTCCTACTACCGATAACCTGCAAATATCGGCAGATCACACTGCACCCAGGGCCAAACAAGATAATCCCACTGTAAAAGCAGTAAAGAAGTCCCCTAAAACCAAGGTTTCTCCTCATGCGTCCATATACCTCCCTTGTGACAAGCCCAACAAGCAGCATATAAGCCTAAAAAATAACTATGCACGCATAGCGGCAGGTCCCATAAAGGAGACGGAAGACGTGAATGGAAGAGCTCCTCGTCGAACTAAAAGTAGTAAACGAATTGAGGACGACAGACTGCACAAGGTGAGAACTAACGGCAAAAATGGCTCTACCCACACAAAATCACACACCAGCAGATATGCAAGGGGCACCGAGCTGATCAAACAGCAGAGTGATACCCACGATTTCCGCAATAGCCGAGGTTTTAAAATGCCTGTAGGCACATATAACCTGAGGACGGGACCCATAATCAATAATGAAAACACATGGGCTACTAGACGGGACACCACTAGGTACCATATCAACGGAAATTTATACTCGAACCCTCGGCATAACGGGTATAGATTGGCCCCTGGTCCTTCTAGGTACACTCACGAGATGAGTCAGCAAATGTACAACTACGTAAGACCTAGCACGCACTATCCTCAAAATAACCTAAAAACAGGTTACTATGGCCCTGTAAATTACAATGTGAACAGTGAAACAGACTATTTTATGCAGAGAAATGATCCTAGATACCCACGTAATGAGACCAGAAACGATTATATGCAACAGGATTATTTTCGGTTGCAGCAAACAATAGCCCCCCTCGCAGCACAATTTGTCCAGGGAATAGTAAACACGCTGACAATGTCTCATATGAGGATCCCTCCGAACATAACATAGGCAACCAGGAGTTAGGGATAGTAACAAGAAAACCTACTAACTATCCCAACAACCCTGGTTTTCTGAAAATTATGCTTTTAAATGCTCGATCTCTCCTTAACAAAATAACTTCCCTTCGCAGCTTGGTATACATGGAGCGGCCTACACTGATTCTGGTAACTGAAACTTGGCTTACTACTGATATACCTGACACAAAGCTGATAATTGATAACTATAACATCCACAGGAATGACAGAGTAGACAAGAGAGGAGGCGGCTGTCTAATATATGCCTCTAAATCCACTAACTCCAATACCTTTACAAACCTAACTATCGACAAACTTCCAGAATCCAAGTGGATAAGCATCCACACGAATGAAAATAACATTCTTGTGGGATGTATATACAGAGCCCCTAACAGCCCTATAACGACTGATACGGTTATCGGAGAAATACTAGAGGTTGTACCTAAGCTGGAATTCGACTACAAACTAGTTTGTGGCGATTTCAACCTCCCTGGAGTGAACTGGGATACCTGCACTGGACCGAGAACCTACGAGGTGATCCTAGAAGCCATAGATGTAGGAGGATGGAAGCAGTGCGTACGCCTCCCAACACGACACAACAATATTCTCGACTTAATCCTCTGCCACAAAATAGAGCCGATCTCGATAGAGGTGAGGGATAAACTCGACAACAGTGACCACAACATACTGTACTGCACCCTACCCTTACAACTAACAACTAAACACACACCTAAGAGTTCCCCGGTTTACTATCAATATAGGGACTATCGAAATGCCGACTGGGAATTCCTACCAACGCTCTTGAGAAGCTCAGACTGGGGTGAATACTTCACCAATAATAACTTAGAAGTAATACTAAATACCTTCTACAAGACAATCAGTTCGGTAAGAGACACAATCGCACCCCTGAAATCTGCCCTAAAGACACCAACTCTGTTCATAGATCGCAAAACGCGAATAAAACTAAGGAAACTAAAAAGGAGATTTTATTTATACAAAGAATTTAATGCATTACACCTGATACACGAAATATTTAAAAATTTAGATGAGAGACATAAAATGAAAGCACAAGTCGAGGAAAATAAAGCCCTAGAGGGCACCTCTAAAACCCAGGAACTCTGCAAAATCCTGCAAAAACGGCTGAAGAAGGGTGAAGAAAACAATATCAGTCATTTAGAACACGAAGGTATAATTTACGATGATCCCCAGATCATTAGTGAACTCCTGAGTGAGTGGTTCTCCAACAACACCAAAGCACATCCGTCCCCAATTCTCGACATAACCTGCAAAAATAACTACAAGTTAGGTGAAATAAACTTTAATATACAAAATATAGCATCGGCGGTAAGGACATTAAAAGCTAACAGTAGTTGTGGGATAGACGATATACCATCCGTCATATACAAAAACGGTGGTACGGATATGATAGTATTATTACTTAGAATATTTAATATCTCACTAGTGACTGAAACCTACCCTGAAACTTGGAAAAACACATATATATTACCTAAGCATAAAGGAGGGGCCAAAACTAGTGCATGTAATTATAGGCCTATCAATATAACACCAGTCATATCAAGGATCATGGAGAAAGTAATCAAGGACCAAATGTCAGACTACTTTCTAAAACATAAACTCATCAACCTGTCTCAACACGGATTCCTCAAGAAAAGATCTTGCGTCACTTGCCATATAGACTTTTTCAACGAAGTCACCTATAGAAGAGATAGGAGAGAGCTAGTAATAATCCTCTATTTCGATATAAGGAAAGCCTTCGACAGAGTCCCACACAATCTGCTAGTCGGTAGGCTATGCTCACTAGGGATACGCAACCCCCTCTACAATTGGATAAAATCATTTCTCTATGACAGGAATCAGACAACTAAAGTTGGCTCAATGACCTCCAGACCTAGACCAATCAGCAGTGGTGTCATCCAGGGGAGTGTATTGGGACCCCTTCTTTTCATTATATACATAAACAGTATATGTGAATGTTTTAGTATAGGCAAGCCAATACTGTATGCAGATGACTTGAAGGTGACATATACCTGCACAAATACAGATATCGGCCCAACTATGAACTCCATACATGAAGAATTAGCAAAAATGGATAGATGGTGTGACACCTGGAGACTAGAGTTTAATGTTGAAAAGTGTGGATGGCTCTGCATAGGCTGTTCCAACCTTGACCTCACCTAGCAATTCAGGGCCACAAAATCCCCAGACTCAAATCTGTACTAGACCTAGGACTGAAATATTCACACAATCTATCATTTTCAGAGCATATCTCGAATCAAGTGTCGAAATCACGAAGGCTTATTGGTTTCCTACTCAGGAACTTCTACAGAAACGAATCCAGAATACTACTGTACAAGGTTTGTGTGCGCCCACTCCTAGATTACTGCTCATTCATATTTAGTAGTACACGCATAGAAGACAAACTGAAAGTAGAAGGAGTACAGAGGTACTTCACGCGAAAAGTACTCGGAACCGATAACGGCACAAACTACTCTACCAGATGTGAAATCCTGGGACTAGAAACATTATGGTTAAGGCGACTGCGACTAAATCTGATACTCTTCTATAAGCTTCTTAACCAAATAGTGTATACCCCTGCCAACTATACTCGGTTCTCAGGTAACACAGGATACAACCTTAGACACACTAAAGGTACAGTGGCTATAGAACCATGTAAAACAGCCACCAGGCAAAAGTTTTTCTTGGTTAGGTATGCCCAAATATGGAACAAACTACCTGAGAAAATACGACTAGCAAGCACATTGGCCTCCTTTGAAAAGGCACTTAATGACACACTAAGTGAGTTTGTAATTGATACCAGTGGTAATTCCCATGTAAGAGTTTCAGAAATCATAGGCCCATTTAATGTATGAACTCAGAGACTACACCTGTTGTTTGTTTTGCCTCTATTTATAATTCCAGACAAAAAAGCAGCAGTCATGACAATAACACCCATTCAATCAAGAGTCGATCAAACTATGTCTACCTGATACAAAGGGCGAACCATAACCAACATACGAATGAAATATGAGAAAACAAGGTAGAAACTTACCGCAACACCACATGAAAAGATAAAAGTTACTTGAACATCATTCATAATCCACCAACTGGTCTCCTATCCCAAAAGAATGCGGCGATGTTTTATCCAAAATGGCGAGGAAATACATAAATCCACAGCAGCTGTTGTTAACACTCAGTGGGGGTAGGAGCCAACAAAGTAATCCTTTCAAAGCATATGTATACTTCAAATGGGCACGGAGACTCTGCAGAATA
Organism: Trichobilharzia regenti; assembly: GCA_944472135.2. NCBI lineage: Eukaryota > Metazoa > Platyhelminthes > Trematoda > Strigeidida > Schistosomatidae > Trichobilharzia > Trichobilharzia regenti. Next base: position 124,812,185 of record OX235270.1, read on the forward strand.
CGTCATAATCCAAATCACTGCCTATACAGCGCCAATAAACCTGGATATCTATGATATAACGAAAACATGCTGAAAGCTGCATCTCAGATCAAGTTGATTCATTCGATGGTAATGATCTACTCCTGCATGCCTTATTCGACATATTTAATGGAATGGTCCGCGGTTATTCTGATACCAGATCGAAAAGAATATAAAATTCACCGGTTGCTGAATCAAAATCAATCAAATTCCAGGAACGATCCAATTCTACCATTTGAAGACGCTGGCGAACATGCTGTTAATGAGTATTCATGATCTGAAATGAAGAAGCAACTGGTCCTCAAATAGTTTTTCAACGTCTTACCCAACTTACGAGTACAGTCCGCCATGCAGACACAAATGGCGCAAATGGAGAATTCCGGAATCGACCTCGGCACCATTTGATGCAGTAAAACAACCCAACATGACCTTATCTAGTTTTCGCCTCCACGATCAAATTTCTTTCCTGTTATGAAACTGCGATAAGACTGCCGAAAAATGGAATAAATATATCACTGGTCTCAACATAATACATCAATAATCTTTAAGCCAAGGGTGTTGCTCATAACAAAGCTATACAAGAGAATTGACTTCAAGCTTTTTTTCCCAGATATCCGTATTACATTCATCTGAAGTCTGGGTTTTTTTTAATGCGAAGACAATATTTCTATATCTCTTTATGTGCTACACAGACTTTATAGCAGACTGTTCCGACTGACTCTCATGTCAGAGAGAACAACAAAACTGTAAATTCATCATACATCAAATTGTGTAATTTATATAATAACTTATCCATGACTGTACAATTGGTATGTTCCTGCGTAAACAGGAAGGAATATATTATTATTATTAAAACAATATTTATGCAAGCCTATGCAATTGGTGTACCCTAAATTGCTAGGGAAAAAAATGTACCTTCTTATATTATCTTTACTAAATATGCTTATTAATATTATGTGTAAATTATCGAATTGATGATGCCTGTAAACTGGCGTCCCTCATGTAAAAAATGAGAATATATTATTATTATTATTATTAATATTCAAAAATGTCAAATCGGTGTTGACTCACTCGACTTTCTGGGTCACACTATTGACTGCAAGGGCATTCGCCCACTGGCTACTTAGGTTGATACTCCCAAGAAAACCCGTTCTGGACGCAGAATATCTGCACACTTATTTGACTTAACGACGTCGTGTGATTCACGCAACTCATTCGTTTGTGGTACTGACTATTTTTTTTGACGTATCATTTTTTTTCTATACAGTACCACCGAACACAAAAATTTTTTTCCAACGGTTCACGTAACATACACAAAAAGAAATAATTAGATGTATTTTTTTTCGATGTTCTGAACTTAGCATTATTTTACTGTATAGTAAATGCACATAATTTTTTGTTAACCAAAAAGCACATTTCGTACATTTTCCTCGACATGGTTCTTAGTGTTCTTGTTTTCTTTTCCAGGTGCGACGGGCACTGGACAGGAAACAAACGAGACACGGAATCCAACGATAAACAACAAGGAAGCTATGTACAAACACCCTATTAGCATAGGCAGACAAACCAGTAGGCATACCACCAAGCCGCTCGGAAGATTTTTTTCACCCGAAAGGGAACCATCGAGTTATTTTTACTTCCGGCTGGTTCTGTCTTAGGGTCCTCACGACCCCACTAAGGGGGAGTGAGCTGTAGCGGTAAATAATTCCCCAAAATTATTGACCACAGCAATCACTCATTGGATGCTGACCACCACTGTTTAAGCCGACTTGTTTAGCTGAAGGCTTCCGATCAAGCATCCCCGCCATTTGGTACCCCGTCGTGTCACGTGCACGATCACTAGCTAGCTAAGCGTTTGTCTGAAGGCTTGTTTTGGTCCCAAAATATATCTCTTGTTTTGGACGATCAAACATTGGCTTTTCTTTGTCTTTGGTACGCGAGAATAAATTAATTAGAAGTTGCTGAACGAGATATCCGTCAACCTCTAAAGTATCATAAACGATTTTCTTCTTCCGTTTCTATTCCCTCCATATTACAGTACAATCAAGTAAGATTTTGTAAGCATTCACTACACTGAAATGGACGGAAAATGAACAATGACAAGCGCTGTACCTCCTTTGTGTTCAAAATACAGGATATGTGTTGCTTACACATCCATTGGTAAATGCAATCTGCCGATGAAAATGTGATTTCTCCTCGATTTTATGACCTCGAAAATCCTTTGAAATAACCCATTCAGGATATCATACCTGTTACTGCACCAGTCATAACTTTAGGGCTATCAAACATAGGTTGTTCATCCTAATTTATCCTCTACGCTGACTCTGAAACCATCCTGGGTAGTTTTCGCTAAGACAATATATGTGGCTGGCTCTACGGTAGCGAGTGCAATTGATGCTCATATAAATATAGTCCAACAAAGGTTGATTCACACCGTTACTGCAGTTTTGGCGTTTGTCTCCTCCAAGTAAGGAGGGGGATCAATAACAAGTTATGTCAGTTACCTCGTTTCGAGTTGGCAGATGCATCTCATGATGTCAGCATGCACTCGTCGGCTCAGTGCACCTTTTAATGTGCTCCTAAGGAGTGCTCATGGCGTTTAATTAATCCAGCTGAACAGGAGACAGTTTTGGCAGGATTCGTGTGCATCAAGACGTAGCAGCAACAACAAATATAATAGTAATTATAATAATAATTTTTATTTTCATATAAACATAAATTTACATGAAAATGCATGCCATTTTACAAGCACGATCAATTATGGTACAATGTCAAATCTTAAATTGTCTACAAGTTAATAGTGTCTCAACAGCTAAATATTTGATATATATATGATTACACTCATTGTATGAACCAGGCCGTATACTTATTGAATTGTACAGTAGTCCTGCAGGTTTCGCGGGAAAACTGACTTCGTTTCGTTTTCATCCCGTTGTTGTAGGCATACGATAACCAACCAATGATAAGGTAGGTACAACGTTTACAAGGGATTGGAAGCTGTTTTAGAAAAGTAAAAGTGCTAATATGAATCATTAAAGTGTAATAAATTAAGCAAGTGCAATACATCATTAATAAATACATTTATATAGAAAACAGAATGGGAAAGTAATTAATCCCTGGGATGACAACGTTCATTTGCAATGTACAATGCTACCCATATAGTTCGTACTATCATGATGTCTACTTTTGGCTTTAATACAATTATTTTCAAGCCAGTTGCCTTTATTTCATGCCTTTTTGTCTATTTGGTGCACAACCGTACCGTACAGAGAATAGGACTAGAATAAATCGAATCAAATTCATAAAGAGCTAAAAAATGTTGGGTTTAATGGAATATAATGAGGATCAAGTAAAGACGTTATTGGAAAATAAATGAGGTGAGACATTGTGAAGTGGTATTCAAAGATTCGACAATGGATAGCAAGTTAATATACAAGATGCCCCATAAATCTGTGCAGATCCCGCGTGGTTGCGTCTCAACAATAGGCTGAGCGAATGGTATATATTTAAAGGTAGAAGCATGATCTGTCTAGGCGTTCATTATTATCTTTTTCAAGATAAAGATCTATGCCCTCATAAAAATCAGAAGTATCTCGAGCCTTCAAATTGCATATTGCTGTTCCTGCAGAATGGGGCGATTCACCTTAGTCACCACCACCATATCTACTGATCAGCTAGCACCACCCTCCCTCCTTTTTTGATGTTAGGCTCTGAGACTATGATTATTATGGCTACCGTATATATATTGCTTGGTACCAGACATGTTCGTACCCCATATTCCATCTCCCTAGCTTTCTTAATGAGTGCTTCCAATAGGTCTCTACGTACATCTTTATGAACATATTATATATGTGTGCATGCATCCTAATGAACAGATTACTTTATAAGAAGTTAAAAGCTTAAAGAGATTAAATATCACTTACATGATGTTCCAGTTTTTATTGGAATGAATTTACATCAACTTTGTTCATTCTAACTATAATAATAATTTGTATTTTTATATAAGCATAAATTTACATTTCCTAACTGTTGTATTGACGGTCTCTTATTACTTTAGTATTTTCTGTTGACGGAAGATTGAAGTGGTTAGTCATTTCTTACTGGTATTTATTTGCAGACATTCTGGACTATTCAGAGTAACCAACTCTGAACTATATCACCTAGCCGTCAAGTAATTAAACTTGCTATATGGCCTCGTGCTTAGCTGATCAGTAAATTTTCGACCTGTCAGTGTGTCCTTTAATACCTCACGTGTTGAGTTTCAGTTGGTTATTACCCATATAAATAACACTCTGATTTCTAGACAGTTGTCATCTGACAACACTAGTTATTTTCTCAAACCATTACTAAAGGAGGACATCATCCGTCTTGTGTCGGCCAGCATGATCATGTAAGTGACACAGTGGGTTTTGCAGTCGGTGAACTCTGACCATTGTAGCTAGAAGTCATAGTGATGAATTCTGCTTCGGCATATACAGAAAACCATCCACAATTCTGAGAAGGCCCTACTAACTGTAGATCAGCCTCGTCGTGGCCGGATTGCGAAATAGTTAGTTAGACAACTGTTTGTCGTTTCAATGGGTTTGGATTTACTAGACTGAATTGTGATTTCCCCCACCGCTACCGTGGTGCCCACTCACTATTTGTTGCCATACGAAGTAAGACATCCACTTTTAGATCGAAACTATTCAGTGAAGACGGCATCCGCATTATTTCGATGCTCTCCTCACCGATATTCCGAAGAAAATTACAATTACAGTCAGCGTCAGAGTAGTATCTGGGCGAAGTGTGCTGCACTCGACTGTAGGAGAGCTTCTGCAAAATTGTAGGCTATGATTAAATTAGCCAGCAATTCAGCCTAGGAAAACGTTATCGACCATTTGGTCTAGCAGTTCTAACATAAAATACTTTCCTGCCAGCAAACTCTATGACGCATTATTAGCGGTTAGGAGATACATACAAACAGCTGCTAGTGCATTTGCGCTGGTATATGGAACGGAAAGCTTGGTCTTCAACTTACTCGGTCAAACACCTTTCCGGCATTCTGTCATTAATCTTAACCTTCGACTAATGAGGTAAGCCCTGGTAATTAAACCAACCATTAATGCTAGCCAGAAAGATGTGATCTAAATATAAGATGTCCTTTTCAATAATTACCAGCCGGACTCATCAGAGGTGTAGAATGTTTGCCTCAACCAAGAGAACCGGAATAGTCGCGAGCCAAGAATTTCGAGCAGCTATATGAAGAAAGAGATGACACCTGTTGACGATGTATTTGAAGAGTGAACGATGATTGGTTGTTTGCTCAAACACAACTTCTCAATATTTTGGGCTGAAGTCATCAATCCAGCAGTCATCGTCTCATCGTTCGCTGTTCACTGGAAGACAGAAAACTGTCAGAAGTATTATCGTCATTTATTGTTATAACATTGATTCTCAGACCCTGTGTATAATAACCTTACTGTTGGTTACATATCGCCGTAAGAATAAGGGATTCTCGAGTCGTCAATCAGTGTTCTGGTTTTTAACATAACATAACAACTTCGCTTTATTCCAGAAACAGTACTTGTGGTACAGTGTGGAATTTTTAGCACATATCTACAATATTGCACCTAATTTCATCGTACATTTTTCGCGATGGTTGTTTCTGAAAGTCTTCGAGGGACAGCATGAGGTCCAGCATAGTAAGAGGTGGACATTGACAGTTTCGGAGATTCGGCTGACACCCGTCATTGGTTATTTGAAAACTGAATTCGAAAATGCTGCTGTCACACCGCAGACCAAAAAGACACGTTCTTCACGCGAAAAGAGGATTGGTTGATGGTGCTAAGTCTTGATGCACACGAATCCTGCCAAAACTGTCTCCTGTTCAGCTGGATTAATTAAACGCCATGAGCACTCCTTAGGAGCACATTAAAAGGTGCACTGAGCCGACGAGTGCATGCTGACATCATGAGATGCATCTGCCAACTCGAAACGAGGTAACTGACATAACTTGTTATTGATCCCCCTCCTTACTTGGAGGAGACAAACGCCAAAACTGCAGTAACGGTGTGAATCAACCTTTGTTGGACTATATTTATATGAGCATCAATTGCACTCGCTACCGTAGAGCCAGCCACATATATTGTCTTAGCGAAAACTACCCAGGATGGTTTCAGAGTCAGCGTAGAGGATAAATTAGGATGAACAACCTATGTTTGATAGCCCTAAAGTTATGACTGGTGCAGTAACAGGTATGATATCCTGAATGGGTTATTTCAAAGGATTTTCGAGGTCATAAAATCGAGGAGAAATCACATTTTCATCGGCAGATTGCATTTACCAATGGATGTGTAAGCAACACATATCCTGTATTTTGAACACAAAAGAGGTACAGCGCTTGTCATTGTTCATTTTCCGTCCATTTCAGTGTAGTGAATGCTTACAAAATCTTACTTGATTGTACTGTAATATGGAGGGAATAGAAACGGAAGAAGACAATCGTTTATGATACCCTGAAGGTCCATTTCCAGGAGGGCATGCGGCAGGATCAAGTGGGGCGGGAAAGAATTCAGTGTACGCTTTTCAGATTGCTTCACACACTAGCATAGAAACCACGTCTGAGCCAACAAGAAAGCCTTCAATAATCGGACCGCGAGTGAATTTATTGCACATCACCACTAATCGTAACGTCGTAGTTCACTGCTATAGTGGTTTAACAAGTCATATTTTTGGTATGCTTCTTAAATGAAATTTTGCATTGGAAATTTTTCTCCGGTGTGCACACTGTCAGTGGCGTTATACTCTTGTACATTTGCTGCACTTTTATCAGAAAATTTTGCTTGATAATGATATTCGCGCGATGTGGTGGATTGAAGGAGGCAGTGAGCCCAAAAGTTAAATGTATATTTTTGGATTTTCACGAAATCATGCTAGTATATCTTGGCCTATTTATTGAAATGCCCTAGTACCCACCGGGTAAAGGTAGTGTCACTTCAAAAAGGGGTGTGCCAAATAATTCCTCGCGGACCACCTGCCACGGAAACCCCATGGGACTTCCTCTTCTGCCTTTAATGTAGCAGTATTAAAAGTAATTGCCTCGTAGATTTGATCAAAAACATGCTTCTGCTCCTACCATCATAAGCCTGTTCAGCTTCTTGTCAAGACGCTAATCCGTGGGCCCTGCAGAAATTCGTGAGGTATCTTACGGGTCAGCTTGTCCCACGGGCTGTAATCTTCCACATCTTTGAGTTCAATTCTCACTGAAATACCACTTATCTACCTCACGATAATCTTTTATTTACGCACTATTATAATCTGTTTTATCCAAACTACCTAGGCCTTTATTAAAGCTACAACTTACTCTTTGTTCATATTCGTTGCTTGCTGAAAATCTGGTTGTTTTGATGAAGAAGCCACAACAACATCAGTGCTTGAGCAAAGCTATATCTTCATCATGGTTTCCATGCTAAGACCGATATGGTTGACTTTAAACATTGCAAATATATACTATCATGCCACCTCCTTGTTATATATATCTTTTAACTGAACTTTCAATGATGTATTATCCATAATTGTACTTTGTGCCATTTCACAGTTTCCCAGGACGTTCTTCTCTTCTTGAAGCAAATTTTAATCACGTGGCAGCATAGCACTTACCCAAATGTACGCTGTTCACTGGTTGACCACAACTATCAGCATGAAACGGAACGAAGTTTGGGTTGTCGCACAAATTCACTGGTGACCTTAGTGAACGGTTTACAATTTAACATTTGTAGAAACCTGTTCGGATTGCTTGTACAACAAACGAACAATTTAAACTTTTGAAAAAGTACAAATTTATGGGGCTTCACTGATCGTGACTGTAAAAATGGCATACATTTCCCGTAAACACCAGCTTATACGAAATATGAATTATTATGACAGTGCAGCTACATATACTCTGCTTAATCAGGCACCCACCAACGTCATAACCAGATACCAGAGAAGACTAAGGATATCTTGGTTCTAACTGTTCAGCAAATGAACTATCCATAGGTGTTTTGCTGTCAGTACTAACAGGTTATGTAATGTAGTGAACAAGTGGGTGATTGGAGACATTGAGTCTAGTGGGGCTTGTGTAGTGTGGCATAACACAAACACATGTCTTACTCGGGTCTGTGTGAAACTGCAGAAGGCAATTTCAGTCGACAACACGCTGAGGTAACCTGACCCCAAATCCCATGGCCTGCCTCAAAAAAAGTATTCCTGCAAGTGAACTATGCGAACACGATGAGTTACAGAGTCCTAAACCTCATTATTGACTAAGACACTAACGTGGAGGACCATGGTAATGCAGAGGCAGCGACAGATTGCCTCAACAATATGTTTATACCGAAATCAACACCACGTCATCGTCAGCAGTGTTCGCTGATATTGATCAAAATATTTTTCACAACCCTTTGGCAAAACGTATACAGGGGAATGAATGGTAGCTAATTATATTGTGCATCAACAAATTACCGAAATTGGCTAAACTTGCCATTGTTGTCGACATGGATCCCCTAACCATTTGGAGACAGCTTAAGGGTGCGGTTGCATATGCTACAATTGCACCACAACAATCTGCTAAAATGGTCTGTTGAATCCAGTCTTCCGATCAGTGTAGCGAATTACCCAGTCATGCTTAGGAGACACGTAAGTATCAGTGCATGTGCCATATGGGGAACACCCGTTTCTAAAGCCGAGGTTCATATCGAGACTGTTCCGAAAAGATAAGAAGCCAACACCCGAATTAGACAGGTACACAAGAGCTCGCCACACAGATATTGGCTATTGAACACGCGACACTTGAGACGACCATCATTTAACACCTCTTCTAAGTTTTCGAGGTTAGTAGTGTATATATACATATATGTGCTGCCATTCGCTTAGTTCGCCCCATATTTGTTCATATTTCAGCTTGAAAATTGGAATGCAGTCGAATATTGCATTTTCTGAGGAGACCAAAATTGTTTTGTCTTCCATCAATTCAGCATCTGTATCAACTCCAGATGAAGATCAAACACTACATAATTCTGACGATGAATTTGAACGTATGCTGCCGTCTGTTATAAATAAAGAAACTTTGAGTATTCTGGAAGCGAAATTGGGGCTAGGTGGTGGAGGCGATTGGTGGATAGACCCCTCTCGTGATCCCATTGAAATAGACTCAGAGGGCAATAGAGATGAAGGTGCTATTTTAGACGTTGAAGCGAGTTGTAGAAACTGGTATCGTGCTCCATTCGACCGGGACCCAGAATTCTGCAATGATTCCTACCATCTTCTGAATCGATTAAATGAATTGGCCAGAATAAAGGGATTAATTGAAGAAGCATCATTGAGAAAACAATCTGTCAATCAGGTAGACGTAAACAACACAGACCGTCAGATATATCATTCAACATTGTCTGTGAATGGCTCAATGGATTTCAGCAACATGATTTCACCACACACAAATCACGATATACAAAATATTGACCCTCTAGCAGATCTTCGCCGTAGTTTAAATGGCCCGTTTCGAGACCTACAGTCCGATGTCTATGGCACATATGCTTTACGTAAATCAAAAAACAACCAAAAGGTGCCCCTCGGTGAAGTATTTGACGTCAGAACACATGAATCTGACTACACAAGATATCCTGATAAGCCTCAACCACCTTTTTCTCAAGCTATGCATTCAGGGCTACCTCAGTTGCACAAGTCACATCAGCCACCATCTCCTCATTCAATCCCAGTGACAAATATTTCACCTATTTTTGGCCGGAGAAAGGTGTCTACGAAGAGTAACCAACCTGCATATACTTCAGGTAGTACAAGTGTTCCAGATCCAAAGGTTTGTGGCCAAAAGCGTTCCGTACTTTCACGGACATACTCGAAGGAACAAATGGATTTCTTAAAGGAAGTGAGTGAATACCAAGTCACTGATTCAATTCTCAAAGTTCCTTCTCTTCTGGCAAGATCGCATGCACTGACGGCCTCACTACCCATATCAAACAACGAAGGTGATATAGATGTAACTAAAAGCTTGGACATTTCGTCGACAGTGAATCCATTGTCTCAGTCCCTTTCTGCAAGTGAACTTACGATGAAGGGTCGTAAGCTATCGGAGAAAGTCAATACTTCTTATTCTAGTATGAGAAGTTCTGATGTCTTTGAATTGGCCCGCTTACAAGAAACTCATTTGCGGGAACATAGTGGCAGTCGAGGCAAGCTTGACTGTTCAAACTCTTCTCTCACTGGATCAAGCATAGGTGAGAAAAATCAGAAAAAGGGAGACGGCGCTGATAGTACGGGACGAAAATCTACCAGTGGCCTCAGTTCCTGTGACGTTAGTGCTACGCACAGTCGTGAAGAAATTGTTGCTGAAGACCAGAACGGTAAACCTGAACGTCAGCATACGATCACCGCGAATGAGTGCGGTTTTAATCCATTGCAAGGTTCAATAGGTTGTGAACCCAAGGTGAATCTCAGCTCAAGTGTAGACGCATGTGTCAATTTGAGCAGTGACGAAGTTACAACACCTTCGAAACCCCTAAACTCCACATATGATGCTCCAGATTTTAAATGCGTTTACGGCAGTTGTCAATGGAGTTGGAGATTGAACGATCAATTCTTGGTTGTTTGCTCAAAATCAACTTCCCCAATTTTCGCGGAGGCATCAATACGACAGTCATCGTCTCATCGGTCGCTGTTCAGAAAGAAGAGTGAAACATCGTCAGAAGTAATACAGAGATTTATTATTGTAATATTTGTTTTCAGACCTTAATTTACTTAGTTCGCTTATTCCTTTATATGTTGGTGTAACAATAAAAAATCTCAAGCGGCAGATCGGTGTTTTGGTTTTTTCGTCCGTTATAACTAAGCGTTTCCGAAATCTTCGAAGAACAGCGTGGGCCCGAGCGTAGCGAGAGCTGGGCATTAACGGTTTATGAGACGTTGCTGACAGTTTCTGACGATAGAAACAGATCTGGCGGATTGAAACAGTTGGTGAAAGTTTGGATAGTCGCCGTTCATTTTTCCTGGTGCCGGTCAAGTCCTCTTTGAACAAGCAATATCTGGAACATTTTTGGAATTTGGTCAAGTTCAACAATGCCTGGGTCAAAGAAGGGACAGAGTGTCTTGGATGCAAACAGGAAAGTAAGTCATGGTGACTTGTCTGTTAATTGTAACGATGTGTCTGATGTTAAGTATGACATGGTTGATGTTACTGTTTCGCCGTTCAGGGATAATAGGAACATCAAACTCCCTAAATTTGAACCACGGTGTTTTGATGGAAACCCGGCTGATTATTTACAATTTGTAAAGGAGTTTGAGATCATGTTGAGTGGTTTTTTATTAAATGATGAATTGAAGTTAATGTATTTGATGAGATATTGCACTGGAGATGCTGCAAGAGCTATACAGTGTTGTAAGTTTATGAAGCCAAAAGAGGGCTACTACGAGGCTATGAGCATATTACGTCAAAGGTTTGGAAGACCTTCGATGATTGCAGGGAAATTATTCGAGGCTGTTAAGGGTAATGGTGGTCAATTACAGGATGACTCCCAGGCACTCACTGAGTTTTTAGATAATTTGCTAATTTACAAGAATGGAATGATTTCGATGAATCGAATGAGTGACCTCAACTCGAGTTTTATACTAGAAGTAATAGCAAGACGCCTACCTACTCGACTGCAAAGGAAGTGGGTGAAGATGAGCTCCCGTATGGAGGATGAGGGTATCGAGCCAAAGTTTGATGATATCCTGAAACTGGTAAAAGATAGCGTCAATCAATCTATGAGCAAGTTCGCCAGTCTATTACATCTCACCCCTAGAATAGAGCAGTCTGAGGGTAAAATGCAATCATTGATGACGAATAGGCCTCAGAGAGGTGGATATCGAGAAGGCTCCATGATGTCTAGTAATGCATATAGACCTAGTGAGTGTAACAGGTTTCGTAGTACATCCTCAACAGATAAGTTACAAGATGCAAGACAAACACGGTTGTGTTTTACACGTTTGCAAGAGGTGCATACAGAAGTGAACTGTGAACCAGTGAGCAAGTTCAGTGATAAGCTAAATGTAAACTCCAGGTCTGACTCCGAATTGTGTGACGATAACGGTTTGGGGAAGAAGTCTGTAGTTGCAACTGGTAAGCCATTGTTGAATAGAGTGTCACAGAATAGAGTTATTGCTTCAGAGTGCAGTTCTGACCCTACAAGTTTACAAGGTATTACTAGTCAGATTGAAGATATAGAACCTTTAATGATTTGTGAGGAGGAACCAAAATTGTCTACTTCTGTTATTAAAGAGTTTGAAAATGATGAAGTTGACGGTAAATTGAATATTTGTGGTAATGATCATGATAGTGCAGATTTGTCTTTGGTTGATCATGATGAGATGAGGGATATGCCTACTACTGCTAAGATGAACAAAGTTTCTGTACAACTACAACGTGAAGTAGAAATAAATGCGGATGCAGTTGCAGAAGTTATGGATATTTGTGAGACCGTCAGTGTGAGTGATCAGCATGTAGCCCACCTATCATCAGATGATAGTGCTAAACCTGAGCTGATAGTAAAAGACAGCAGTGGTGGTAATCTTGCAGTTGGACAACTATCTGAGAGCCGAACAAGAACAGCTTTTGATCCACCGCTAACTTCATCAACTGATATCAGTCAGTCGTCGTTGGTGCTGTCATCCACAATGAAACAGACGCCCATCAACTCAAGTATCTTGTGCAATGACTATGCTAGTATCAGTTCGTTTGAAAGGACGAATATCAATGGTCAGTTTAGTGAGGATAAGCCAAGTGTAAACGAGAGAGTAATTGTTAAATTGACTTGCATGAATAAAGGCATTTCTAGTTTCAAGTTTCTATTTGAATGCTATTATCTTTGGTGTAAATTACTCTGTGTCTACGCTTGGTTGACCAGATACGTCGTGTGTTTGTTAGTCATCTATATTCTACGATACAATGACATGAGCGTGTTGCCGTTCAGATTTGAGGATATAGCTGATAGAAGGAAGTCAGCAAATGAACTCTGCGACGATTTTCCAACCTAGGGCGTCAACCTGAGAAGGGTTGTAGGCGTACTGGTGTAAGTCCTACAGTTCTTCAAAGGGTAGCGCATCAATGAGCAGTCCAATGTGCTTGGTGTATGATCTTGTACATATGTTCATGTTGTATATACTGAATTGATATCATCTGTCATCTAGCTGTTGGTAATTCTGTTTGTGTCCGGACGACTTCCACTTGGATCATCAACCTGAGAAGGAATGTAGGCGTACTGCTGTAAGTCCTACGGTTCTTCAAGGGTAGTTTGTCGTGTCAGAATACACAACATTTGATGTGTTGATTGTACATATGTTTGTGTTAAATAGTTGTATGAGTTCCAATTATTGTAATTGTTGGTTAATCTTGTTAATCAAATTCTGAACTTCATAAATTAATTAGCATAAGGTTAAATACCTGTCATGCTCAGAATTTAGGACTGTGTGAAAATATGTGACTCTACCGCCTTCAAAACAGGAAATAATGTCAGTTTAATGAGTCAGTTTATTTTATTTATTCTTCTCTAGGGAACAATTCTCTCTAATTTTTAGAAGCGTTTCGATATTAATAAATTTGTCTTAAACTAATGGGATTTCTAACCACACAAAAGTCTAAAGTGCACTGAAAGTTCTAATTGGCGGCATTTAGAGGATGAAAATGTTTATTGTGATATAAACTACAACAGCTGAAATATGGTAGACTGATACCTACTCTAACTCCTCCCCATAACCACTTCACATCTAAGTAAGCGACTAAGATGTTCTTAACTAAGCCATCAAGCTAAGAGAAAACAGCTACCACATAGCATCCACTCAAGTGAATTCGTTTCCTGGAATTCCTGTCTATGACACTTCAGCAGATGATGGGCGTTGACCAGCACACTAGATACGATACGATAGTGTATGTGTAAATTATTCCAGCACTCGTCTGTGCGCATTAAAAGTGGCCACAAAACAATCAGTACACCGAAATAGAAGTGCAACATGATCATCCACCTTGAAGAACTCATTTGGGTCTCAGCAACATGGGCCATTAAGGTGTGGTTACCAGACTAAGAATTGTTGGCCGACAGTCGGATGTGATGCAATGCATGGCAAATGGAGTTGGTGGGCATTTGCATAACTTCGCTGTGATCGCTTGACTTGAACAGTGGAAGTGAGCTAAAAATACACAGTAGTGAAAGCTGAGGGGTGATAAACTCCAGAAATTATTCATTTATATATGCAACTGGTTATGATTCTAAACAACTTAAAATTGATTAAGTCTTCCGGGTTAGGTGGTGCCCACATGTCTACGTCAAACAACTAAGATTCACCGGTTGAAAACTCAGAAAATGAAACACCCAGGAAAAATCAGACGTTTGACATTTGTCAGCCACGTCTCATAAACCGTTAATGCCCAGCTCTTGCTACGCTCGGGCCCACGCTGTTCCTTGCAGTTTTTCAGAAACGCTTAGTAATAACGGACGAAAAAACCAAAAGACCGATTGGTGACTCGAGGATTCTTTATTGTTACACCAACATATCAAAATAATGTTTTTACTAGGGTCTGTGAACAAATATTACAATAATAAATCACAATATTACTTCTGATGGTTTACTGCTGACTTCTTTCTGAACAGCGACCGATGAGACGATGACTGTCGTATTGATGCCTCCGCGAAAACTGGGGAAGTTGGTTTTGAGCAAACAACCATGAATTGATCGTTCAATCTTCAACTCCATTGACAACATTTGTGTCCATACAAATATGTAGGAGGATGTCCTTATGTTTATGCTGACTGAGGTAATGCGTATATAATCGCAATTTCTACCCCGTATCCTCCATATCTCTTGTTTTGTTTAGAACAAAGACAATTGAACGCATCTTAATGATCTTCTAAATTACAGAATATGTGCAATGATGGTCGCTAGCTAGCTAGGGATAGTGCACGAATGGTCTAACATAACATCACAGCGTGTGAACGGGGAACTTTCAGCTTAATATGTCCTATAGTGCAAAGCTCAGCATTTAGCATTCAGTGGAGATTCATGTAGACTGGCAGTTTTGGGAAATTATTTTTTGAAAATCATCAACTCTCCCCAAATGAACTGCATATGTATTCTTCTCAAATATTGAGCGACATCGTGTATCTATTTCTAATATCGATTACAAACTTTTGCAATGAGTGACGACATTGTTACAGATATTCAGTTTCTGTTGATCGTTGTGCTTAGAATATAAAAGATTAAATTGATTTCGTGGACTCCCTAAATTCCATGATATTTCATGTGACCTGATCTCTAATTCTGACATTCCTTCCCCAGCATCAGCTTGCTAGGACAACTTTATTTGCTCTGTCATGATGCTGAAACAACTTGACGGGAAGGCAAATGTTATGCAAGTTAATTTTAATATAGATCATACCAGGCAGTGAGCAGACCTCAGTTTGACCGATGTAAAATAAACTAAAGCTGACTTTATGTTTCATCCACTCAGTTCGCACCAAAGAGCCATATTTGCACCAAATTTATGGATAAGCATTGAAAAATATACGTAAAGCAACTAATGATTACTCATACTTTCGTTTATAAGCACAAGTATTCTTACCCATAGGGTGCACAGGTAGTGTCATCGCAAAAGTAAATAAGTATGTTTTGTTTTTATTGCTCAATAGGCAGTTTGTGTGTATTGCACATTATCCGCTACATTTAATTCCCCCAAAAATGTCAATTGGTGTCGGATACAATTACTCGTATATCTTTAAGTATATTATTGTTGGTGATATGGGAGTAGGGAAAAGTTGCCTCATGCGCCAGTTTACGGAAAAAAAGTGTAGGAAAATTGTATTTCGCGATTTCTCATGTTATTCTTAGTTATTCCTGACTCCCCACACACCATTGGTGTTGAGTTTGCAACTAAAATAGTAGAAGTGAATGACCAGAGAGTCAAAATCCAGATATGGGATACGGCTGGGCAGGAGCGCTTCAGAGCTGTTACTCGGTCTTATTATCGTGGAGCTGCTGGGGCACTATTGGTATATGATATCACACGAAAGCCGACTTTCAATCGCATTCAAACTTGGCTGACTGATGCTAGACGTTTAACGTCTCCCAACACAGTAATCTTTCTGATTGGTAACAAGGCAGACCTCGAGGAGCAGCGTGATGTTACGTATGAGGAAGCTAAACATTTGGCTGAAGAAAACGGTCTTATGTTCTTGGAGTGCAGTGCGAAATCGTAAGTCTATCGATAGCTTGTTTTCAGTCTTTCATTGCTTTTTTTAAACCTCTCTTGAGTTGATCCCGTATGTTATTGGTTTTTGAGAAGCTCAAATTTCTACGTATGTCCTATAGGGCATTTCAGAAATCACATCCGGCAGATGTACCTCCCTACGTGGCTTAAGCCGTCTGTCGATAACAGCCATCTGTCGTCGAATTTCACTCTGTCCACCTCTAATCCCTACGGAAATGAGTCCAGGAATCATGAATAACTGAGCAGACCATTCCGTTTTTCGATCATTATTTTACGGATACGTTTATTTAATCTTCAGCTTGTTCTCATTGAACTCAGGATTCATTTTTGGGAGCGGCCAAATGTTGAGAAAAGTGTATTTCGTGCAGTTACATAGGTTTCAAAGGTAGTAACTGGCTATGCATTTTTTATAAGAGGTGATTAACATGATGGATAACTGTCCATCCAATTCATTTTTTACGTCCCAAATTTTCCTACTTGTCCCTAAAACCTCCTTTATTTTAAATCCCGAAATGTCAGTTTGCACAAGTGATGTGTTTCACACCGGTGTAAAGTAATGTTAGTCAATGGAATCTGTATTGTGCCACTAGACTCATGGTTGCCTGTCGTTAAAGGTAACATACTGAATATGTTCTTCCATTGTTTATAACGCTTAGCACCTTATGAAATTTACAAGACTTACAGAGGAGCTGGATCAATGTAATGTTAGCTTCAATCCCAAGCTCAATCATTTTAAAACCGATATGTAAGAGATTAGGACCCATTCGCATTTTTTTTATTCCTTACGTTCTCAGCGGAACATAAGTCTTCAAGCTAGAGGCTTGAAGTTTCTGTAGCAGTGGTGATTGTTTTTAGAGGATGGGGTTGCTAGTCTCCTGCCCAACCTTCCCTCTTTACCGATCTTACGACTGGCTTAGCCAGGTAAAGTGGTGCGTCGGCCGGGTGTCGAACCCCAAGCCACCTGCGTGGTTGGCGATCATCCTAACTCTGTGCCATCGACGCACACCCATTCGCATTACTGATCTTGAAACTACTAGGCTATCATCTGAAGAATGTTGGATAGTATGGTTTAGCATCCAATTAAGACTACATATTCAGAATTTCATGGTGCTCAACCTCTTCGAATAACTTTTACTGTTTATCTAGGAGTCCGGTTAATCCAAATATATATCAATATATGTGCGAAACTTGGGTACTGTGGTAGTAATTCCATATGAGTGTGTTTATTAGATATATCACACAGTGAAGCAGTATTATCTACTGGATGACGTTTCGAACAAAATTTATTGTTCATAACCATATCAATTACCATAATTGATATTGATTACGTCCTAACTGTCTTCCATCCGCTTTAAGCGATTTATCCTTTAAACCATCGACACATCAAATCCGTCCCCAGATATTTCTTTGATAAATCTAAATAGTTGGGACGCATTTTTTACCAATAGTGCCTCTTCCATTTCTTCCACTTTGGTACTTCACAGCCGTTCATGGTTGTTGTGAAAACTTTTATTCAAAATAGATTTGAGCAGATAATGTTCAACAGCGATCTCCATAGTTTATTAATTTCCGGAAGTTACAGTTGATGAACACGTCACGTGACTCAAACAAACAATAAATCGGTGCATTGACATCAATTTGTAGTTTGACTGCTTGTAATTATTTTGCAAACTGATTCTGCTTCAGTTGCCAATGCTTGTCAGGAAAGAGTGTCTGGGTTTAAATATAAAACTTCTCTCAGAAGCACAGCAGCACACAAAAGCAGACAGAAAAAATGGATATAAAGAACCATAATAAGCAGAAATATGAAGGAAGAAGAATAGTAATATCGAGGAACAGTATAATTTTATTGGATATGACAAGTCACAAATAGTGAATGCATCTGCACCGGTCACTGAGAACGATTTTGAACCACATCACCAATTGTCTCCAACCTTCACTGGTTCCTACCGTCCCGAGGACCCCAACCACCCAGCCAGTCTACACCTCCCTACGTGACTGGGTTGAAATAACTGCAGTGGATTTCATTGACTGATGAAGCCATGTTTTCCACCCTGATCCATCCGATGCGGTGAAAAACCGAGAGGTACACTCGAAAGAATTTAATGCATGTAGAAGAGAACACACGTCTGTCTGTCTGTTTTCGACATAGAACTTTGCACATGCGTACGGCAGTTCAAGTCGCCACACTTCATGTAGCGCACAAAGCAAGTGAAGGAAGTAAAAAAAGGCATGATAGAGACAGTAAACAGAGGTGTGAGACAAAGGAATAGTAATAACGAAGAACAATATAGTTTCAGTGGAAATCATAAGTCACAGGGAGTGGATGCATCTGCACCATTGAGAACGATTTTGAGCTATATCACCAATTGTTTCCAACCATTGATTTTTACCGTCACGGGGACCCCAATCAGGAAGTCTACACCTTCCCACGTGGTTTCCATCCTATTTCAGTCAACACTGCCCGTCGGTCGAGGAAGGCGATGGTTAGGCGTGTGTAACACATGTCAAGCTAATCCCCCTGCGATTTTCGCAGAAAGACTCCCTTATAAATTGGAATGACCCGTGGCGTATACCAGTCAAACGCAACTATCTCTGAATCCTGAACATTACCCCATACTTCAGTTAACTCAGACAGCGCTTTATCACCGTCCTTAAACACGTATGGGATTATTCCGTCAGGCCCCGCTGCTTTGTCTCGTTTCAGATTACGGACAGCTTTTGTAACCTCAGTTATGTATGAGGGACAAGTGTCTGTATCCCATTCAGGGAAGCGTCGGATCTGCGGTAAGTTGAGCATGGCTGTAGTCCAGTTAAATTACAAAAGGTAAATGACAAGTAAGATAATTCCTGAGAAAAATTGCGTCCTCATTAGGTCTCAGCATAGATGACTGAACGTTGGAATACACGTTTTTCAGGAAGTGTCGAGAAAACAGCGCACTTACCAAGGTACTCAGCTCCAACTCATTCAGCCAGGTAAGGGTTTGTAAAAAGTTGTTATCTGAAGTGATGACAACTAATGGTATCCCTCAGGGATGCCCACTATACCCATTTCTATTCAGTTACATCATAGATGTAATAACGGAATTAACCCTAACTCACTTCAGAGGCTCAGGGATTGACTTGTTACCAGGGAATAATCACGTCGACTTAGTATATGCAGATGATATAGTCCTTCTAGGTGAAGACGCTGACAAAATGCAGTCTTCTGAACACCTTGAGCTGCAATCCGCTAATATTTGACATGCGATTCGCTCCTGTCAGTCAAATGTAAGGTGATCCTAGAGGACGACTACATCGACTCCTAACTTAAAGATAGGAAGTGGAGCGGTAGAGCGTTTTGACTACTTCAATTATTCGAGAATTTGCATTAGCCAGCCATAACGGGTTGATCGCTGACGAAATCTCAGCACGGATACGGAAGGCTTGTTTCGCATATGCCAGTTCAGGTCGTCCCTGGTGTGGACGTGATATCGACCAAAAGACGCGTGTACCGCTCAGAACTCCGCTGCGTCCTCCTTTGTTGTTGTGAGTGAGACATAGACATTGGAAGTGGGAGATACGATTAGATTGGCTAGCTGTCTTTGATCAAAGGTGTTTGCGTCCTATCTCCCGTGTCAAGTGGTATAATAAAGTGAGCAATATTGAGGTTAGGCCCCGGTCGACTGCTGGGTAAGGAGGGCAAATCAATCGATGAGGTTGTGTAGTTAAATCGATTGAGATGGTTAGGATATGCATTACACATACCTAACCATCGCCTTCCTCGACCGACGGGAAATGTTAGCTGACATAGAATGGTTCAAGCTGGAAAAGAGCTAGTGGTGGTCAAGCCAAAACATGGCTTCATCAGTCAGTGAAATCCACTGCAGTTAGTTTAACCCAGTCACGTAGGGAGGTGTAGACTGGCTGGGCGGTTGGGGTCCTCGGGACGGTAGGAACCAGTGAAGGTTGGAGACAATTGGTGATGTGGTTCAAAATCGTTCTCAGTGACCGGTGCAGATGCATTCACTATTTGTGACTTGTCATATCCAATAAAATTATACTGTTCTTCGATATTACTATTCTTTTTCCTCATACTCTCTCTTTACTCCCTTCTTCTGCTTTGTGTGCTACATGAAATGTTGCAGTATGAACTGCTGAACATCTGTACAAAGTTCTATGTTGAAACCAGTTGGTCAAGCAGTCTAATCTAAAAGCATCAGTGAGTGTTAGTTGCTGAACAACTTTGTATTGCATATTTCTTTTTTGCATCATTACTTTTGGAGTTAATTTATGATTCCACACAATCGCCTGGAATATATCTCAAAGGAGCATTCAAAATATCTTGGAACGTTTTGTGTACATTGTTACTTAGTCGTTAAGACTCCTAACTAAGTTATTAATGACTGATAGGTGATCTTATACAAATGATTGACTTGATTTAAAAACTAACTCGGCTTTTTGTGTCGGAAGTCAGATATTTCCTTTTGAGAACTGTGTATTAAAACCCGTCGTTTGTATATACTGGTAAATATAAGAATGAAAGAGCATAAACAATGTCTAAAGGTGGTTCCAAAGAGCTCTGCAGACTTGAAGAAGCTAGAAAACAACTCAGCGATTGCACTACATTCAATAGAAACGGGACACAAAATCGACTTTGATAAAACTAAGGTTTTACAGAAAGGTTTTGGTTCATATCAAGAAAGACTGACTGCAGAAGCCCTACATATATGGGTGAATCCCAACATTTTAAACAGACGTGAAGGTGTGATGTTAGCTGATGCATGGCAAATCCTGACTAATAAATAAAATAAAATTTGATATGTGTGAACAAGTAGTCACACCTGGTCAAATTCCCGATTGTCTACGTCTTCTTATGGAGAGAATAACAAATTTATAAAAAATTAAATTATATTTATAAAAATCTCAATTATTTTGTAACTATCCGGTCAAATCTTGATCACAGCTCATATGAGAATAGCAAATGTTTTATGACTGTTCCACCCACCCACACACACACACACACACACACCATTGTATCCTGCATATACACAAAAGTAGACAAATTTTGAAAGTCTGAGGTCAAAAAAGTTTTTGATCATAGTTCATACAATTTTTGTTTTATTTTTAGTATACCTATTGATTCATATTTAAAAATAAGAGATGCACTTTTATATAAACATACAATTCTATTTATTTATTTATTATACATATTAATACCTGTTGCATGACTCATAATTGGATAAAATTTTAAAAAAACAAGAGGTGTCCCTTTATATATAAACCTTTGTTATGTTAATTTCGATTAATTTCCCTGATGAAGTTCGGACCAGATTGCCGAACGAAACATTGGAATTAATCATTTCAGTTTCGCTGAGATTTTACAAATATAACTTTATAAATACTGGTTGATTATTTGTTTGTTTAAAGGGACGGTTTTTGATCACGTATCAAAGTGGGTTCCGGAAAGGCTCATATCGGCTAGTCAAATAAAAGACAACAAAACGTAAGACAAAAAGTATAAACCTAGATTAGAATTGTTTATATATCCTAGAAAATGAAGCAGATTGAGCAGTTCTTGCAAGATATACATAAAAGCGTCTGACTTTTAACTGGTGGTTTCTGAGTTTGCACTTCTCTCTTTGTTCTTCACTCCTGTAGAATGAATAGCACCAATAACTACTAGAGTATTAACTCTTGGCTCATAGCTGAATACGTGGAGGTAAAAAACACTGTTTAATTGTTTATTTTGAACTAAACAATTATGGTTATTCCCTGCTGTGAATGTTCTTATCAATATCACTCATCCTACTCGAGTTCATTATGTAGAATGATTACATATAATTTATACATATAATCTATTGTTTTTACTTTTAGTGGTGTTAATGTGGAAAACGTGTTTGTTGAAACTGCTCGAAAAATATTCCAAAATGTTCAAGACGGAAGGTACGTAATTAACTGAGGTTTTACATTAATCATTCTAACTTCTGTGTTTCATCAATTGTCTTTGGCACAGTCTAAATTCTACGCTAGACGCATTTATTACTTCATGTTTTTTACGTTACCACATAGTTTATAATAATACATATTTATTCCTGTCGATGTAGGAACATACAAATTGTACAGGCATAGATAAGTTTTATTCAAATTATATAAACTTGGTTTATGTCTAATGTCTAGTCAGTTCCCATGATACTTCTGGACTTTACTAAAATTTTTATTGATTACACGCTGACTCATTGCTCTGACACTAAGGCGAATATCAAAATGTTGTCCTGTATTTTTTATGTATTTCTCAAAACAACTGGTTATTAGAATCTAAGCATAAAAATAAAAAACAAATGTTGAATTTTCTATTTTCTACTAATTGGTGCTATTATCTAACCGGAGTTCTGTTGATAGGACCTGATTCAGGTCTCTCAGCCGAGTCAGCCCAGATGTACTAGTGAACTCCCGACAGCGAAATGGCTGTCAGGAGTTCAGATTACCCCGTGTGTGTATGACTTTCAGCTACTGTTACCGCCTCTAGTTCGAGGCGATATATGCCACTCATTGGTAGCCGTATTAATATGGAAACTATATGCTATAGGCTCATAGTTGGATCCCTAAGCCAATAAGCTGCGTCGCCACGGGCTGTGTAATACATCCCAATTATGTATTGTCAACTGGCAAGTATTTAGAAAGACTAAAATCAGTTGACTTTACAAGACTATCTTTGAGCAGCCTATCTTTTTAATTTTAAGATCATTTTAATTTACCCTCTCTCTACACTCTTATTGATTGCGGCAACTTTGACTAGTCCCTCTATGCACAACATTCTAATTTGGTTTATGTTCACTGATGTGTATGGAACTCTGTTTTGGGTTTTTTTCTTCAAGTTCCCAGTGGAACATAGAGCTTCAAGCTAGTGGCTTGAAGTTTCTGTAGTCGTAATTATTTTTACAGCCTGGGGTTGCTAGCCCCAACCTTTCTCAACCTTTCCTCTTTACCAGCATTATTTCTGGCTTAGCGAGGTAAAGGAGTTCGTCGACCGGGGATCAAACCCCGGACCGAGTTCATGGTCGGTTGATTATATGACTTACTGTGGTACATAATTGGCGAAGTATCGGTGATTATTACCCTGATTTATGTAGCGCATAAGTTGAATATCACACGTGAAGTTACCTTTACTGTATACCTACTGGTATTTTTTCTTTCATTCATCTTTATATGAAGCATGCGACAGGGACTGACTGATTGCTTTCAGCATAGATAGTCAAGACTAAAGCACTGCGTATAACTGCTTTTTATGTAGTATGAACCATAGGATTTTCAACTACAACACTACAGCTATGTTAACACTTCAAACTAATTATTTATAAACACTCATGTGAAGTGTGAATCCAAATAAACATGTTAAAGTACATACCCAACTTCGTGATCATTTAGATTTTCTGTCAGTTTTTGAGAACCAAGACGTAAATTGCAGCGTAAAAAGGAAAGAAGTTAAACAGTAGTGTTTACAGGAAACTCACACATTCAAACAGATATTTGGACTTCCGATCATTTCATCCTATGTCAGTAAACGTAGTATTGGTGAAATGTTTAAGTGACAGAACACAAAAACTAAGTAGTACCAAGGAAAATCTAAGACAGGAAGTGAGGCATACAAGAAAAGCTTTGAAACTTAATAATTGCCCTGATAAATTAGTCAGGAAATGTGTAGGGAAATGTAAAAATGAAATAGATAATGATAGTAGTGATAGTGATAATCTGTCTGTCTGTCTGTTTTCGACATAGAACTTTGCACAAATGTGCGGAAGTTCAAGTCGCCACACTCCGTGTAGCACGCGAAGCAAGAAAAGAAAGTACAAGAAAAGCATAATAGAAACAGTGAGCAGAGGTGTGAGACAAAGGAGTAATAAAGAAAAACAAAACAGTTTCATTGGAGATCATAAGTCACAGGGAGTGGATGCATCTGCGCCACTGAGAACGGTTTTGAGCCATGTCACCAATTGTTTCCAACCATTGATTTTTACTGTCCCGAGGACCCCAGCCTGGAAGTCTGCACCTTCCTACGTGGCTGGCTTAGACTAACTGTTGTGGATTTCATTGACTGGTGCCAAGTTTTTGTTTGACCGCCGCTAGCTTTTTTCCAGCCTGACCCTATATCCGCTAACATTGCTCGTCGAGGGAGGCGATGGCTTGGCATACGTAACACATGTCCTAACCATCTCAGTCGATGTAGCTTCACGACTTTGTCGATTGATTTCCCCTGTTTACCTAGAACCCTACGCCTAACCTCAATGTTGCTCACCTTATTATGCCACTTCACACGGAAATAGAACGCAGGCACCTATGATCAAAGACAGCTAGTCTTTTCATGTCTTCCACTCTCAGTGGCCAGGTCTCACAACCATAAAGGAGGACGGAGCGGACTGATGAGCAGTACACCCGCCCTTTGGTCGATAGTCGAACATCTCGTCTACGCCAGAGTCGGCGTAAACTAACAAATGCGAAACGAGCCCCTTGTATTCGTGCTGAGATTTCGTCAGAGATCAGCCCGTTGGGGCTGATGGTACTTCCCAAATAAGTGAAGCGGTCAACGTGCTCTACCACTTCACTTCCTATTTTTAAACTAGGCGTCGATGTAGTCCAGTCCTGTAACATCATCTTGAATTTGGCGGGAGCGAATCGCATGCCAAACATTCGTAGATTACAGCTCAAGGTGTTCAGAAGACTCTGCATTTCGTCAGCGTCTTCGCCTAGAAGGACTGTATCGTCTGCATATTCCAAGTCAACGAGATTATTCCCTGGTAGCAAGTCAATCCCTGAATCGCTGAAGTCACTTAGGGTTAAGTCCATTAACATATCTATGATGAAGTTGAATAGAAAAGGAGATAATGGGCATCCTTGACGGACACCACTGGTCGTCATCAGTTCAGATGACAGCTCGCCGTAAGCCCTCACCTGGCTGGCTGCATGAGTACGAATAGAGTGCCTTAATCAGTGCAATATATTTTCTTGGAATTCCCTTTACAGCCAAGCATCTCCAGAGAACTTCCCGATCGACAGAGTCGAATGCTGCCTTTAGGTCAAGAAATATAATGACTGTTGGACGCCGGTAGGAATGCCTATGTTCTAGAATCTGTCGGAGGGTGAAGATATGATCAATACACCCTCTTCCTGGTCTAAAGCCTGCCTGGCTCTCTCGTGTTTGTGCTTCCCGAGCACCACTCAGTCTACGCATGATTATTGAGCCTAAGACTTTAGATACTATATTAGTCAAGCTAATCCCTCTGTGATTATCACGGGAAGACTTGTCTTGTGATAATAATAATATTGATGACGACATGCATGTCAAATATGCGCAAGACAACACCAACATCGACGAATCTAAATCAGCCGTAGTAATTCCATACAAGGAAGGAACCTCGGAAACCTTACACAGAATTCTTATGAAGACAAGAATAAAAGTGGCATTCAAACCACAAACTCAATTAGAAACAAGCTTTGTTGGTTAAAGAATCCTATGGAGCCTTTAAGACAAAACAATTTAATTTATTTAATACCTTGCTGTAATGATTGTCAGGTGAAATAAATAGGTGAAAGTAGTAGGTCAGAGGCAGTTAGACTAGTCGAACATAAAAACCTAGCAAAATCTAGATTGGTTGACCCGAATAAGATAAGAAACCTAGAGAATAGTTCAGCTATCGGAAGCACTAAATGTAATCGCACACCACCATACAATAGGACGGGATTGGATGACAGTTTTCTTAAATCTGATGTCACAGGGTGGAGGAAGAGACTGATAACAGAAGCTTTATTTATCTAATCTACTGCAAATATGTGTAACAGTTATGATTCAGCGCCTGTCCCAAATATCTGGAAAATTCTACTACCCCAGCGACGACAAATAAGAGAGAACGAAGAAAACTATAAAACTCAAGTTTCAAAGTCTTGTGATTATAATTGATATCATTATGAACAATAAATTTTGTTCGAAACGTTATCCAGTAAATAATACTGTTTCACTGTGTGATATATCTAATAAACAAACTAATGTGAAAGGTTATTCTGAACCTTTTTCAAAGTTGTGACTGAATTGAACCGATGTCCAACCAAGTAATACTTAAATGAATAAAATTATCTGGTGACTAATCATTTTTTTAAAAATTTTCTTTTGATAGTGTGTATCTAAACAGTGTTGATGGAGGCGTATTGAGTAAAGGTTCATTGGCTGCAGGTGCCGGGCGAAATAATGTTGAACTTAACACTTCAGCTTCGGGTGATAGTGGGACACGACAAGGCGGATGCGCTTGCTGAACTGTTAATTATCATATGAAAATGAATTGATGTTAGAAGGCGAAGATGAAGAAAAAAAGGAATAAAAGAGAAAAACTATACTCTAAAGTAGGAATCTATATTTTCCCGTGATCATGATGTATTCATCACTTTGTTTTATTTTACAAAAAAGGCTACTGCATCATTCTCTTAATTTTCCCTGCATATACATAATGTGTAATCACTGCAGTTGGTGGACACCACATAACTTTGTCGATTTGTTCGTAATTATTTACTGTCTTTTTGATTTGTGTCTTTCTTTTGGTCATCATAAACTAATAGTATGTTTATACATGAAGATTTCGGCTTTAGCGATCAATAATGTGCTTTTTGTTTTTTTATTTGCACTGCTCTCTGTCTATCTTGTGTATTTCCGTATGTTTGTCTGTCTTCATTATTGGTGTATTGATTCATCGTGAGATAAATGTAGTCAGTATGCCATTGGATAGATCCATACTCCACCTGTTCTACTCGTGATATATTAATAATTTTATTTTCTTGATTTGTTTCAATATTTTTCTTCTTTTTTAATTTTTAACTCTTAAGCGTAACGTAGTTTCTTATTTGCTATATATGTTATCTGATCATAGTCATAATTTGAAGATCACTGTCCACGCATAATTGACCTACACATTCTCATATATATATATATATATATATATATATATATATATATATATATATATATATATATATATATGTACAGATGTATTGGCACAGATAAATGGTACAAACTACTGTTTACGTATATCTGTGTGAGAATAATTTTTCGTATCACATTTAGTTGGTGATGCGATAGTATTCCTAATTTTGTGTGTGTGTGTGTGTGTGTATGTCTTTTTGCGGTATTCTACCTTCTTTGTTGAAAAAAACAGACCGGATTTTCTCCGGTATTTCGGAGATGACTTTTTCTACGTACCCTCTCTGCCTCGTGAAGCTATTATGTGATACAATTTTTCAGTTAAACAGATATTCTTTATTCACATTATGAATTTGACAAGAATTGTCCGCTTATGCTATGACAGAGAGAAAAGTAAAAGACAAACAAACATCATCTTGTCAGAGATAAGCATTTTCCTACTCAGCATACCACCAATAAACACAGGTGATATTTTATTCGAAATACTCTATTTTATCCCTGCTAAAATGTAACAACTCATATCTCAGTTTCATTTATTCTTTTATTTGTGTTTTTTGTCTGACTTACGTATGTTTTACTAATTTCTGTAAATTAATATTATTATTATTATTCCTGTGCTTATTTATTTGTCCCTACTCAAGTTTGTTCCATTCTCATTTTCTCATTCAACTATGAATATGTAACAATGATACATAATTTGCACATACATTCAATCAGCCGTCTAATCATCAATTCAGTCTAATTACATGGTTTTAACTTTCCTGATTTTTACCTATAAAAGTGGTTAATGTTCACTTAGTATTCTTCACCGCCATCAACTGATGGCATCCACTGAGGATCAACAAAAAATTCCACTAAATCTCTTCATCACACCACAACGAAATATCCACTCTGACTTCAAATCCAATATCAAAGAGTTAAATATAAACAGATAAGCCAGGTAGCCACTGCATATTCTGATTCGGATTGTGAAAATCCTCACCAGTCTTTGTCTAACTATCCTCCCTCGCACATATCTTCATTCATTGTGCTTTCATAGCATTTACTTCTCCCTACTTGCATGTGTGATTCTTCAAAGTGTGTCAACTGGGACTGTTGCACGTCTGTGCTCAGTTCTACCCTGATAAGTTGGTCAGTAAATCTGGGTTTCACTGACACAAGTTTAGTTTGGTTCTGTGTGACTGCGAATGGGAAGTTATGAGTTGGTTTTCTTTTCTTGTCAGAAAGCACAGTTGTGTGAGAATGTGTCGATTAGTTGTCATTTCTGCTCCTGGTTTAGGGATAGTCAGTGAAATGGTTGAGTGTATTGATCACTTGACATATCTGGGGAGTTGTGTCAGCTTTAATGGAC
Source organism: Trichobilharzia regenti (assembly GCA_944472135.2). Lineage (NCBI taxonomy): Eukaryota > Metazoa > Platyhelminthes > Trematoda > Strigeidida > Schistosomatidae > Trichobilharzia > Trichobilharzia regenti. The sequence goes on from OX235270.1 coordinate 124,840,766, forward strand.
TGATTGCTGACGAAATGTCATGAGGTCTGGTGTCGGCGTGATATTGCGTTATCGGTCGAGGGAGGTGTGTGGGGTGGGAGGCTTTGCTTGTCCTGTCCATCTGTACGGCTGTGAGACATGGGAATTCAGGGTTTGAAGATGTGAAAAGATTCGATGATTTCGAAGGTGAGATTCTCCATCGAGTCTCCGGTGTTAGGTTGATCAGTGTGTTGAGTGATGATCAGGTGAGGAGGGAAATCAGTCGGATAGGCTGTGAAAGTGCATGGATTGAAGTGGCCATGATTTGTGCTGTGCATGACGGGCTCTCTCGACAATCGATGTAAGCTGAGACAGGAGTAGGTTGTGAAAGAGTGATGGATGGTGAGACGATGAGATGGCACGAAGTCTATGACTGTTGGTTTCGGCCAGGTGAGAAGGTGTAGACTGCTCGGCTGGGATCCTCGAGATGCTAAGAAGCAGTGGTTGGAAAGTGTCAGTGACATGGTTGAAAATCGATCAGAATGGCACAGAGGTGCTCACTGCCTCTTATCATCCGGATTGTGAAAATCCTCACCAGTCTTTGTCTAACTATCCTCCCTCGCACATATCTTCATTCATTGTGCTTTCATAGCATTTACTTCTCCCTACTTGCATGTGTGATTCTTCAAAGTGTGTCAACTGGGACTGTTGCACGTCTGTGCTCAGTTCTACCCTGATAAGTTGGTCAGTAAATCTGGGTTTCACTGACACAAGTTTAGTTTGGTTCTGTGTGACTGCGAATGGGAAGTTATGAGTTGGTTTTCTTTTCTTGTCAGAAAGCACAGTTGTGTGAGAATGTGTCGATTAGTTGTCATTTCTGCTCCTGGTTTAGGGATAGTCAGTGAAATGGTTGAGTGTATTGATCACTTGACATATCTGGGGAGTTGTGTCAGCTTTAATGGACTGATTGCTGACGAAATGTCATGAGGTCTGGTGTCGGCGTGATATTGCGTTATCGGTCGAGGGAGGTGTGTGGGGTGGGAGGCTTTGCTTGTCCTGTCCATCTGTACGGCTGTGAGACATGGGAATTCAGGGTTTGAAGATGTGAAAAGATTCGATGATTTCGAAGGTGAGATTCTCCATCGAGTCTCCGGTGTTAGGTTGATCAGTGTGTTGAGTGATGATCAGGTGAGGAGGGAAATCAGTCGGATAGGCTGTGAAAGTGCATGGATTGAAGTGGCCATGATTTGTGCTGTGCATGACGGGCTCTCTCGACAATCGATGTAAGCTGAGACAGGAGTAGGTTGTGAAAGAGTGATGGATGGTGAGACGATGAGATGGCACGAAGTCTATGACTGTTGGTTTCGGCCAGGTGAGAAGGTGTAGACTGCTCGGCTGGGATCCTCGAGATGCTAAGAAGCAGTGGTTGGAAAGTGTCAGTGACATGGTTGAAAATCGATCAGAATGGCACAGAGGTGCTCACTGCCTCTTATCATCCGGATTGTGAAAATCCTCACCAGTCTTTGTCTAACTATCCTCCCTCGCACATATCTTCATTCATTGTGCTTTCATAGCATTTACTTCTCCCTACTTGCATGTGTGATTCTTCAAAGTGTGTCAACTGGGACTGTTGCACGTCTGTGCTCAGTTCTACCCTGATAAGTTGGTCAGTAAATCTGGGTTTCACTGACACAAGTTTAGTTTGGTTCTGTGTGACTGCGAATGGGAAGTTATGAGTTGGTTTTCTTTTCTTGTCAGAAAGCACAGTTGTGTGAGAATGTGTCGATTAGTTGTCATTTCTGCTCCTGGTTTAGGGATAGTCAGTGAAATGGTTGAGTGTATTGATCACTTGACATATCTGGGGAGTTGTGTCAGCTTTAATGGACTGATTGCTGACGAAATGTCATGAGGTCTGGTGTCGGCGTGATATTGCGTTATCGGTCGAGGGAGGTGTGTGGGGTGGGAGGCTTTGCTTGTCCTGTCCATCTGTACGGCTGTGAGACATGGGAATTCAGGGTTTGAAGATGTGAAAAGATTCGATGATTTCGAAGGTGAGATTCTCCATCGAGTCTCCGGTGTTAGGTTGATCAGTGTGTTGAGTGATGATCAGGTGAGGAGGGAAATCAGTCGGATAGGCTGTGAAAGTGCATGGATTGAAGTGGCCATGATTTGTGCTGTGCATGACGGGCTCTCTCGACAATCGATGTAAGCTGAGACAGGAGTAGGTTGTGAAAGAGTGATGGATGGTGAGACGATGAGATGGCACGAAGTCTATGACTGTTGGTTTCGGCCAGGTGAGAAGGTGTAGACTGCTCGGCTGGGATCCTCGAGATGCTAAGAAGCAGTGGTTGGAAAGTGTCAGTGACATGGTTGAAAATCGATCAGAATGGCACAGAGGTGCTCACTGCCTCTTATCATCCGGATTGTGAAAATCCTCACCAGTCTTTGTCTAACTATCCTCCCTCGCACATATCTTCATTCATTGTGCTTTCATAGCATTTACTTCTCCCTACTTGCATGTGTGATTCTTCAAAGTGTGTCAACTGGGACTGTTGCACGTCTGTGCTCAGTTCTACCCTGATAAGTTGGTCAGTAAATCTGGGTTTCACTGACACAAGTTTAGTTTGGTTCTGTGTGACTGCGAATGGGAAGTTATGAGTTGGTTTTCTTTTCTTGTCAGAAAGCACAGTTGTGTGAGAATGTGTCGATTAGTTGTCATTTCTGCTCCTGGTTTAGGGATAGTCAGTGAAATGGTTGAGTGTATTGATCACTTGACATATCTGGGGAGTTGTGTCAGCTTTAATGGACTGATTGCTGACGAAATGTCATGAGGTCTGGTGTCGGCGTGATATTGCGTTATCGGTCGAGGGAGGTGTGTGGGGTGGGAGGCTTTGCTTGTCCTGTCCATCTGTACGGCTGTGAGACATGGGAATTCAGGGTTTGAAGATGTGAAAAGATTCGATGATTTCGAAGGTGAGATTCTCCATCGAGTCTCCGGTGTTAGGTTGATCAGTGTGTTGAGTGATGATCAGGTGAGGAGGGAAATCAGTCGGATAGGCTGTGAAAGTGCATGGATTGAAGTGGCCATGATTTGTGCTGTGCATGACGGGCTCTCTCGACAATCGATGTAAGCTGAGACAGGAGTAGGTTGTGAAAGAGTGATGGATGGTGAGACGATGAGATGGCACGAAGTCTATGACTGTTGGTTTCGGCCAGGTGAGAAGGTGTAGACTGCTCGGCTGGGATCCTCGAGATGCTAAGAAGCAGTGGTTGGAAAGTGTCAGTGACATGGTTGAAAATCGATCAGAATGGCACAGAGGTGCTCACTGCCTCTTATCATCCGGATTGTGAAAATCCTCACCAGTCTTTGTCTAACTATCCTCCCTCGCACATATCTTCATTCATTGTGCTTTCATAGCATTTACTTCTCCCTACTTGCATGTGTGATTCTTCAAAGTGTGTCAACTGGGACTGTTGCACGTCTGTGCTCAGTTCTACCCTGATAAGTTGGTCAGTAAATCTGGGTTTCACTGACACAAGTTTAGTTTGGTTCTGTGTGACTGCGAATGGGAAGTTATGAGTTGGTTTTCTTTTCTTGTCAGAAAGCACAGTTGTGTGAGAATGTGTCGATTAGTTGTCATTTCTGCTCCTGGTTTAGGGATAGTCAGTGAAATGGTTGAGTGTATTGATCACTTGACATATCTGGGGAGTTGTGTCAGCTTTAATGGACTGATTGCTGACGAAATGTCATGAGGTCTGGTGTCGGCGTGATATTGCGTTATCGGTCGAGGGAGGTGTGTGGGGTGGGAGGCTTTGCTTGTCCTGTCCATCTGTACGGCTGTGAGACATGGGAATTCAGGGTTTGAAGATGTGAAAAGATTCGATGATTTCGAAGGTGAGATTCTCCATCGAGTCTCCGGTGTTAGGTTGATCAGTGTGTTGAGTGATGATCAGGTGAGGAGGGAAATCAGTCGGATAGGCTGTGAAAGTGCATGGATTGAAGTGGCCATGATTTGTGCTGTGCATGACGGGCTCTCTCGACAATCGATGTAAGCTGAGACAGGAGTAGGTTGTGAAAGAGTGATGGATGGTGAGACGATGAGATGGCACGAAGTCTATGACTGTTGGTTTCGGCCAGGTGAGAAGGTGTAGACTGCTCGGCTGGGATCCTCGAGATGCTAAGAAGCAGTGGTTGGAAAGTGTCAGTGACATGGTTGAAAATCGATCAGAATGGCACAGAGGTGCTCACTGCCTCTTATCATCCGGATTGTGAAAATCCTCACCAGTCTTTGTCTAACTATCCTCCCTCGCACATATCTTCATTCATTGTGCTTTCATAGCATTTACTTCTCCCTACTTGCATGTGTGATTCTTCAAAGTGTGTCAACTGGGACTGTTGCACGTCTGTGCTCAGTTCTACCCTGATAAGTTGGTCAGTAAATCTGGGTTTCACTGACACAAGTTTAGTTTGGTTCTGTGTGACTGCGAATGGGAAGTCATGAGTTGGTTTTCTTTTCTTGTCAGAAAGCACAGTTGTGTGAGAATGTGTCGATTAGTTGTCATTTCTGCTCCTGGTTTAGGGATAGGCAGTGAAATGGTTGAGTGTATTGATCACTTGACATATCTGGGGAGTTGTGTCAGCTTTAATGGACTGATTGCTGACGAAATGTCATGAGGTCTGGTGTCGGCGTGATATTGCGTTATCGGTCGAGGGAGGTGTGTGGGGTGGGAGGCTTTGCTTGTCCTGTCCATCTGTACGGCTGTGAGACATGGGAATTCAGGGTTTGAAGATGTGAAAAGATTCGATGATTTCGAAGGTGAGATTCTCCATCGAGTCTCCGGTGTTAGGTTGATCAGTGTGTTGAGTGATGATCAGGTGAGGAGGGAAATCAGTCGGATAGGCTGTGAAAGTGCATGGATTGAAGTGGCCATGATTTGTGCTGTGCATGACGGGCTCTCTCGACAATCGATGTAAGCTGAGACAGGAGTAGGTTGTGAAAGAGTGATGGATGGTGAGACGATGAGATGGCACGAAGTCTATGACTGTTGGTTTCGGCCAGGTGAGAAGGTGTAGACTGCTCGGCTGGGATCCTCGAGATGCTAAGAAGCAGTGGTTGGAAAGTGTCAGTGACATGGTTGAAAATCGATCAGAATGGCACAGAGGTGCTCACTGCCTCTTATCATCCGGATTGTGAAAATCCTCACCAGTCTTTGTCTAACTATCCTCCCTCGCACATATCTTCATTCATTGTGCTTTCATAGCATTTACTTCTCCCTACTTGCATGTGTGATTCTTCAAAGTGTGTCAACTGGGACTGTTGCACGTCTGTGCTCAGTTCTACCCTGATAAGTTGGTCAGTAAATCTGGGTTTCACTGACACAAGTTTAGTTTGGTTCTGTGTGACTGCGAATGGGAAGTCATGAGTTGGTTTTCTTTTCTTGTCAGAAAGCACAGTTGTGTGAGAATGTGTCGATTAGTTGTCATTTCTGCTCCTGGTTTAGGGATAGGCAGTGAAATGGTTGAGTGTATTGATCACTTGACATATCTGGGGAGTTGTGTCAGCTTTAATGGACTGATTGCTGACGAAATGTCATGAGGTCTGGTGTCGGCGTGATATTGCGTTATCGGTCGAGGGAGGTGTGTGGGGTGGGAGGCTTTGCTTGTCCTGTCCATCTGTACGGCTGTGAGACATGGGAATTCAGGGTTTGAAGATGTGAAAAGATTCGATGATTTCGAAGGTGAGATTCTCCATCGAGTCTCCGGTGTTAGGTTGATCAGTGTGTTGAGTGATGATCAGGTGAGGAGGGAAATCAGTCGGATAGGCTGTGAAAGTGCATGGATTGAAGTGGCCATGATTTGTGCTGTGCATGACGGGCTCTCTCGACAATCGATGTAAGCTGAGACAGGAGTAGGTTGTGAAAGAGTGATGGATGGTGAGACGATGAGATGGCACGAAGTCTATGACTGTTGGTTTCGGCCAGGTGAGAAGGTGTAGACTGCTCGGCTGGGATCCTCGAGATGCTAAGAAGCAGTGGTTGGAAAGTGTCAGTGACATGGTTGAAAATCGATCAGAATGGCACAGAGGTGCTCACTGCCTCTTATCATCCGGATTGTGAAAATCCTCACCAGTCTTTGTCTAACTATCCTCCCTCGCACATATCTTCATTCATTGTGCTTTCATAGCATTTACTTCTCCCTACTTGCATGTGTGATTCTTCAAAGTGTGTCAACTGGGACTGTTGCACGTCTGTGCTCAGTTCTACCCTGATAAGTTGGTCAGTAAATCTGGGTTTCACTGACACAAGTTTAGTTTGGTTCTGTGTGACTGCGAATGGGAAGTCATGAGTTGGTTTTCTTTTCTTGTCAGAAAGCACAGTTGTGTGAGAATGTGTCGATTAGTTGTCATTTCTGCTCCTGGTTTAGGGATAGGCAGTGAAATGGTTGAGTGTATTGATCACTTGACATATCTGGGGAGTTGTGTCAGCTTTAATGGACTGATTGCTGACGAAATGTCATGAGGTCTGGTGTCGGCGTGATATTGCGTTATCGGTCGAGGGAGGTGTGTGGGGTGGGAGGCTTTGCTTGTCCTGTCCATCTGTACGGCTGTGAGACATGGGAATTCAGGGTTTGAAGATGTGAAAAGATTCGATGATTTCGAAGGTGAGATTCTCCATCGAGTCTCCGGTGTTAGGTTGATCAGTGTGTTGAGTGATGATCAGGTGAGGAGGGAAATCAGTCGGATAGGCTGTGAAAGTGCATGGATTGAAGTGGCCATGATTTGTGCTGTGCATGACGGGCTCTCTCGACAATCGATGTAAGCTGAGACAGGAGTAGGTTGTGAAAGAGTGATGGATGGTGAGACGATGAGATGGCACGAAGTCTATGACTGTTGGTTTCGGCCAGGTGAGAAGGTGTAGACTGCTCGGCTGGGATCCTCGAGATGCTAAGAAGCAGTGGTTGGAAAGTGTCAGTGACATGGTTGAAAATCGATCAGAATGGCACAGAGGTGCTCACTGCCTCTTATCATCCGGATTGTGAAAATCCTCACCAGTCTTTGTCTAACTATCCTCCCTCGCACATATCTTCATTCATTGTGCTTTCATAGCATTTACTTCTCCCTACTTGCATGTGTGATTCTTCAAAGTGTGTCAACTGGGACTGTTGCACGTCTGTGCTCAGTTCTACCCTGATAAGTTGGTCAGTAAATCTGGGTTTCACTGACACAAGTTTAGTTTGGTTCTGTGTGACTGCGAATGGGAAGTTATGAGTTGGTTTTCTTTTCTTGTCAGAAAGCACAGTTGTGTGAGAATGTGTCGATTAGTTGTCATTTCTGCTCCTGGTTTAGGGATAGGCAGTGAAATGGTTGAGTGTATTGATCACTTGACATATCTGGGGAGTTGTGTCAGCTTTAATGGACTGATTGCTGACGAAATGTCATGAGGTCTGGTGTCGGCGTGATATTGCGTTATCGGTCGAGGGAGGTGTGTGGGGTGGGAGGCTTTGCTTGTCCTGTCCATCTGTACGGCTGTGAGACATGGGAATTCAGGGTTTGAAGATGTGAAAAGATTCGATGATTTCGAAGGTGAGATTCTCCATCGAGTCTCCGGTGTTAGGTTGATCAGTGTGTTGAGTGATGATCAGGTGAGGAGGGAAATCAGTCGGATAGGCTGTGAAAGTGCATGGATTGAAGTGGCCATGATTTGTGCTGTGCATGACGGGCTCTCTCGACAATCGATGTAGGCTGAGACAGGAGTAGGTTGTGAAAGAGTGATGGATGGTGAGACGATGAGATGGCACGAAGTCTATGACTGTTGGTTTCGGCCAGGTGAGAAGGTGTAGACTGCTCGGCTGGGATCCTCGAGATGCTAAGAAGCAGTGGTTGGAAAGTGTCAGTGACATGGTTGAAAATCGATCGGAATGGCACAGAGGTGCTCACTGCCTCTTATCATCCGGATTGTGAAAATCCTCACCAGTCTTTGTCTAACTATCCTCCCTCGCACATATCTTCATTCATTGTGCTTTCATAGCATTTACTTCTCCCTACTTGCATGTGTGATTCTTCAAAGTGTGTCAACTGGGACTGTTGCACGTCTGTGCTCAGTTCTACCCTGATAAGTTGGTCAGTAAATCTGGGTTTCCCTGACACAAGTTTAGTTTGGTTCTGTGTGACTGCGAATGGGAAGTCATGAGTTGGTTTTCTTTTCTTGTCAGAAAGCACAGTTGTGTGAGAATGTGTCGATTAGTTGTCATTTCTGCTCCTGGTATACTGATCGGAAGCTATCTTTTTATTTTTTCATGCCTTATTTTCCTTTATTCCCGCCCGCATATATATTGTCTAATTTTTTCACTCTCTTTCCTTTTTGGTATTCCGCTCCTAATCCTTTCTTCCTTCCCTAGTATATATTTTTTTCCTTTTTTTTTATCGTTTCTTTTTGTGCAATACCCCACCCCCACGTAAATTTGTTTTTTTTGTGAATGCAACGGATTGTCTGTTTAAACTGCACCTTTTCTCATTATCGTAGACCACAGCGTTGGATACCCCTCATACCCGTCTGAACTTCGATTTCGTCGACTTTAAAAATGCATTCAGAAAAAAGTTTCTTAAGTGCATTACTTTTTTTTTACTTCTTCTGAGAAGAATTTCTGTTTTTGTAGAGCTTCTCAACAGATACATTCAAATGACTAGGCAGAAACTTTAGTCTAAGTACAATTTTGTAAATTTAAACGGTCAAATCTTTGAAATATAAAATTGTTTCTGTGATATACTGTCGTTTAGAATGCTCGCTTAATCGAGTGAGAGATCAGCATTTAATATTTGACCGGTCCAGTCCTATTCCTCACCTAATTTACTATCCAGCAAACAGTGAAGGTTGAGTGTGAGGCTGACAACCTGACGCCGTGTAAACAACACCACTGCTACTGAAACTTGGAAAATTGACATAATTATGCTGCACTCCAAAAGCAAGGAACAAAAAAAATTAGATCATCGTTATTCTCCCTATGAGATATTGTTAAAATGATTCAAGAACTGGAGTGAAAGCCGTTTATTTCTCTAAGCAGATAGTTTATGCTAACGCGTAAAAGAGAAGCACAACTATTCGGTTGAATGATTGGATTTATTCACTGACAATTTTGCCAAGAACTAGTACTTTTACATAACTTCTGATAATGAAGTTCACACCGATTATTCAATGCTTTTCTCTTTGTTTATAAATGTCTAGTAAGCTGAGTATGGTGCTCAGTGCTCTTCAGCTCCGTAGAATGTAAGCTTGGAAACCAAAACAATTCAGTTAGAACATATGTATTCTGAACTACACATATTCTTTACAAAAACCATTTTGTGAGATATGAAAAACTGTGTAGATTTTAAATTAATTATAACTATACTTCAAGACCGAGCACTATGGTCCAATCTATCGGCGGGAAAATTAAAAAAATTCAGTTAATTATGACTATATTTCAATAGTTTACACACAACGATAAGTTTTTTATTTTGGTAATATTTAGAGCAAAAAAATTATTGCCCGTGATCACACTAACTGTTGAATATGTTTTTTGACTTCTCCCATAATTTATTATCACCTTTCCCACTAAGCACAAATGTAATTACCACGAATAAACCGAATAAATTTAAATCAACTTGTGTCACTTAGTTCAGCTGCAGTATGAAATTACATAATTACAAAATGAAAGTAAAATGAATGAATTAAAAAACAATTTTAACAGTTGGTGTGTTCATGGACAGTAATTTTGTTCGAAATATTACCAAACAAATTATCATTGTGTGCAAACTATTGAAGTGTAATTATAGCTAATTTGATCAACTTCACATTGCACAAACTTTTCACTGACATTTGTATGCAGATTTTGTTCTTTGAGGAAGCCAACTTCTCAGGGTGAAATAAACTTCTGGAGTAAAATTTCCGACCTACTTGTTTTTAACTGTTTAAAACAAAACTGCTAAAATACGGGCGACATTAGACAGGCCATATAAAATAATAAAATAAGATTTTGAGGAGAGCAAAACAGAACAGTCGGGGAACACCAATATTAATGTAGCTAAGCTTATTTGTCAAAAGTATTCAGAACCGCATTTCATACATTTATTCCCCTTAATGAATTTGAACAAACCAAGAACTACAGTTTCGGCAGAATAAAGTGGTACCATCTTTTATCTTGTTGCCCTCTCGTCAAATATATATATATATATATATGTAATATTAAACACTATTCCGAAAAATAATCATCATACACAATGGGAACTTTTCAGCATTTCACATTCAGATAAAAGGGAGATGAAAATATCCAGTTACCAGGGCAAAGAAAGACTGATAACCGCTTCTCTCTGGACGCATAAATCAGGTTTCAGGCGCTTGATGGAAATGACTTCAGCAAACTGGAAGAGAATTGAGCTGTTTCGCTCATTAATAACTTTGACGACTTTCCGACGTCCACCTCATGACCCGTGTCGAGGAGATGCCTGGCGACGACACTGTTTAAAGCATTTGTTCCCTTTAGACGTAAGCTTTTTGGTACATGTTCAGAGAATCGTAGATGTGCCCTTATTTCTGTCCTTCCAACGTAACTGTTCCCCCAGATACATGTGAATTTGTATATATAGTTGGAGTTAACATGAGAAGGATATCTGTCGAATTTTGATTGCACTAAAGAGCAAGTTTTTCGATAGACGGTGATGAACTTAGCTACAGGATAGGCTATGGCTAGTGATGTACTCAGCCTTCTGTTTATCATCGCTGCAATGTTTTCACCTTTATATTCAAGCTGAATGTAGATTGGCTTTTTACCAACTGTGATTTGTTTTACATTTTTGACTCCATACTCGTTGATGAACCTTTAAGGGTATCCATTGCCCTTCAACATATTTTCAAGAAACTCAAATTCTCCCTCTAATTTCTCTATAGAGCATATTCTCCTCGCTCTATAGTACAGAGTCTTGACTAGTCCGCGTTTAAGGCTATTTCAACAAAAGCTATTAAAATGTAAGTATTGTCCTTCCCATGTAGGCTTCCGATAAATTGACTTCTGAATACTACTGTCTTATAGGCGTTCCATGGCAATGTCGAGGAAATGAGACTTTCCATCACTTTCATGTTCCATAGTAAACTAAATATTGGTGTGTGCAACATGGAATAACCTGAGTAAGTATGAGCATGACTTTCATTGTTGCACACTATACATGTGTCATCAGCATATCGACAGTAGGAAGTTGTTTTGTCGATTGCATGCTTCAACTATGTCCTTTCAAGGTTGGACATGAATATATCTGCTAAAACAGGGCTATTTGCTGGTAAAGAGTGTTGTCAAATTGGAATTGCACATCCATGGTAAACATAAGCAGTAGGCGTTTGAATTCCGACTCTGGAGGTGGTAGAAGATCAGACTGCTGGCAAATGATCTCAGTAGTTTCGTTGATTGGAACCATTGTGAACAAGGAGGCTACATCAAATGACACATGAACTTATTTAAAACGTTCATGTGGTTCAGACTTTCAGAGAAATGAAATGAGTCTTTCATAGTGTGCACGCCTAGCAGTTAATGAATAGGTTCCAACTTCTCCGCAAGCCAACGTGCTACCTTATGTTGGGGCGAGTTGATCATCGAAAGTATGGGTCTCAGGGGGACTTGTTTTTTGTGTATCTTTGGAAGGCCATACATGTGTGGCAATCAATTTTTTCTTTATAAGATCTCTCAGTACTTTTGTGATACGTTTTTCGATTGCATCTGTCTTATCATTCTGGCAATTGTCAACTTTAAACCTCAACGGGTCATTTAACATAGCTTTCATCTTTGTGATTTAGTCCTCTTTGTCCGTCAGTACCACTCCTGAGCCTTTGTCAGGTCGGAATATAGCAATTTTGTCATTATTCTTGAGAGCTTTCAGTGCTCTTTAATGCTCTTCAGAAAGGACTTTGGGATATGACATTGGAGAAATGAGGTATTGAACTGATCTCGCAGATCAATTCGAAAACTTATTCTATCAGCTGTGTGGCCATACTCCAGTTGATGATGATGAGAGGAGCTGGCTCAAATCTAAGCTCGTCGAAGTTGCAAATCAGGGATTTGATTGGTCTCAGTTTAGATAGTGAAATGACGTTAGTCTGAGAACCACCACAATACTACTCAATTATCCTGCGAATAAGACTACGTGAAATTTTTAAACGTGATGATCATCTTTTTCATTTTAGTCGTCTTAAATAGTCTCTGGTTTCATTCTACGGTATATACTTATCTAAGTCTCCTAGTTTTCTTCCAGAGAAGTGGCTATTTTACGTCGGTGTTCCAAAATTAGAATGCTCACCAGCCACTAAAGTGCTTCGAATTCCATTTTTGGTAGACAAGCACCTAAACCTCTCCAGTAGGGAGTAAATCTGAATAAGAGAAGGTTGTGGGTAAGCCTAACAACTGTACCCCGTAAAAACAACACCGTTACTAAAAAATCACTCAAAACAGCCCTATGGTACACCTGGAACTAAAAGACGTTTATCTCAGTGGTCGTGTATGAACTATGTTTTTCCAGCTTTATTTTATACGGAAAGTTGTTGGTCCTCGAAGTTATCCTGCTTCACTTTCATTTTATGTAATTTTACACTGCAGAAGAAGTGAGTTTGACGAGTTGATTGTTTTTCAACAGTTTGTTTGTAGAAATTTGGTTTGTTTCGCTTTCGGTCAAGAATAGATATCAGTAAGAAAACCACGGAGCGCAGGGCAGCTATTTAGTCCTGAGTTCGAAGGCCGATGGGTGTGTAACGCTGATGAGTCCCGAACTAGGTTGATTTTTTCCTATTCGGTTTATCGGCAGCCAGCATAATTGTGGTTATCAGAGGGAGGAACAGATGAATCACCCTACACTATATACGTAAAATAGTTGGCGCTGTTGATTTGGAGTTGTATCCTAGTTCCTTGTTAGTTGTTAAACTAGTTTGTAACTTTAGAGATTTAAAATAGTTACAAACAAAAAAGTTGAGGAATCGTATTGACTACATAACCGTTTTCCACTGTCATAGTGAGATTTCCTGCGTTGCACAGAAAGGAACTAGTCGATAAGTATTGTGGACTACTACATTCCAAGTTAGTCTCACTTATTCATCTTAAATAAACCCAACCAAAACAAAGTGAAATTTGTTTCATATGCCTAAAGACACATTTTGAATATAATAATCTTCTTAGTATATAAATGGGTGATAAGTTCCCACCCAAAGAGATTTAATATAGTAAAGGTAAAAGCTGAGTGAAAACGGAGGTATTGAGTCTAGCCTATTTTGACTGAACATTATTCCGATTTCACTATTCAGGGATTGTCCTCCTTTCCTCCAGCACTTTAAAAAAAGTTTTCTTAAGTGGATGGTAGGTGAAAGCACTACATTACCTTTAACAAAACTGTAAGACATGGGGTTCAAAATGCTTATAGTAAAAATTATTTCGCAAATGTCATTACATGACTAAAACTAACTAATGTGCACTGTGATAAAGCAAGCATAGAGGACTTCGCTTTGTTTTTTCACTGGCAGTCCTCAATAAAGTCAAGACTGTTACGTATGAATATTACTGAAAGCATTCCTTCATTTTGGATACTGATGAAGTTTCTAACTATTATTATTATTATTGTTCCCTTGGGTTCCGAGTGAAACATAGGGATTCAACAACACATCCACTTGTCCAGTTCCCTGCGGTCCTCTGCAACTTGACTCACGATTTCCCATGATCCCTCATTTCCTCTTCACACAATCGCCTCCACTGCACCCTTACTCATCATTTCCCACCAGGCCTACATTCGAGAGATGGTCTAGCGCGCGATGTCACCTACATTTGTTGAACAACAGGTTCTTGATTGGTTAGTTGCCATAATTTCATGTTGCTGATTTCTTCTGGCCAACCATATGATCTTCATTATGGAGTCAGAGAAGGCAGCTGTTGATAAAAGCCTACAGTAGTCTGTTGCGAACGTCTGTCGTGACGCTCGCGCCACGTTTCTGACCCATATAGAAGAACCGAATGATTGACTGACTTAACACTGGTGCTAAAGATATGAATTTTGTTCTTTGTGCTGAGTGCAGTAGATTTCCAAACTGATTATTTCAGAGTGATGAAAGCCTGTCTTGCCTTTCCGATTCCGCATCTGACAACCTCATCCGTGCTACCGCCCTTAATTGAAAGTGTGGTTTTGATAGCGTTATTAGAAGACGGAGATTACCTGAAAAATGTGATGTATTTGCGCTATACATTTCGAACTATCTGATCACACATTTACCTGTCAAGTAGATATATATGGAAAAGTTAAATTTAAAAAAGTGACAAAAAAAGGATTTAAGAATGATTAACACAGCGTTTGGTAATCCAATCAAATAAGGATTACCAAGGTAGGTTAAGAATAATAATAAACTATTTTTGAATAAACAAGAGGGGCTCAAGTTTATGAATAGCTGTAGCCTCAGCGTATTTCAGTAAGCCCCAGTGACCGTTTTAGTAGATGGCCTTAAAGGCTGAGTTGACATCAGTCTTATGGTTCATCTTGATTAGATGTTTAGCCATAGACGAAGTTGGTAGTCTGACACCTGCATCTATTGACTTTTCACAATTCATTTTTTTTTTCTAACCATTTTGGGATATGCTTTCCCACCCTCACGTGCAAAGCGCGATTACTCCTCCCTATGTATGTGTGTCCACACACACACACACACAAGTGAAAATTAGTAAATTGTGTGGGATGTGACATAATCACTTGTGCACTTTTGAGGTTTGCGGTCGAGCATATTTTTAGCTTTTTCGACAATTACAAGCTGGGCTGCATAATAGGTTCTACGGATGACCGAATTCAACCTTTGTTTCAAAATCCTACAGTTTATTTCTCCATTATATGGTAATTTGATGAAGACATTTTTCTTAGGGATGATATAGATTGTAGGTTTAGAGACTAATTAACTTCTACACCTGTTTGAAAATTTTAAAGGATATCCATTTTCGCCAAGAGTATCTATTAATATTTCGTTTTCTTTGTCTATAACAACAGCAGTGCAAATACGTTGAATCCTCTTAAATAGACATTTCACCAAGCCTCTCTTATGCTGTAATGGACAGGAACTGTAAAAATTAAGGTATTGCCCTGTCCAAGTGGGATTTCTATAGATTGATTGTCTTATTGAACCATCATCTCTTCGACTCAGAAGTATGTCTAAAAATGCAAGCTGGTTGAGACTTTCTTCCTCGCATGTAAGACTAATATGATTCTGTACAGAGTTAAGTCTATCTAATAGACGACTCGAATCTTCATGATATGCGACGATCATTTTGTTTCATTTTGTATTCACTTCAGGATTTACATTTTGTAGCATTCGACATTACTCCTGGGTTTATTTTTCTGCATCTTTCGAAGTTTGAATTGTGTCTCACTTTACATTTTCTTTTATGAATAAATGTAACCTTTAAAATGACTGATTGTTTGAGTATTAAAACAGTATGGTTACATAATTTTGAAAGAAAACAAACAGAAATGATAATAAATAACTTGGTGAAAACTTTCATTCTACTTATGGTTGGTAATTTATTGCTGTCGGCAAAGTAGCCGTGAACGCATTAACTGTCAGGCCTGCTAACTTATGCATGAATACTAATTGTCAATCACTAACGTCTCACAATATCCTACTAAATTTTATGACCCCGTTAATCGAGAACAATGCGAAAAAATATATTAAGAATAGGAATATCAAATATGTCGTAAAATAATGATATCTGAAAACGATAAAACTGAAAGGGTAGCTGTCGTTCTAGTTATTAGTTGTTATAACCACAAGGTAAATATCTATCGGTGTATTTCCTCAATGGTTGTTTGAGACACCTAAATGATAAACTGCCTTATCACATCTACAGTTGTAAGGATCTCCTTGTGATTATTTGTATGCTGTAGTTTCATTGTGACTGAATCATTAAGGAAAAAACAAGTCAGGCCTACAAGTAGTGTTATAATTAAACTGCAGGCCGATGTATCGTGAAAACAATTTACAGTTCTATTAATCCTTACAACTGAACAATTCAAATGCAACAAATTTGGTAACATAATATTGGCTAACTTTTCATGATTTTGCGAAATCCTTTCAGTTGTTTATAACATCTTTTCAAGTTCACAAGGTGTTACTGAATGTACAAAGATTGACTATTTGCAGAATAATTAGCCAAATATACTAAAACCAAAAAGTGGAATAATTCAAAATGTAGGTATAAAGAATATTAAACTAGAAATAGAATGTTAATATAACATATTACTTATACACGAAAGTGTGTTCAAATGAAGGAAAGCAAGCAATGCATTGAAAAATTACAGTAGGAATGAAAATATTCATGGAGGTTAACACCAGTCAATTTGTAGAAGTTAGTACTAGGGTGATTAGATGGTTGACAGTTCTTGAGATAATAGCAATTAAGAGGAAAGAT
The DNA here is from genome assembly GCA_944472135.2 of Trichobilharzia regenti. Lineage (NCBI taxonomy): Eukaryota > Metazoa > Platyhelminthes > Trematoda > Strigeidida > Schistosomatidae > Trichobilharzia > Trichobilharzia regenti. The sequence continues at coordinate 124,857,171 of OX235270.1, forward strand.
GAGTGAACCTGTTTAATAAGTACGCACTAAGACTAAGGTCTAAAGAGGCCAGTCGAATTAACTGAAATAATAATTCCAAACTGACACTTACGAGTTTATGGTAGACGATTACCTGAAATACTCTGAACTTACAATGTAGACAGCTGTGACAATGAAAACGATGTTTCAGAGATTTGATTTATTCAGATAAGTCCAGGCTGCGTGTGAAGTACGTACAATTCTGATCCATAACGTATCCGAAACGCTGGGTGATATGCAATAAATAACTTTGAAGGCACTGTTATCGGAGACATACGTTATGCATCAGCAAGGATAACTAGTATAGATCTGCGTAATGCTTTATTCAGTCCCTTCCTTAACCATGTCCGACAGTGTTAGAAAATCAGTCGACGTATCTGCCTAATCATTCGCTCAATGTGAACAGACCCAGATCAGCAGTCGCACTCAATTCTTTTTTGGTATCTGTGACGCCAGTGGTTGTGATGTAGTGTCCATGAAGACTCCATCACTCAGTATTTTTTTTTCCTTCACTCTCCCCAGTGGAACATAGGGCTTCAAGCTAGTGGCTTGAAGTTTCTGTAGCAGTGTTTAGTTTACAGGATGGGGTTGCTAGCCTCATGCCCAACCTTTCCTCTTTACCAGCATTATTTCTCGATTAGCGAGGTAAAGGAGTGCGTCGGCCGGGGATCGAACCCCGGACCATGTGCTTGGTCGGCGAGCGTCCTGACTGCTGTGCCACCGACGCATCATCAGTCAGTAAAGTTCAGGAAAATCGACCCAACGAGTTCCTAATAAGATGAAACATGTATGATTAAATCTGTCACTAGCTATCACAAACCAAAACACATACTCATCCACTTTTCCCAATTGGCTGAAAATAAGAGGAAACTAAGATTTTATGACTTACAAAATCGGCGAAGTTAAACATTCAGCTCCAAATTGTAACAGCGAACAACCACATGAAAAAGGCGTTTCTTACGTATAAAATACATATATTTATAAAAAATAATGAATAAAAAAGCATAGAAATGTTACACACGATACCCTCTCGGTTTTGCGTTGGAGTGTTATTAGAGTAATTAAGGCATACTCTGTACAGTTATTCAACTAGATCTTCTAACCCTGACGCAAATCTATCGTTAACCTAACCCTAAGGCGAAACTATCCTTCAGCCAACCCTAGTCTAAATCAAACCAACTCTAATATCCCCTTATTAAGTTAACTTAACTCTAACCTGTCCTTTGTCTCATCCTTTACATAATCTAACCGAAAACCAGCCCAGAACTTACCAGAAATCCCGTTTAATGTCATGATACGTCATTAAGAATATTTCATCTATACTAGTTTCTCAGCTTTATTGGCTTGTTGACTGAGCTTTCCAAGGTCATTGGAGAAGTTGCACTCCATGGGTACCATATCCATTGCTTAAGATTGGACTTGGCCACAAAACGACTACTTGTCAAACAACATAACTAGGGAATGACTGACAATAAGCAAAGGAATTAACTTTTAATTCTTCTAAATTCAATAAAAATAATAATAATAAATCAGGTCGGGTGTGAGGACAAATACTCGCCGAAGGCATTGGCTAGCGGTTGCGCTAGATCGTGAATTGGAAGAAGTTGGAATTCATGGGTAATTGGATCGGGTCCCAGTGGCTTAATGGTCTACGAGCTCGCCTTGTAACCGGAAGGTCCTGGGTTCGAACCCTGGTGGTGGGTGCGTACTGATGAAGAGTCCCAAACTATGACGAAACGGCTGTCCACTACTCCCAGGTTTTCCAATGGTTCTCTAACCAATGTCAGCTCATGATCAAATCCTGTAACCAATAAACCAAATCCCTACACACCAACATTTGAATACAAAATATCCCCCTATTCCTGTAAAGGCATATTGCTAGAGAGGTAAACAAGCAATCAGTTGAAAGTAGGGTAGAATTAATTTATTACGAGGAATGCGATATATAAACATACCAAGTATTATTACAACCAGTAAAAATGAAACTGTCGATCTGAATGCCCTATTGATTTCAATTTTCTGTCCGCTGAGATTGTGAACTCCATTGTGTATTGAATAAATAATAGTGTGTGAATTAGTATGTAGTTCATTGATTAACCGATTGTTTTATGACAGATAACAAGTGTACTTTTGACTATTACGTTATATAAACAATATTTTTAAAAATACATACAAAGTCGTAGTTAAATGTTATGTAAAAAATATGTTAAACTGGTTATCCAGTTTAATACTTAGCACACTCAGCACCCGATAATACAATCCACCCTGTAGCAATTGTTAATAAATTGTACCAAGTGAAAAGCAATTCTACTCTCTAGTTTATACTAGTTTCACCTTGACGCCTTTAAAATTTAAAATGTACTATCAGGCTAGTAATACGTCACCCTAGCCAAAGTCACTGGAGTGAAATCATTTGGTAAATAAATTGTCTTCGAGGTATCCCTACGAGAATTAAGTGTAGTTATTGAATTAACAATATATATATAAGAGACCAATTTACAGGATTCACTTCAAACCTGTAGAATTATTTGTATATATATTTATATAATGTTAACTTACAACAGAGGATAGGGGTGTTATCAGTTAAGGTTATTTCGTTGACTTCACCTGAGGAGTGTGGTGAATCAACGTAATTTGATATTATGAGTATTTAGGGATTTGATGGCTGGCTCCTGTTAATTTGGTGCCATAGGGACAGTTTTAAGTTTTTAGGCAAACAGTTAACTGACTGACCGAATCTCAGTTAGTAGGCATTTGCATTCTGACCATAAGGATTATCCTTGAAGAATGAACTACTGATTCTAAAATGTCTGAGTTCTATCAAAAGCTTTTGAATTCCCTGTGATAAGCAAAAACATTTTATTATGATAGCACTGACTAATGACTATAAAAGTGCATTAGGAGATTTGAGCTATCTCCATGACTGACAAGTCAGAAGATGGAGGTTATTTCCTATGATTATCATAACATACTTCCTATATAAATAAAAAGGCATGTTACAGACATCCAACCAAAAAAAAACAAATGCTATTTCACCACTTTCTCAGAGAATCAACTGTCAAGCAATAATAGAAAAGATGCAAGTAATAAAAAACAGCTTACGATAAAGAAAATGAATGTATCTTAATTGTATTTTCAGCCAAAATGGTTACTGTACATATTTGACGAAATGTATACAGTACGCCACTGATGCTTTTTAGTGTTTTCTGAAAAACAGTTCTAAACACTATCGACAGTTTTGACATTATAAAAGAAGCAGATCAGTGGAGTGAAGTGTCATCTACATTTAAAATGTAGCTGGTACCATCTGATACGCATACGCGCATACACACATACAGATATATTACCAATGACCATGGTTAATCAAATCACATTAATTAAAAATTTAAAAAAAAAAACACTTTCATTCACACAGATGTTTAGAACAATAGACTCATCATTAAACCTAGTTGGATTTTCCATGTAATTTTTACAAAGCAGCTTCATTTAATCAATAAACCAATCATAACGCATAACTATGCAGAAGTATTGGTTGCGTAATCTTCAGTTTCACGTCAAAACTGTATTATTTGTTTTCTTTAATACAAAATAAGTATAAAAAGAATTTTTGATCTCAACCACTATAAGATGTCACATGATGTCACTTACAGTTAGTTCACATCAGTTTCAGTCATCTAAAACAAATCCATCTGACACTTATTATATAAATGTAACGTCTAACTTACTTTTTGCATATAAGTGATCATTTTCTTGAAAGTCATTGAAATGATATTTATTCTCAATCAATAGTTCTATTCGGGTATTCAGTTCAGTCATAATACACAAAGTAATTGAGCAAAGCATTTCATTTTCGATAATTTCCTCTTCTGACTCTACAATTATATATATATATATATATATATATATATATATTTATATGCATAGAATATTCTAGATTAGTAGTCAATAACAATATTAGTGCTTTTTAAATAATGTCGATTTGTAAAGTTAAGATCACTATGGAATTATAGTTCATTAAAGATGCTTAAATTATAATACTAATAATAAAGATATAGTAACAAATAGAATATCAACAAAATTAGGAAAAATCCACAAAACTTCAGGATCATTCAAATCTAGATGGCCAAGGGGGGTAAGGATAATGTCTGAACTAACTTATTTGGTTGCACAAATTAGGCTTGTTAATATGGATCCCAACAGCCTCCACAATATTTAGTAGTCGGACAGTTAAAGCGAAATTGAGATTTGTTGGTATGCGGTAAATGACCCTGAAAGTATGGTCATAATAGTAAGATATTTTTCCATTATTTTACAAGAATATTGTAAAACAAATAGCGAATTATTGTCAGAAAGACGCAATAAACAGCGCACCTAGCGACTTTATTTGAAAATGAACTAGGTGGGTGAAGGTATGAAAACATAATGCGAGAAAATATCTACCGAAAACATGAGAAATGGCTCCATACATACTTTTAAAATAAAAATATTCAATTCCCATCTATACACCGGATGACTTTGAATACATAAAAAGTCTACAGGTTAGTTAATTGTTCAGTGTTAGTTTTATGCATATATTAAGAACACTTGGTCGAGTTGGTCGTCCAAGGGTGACTTGGAGGAGGTCATGCGAGGAGGAGATGAAAGCATGTGGATAGACCTGGATCGGGGTGAAAAAGTTGGCAGAAAACAGAAGGCAATGGAGGTGCGCAGCTGAAGCCCTATGTTTCTCTAGGAACTAAAGGATACAATAATAATATAATAATAATAATAAGAAGAAGAAGAAAACTTAATACTGTCGACAGTGATAGTCAAATGCATTTAGCACAATTTAAACTCATTTTGGGTAAAATTTATTCGACTGCTCGAATAATAAGTCAATGTATGTCATCTATTTTTAGAATTTTTATGTATTTGCGCGTTGAAGTTTCTGCGGTGATTTGGTTGTTTTAAGGGGATGGAGTTGCTAGCACCACGCCCCAACCGTCCTTCTTTTTCCGGGCTTTGGACCGGCAAGAAAACTAGCAAGTTAGAAATCTAGGCGAGGTACAGGCAACCAAACCTGTACCTTAACTTTATAGACCTTGAGAAGGCCTTCGACGGTGCAGTGTTGACCGTGAAGTAATTTGGAAACTACTCGAGTACTACGGCGTACCCAAAATATTCATCAACCTTATTCAACAGCTGTATGACAACGGTGGAACATGTCAAGTCATCCACAACGGAAAACTCAGCGAGGCGTTTGGAATAAACACAGGAGTCAGACAAGGGTGCTTATTATTACCAATGATATTCTTAATTGTGGTGGACTGGATTATGCGTCAGACAGTGGGAAACGAGAAGACAGGGATATCCTGGACCGACGTGAAGAACCTAGAAGACCTGGATTTCACGCGTGGATGATTTATGTTTGATGTCACACAAAATCGAAGACTTACAAGAGAAAACTGACAAACTGGTCGAAGAAGCAGCCAACAAAAACAGGACTCCATGTGAACATAGGTGAACAAGACGGAGGTGATGAAAATAACCAACCAACAACAGCAACAACATCCAGCGTCAATCACCATCAACGGGAGGGATTTGAAAGAGGTTACTTCATTCACCTATCTAGGGAGCATTGTCTCAACTACAGGAAGTCGGAACGGACGAGGATGTCAAATCGAGCGAGAACCGGGAAGGTGAGAAATACATTCATCAACCTGAAACCAATCTGGAAATCTTCGTCACTCAACTCAGCATCAATAACTAAATTCCGTCGGATTTTCATTACAAACAACGTCAAGTCAGTTCTTCTATACGGATCAGAAACTTGGCGGGTGGGTCACAAAGAATATTTCCAACAGCCTGTTGCAGACGTTACCTTCACCAACAACTGTCTTCGCTCAATACTGAAGATCAGATGGCCGGAAAGAATCACCAACAAAACAAACTATGGGAACAAACAAAACAAGAACCAATCGCCAACCAACAAATATGCAGGAGAAAGTGGAAATGGATTGGACACTCGCTCGCTAAGGAGGCCGCTGGGTGACATCGCGCGTCAGGCCACTGCTCGAGTGGAACCAGGCCGAAAGCGAAGCGGCGAGTGGGTCTTCGGTGCAAGGGTGACATGGAGGAGATCGTGTGAAGAGGAGTTGAAACAGTATGGACTAACATGGATACAGGTGAAAAGTACAGCAGAAGACAGAAGCAAGTGGAGACGTGCTGATGAAGCCCTATGTTTTACTAGGAACACAAGGGAGCAATAATAAAATAGTAATGTTATCTATAAGATGAATGTGATCGAGTGAGGAAATATGAAGTAAGTAGTCTAAGTTTATGATACCTACTCTTAAGGTGTCATGCAACAGAAGTCATATTAATCACTAAAGTATTTTTGCACCTAATATGTTCCCCTCAAAAAACTATCACTCAATCTGGGTTTTTTATTCGACTGCAGTAATTACAGAAAATCATGAAAAGTTCTACTGTACCTTTGCCGAATTCTCTGGCTTAGCTTGGACCAGTAAACTAGTGTACTATTGAGCTACGCAAAATTCATATTACATCTCAGATTCAATTCTTCACCATTCACTATCAAAGTATGTGCCTAAAAACTGTAATTAGCACTTTGTTGATAGCTTCACTGGAAGACAGAGTTTATTTGAGTTATGGGCTTTATTTGCCCAACACATCTCAAACAACTTGACCACGTATTTACTCGTTGATTCAATTTATATGAAAAATGGAGAAAATGAAAAGACAATTATAAAATGAACAGAAGATAATACGGGATTTTAGGATAAGAATGATGATGATGATGATTAATAGCAATTTTCGGTAATATAGTCGGATAACAAATATTCAGATAAGTCAAGGTTAATAATAAGCTGTTTCTGTAAACACGGATGGCTTTCTCCGTAACACATTTCAGCGCCTGCCACTAATGGTTTCAGTACAAATCAGTACAAGTAGGCTTCGAACCCAGCTGAAATCTACACCCCGTTCCGAAATATCAAATGATATGGGTTTCCCATTAGTATATCAATCAGTATTTTATTCTTATCATCTATAATAACACGAAAGCAGATACACTGAATTCTCTTAAATGAGCATCTAGCTAAGCCTCTTTCAGATTGTAGTGGACAGAAGCTATAAAAATCTAAACACTGACCAGCTGACAAAATGATTATTTTATCGAACCATCCTGTCTCCCATTCAAAAGTTTGTCTAAGATTTTGCAGAATCCAATGATATAAAGAGAAAGTAGTCACCAGTTTGTAAATATATATATATATATATATCTTTATGCATTGAGTGCTTTTCATCATCATCAAATTCATCTGAAAACCAAACAATGGAAAATATGATAAATATATCCAATGGTAACAGTCAATTCATTGTTCATTAGACGAATTGCGTGAAGAAATGAATGGATCAATAAATTAAATAAATAAACAAATATATCTTTTTTTATTGACAGTTGAATGTTTGCCTACAAATGTATATTGACCAATTGAATATATATTTATGAGCTGATCTATACTCATTCATTTTATTACTTACTTATATTGTACAGAGAGTTAAATTCATACTGTTGTTGTACACTAATCAATAATTGTCTCCTTTATTACTTGAACAAAAATTATGAATTTTACATTTCTCATGTTCACATGTACGCCTAATCTATTGTCAAACGATTAGAAATAATTAATAAGACGATTTGCTTGTCTTGAAGTTTCCACTCTCTTGTAGCTAACTATATACTCTCCTTAAATAAAGTGTAAACTGCATGGTCAGAAAGAATAACGATTCTATTGTCTTTTCTCATTCTTTTGAATAAGGTATTTTTCATTCCTTTGCTTTCTGAGTGGAACGAACATACAGCTTCAAGCTTTAACCTTTGGAGTTTCAGTAGCGATGCTGCCGGTTTTCACAAATTGGGTTTGGTAGTCTGACGCTCAACTTTCCCTCTTTTCCAGGCTTACTACTGGCTACTAAACTGGACGATTTTCAGGCGTACATTCGTCGGGAATCCAACTAGTTTGATTGTGCATGGCTGTCAGACATTCAACCCCTGAACAGTCGACTCATATTGTGGTGAGAGCTGGCTGTTAGCCAAAAATGGTGGACAGTAATTTACGTCAGTGTTTATGTCCCCAATATTCGTCGTGAGAAAAATGAGAACACAGGCTTTGCATAGGCGGATACAGTTGAAATATAGATCATCTGACATTCAAGAAACAACCACAAAGAGATGCAAGGTTAACTTTCTGTGAGAAACAACCAATCAGACGAGTGTGTTTTTCTGCTAACAATAATCTATAATAATGTACTTGAAAATCTATAAATAAATACGTGTTGATTTCCATAATAAAGGATTTGTTTCCTGGCCCTTGCCTTCCGTTGTTACAATAGTAGTTATTATTGTTCATAATTTTAAGTAGCCAGGTTGTCTGCTAACAGATCTGCAAGACGCAACTGCTAACCAGGCTATCATTTTATCTCACTTTAATTTAGTTTGATTAGGACTGGACATTCACATGATAGATGGATAATACTCGTGACTGCTGCACTGAAATGATGACTTGGTTAATAACAATAGCTTCATTCTGAAAAGTGCATTTAGATACAATACAGAATTTCCAGTGGGTTTTAAAGCGAGGTATTTACTCCTTCTGCTGAATCTTCAAATAATATGATAACCGATAATATGTCAGCACAAGTAATACCATACCATCCAAACCATGTTCCAATACTACTCCACAATTCTGTTCCCCCATTTCCTTTGAAAAATTGCTGAAAATAGATACCAAATTATCTGAAATTGTGCACCACTTTAGACTGTGACTCACTGCTTTCGCTTTATTCAGAAACAGTACTTGTGATACAGAATGGAATTCTCAGCATTTTTACTACAATACTGCATCCAGTTAGTACGTTAACAATAAATAAAATTATACATACATTAAGGGTAGTCTCAGTTAGTTTGACAACAACATATTAGCATGTCAGTAGCAAAGCCAAAGTTGAACAGACTGTTTGAAGATGTCAGAAAAGTAGATACTACTAGCATATTTACTGGCGTAAGCCGTAACAAAAGGGTCGAGATATAATGAGTGTGAAAGAACGAACAAGAATGTTTTAAGTAGAGTTTCTAATGAAGAGAGAAACAAGGCAGCACATAACAGAAAAAAGTGAAAAGTAAAGGGAAGAAAGAAAACGTTGTACCTATAAATGATATGAGTTGGGAAGACGAGATCCATTTGTTCTACTGACTATTTAATACGTTAAAAGTTTCACGCCTAATGCTTTCTTTATCGCACAGAACACGAGTTAAGTAGGGTATGCTTGAGTTTCTGTACTTGCTGGTGCAAGCATATAGTTTCCTATATAGGCTTCTGGTCCTGCCTGATGAGATACACGGGGAGAGTTGTGAATGTAGAGGGTGTTGTGAGTCAGATAAAATTGATTTAGCCCATTTTTCACATGAGTTCAAGTGTCTGTCGACCAGAATATTAACAAGCTGGCTAAGTGGCAAACTGCTTACCCTGCTGACAACCTTTAACATCCTACGTAATAAGGTATAGTCTTTCTTCAATAGCCCAGGAAAGACTAAGGGGGAACAATAGAGAATAATAGGCAGAATACGGGAGTTAACAAATTGTAGGAGTAAGGGTTGGGTTACATCAGAATGTCTTAACTTCTTGATGTAGAAGGTAAGACGGAATATTTTCTTGGAAATCGTCAAGATATGACACGACCATGAAAGATCAGAAGATAGAGTGACGCCTAGGTATTTAATTTCCAACTTGGTTTCAATATCAGTACCATCTATGTTGCACACCTCGTGAGTGCTGACCAGTTTGTTTAGGTCAGATTTGTGCCTTAAGGTGAAATCGACTGTTTGGCATTTGGAGGGGTTTAAGGTGAGACCGTTTTCCTAGGACCATTGGCTGATTTCTGATAAAAACCCATTTAGTTAGTAATCTCGACACATATAATAAGTGTGCCGTCTATTTATCTTTGATACATACGAAAACTATCGATAGTGGGACGTAACTTACTATTCCGTAGACTTGCCAAGAAGCAGTCTGTAAGTAAAAGACCCAGTGATGACACCACTGCTACTCCATCTCTTTTTCTACAGAGAGTGTTGTTGAACTTGAACTAGACATTGAAAGTGAATCTCAGTTGTAGTTTCTTTAAGTAGTGAATCGGAATATCCCTGTCCAGATTATTATCCTTGATGAATATATATATATATATATATATAGAGAGAGAGAGAGAGAGAAAAAAATGGTTTCAGTGAAAAAAACATTGGTGAAGAGAGACATGACATTCAGAGGTATCATTTTCTTCACGGATAAATTAACATCACTTATTGAATGAAAGAACTCAAATGAATCTGAGACACTACGAAGATGGAGTTTATTTCTGATAGGTCGAAAAACGTCCACCAGCCATTTGGCAGTTGGGTGACATGGTGAATTTGTCAAGTCCAAGATTTCACATAGTGGTATGTTCTCTTTGGGAGACTACATAGGTGGGGGAGCTATAGAACTCGGTAGTCATAGATGCTCAAATAATTCAGAGTTAAAAGTTGATTCGTTCCTCATCTTCTTCAGTGTTTGTGTTATCTTTTCTCCAGTTTGTTCTTTCTGGTTAGTTTCTTTTGAAAATTTTGTTTTCGTCCGATATCAATGGATCTTTTATTTTGATTACAGCTTGATGCCACACCGTATTTTTAGTACAAGTATGGAATTTTCAGCATGTGATATCGGTAGCCCAAATTTTGCAGGCCGACCATAGATATCAGGTGTGGGTTGGCGTGGGCTCGAACCCCGGACCATGTGCATGGTCGGCGAGAGTCCTAACCACTGTGCCACCGACGCACACACCGACGATGGATAATATTTCATCAACTCAGTCTTAGCTATTCATTAGGACGATGCCAGCACCTTTATCGGGACGAATCTGCACTATGTCTTTATACTCAAAATCTTATGTAGTTACTTTCTATCCTCAGCTAAAATCAATCTTTTGACATTTGGTTTTGTATTTACATAGTGATGATAGCTGTCCAGTACTGTAGACTTGAATTTTTAACTGAATTGTTTAACACTGGAATGAGATCGCCTGTCTGACAAATAAGTCCTTCAAATTGGACATTTATATCCATGTCATTTGAATTTGTCAAAACATCCCAGAATTTTGGACCCAGTGTCAAACCCTGCAGTCGAGTAGGAATTAATGATATACTAGAGCAATTCAGTAATCGATAAGGTGTCTGAAACCCACATCACTCTCCTCCCACATTGTAAGTAGTTCGTTTACAATTCCATTTAGTTTTTTTATTCTTTATTGAACATACGCAATATGTGGAAATGTACTGATAAATCAACACAGTAATGAAAAAACAACTATGCACTCTGATGGTTAAATTTATTGAATAATAACAAAAATTTGATGAAATTCTAAAGGAAATATTGGAGATGATTTGCGCTTCAGTAGGATGCATTTGGTGTCCTCGTATTCTCTAAGCTAGATAGTTTAACTGAGTTTTCCTTGTCCTTTTGGACAAAATCAGCGCTGCTGTCACACAGAAAAGTGGTAATTCTGCAGCATAAACGACAGTATCTGATTGATCTGGTAATTCATATATGTATTATGAATACGTCTTCATAGCTGTTGTTATTACTTTTTTAACTGACATCCACGGTTCGAGAGAAATACTCCATTACCTACCAATTTTTCAATTGAACAATAGCATAGATTATTATTGTTATTACTATTCAGCTATTTAAATGAACAGCTAAATTTTACAAACCGCTGATGTCAAAAATGAATGGTTAACATATGAAATTGAACGCTCACTGATAGTTTAGTTAATAACTGAAAGAATAATCCTAGCTAGAGCTTTTAGATTAACTGAATTTGGTATTTCCAATCAAACAGAAACACTGTTCATATTTAGCCTACCTAATTTTCACTACTGAAAAAAATGTATCGATTATTTCAGTTTACTGCTGACCTGAAACTGCAGATCACGCTCATTAATTAATGTTCTCCTAAGTCCCAGCTTGGTCACATGACAGATGCGTTAAGAGTGTGTGACTTTGAGTGGATTTAAATGGGAGTTATGCAGTTATTTTCTTATGTAATCTACTTGAGGCGTGAGTGAATAAAAAAATATGAAAAATTCTATAAAATCTGTTTATCCTTCCTGGATATAGTCTCTTATGTGAGCTGGTTAAGTCTAGGATATCACTTTTTCTTCAGTGTAATGTGCATTGATCTGTTGAATTATTTTGCCAGAGGTTTCGTTTCATCTGGTCGGAAGTTTAATTTCCTTTTTTTCTATTTCTTTACTTGCCGAGTGGAACATAGAACTTCAAGCTTCAGCTTTGAACTTTCAGTATTGACGGTGTTATTTCTAAAGGTTAGGATTTCTAGCCTCACGCTTAACCTTCCAAGAGAGGTTTAAGACTGCGGCGACCGGGTGTCTAACTTGGGTTACTTTCTTGATTGGGGGATGTTCTACGACTGAAACACCAGCACTCCACATGGAGTCCAATCTTTGTGTCTAACTTGAATCCGACTATTCACTTGTTTCGATAAAGAAAGGAAGACCGAAATTGCAGTATATGATTATTATCACTCAGTCATTAGCAAAGCTTCGTCTCATTTCAAACTATTTATATTCCATCATAATAAAGGCTTTTGCATTTCCCAATGAATGAAAAACAAAACGATATTGTTTTTACTGACGTTTCGCTATTTAATGCTAATAGCTTTATCAAAGTATTATTAAACCGGAATTTACAAAATCTCACCATATATATAACAAAGAGTTAAGGGGTGAGAAAAATAGAGAAAATAGACTTAGGCCAAGTTAAAGATGTCCGTTTTCCCTCCTCTTAACTAAGCAATCAAGAAATGCTGGTTCACCGGCGTCTGATTCTGCTTCCGAAGTAAACTGAATTCTGGGAGGTAGACAGTTTGTTTTCTCCAAGAATGAATTGTGTGGATCTCGTTTTAGCACTACAAAAGTATCATCTACATATCTTAACCATATATTCGGGGAAATCAAAATCAGAGGAAATGAGCACCGTAGAGCATCTGCTCGACCACTGAGAAACAAATCCCGTTGAACTAGAAGAGTTTGAAAAATCATCAGCCATAGGTCTGCACGCTATAGAACTAGGCCACAAAATTGATTTCGACAATATTGAAATAATCCGGAAAAACTTCAGAAATCACAAAGAACGTCTAATATCAGAAGGACTTCATATCAAATCGAATCCAAATTGTCTGAATAGCAATGATGAACTAAAACAGAATCTGACCTGGTTACAACACCTCCCTCCCCCATGAAATGACAAAATCAACACGAATGTGATATGCAAGTTCACCATGTAAACACACAGTGCTTTTGTAATTTCACACACTGATCAAATCCAACAATTTACACTTGGTTTTGTTAATTGTACCAACTGACCAACTTGACAACGAAAAATGCCTCCAGACAGACGAACGATGACCAAGTTAGTAAACTTTATTTCGATATCATAACAGACGTACTATTACCTTTGTTATTTGATTTAGTGATCTTCATTGTTACATTGACTTTCAATATGTCGCGTTAACTTGGCCTAAGTCTATTTTCTCTATTTTTCTCACCCCTTAACTCTTTGTTATATATATGGTGAGATTTTGTAAATTTCGGTTTAATAATACTTTGATAAAGCTATTAGCATTAAATAGCGAAACGTCAGTGAAAACAATATCGTTTTGTTTTCATTCATTGGGAAATACAAAAGCCTTTATTATAATGAATATAATATACCCAATACCCAAATTTTTTCAAACTGTTAAAAGTGAATTTGGTTTGGACATATTTATTTGTCTTTTAGTTATCAGAAAATAATAAACTTCCCGACATGTGTTATCCATAGGCTGATTAAACAACTTAACTCTCAATACTTAAATTGACTGAGGAAATTACAAATTATTTCTTTTCTAGCTGAAAGTTCAATAGCTAGTTTAACAAGTCACCAAACATACTGAACTTGTGGACAACATTCTGAATGTCATGAGGGAAGAGTTATGGTCTTCAGAACTTTGAACTGGTTCATTTACTTGATGGTAATACTAGTTCTGGGATGGCTACACTTCTTAGTTGACCTGCTTCACTGAGAAAGATAAATGTTATAAGACAAAGATTGGCCTGCGACTGTAAGAACGACTTCATTAAATAAAATACATCATACATACATAAAATTAGGCTAGGTAAGTAAGTTGTGAATCAAATGAATTTGGTTAGTTGTATAATATTGGTTGTATTAGGTTCAAGACTATTCAATAAAATTATCGTGTCCATATAACAGAAAAATTCTACGTCTGACACTTAAAACTGTCTATCTCTGCATGCAAAGCCGTTTCTTGTGACAATATCTTGGGGGAAACTACGGACACAAATTCGATTGATAAGTGTGAAAGTACTAGGCAGAGGACACATTAAGAATGCCGGAGAATTCCTAGAATCTTGATATTGATATCGACTCATAATGAAAAGATATTTGAATAAAGATCAGATTTTTCATTACATGAGGAGCAAGTGACATTATTGAAAAGTCAGTTATCAGATCAACGAGACAATCGATACCAATATGAGTGAATACAATGATAAGAAAATCCCCAGTAGAAATCAGTCACAGTTAAGATCATCAGGAAAGAGGGTTGTTTTGTTTGTTGAAGAAGTGAAATGCTCACTTAATTTCAGTGTTAAGGCTGAGGATATCATCTGGAATCACAGTTTTTCGGCAACCTAAGTTTTAAATTCAACTATATTCATAAATGCGTCGGTGGCACAGCGGTTAGGACGCTCGCCGACCATACACATGGTCCGGGGTTTGATCCTCGGCCGACGCACTCCTTTACCTCGCTAAGCCAGAAATAATGCTGGTAAAGAGGAATGGTTGGGCATGAGACTAGCAACCCCATCCTGTAAAATAAACACTGCTACAGAAACTTCAAGCCGATGTAATGGAAGCGTGGATTTGAGTTCATCAGCCTTTTATTATGTTAACGAAATATCTAAATGCCCATTGATGCTCTACTTTAATTTGCCTATCTCTTCTTTGAAAATAAAATCTTTTCCCTGTTTGAAATCTTATAGTACTTATAAAACAAAAAATTACTAAATATGCCCGATAGTAGGCAGGTTATTCAAGTTCCATTATTACAAAATATTTCATGTTCACTTCTTCTCCCGACAATTTAGTAAGCAAGTATATCGACATTTAGATTGATTTACAGGCCTTCAGCTTTCTGATTCACTGACACGCCTTACCTGGTTAGCATTGATTGTACATAAAATAAGTTACCTCCCAAAAGAGAGATTTATCTTTTTTTCTGAAAATAAATCGTATTTTTCGAAATTTCTTAGTAAGCTTTAGGATTATGAACAGAAATTATCCGTCATTACTATTTGAAGGTATTACGATTAATTAAATGGGAATTTCAAGTAGTTGATTATCACAGTTCAACAGATTTCCATGCCCTGTCTACTTATAATAATAGTACAATGAGTTGTTATTAGGATATTTCAGTCAAAAAATATTTGTCTGTTACAGTTGTTTCTTCAGCAACTTTCCTTCTACTTATCCCTACCATCAAAACGGGATACATTTACAGAGGTTTAAAGTGTGAATTTCATATAAAAAGACTATTTGTAGAACAACTGAAAAATGATTGAATGGTCTGACCACTGATTTTCCGTATTGCACATATATACACGAGTGTAATTATACATTGATTTTTAAATATTGTGGGTTTTCTGTAAGTCCTTTCATATATTTTGTATATTATCCCTGACCTGAATCAGATAATAATTAGAATTTAGGCTGCAAGCAACCAGCCAACCACACTTTAGATACCAAGCAGACATATTAGAAAACGTTAAAAGAGTGGAAACGAACCTGATCAATGAATTCTCAAACATCTCATATAAGGGAATCTTTGACCAGCTAGATTTATTCCCCCTATCAAATCCCTAACTGATGTGTGACATAATACTAGCATTCGGTATCACAGGTAACAATGTAGGTGCTGAATTATCCTGCTTATTTCTTACGTCTGAAGTGGACAGAATTTTAATGTTCAAAAACCACAGCTGAATTCGCTTACTTATTGATGTTTGTTTCTGTAATCGAAATGTGAATCAGTGGAGAATTTCACTTATCCAGTCCATTTCAGCTCCGTTTGTTGATTCATTCATTAAACTGCTTTACAGATTATACCAAAGTAATTCATAAATTGAAATTTAGACATTAGTGAAGCACTCAAACTAAACTAGACACAGTTGTGATATATTTAGAATATAATTTAAGCGGATGGATCATTTATATATCAATATTTCACTTGAACAGTGTTTTTACTTGAAAATCACATCATAAAACCTACTCAAATTTCTCACAAAACTGGAAACTATTCATAAAAATAAGGCGATAATATTAAAAGACACCCAAGTAATTTGCATAAACAATTGCATAACATGACCAGAATTCTCTAGATGAAAATTGTATACAGGATTTCATTATGAGCTGACATTGGTTAGACAACCATTGGAAAGCCTGGGAGTACTGGACAGCTGTTTCGTCCTAGTTTGGGACTCTTCAAAAGTACGCACCCCCCCACAGGAGTTCGAACCCAGGACCTTCTGGTTACAAGGCGAGCTCGTAGACCATTAAGCCACTGAGACCCGATCCAGTGGCCCATGCATTCTAACTTCTACCAATTCACGATCTAGCGCAACAGCTAGCCAATGTTTTCGGCGAGTATTTGTCCTCAAACCCGACCTGCTGCACCCTACTGGTCACAGCCTCCCATTGGAACCTCAGGTAACTACCTACCTGAATAGGCCCAGTGGCCAGTGTGCATCTCATCTCAATCAACCGAATCCCTACAAACCAATACTTGAAAATTGTGCATTAGCAGAAAGCATATATTTCATGCGTCATAACAGTAATAATTCAGCTAGGCTTAGAATAAAGGAAATCTAAAAGCTCCATAATTAAAGTTTATAAACACTCTTTTTATCCTTGATATTCGTTTATGAAACCGAGATGAAATCAAACGTAACCATACAGTGTGTGCGATTGCCGAGTCAATCTACGAAGTGAAACAATATACATTGGCTGCATTCAGGTAACGCAGACATACAATAGAACTTGCTAGCTAGGTTTCTACAGAGTAAAAGTCAAGCTTTCAGGCATCTTGGTTATAGTTATAGCTTAAAATTTATGTACAGTACTGTGTACAATGTTATATTATCTGTATCATAATTTTCTTTCCATTATCTGATTCACACCTGTTTCAAATATGGGTATAAAGAAAGTAGTGAAATCAACTTTATGATCCATCTATATGATGTGCTTTGTAACGAATGACACTCGTTATTTATTTTGGAGTCAAAATGAATCAAGCGGCTTTATATGTTCTTGCAACGACTTAGGAATGTGTTCTATGTCTCTGAGCTACAGAGAACGATATGTACCAAACATACATGTACATTGGTTGACACAATAGAATGTGACACTTTCATTTGAATGCTATGGAGGATTACAGGACCATTTAAATTTCGTTTTCTCAATTAAAATGTGTTCAGCTGCATGTTAAGTTCTACTAATTTCCTTTCTGAGTTGTTGTTTAGTGATAAGACTTTGGTGACCACCTCTCATCAATGACAACATTTAAACACCTTTTTGGTAGTTGATTCTATTGTTGTAGCCCTTTGTTTGATGCTTATTTCTAGGTTATATGGCATAAGTTCGTTGAAGCCATAGTCATAAAAGGGCTGAAACCTGTTTTGGTGTTCAGAAAATTGTCATCACTTTAAACCTGGCTTAGTAATCCAACTTTAGAACTAAAGTTCATTCTAGTTATAAGTGTTTTCATGCCCTTTCTCACCTCACCTCATTTTCCCTACCTCTTATCCGTGCTCATGACCTGTAAGTATTCTCACCTATAGTGTGTTACAAGCACATATACGATCAGAATATCCTAAATGTGCTGCTCAAATATATTACATGTTCCGGGTAAACTATGTCTTCTCATTGTTTTTTGCCAATATTTATAAACTGGACTAATTGTTTTATAATTCAACTATAGCCTGCAAAAATAACTGTTATTCTTGTAAGAGATACTTTCTTCGTTATTATACTTCATATCCATCAATTAAATTTACGCCTGGAATAACGTCGCTGCCTGTATTCTACGTACTGATTACTAAGTTATCAAGTAATAATTATGTCTAGATCCTAGCTCATTCACATTATCTTAAATGGTTGGGTAAAATAACGAAAAGCCTAAATGTCTTCAGTCAGCCGATAAGATTTAACATAGAAATGCTTGTACAGCTTCCTGTTGAACTCGTCGGAAAGGTTAACCGAATCAAACTCCTCTAATTATAAATGTATATATACTAACTTTGTAGATGATGGTACTTTTTACCCATAACCTGTATTAGACATCGATAGGTATTAAGATGAAACAAAAGGCATTCTTGTTAAATCTTATTAAAATCTGAGTCGAAAATACAATGTTAAGTTGACCAGATTAGGCTAGACTAAGTTATCAGGCATTTGCTTTGAAGACTGAAATTATATTGATTAACTGTCAGAAAAACGGTCTTAATCCCGATCAATTTGATTTTTGGCTTAAAAATGAAATAATGAATTTTTTCCACATGAAGACATCACTGAATCTTATGTACTAACAATATAAGATTACCAATACCCTTTCCAGTTATATGGTAAAGCCTCATAGTACACTGATGCTAAACAATATGTTACTAGAGCAATCAAGCACACATGAACAGTAATGTGTCGATTCCAGCTTTTACTAGAACAAAATATATAAGCAAACAATATTGTTTTCAGTTAGGTCTTCTTCAGGCTTCACCCTAATTTACATAGATTTATATATAAAAATTTTAACCAATGACGGTGATTTTGTGGATTAAATAATAATGATAATAACAATAATAATGTCGTAAATGTTTTGAACGTCATCAATAACGATGATTATAATGATCACAAATTAAGGATAATAAGGTTTATGCAAGTGGCGATGAGAATAACGAAGGTAGTAATATTGTAACAACAGAAGACAAGACATGGAAGCCAAAGTATATTTTGAAGTGATCAAACCGCTATTTATATATGTACACTTTTATATTCTCTAACCAATCACTGAGTGTGATTTCAGTTTACATTAAATGATATGAAATGGAATGTTCAAATAGATATATCGTATTCAGCTGCCAATGCTGTATTGAACTCTGGGAATATGTGAGAATATTCTGTTGGCACAAATTGTCTGTATCACACCACCACAATATGTGTATATATAGATAACTCAATAAATAATGTCAAATCTTAAAAGTTACGTAGTACTGAAGGTGAAGGGGATAGATGATCAGAGTTTAAATAAATATCATAAAAGTACGAAGGAAATGGAAAATATGAAAGGGTGGAAGGGAAAAATGGAGTAATCTCAGAGAAAGCCCGGCAACCGTCTTAAACCTACTGGAAGTAATACTTCACGAATGTACGGTCTGCCCAAAGTACAAAATCCTCTTCGCCCAGTCCTAAATATGTCTAATTCCACCGAGCATAGAGTGGTAAAATGGCTTAGTGAACTCCTTCAACCGTTAGACATGAATGTGGTAAATCACAGCGTTGAAGACGTTTTTGAATTCATTTGATTTGTTGGCGGATTTCAACAAGAGCTCTGACATCAGTCAGAGAACCATTGGAAAGCCTGTTTCGTCCTAGTTTGGGACTCCGCTTCAGCAGTACGCACCCACCAATGGGGTTCGAACCCACGACTTTCTTGTTACAAGGCGAGTTGACTGGTAGACCACTAAGCCACTGGGACCCGATCCAATGGCCAGCCCATGGATTCTAGCTTCTGCCAATCCATGACATATCGTGACCACTTCGCAATGTCTTTCTTGATGAATTACTGCCTAACCTTCAACCTGCTGCACCCCACTGGTCACGGCTTCCCACTAGAACCCAGGTAAATTGCCTGAATACTTCCAGTCGCTAGTGAGCATCGGATTAATTTTCAAGTATTGGTTTTGTAAGGAATTTTGTTTGACTGGTTGGGAGATTTCATCAGTTAGAGAACCATTAGAAAACCTGTGAGTACTGGACAGCTCTTTCGTCGTGTTGTTAAATTCATTTCTAATGTACATGATATCAATGTAAATGAGAAGTGAATTCTATCCTTAGATTTTACATCACTGTTCACCAATGTATCGCTTATGGGGAATGTGGAATTCATGTAGTAGAAGTTAGAAGTCATGTGCTATTGGGTCGGATCCCAGTGGATGAATGGTATACGAGCTTGCCTCGTAACCGGAATGTCCTAGGTTCGAACCTGGGTGGGTGCGTACTGTCGATGATTCCTAAACTAGGATGAAACAGCTGTTTATTACTGTCCGGTTTTCAATGGTTCTTCAACTGATATCAATCTGTGATCAACTCGTGTAGAATATCTTCTAGAAGAAAGGATGAAAAGTGCTCCCGGAATAATCAATTCCGATTTATTACTATTAACAGACACAAATTGCATGTTAAGTATAAAAGTGTAGTTTAAATTTAAAATGACTTTATTAATTGGTGTGCTTATTTTTCCAAACACATCAGTGAGAATGAAAGGATAACTTAATGTATACTGAATCAGATGAATACTCGTTAAGTGAACAACTGTTACAGGAATATTCCTCAAATAGTAAACTGTTGTTAACATGAATCTATCGATTGATCATAATAATAATAATAAGCAGAAGTACAATGAAGAATGGTTAGAGAGTGAATTCATTCATCATTTATGCAAATTTTTAAAGGCTTTGCAAGAAAAACTACTCGTTCGAATTGTATGCTCCAGAGAAAAAAATCCATCATATGAACAAGTACTAAGTTGTATAATTCCACTATGGAGGAAACCTTATTTTCATAAAGTCTCAGAGTGTCATGGTATGATCTTGAGCAGTAAATCATACTTGAGACGTCATTGGTAAATATTACCGTATAGCACTGTGAAACTTTTTGATTTGACACTAGTAACTAGTGTGATGCGTATAGTCCTCTGATTGGTGTAGACTGAATTCTATCAGTCAGGTTGTAATGTGACCACCATTCTAGCTAGCTGGCCATCACGGTGCACATTGATTTGATGGTGTTAGATGGTTGGAGGCAATCGGCAGGAAGCCTTGGACCTAGGTTTCGTGCTAGTTGGCACTCGTCAGCAAGGCGTATCTGCAACCTTGAAGGAACTCATGTGCCTTCTGAGATTCGAACCCGCGTCACCCAGTGCTGCAGTCAGAGACGTTACCACTGAGCTATTCGGGCCCGCGACTGACCTCCTGTAGGACTGTAGTGGATATTTTGATTTGACACTAGTAATTAGTGTGATGCGTCTAGTCCTCTGACTGCAGCACTGGGTGACGCGGGTTCGAATCTCAGAAGGCACATGAGTTCCTTCAAGGTTGCAGATACGCCTTGCTGACGAGTGCCAACTAGCACGAAACCTAGGTCCAAGGCTTCCTGCCGATTGCCTCCAACCATCTAACTGTGAAACTTTATCAAAATAAATTCTATCCATAATGGAAATATACACGGTATACACAGTGCTCTAGCTCTACTCTCATACTAAATTGTATGAATTCTAAAATTCGCAATGATAAAGTGTAGGTCTTTCATAAACTCATGCTGTTGTATACTACCGGCTGATTGACATGAGTAGTCGCTCGCTCGTCAGATTGAAGTGATATAAACGCTGAAAGGCGATTTCGCTCATTTAGGAGCAGCTCAGAGAGCCGATACAGGTAAGAGCTTTCAAATTCTGGTTGGTTACTCAGGCGAACTTGTAATACACTGGATTATATTCGCAGTTTACAAAGTAATTTGCTATTTGATTGGTTGGAGGATTTCATCATGAGCTGACTTATGATAGAGAACCACTGGAAAACCAACGGGGGGTAGTGGACAGCTGTTTCGTCCTAGTTTGGGATTTCGTTTCAGCAGTACACACCCACCAACAGGGTTCGAACATAGGACCTTTTGTTTAGAAGGCGAGCTCGTAGACAACTAAGCCACTGGGACCCGACCCGATCCAATGGCCCACGAATTTGTTATTTCCAATACTGCTTTATATGTGTGGTATCCAACCATTCATACTAGTCACCCGGTAACATATATCACCATGCATTTATGCCTTGCTTTGTTAACTGATGTCAATAATATCGGACAGATCGCATATTGTGATATGAATAACTGGTGAAATTTCACCTCCAAATATGTAACTTGTAAATGGAGAATTAATTTGCAGTTAATTTGTAGTTACAAGAATTGTATCTCTTTACGGAGTGTGAAACAGCCGAAAAATATACACTAGACTTTCAAAACCATATCCTGTACTTTTTAGTCCTCTAGCTTGAAGACGGCACAGTCTGTTTCCTTGAATTTCTCTTATCATATTATTTAACTCAGTTTCGGAACAGTAGGATATTCCAACAAGTTGGTGTTTACTAAAAAAAAACCACCTACGGAATGCACACATCTTAACGCTAATTGTTGAACCGAATCTCCTGCACACAAATTTACCCAAAAATACAGCAGTTTAAGCTGCTACACTCCACAGAACACAAACAAATGTAGAAAGAGAATGTGTGTGTGTCTGAATACATCTTCATCGCTGAGGAGAATTTTCAGCCATATCCCTGATAGTCTCCAAGCATCTTACGTTTAGCGGGGAGAACCACTTGTCATATAAACCTGTAGTAATTTATTGTAATAGGAATATTAGTATTTCGAGATGACCGAATTACAAGAATCCAAACAAAACACAGAGAGGGCAGAAGTCAGGAATTTGTATTTAGCGGAATTATTATGCAATTTATATAAGAAACATATCAACAGTCATTCCATTATAGATAAGATTTTATTTTGATAAATCGCACAGTGTTTACAGTAATGTTTACAGTAAACATTACTGTAAACACTGTGCGATTTATCAAAATAAAATCTTATCTATAATGGAATTATACTCTACCACAGTGCCCAAGTTTTATACTTATATCAATATCAACAGTCAACAGTAAGTATTTTAACAATACAGAGATAGAAATTGTCAATCACCACATCCGCCACACCTCGAATATCTCCTCGCGTATTTATAACGATGTCTCGGTTTGCTTGCAAGTAGCTTCGACCTAACTGATTCTGTGATATTATTTTCATCAGTATTATCTGGACCTATTTCTGAATTATCTACAAAATCAGGATTATTAGCGGAATCAATAATATTATAATTGGAACGACCTACTTCATTTATTGTCACTTTGTCCAGGTGTCCGTTATGAACTGAGTGATCTTTGATGTCTAATATCTTCACCACTCGATTTCCCATTTTTTGTAGTATAATTCCAACAGAAGGTCTATAGTCATTACCTTTGTAATAATGTACATTAGAAGTCGTGGACATCAGATGCTTTTTGAGAATTCGAGATTTGAAAAGTTTTGCAGGACTTTCACGGGTACTTGTATGCTCTGCATTCGACAGACGCAGTCTATGCATATGCAGTAATTCCTCAATTTTAATCAGTTGCTCTCTCATCTCATTCAGGTCTTTTCGTGTTTTCGACAGTTCACATTGTAACTCAGCTACCTCATTTTTGAAAACAGTTGACACTTGAGTTGCCGAACTTGTAGTGGAGGTTTTCATCGGATTAGCTTGAGTATTTTGAAAGGTTGAAAGACACATTGACTCCATTTTACTAGACAGCTTGGGAGAATTATAAGAATGTTGAGCAACATAAGTATTCGAACTTCTGCAAACCGTCTTGATGTGTCCAACTTTACCACATTTGTGACACTTAGCACCCCGAAAACGGCAAGTGCTTCGTAGATGTAACTTTCCACAGGAAAAACACGGTTTAATGTTTTTGATCTCTCGCTGCATTCTATTACCTGTGGACGGCAGTTTGGATTGCTTTCCATTACCACTTGTATTTTCGACTTTAGAAAGCATAACATCAGACACTGACGTAGTGGGAGCAGAGTATTCATTATTGACATCTTCATATGTAATACATACATCTTTAGCAGTTTGAAAAGTACAAGAAGGAATCTGAATTAACTCTTTCTCTAATTTAGGAATATTGATTCCAGCAATTAGACGATCACGTAGTTGAGTATGCAGCTGATCTCCAAAATTACACTTTGAAGCTTGAATTTGGAGTTGCAGAATAAAGTCTCGAATCTTCTGGTTGGGAGCACGAACCAGTTTGTTGAACTGAGCCCTCTCTCGCGTCTCAAAAGTAGTTATATGGAAGTGATCTATAAGAAGTTCACGGAGCTTAGCATATGGCAGAGAAATGGGTTTATCTGGAAACGCCAGATTCTTCACTAGGCTATATGCATCTAGCCCAATAGTAGTGATGAAATGTGCTGGTATTTTGTCATCCCGAACATTCTTTGAAATGCACCACGCATCGAAGCATTCCAAATAATCAGCAATCTCCCGCGGAGATCCATTAATGGGAAATTTTCCCAGGTTATTTAGTTCCATCGCGACGCCAATTTGTAGTAATTTATTGTAATCGTAGTATTAGTATTTCGAGATGACCGAATTACAAGAATCCAAACAAAACACAGAGAGGGCAGAAGTCAGGAATTTGTATTTAGCGGAATTATTATGCAATTCATATAAGAAACATATCAACAGTCAACAGTAAGTATTTTAACAATACAGAGATAGAAATTGTCAATCACCACAAAACCCAAATTTGTGCTCATGGTGTTTTAAAGATTCTGCGCTCTACCAGTGTTTTAACCTACAACTACATGCATTCCCTAAATCACCAAGACTTTTCCTGATAACAGGTCAATCCTCAAATCTCTGAGAGCAGTTATACTCGTCTCTATTAGTTCATCTATGACGAAACTAAATGAAAACTGACACATAGGTCATTCTCGCTTCACATCAGTGGCTGTCATCACTTCAGAGGACAAGTCTCCATAAGGTTTCACGCATCTGCATGAGTTCGAGTAAAGTGTAATGATTAGTGTTTATACTTTCTCAGCCCTCCCTACCTGGTCAGATACTGCTAAATTTCAATGGAGTGTCTCATTCAATTCAATAGTTGGTTTGTAAGAATTAGATTTGCTTATACGAGTTGATCACGGATTGATATCAGTTAGAGAACCATTGAAAACCAGACAGTACTGGACAGCTGTTTCTAACTAATTTGGGAATCTCCGGCAGTACGCATCTGCTGAGTTTCGAACCCCAAAACAGCTATCCAGTACTCCCTAGTTTTCAATGGTTTTTAAACTAATATCAATCCGTGATCAACTCGTTATTCAATTCAAGAAATATGGCTAATGTTATTGAGAGTGGGATTAATATTTATTGGGACAAAATACAATGCATAAATAGAATATCATAAACCTGACATTGACGTCACTGTTTCTCATGCATGGCCGGTACTCATTTTGACCCATAAGGTGTCATTTTCTTGCAATACCTAAGTGGGCTAACAGGTGGCATTCTAGAACCGCCGCCCTACGAAGGCTCTTTGGGACCAATTAAACCTAATTACTACCATTTTCATTTCAACTCAGTACCCAGAATTCCCTTAGTTTTAATCTGCGTCCCTGAAAAAGAAAGTTTTTAACTTCAAGCTTGCTTTTACTTCTCTCCTTGTACCTACCGCCAAGATTATTTCCCTAAGAGGAGGATAAGAATTCTGATAGAAACCAAATTTCAACTTTTGTAAATTAAGCTTGTCTATTGAGCCTCACAGGTAGACTCAACATCCTCTACGCAACCCCTATAAATGACGTGGTACGGCCAAGTTGGATACACTTCAGTCTTTTCTTCGAAATATTTTCAGGCGGCCGCTTGTCCACAGCCTCTACAAGATAAGATTTAATAGTGTGAAATATTCCCATATCATGAATTAAACGTCAATCTGAACGAAGAATACTCTTTTCAATAATTTCTCTTCACGTTCTTACAAGTATAAAATATAATATTTATGTCGTTACAATAATGGCCAGTTATGTGGCGGATACATTTTTAACGAAGAATAACAGATTGGTTGTGGGGGTGTCAAAATAAGTAGTCGTATTTGTGTAACAAACGTGCTACGCTGAAAACGATTACAAAATATTATAAAATGGGGTAAAAATTCAATAATGTTCACCAAGCGGTCCATTTCACCCACGAAGGAGAATAAAACGACTCTCTACACTTCCTCGACGTCCTACTAACGAGAAGAGAGGATGGTTCCGTCAAGAGAATCATATTTAGAAAGCTAGAGATCAAAGCTCAGTATATACACTTCCTTAGCTTCGTACCGATGAAATACAAACGTAATCTAATCAGGTCCTTACCATTTAGAGCGGGGTCTATTTGTTCCGAAGACTACGTAGAGAGAGAACTCCAGGTTATTCGAGACATTCTAAGCGAGAACGGATATCCAGAGAAGTTCATTAAAGCCAACATAGGTGACAATAGTCGTAAACATGAACTGGCAGCGGTGGAGAAAAAGCCTCTGTTTTGCGTCTTCAATTCAAGGGAGATACTCCTGTGGAGATTTTATCGCAACGTTTAATCAGGGCGATCAAGAAATCTTTCTGTTCTGCACAACTGTGTCTATCCTTCAGTAGCCGTCCAGTGTTCACCCAGAAACTCAAATATGTCTTACCTAACCTTAGCTTGTCTTCATGAATATACCATTCCAACTATTCCTGTGGTTCAAGTTATATAGGGCGCACGATTCGGCAGGTTTGTCTACGGGTTCGAGAACATTTACCAGGTTGGTCTAGCAGGGGGGAAATTAAGTGCATAAAAAGCTCGATCCTGTCACACTTGGTCGATACTGGACATCGTATCGATGTCAACACAGCTTTCAGGGTTATATACCGAATTCCGAAATCGTTACCACGTATAGTTGGCTTACGTCTCCTACACACAGCTGAAGCTGTTGCAATAAGATCGACTAAACCGGGACTTTGTATCCAAAAAGAACACGTCCAGACGCTGTTCCTACCGTGGCCGAACTTGGATTGATGATTCTTCTTCTCACCAAGACTGCTCCTTCCCCTTAACCCTCTTGGATTTTTTCCTTTGCTTACTATTACAAATATTATTATTACAATTATTTTTATTATCATTATTATTATTCGTCATAATTTACGCCCTTCATGCAAACATTCCCTCAATACTATCGAATTTTCCATTTATACTATCCGGACTTATTATTAGTGGTATTATCTCTTTTCTCAATATATGCCTCCACCTGTTTCATTTCACATATTCGTTATTTCATTATGAACCTCTCATTGCCACTTTGTGCTAGCCACTCGCCTGATACCTTTTGTAACCTTGAACTGACTTGTCAATTTTCCTACCCCACACTCTACAAATCTATTATGACTAATCATCACCAATGTCTCCCGTTTTACAATATTTGGTAATTGATTTCAGCCTAGCACGTTTGTCACACAAATACAACTATTTATTTTGACACCACATAACTAATCTGTTATTCTACGTAAAAAACGTATCTACAAGATAAGTCCTACCAACCGCCTTCGAGCAGCAGGTGATATTTTTGTTATATTTTCCGTAAAATCAATGCCTTCATAATAAACCTCCCGAATTGTAAAGCCATGGTGATCACGGATCGAGGGAGAACAAGTAACCAGAGAGAAAGAGAGAGAGAAAATATGCATTTTTACAAGTATGTTAACTATTACATAAAGTCTGTATGGGGAGAACAGATAAAGAAAAATGCCCGCTGCTGGTGCAGAAGAAATATATTTACAGGAATTTACTGTCTAAAGGAGACGCAGCTAATGAATTATGGGCATTGAAACTGGGAAGAATAATAGCTAAAACATTCTTGGCCTCAGCATTGTGTTTAAAATCCAACACTGGTTGTATAATTCCAACACAGGTGAAGGAGAAGCTGCCTACTCTGGCCACTTCAGTGTGCACTTATAAATTTAACCGTTGATATGAAGACAGTTACATAGGTAGGAAAACTGGGATTGCCAACTGTCGCCTTCTGGAACATTGTCCACGTTGTTAGGTTAGGCAGCTGTAAAGTCAATCAGTAGTTCCATAATGTCACACATTGTGGATACGACGCAGAAGATTGATGCGAATTCAGCTTCTGCAGTTCTATACAAAGCGCCACTCTTTCTCCCTAGACTGATACGTCTTCGGTTGCTAAGCACAGCTGAGGCAGTTGCCATAAAACATTTTCAACCAAATCTGTGTTCAAGAAAAATTTTCCCAACTTCTCTACTCCCCTTGGCGTTCACTCCCAATCTTGAATAGTTATCTCTCCTGATGACGCTGGGTAACTGTAGATATTATCTTATCATTAGATATTTATTTGTACTGCTAACTGTATCACCAATATCATGCTGTCCTGCAGCTGTGCATTTTAGTCTCCGTTTCAAAATTTATTATTATGTTATCCAATTGTTTTAGGACAGTAGTTATTTCCCCTCTACTCGTACTAGTATACAAATTCCACCTATACACTCACCATGACTTAAATCATATAAACACTTGAATGAATTTATCCTAGTTATTATGGTCACCTAGACTGCTATCCACTAATTCACACCCCTGAGCTCTGACCCCATATTTTATTAGCCACATTATTTCGAATTCCTACGACTAATACTTTATTGATGGGAATTTACCGAAAATGCATATTCACTTGACTCGTGAGCTATAATTATCATAATAGGAATATTTGAATTATTAATATGTGATATGCCTTCAGGAAGGGGGCTTAAAAATCAGATAGACATTATATTTTTCAGTTTAAGCGAACACATTAATATACAGATATACATTTTACAGATGGGTTATGCATTGACCTCATTAACAAAACGAATCATGCTGGGTAACTTAATGAAAAGAGTACAATGTCTGGATTTTCAATCTTTCTCAACTGGCTGTAATGAATGGATGTGAGAAAGACAGTTTCGTAATGTTTCCTTTTTGCAGAAGTGAAAATGAGCTAGATACATCAGAAGTTCTACGAGTGTTTAAATCTATGATGGAATGCATGAATGGTTAATCTATGTGCTGAAAAATGTTAACAGTTCTATTATTTTCCCCTCCCTGGTTCACTTATTTGTTGTGCCTAAGATAAAGGACTTTTCATTAGAGGTAAGATCAATTCACCTTATATATATATGTAACAACAGAAGACAAGGGCCAGGAAACAGATCGTTTATTAAGGAAATCAACACATATTTATAGATTTTCATGTACATATTATAGATTATTGTCAGCAGGAAAACACACTCGTCTGATTGGTTGTTTCTCACAGAAAGTTAACCTTGCATCTCTTTGTGGTTGTTTCTTGAATGTCAGATGATCTATATTTCAACTGTATCCGCCTACTCAAAGCCTATTTTCTCATTTTTCTCACAACCAATATTGGGGACATAAACATTGACGTAAATTAATGCCCACCAATCTTGGCTAACAGCCAGCTTCCACCACAAATAGCCTCTTACATGATCGCAAAAATGCTTGCACTTGCACATTAGTTGGCCACGTCACTCAGCTTCATTGATTATTTTGGTTGCGTAACATACTGTAGCTTAATACATGTGCTTTCACTGTGCATATTGCCTCTTTACAGTCCAATAATGAGAACAATAACTGAAAATCAATAGTAGAATGTGATTATACTCAACTTCAAACAATTGTTTATATGATATTTTACTCATAGCCCGTCTTCTAAGTTAACACTATTAATCCCCTTATCCCTGAATAAAAAATTTCGGTGCAGTTTTCGGGCAACTCAATTCAAAACCTTTGGGGAAATGCACCATTTTTTCTTTAAAAAAAAACCTAATTCCCCTAAATAGAGGGTAATCACCCTTCCCTTAACAAACAAGAGGTACCACTAATGGGAGAACGGCGTGTAAGCTCTTGGGAAATATTTAGTTCAATGAATAAATTTAAAATATCACAAATATTCCAACATGCACACACATTCTGTGTTTATATTTAGTTGAAACACCTATATACGCCGAATGACTGAGGAAATTATGATCACAAATAAAAATAATAAAACTTCTGTTAAAAGTAATTACTACTACATAGATGGTGTGAAACACAGTACCTGTCACTTAAGCGGCAGTATCTTCACTGTAGATAACATGTTATATTACTAATCAATCAATTCACCCAAGCTTACAATAATTTTTCTTTTTCAAGTATTGGTTTTGTAGGGACTTTTTTGATTGTATGGAGGATTTAATCATGAGCTGACATCAGCTAGAGAACCACTGGAAAACCTGGGAGTACTGGACAGCTGTTTCGTCTTGGTTTGGGACTCTTCAGCAATACGCACCCACCCAGGTTCAAACCCAGGAAATTCCGGTTATAAAGTGAGCTCGTACACCATTGAGCCACTGGTACCCGACCAAATGGTTCTTGAATTCTAACTTCTGCCAATTCACGACATAGCGCGACCATTTCGCGATGTCTTCTTCGATGACTCAGCAATTCGAGTTACTGCCTCATCTTCAACCTGCTGTACCCTACTGGTCACGGCTTCCCACTAGAACCTCATTTTTTCCCCAATTTTTCTTTTGATTAAAGCTTAATTCCATACTGTATTTTTGGTACAAGTGTGGAATTTTCAGTATGTGATTTCGACAGCCCAATTCTGCAGGCCGACTATAGATACCATCGGAGGGTGATCGAACCGCGGAGCATGTGCATGGTCGGTGAAAGTCCTAATGGCTGAACCACAGACTAACAATTCTAAACTAATCCCAGCCTATAAGTCGATAATGCCATTTTATGATGAATGAGCATTTTATCTACATAGAATGAACCCACTATGTATTAAAATAACGCTGTTCGTTCTTTGAAATAGCACTAGACGTTAAATTAATGCGACAAACCCTAAAAACAGGATTTGCAGCTGAAATAATGCCTTTAATGCAGAAATAAAGCTGAAAAAATTGCCACTATGCGCTCAATTAAGTCTTTTCGTTCTGAAGTAATGCCAGTCTTCGCTGAATATAGGCGGAGTTGGCTGAAACAACGCTGATTAGCAAACCCAGTAGGTTTTGATCTACTTCTAAAAATGCCTATAAAAGGCACAGTGTGCTGAATTAGTGCCACTCATGCTGGAAACTAGCACTGAGTTCTAGTCTGTGCTATTAAAGAACTTATTTCAGAACAGATTCAGAATTTACTCACTACAGAATGTTAGAATCATTCCCGAATCAACGAGATTTAATTCATCATTATAGTAAACTTGGGTTTTTTGATTTTTCTTATTGTAACTAACAATTAACAATACATTTTGGCATTCCGCTTGCACCGCAACATGTTGGTTACCTGCAAGTGTTGTTAGCAGGCTGAGAATAACCATTTTCCACCATTTTAACAAGTTTTTCAGTTGAAATATGGCGCAGTGGTTAGGACTCCCACCGCCCATGCACATGGTCAGGGGTTCCATCACCCGCCGATGCATACCTGGTATCTATAGTCGGTCTGCAAAATTTCGGCTACCGATACCACATGCTGAAAATTCCATACTTGTATCAAAATACTGTGTGGAATCAAGCTATAAACAAAAAACTTTTAAACTCATTACAGTTGAAAAAAACATGGAAACAGCGTAAAATAACCCGTGCACAACACCACGATAACAGCTGACTTCTGCACTGATCAGCAGTGTGTCTTTGTACATCGATCATCCTCATACACTGAACAGAAATCAAAACAACACTTTGGACTTTCACAAACACTGGTCAATGCGTACAAACAACGCGAAAATATATCTAGTAGCTTTTTGAGCAGCTTCACCTGTGATACAGAAAAGAATATACCTGACCAACAGGCCAATACGAAATACTGTCGCACACACGTGAGAAACACAAAAACGAGAGGCTAGGTGAAAGTGCGTTATTATGACGAACTGAACATATTTAGCCGCGTATATTCAAAGTACCTGTCCAGGGCCTAGTCATTTATGTTCAGTCAACTCATATCGTCCAACAATCGACCCAGTGAGTTCAAATGGCCCGTGTCTATAACAGGTGAGGAAGAAATATCGTTGTATTGCAATCACGAACTATACATATTAGTCTCATAAATGTAAAATGTACATCTCTGACAGGAGACAGTGCGAATCCACTAGATTCTTTTCTCCTGTGTCTTGGTATAATAAACTGTCCTCAGTATCTGGTATACTAGTGGTGCTCAACCTTGTCTGGTTAACTAGATGGCAAGTTTTCTAGCCCGTCACAAGCCAGGGATAAGAGGGAGCACTGGGTGTTCCGCTAGGGACAAAACCCCAGAAAACCAAGTAAACTGCCTCAGGAACTTCAACGAGCAATGAAAACAATAAACATATAAAAAATATAATAAAAACATGCTTAATTCTCTCTGGAATCGGAGAGGCGAAACCATGCGGGCTGGTGAAAACCCTCAGGATACTAGTCACCCGATGTGTCTTCTATCGATGAAGTTAAAATTAAGAATGGGGACGTGTGATGTCCGTACAATGTGCCAAGCTATGAAATCTGTCCAGGTAGTCAAATAATTGGGAAGATGTGGTATACAAGTACTCGGGATCTGCAACAGCATATGAAATAGATGTGGACTTGCGAAATTGACAACTGGAGTGTCAGTGACCTACTCCAGCCTGGTCTCCCAGACGACAACCACGAGAACAGTGAGGCAGTGAGTGGTTATTATGATGTCATCAGTGGCAGACAAAGCCATAATGCAGCGGGAACCAATCTCCTCCTGCAGGATTATCACAATAGGTCAAGCCAAAAAGAATGAATGAAGGCAGGTCACGATAATTTGGTGCTAAGCACAAGGCTAAAAACAACGCGTATCAAGAGAAAAAGGGAGATTTCGACAGACAACTGCATACACTAATGCACAACATCCCGAATGGCGACATAAAAATCCCTATGGGATATATGAATGCCAATGGAACTGGAGGCAGAAACTGAAACACAGGCACATAAGTCATCGTTGGTCGAGAGGCTGTTGCTTGGCAAAAGGAATGACGATGGAGAACTCTTTGCAGACTTCTGCGCTTTCAATGATTTGACAAACAGCTTTAGTGTGTGCAAACACAAGGATATATACAAAGCAACATGGAATTCGCCTGACGGACACACCACGAACCAGATGGACTTCATTTCTTCGGTGCTCAAGGGAGTGGAGACGCAGCCATCCTGACGGAACGAGAGCAGGTGTGGGATTAGACCATAATCTAGGTCAAGGAACCTTCAAGGTGAATCTGAGATCCTTCAGAACAACTGGAGACAGGCCACAAGAGATGGAGAAGCTGAGTTTAATGTACATTGCACTGAATAAAGAAGTGAAGAAGAGTGCTCGGAAAGACAAAGGACAATCCTACAACACACTGGCAAATGAAGCAGTACTCGTGGGCCGCAGGCAAAAGAGATCTCAGCATATTGTATCAGACAACCAAGTCTCTATAGCGGAAGAGATTGACTCAGATGAGGGAAACGATAAATGATGCCCAAGGGGACGTGATTCTGAAGGGGGCAGAAACAAATAAAACAATGGGCTGATCACTTTAAAGGACTCTTAAATCAACAATCACCTGAAACTCTCCCAGAAATACCACCGACAGCACGTACAGAACTACCTTCTAGTGGATACCAATCCTCTAACGAAAGCAGAAATCCTAAATGCAACCAAGCTAGTGAAGTCCGGGAAGGCAGCAGGACCAGACGGAATTCCCCAGAAACATTGAAAACGGTCCCAGAGACCGTAGCAGATTCTCTCACGCCATTGCTGCAAAATGTTTGAAAGGAAGGAATGACACATGCTGATTGGAAGTAAGGCTAGCTTGCCAAGTTACCCAAGAAGGGTGACTTACGCGCCAGTCTGCAAGAACTGGAATGGAATCATGCTCTCGGCTTCGCCAAGTAAAATACTAGGTCGCAGCATCCTGGAGAGAATGAAAGATGTACTGGGTACAGAACTCCGCCCCGCCGACCAGATCAAGCTAGATTCAGAAAAGGCAAATCATGCGCTCATCAAATTGCAACTCTAAGCATCGTCATCGCAGAACAAAGCATAGGATGGTGGTCAAACCTCTATTTCAATTTTGTCGGGAAGTAATTTGGAAACTACTTCAACACTGTGGCGTGTTCCAAATATTTTTCAGACTCATTCAGCAGCTGTGTAACATCACCACGTGTCAGATGCTTCACCACCGAAAACTGAGCGAAGGCGCGCTATGAAGTGAATACAGGACTAAGACAAGCCTGACTACCCATTATGACCCACGATGATATTCTTATTGTGGTAGAATTGATGATGCAGCACACTGTGGGTGTGGGGAGTGAGGAGACAGGAATACGTTGGCTCGATAAGAAGACTCTAGAAGATCTGCACATTGCAGATGACTTAGGCCATATGTCACAGAAACTCAAAAACTGACAGGCGAAAAATTGCAAAGCAACTGCAGGAGCAGACAGTGAAGACAAGGCTCCCGGTTAACACAGAGAAGAAGAGGGTGAGGAAGATGATCAACGGAAAGCAACAATAAAAACAGGAAAAACGAAAAGCACCAGTTACCATCAATGAGAGAAATCTAAAAGAGGGATGCCAATGCAGCTGAAGACTGAACGATCAATTCATGGTTGTTTGCTCAAACCCAACTCACCCAATTTTCGCGGAGACATCAATCAACCAGTCATCGTCTCATCGTTTGCTGTTCAGAAGGAAGATTGAAAAATCATCAGAAGTATTATCGTTATTTAATGTTGTAATATTTGTTCTTAGACCTTACTCCGCAAAAGCAGTATTGCTGTTTATATGTTGGCGTTAGAATAAAGAATTCTTGAGTTGCCAAACAGTGTTTTGGATTTTGTGTCGGTTAAAAGTAAGAGTTTCTGAAAATCTTCAAAGGACAGCGTGAGGCTCAGCACATCGAGAGCTGGACATTAAAGGTTTATGAGACTCGACTAACAGTTTCTGACAGTTGGAAATTCTCCGTCCGTCTTTCCTGGTGCCGGCCAAGTCTTCTTTGAACAAGCGTTATCTAGTACATTTCTGGAATTCGGTCAAGTTCAATGATACCTGGGTAAAAGAGGGGACAGAGCGTCTTGGAAGCAAACAGGAAAGTACATAATGTTGAGTTGCCTGTTAATTATAATGATATCAATGATGCTCAGCATGATGAGTCTGTTGTTCATGTTTTGCCGTCTAGGGATAATAGGAATTTAAACTGCCTAAATATGAGCCTCGGTGTTTCGACGGAAACCCAGCTGACTATCCAGAGTTTGTAAAGGAGTTTGAGATCATGTTGAGTGGTCTTTATTAAATGATGAAATGAAGTTAATGTATTTGTTGGGGTACTGCACTGGAGCTGCTGTGAGAACTATACAGCGCTGTAAGGTTGTGCCCCCAAACCAAGGATATACTGAGGCGATGCGCATCCTGCGTCAAAGGTTTGGAAAACCTTCAATGATTGTAAGGAAAGTGTTTGAGGCTGCTAAAGGTAATGGTAGCCAATTACAAGATGACTCCAAGGCACTCTCTGAGTTTCTGGATAATCTGATGACTTACGAGAATACGTTGATTTCGATGAGTTGCATGAGCGATCTGAACTCAAGTTCAGTCCTAGAGGTGATAGCGAGACACCTACCTACTTGACTGCAAAGGAATTAGGTAAAGATAAGCTCTCGTATAGAAGATGAAGGTGTTGAGCCAAAGTTTGATGATATTCTGAAACTGGTAAAAGATAGCATCAATCAAGCTATGAGCAAGTTTGCCGGTATATTGCATCCCACCTCTGGAATAGAGCAGTCTGAGAGCAAAACGCAATCGTTTATGACGAAGGGGTCTCAGAGAAGTGGATATCGAGACAGCTTTATGGTGTCTAGTAATCCATTTAAACTTAGTGAGTGTAGCAGCCTTCGTGAGACATCCACAGCAGATAGGTTACAAGTTGCGAGACAAACACGGTTGTGTTTTACAAGTTTGCAAGAAGGCCACACAAAGGCGAACTGTGAATCAGTGACCAAGTTTAGTGGTAAGCTTAATGTGAAATCAGCGTCATCAGGGTCTGACTACGAATTGTGTGACGACAATGATGCAGTGGAGAAGCATGTAGTTGCAACTGGTAAGCCAGCGTTGAATGGAGTGTCACAGGCGACACTGCAGTTTGTGCGGGAGAAGAGAGTTACACTTTCAGAGTTCAGTTCTGACTCCAGAAGTTTACAAGGTATTACTAGTCAGAGTAAAGGTATAAAACCTCCAAGGATTCGTGAGGAAGAACCCAGATTGTCTACTGCTGTTATTAAAGAGTTCGCAAATGATGTTGATCATACAAATGTAAATAAAGTAGATATTTGTGATAATTACCATGATAGTGCACTTTTGTCTTTGGTTGATCATGATGAGATGAGTGGAATGCCTACTACTACTGAGTTGAATAAAGTTTCTGTACAAATCGAAGGTGAAGTAGATTAAAGAGCAGATGCAGTGGTAGAAGGTATGGTTACTCATGAGACCGTCAGTGTTAATGATCAGCGTGTAGCCCACCTATCAACAGATGTTAATGCTAAACTGGAGCTAATAGTAAAAGGCAGCAGTAGTGGTAATCTTGCAGCTAGACAAACTTCTAAAAGCCGAAAAACAACAGCTTCTGATGCACCGCTAAGTTTATCAACGTGTGTCATTCAGTTGTCGTCGGTGTTGTCATCCACAATGAAAGGGATATCCGTGAACTCAAGTTTCTTGTGGTATGACTATGCTAGTATCGGTGCATTTGAAAAGACGAAAGATATTGCTCAGTTTAGTGAGGATAAGCCAACTGTGTATGAGAGTGTAATTGTTAAACTGACTTGCACGAATAAAGGAATTTCAAGTTTCACATTATTATTTGAACGTTATTATCTTTGGTGTAAATTACTCTGTGTCTACGCTTGGTTGGTCAGATATGTCGTAAGTTTGTTAGTCATCTATATTCTACGATACAATGACATGAGCGTGTTACCATTCAAAGTTGAGGATATAGATGATAGAAGGAGGCCAGCAAATGAACTCTTCGACGATTTTACAGCTTAAGGGCGCCAACCTGAGAAGGGTTGTGGGCGTACTGCTGTAAGTCCTACAATTCTTCAAGGGTAGTACGTCGAAGCTCTGTCCATCGTACTTGGGGTGGTATATTGTATATATGTTCATGTCGTATATACTGAATTGGTATCACCTTTCATCTATCTGTTGGTAATTTTGTTTGTCTCTGAACGTCTTCCACTTGTATCATCAACCTGAGAAGGATTGTAGGGGTACTGCTGTAGGTTCTACAGTTCTTCAAGGGTAGTTTGTCAAGGCAGAATCCACAACAATTGACGTATTGATTGTACATATGTTTGTGTTAAATGATTGTGTGGGTTCCAATTATTGTAATTGTTGGTTAATCTTGTTTGTGTCCGGACATTCTTCAACTTGCAATCGTCAACCCGAGAAGGGTTGCAGGCGTACTGGAATTCTTCAAGGGAATTCCATCAAGACATGATTTGCGAGGTTATGTGCACTGTTTGTATATATGTGTGGTGTCATATCAGTTGGTGTTTTTGGATTCATTGTGTTTACTTGTTGTTTTCATATCTTGGTTTTATGCATAATTTTGTTAAATTTTGCGTCGTGATTACTTCTGAAGTTGTTTCGAGTCTTCTACATCCATGAATGAATTGATTGATGTTAAAGACAGCAGATGGGTGGTATACGCCGAGGAGGCTAGTTCTGAGAATGACATGGACACGGAGATAATTGTTAGGTGTGGTCCCACACGCCGGGGAGCGAGAGTGTAGACGAATGAGGCTTGCATACGTCACCGTTACTAGAAGTGAGGCAGAATGAGTGACAAGCGATCACAGTGGTAATTGATAGTGAATAGATAAGAGGATGTGCGAAGAGTATCATGAGGTGCTGCTATGGTCACTTTGCTTCCTGCAAGAGTCATTCTAGCAAGTGGCGATTGTGTCGCAAGATGTCAAGAGGATATCTTTAGTTCGAAGGTGTAGGTCGTCGTCGATGTGTGAGATTGTGCTGTGGGTATGCATGTGGTGTGTTGGATTTTCTGTTTGTTTTCCATTTCAGACTGGTCTGTATGACCCAGGATTTCACACTGGCATTCAAGTCAACGTGTATTGGTCGTGATGGAAAAAAGGTGTTGGATTCCTTTTTTGCCGAACAGTGTCAATGTATTTGAGGACTGAACGATCAATTCATGGTTGTTTGCTCAAACCCAACTTCCCCAATTTTCGCAGAGACATCAATCAACCAGTCATCGTCTCATCGTTTGCTGTTCAGAAGGAAGATTGCAAAATCATCAGAAGTATTATCGTTATTTAATGTTGTAATATTTAATAATAATAATAATATATATTCTCATTTTTTACATGAGGGACGCCAGTTTACAGGCATCATCAATTCGATAAGTTACACATAATATTAATAAGCATATTTAGTAAAGATAATATAAGAAGGTACATTTTTTTCCCTAGCTACGTAGGGTACACCAATTGTATAGGCTTGCATAAATATTGTTTTAATAATAATAATATATTCCTTCCTGTTTATGCAGGAACATACCTATTGTACAGACATGGACAAGTTGTTATATAAATTGCACATGATTTGATGTATAATGGATTTACAGTTTGGTTTTTCTTCCTGTCATTAGAGTCAGTCGGAACAGTCTGCTATAAAGTTTGTTTGTGTAGCACATAAAGAGATATAGAAATATTGTCTTCGCATTAACGAAAAACCCAGACATCAGATGAATGTAATACAGATATCTGGGAAAAATAAAGCTTGAAGTCAATTCTCCTATATAACTTTATTGTGAACAGCACCCTTGGCTTAAAGTTTATTGATGTATTATGTTGAGATCAGTGATATATTTATTCCATTTTTCAGCAGTCTTATCGTGGTTTCATAACAGGAAAGAAATTTGATCGTGGAGGCGAAAATTAGATAAGGTCATGTCGGGTTGTTTTACTGCATCAAATGGTCCCGAGGTCGATTCCAGAATTCTCCATTTGCGCCATTAACATAACATATAACATAACATAACATAACATAAGCTTTATTCCAAATCAGTACTTGTGATACAGAATGGAATTCTCAGCATTTTACTACAATATTGCATCCAGTTTTTACATTAACAATAAATAAAGTTCTACATAGATTAAAGTTATCTCAACAACATATTAGTATGTCGGTAGCAAAGCCAAAATTAAAGTGTTTGAAGGTGTTAGAAAAGTAGATACTACTAGCATATTTACTGGCGTAAGCGATAGCAAAATGGTCGAGATATACAGAGTGTGAAAGAACGAACAAGAATGTTTTAAGTAGAGTTTGCAAGGAAGAGAGAAACAAAACAGCACAACAAAAATAAATACAGAATGAAGAGCGAGAAAACGTTGTACCTATAAATGATGTGAGTTGGAAAGACGAGATCCATTGGTTCTACTGACTATTTAATAAGTTAAAGGTTTCATGCCTGATGCATTCTTTATCGCACAGAACACGGGCTAGGTAGGGTATGGATGAGTTTTTGTACTTACTAGTGCGGGCATATAGTTTCCTATATAG
Organism: Trichobilharzia regenti; assembly: GCA_944472135.2. Lineage (NCBI taxonomy): Eukaryota > Metazoa > Platyhelminthes > Trematoda > Strigeidida > Schistosomatidae > Trichobilharzia > Trichobilharzia regenti. The sequence goes on from OX235270.1 coordinate 124,896,912, forward strand.
GCTTCTTGTTTTCCCTGAAGAGATACATGGGGAGAGTTGTGAATGTAGAGGGTGTTGTGAGTCAGATAAAATTGATTTAGCCCATTTTTCACATGAGTCCATATGCCTGTCCACCAGAATATTAACAAGCTGGCGAAGTGACAAGTGAGTTATGTGACTCATTATAGCCGTTTGTAGGGGGTGTGTTGCTTGATGTAGCAATCAAGGACGTTAAATTATACACCAGTTTTACAGGGGAATGGGTGGGGGAATGTTGAAAAACTATTTGAGAACCAGTTGCTTCTTCATTTCAGATCATGAATACTCATTTACGGATGTTCGCCAGCGTCTTCAAATGGTAGAATTGGATCGTTCCTGGAATTTGAGTGATTATGGGATAAATGGTTTGGAATTAATCATAGCAGTTAGAATACAGTTAAACATGCAGAGAAGTACTTTTGATTCAGCAACCGGTGAATTTTTTATTCTTTTCGATCTAGTACCAGAATAACTGCGAACCATTCCATTCAATATGTCGAATAAGGCACGCAGGAGGAGATCATTACCATGGAATGAGTCAACTTGATCTGAGATGCAGCTTTCAGCATGTTTTCGTTATATCATAGATATCCAGGTTTATTGGCGCTGTAGAGGCAGTGATTTGGATTATGACGTATTCTACAAAGTCTCCGTGCCCATTTGAAGTATACATGTGCTTTGAAAGGATTACTTTGTTGGCTCCTACCCCCACTGAGTGTTAACAACAGCTGCTGTGGGTTTATGTATTTCCTCGCCTTTTTGGATAAAACATCGCCGCATTCTTTTTGGGTAGGAGACCAGTTGGTGGATTATAAATGATATCCAAGTAACTTTTATCTTTTCATGTGGTGTTGCGGTAAGTTTCTACCTTGTTTTCTCATATTTCATTCGTATGTTGATTATGGTTCGCCCTTTGTATCAGGTAGACATAGTTTGATCGACTCTTGGTTGAATGGGTGTTATTGTCATGACTGCTGCTTTTTTGTCTGGAATTATAAATAGAGACAAAACAAACAACAGGTGTAGTCTCTGAGTTCATACATTAAATGGGCCTATGATTTCTGAAACTCTTACATGGGAATTACCATTGGTATCAATTACAAACTCACTTAGTGTGTCATTAAGTGCCTTTTCAAAGGAGGCCAATGTGCTTGCTAGTCGTATTTTCTCAGGTAGTTTGTTCCATATTTGGGCATACCTAATCAAGAAAAACTTTTGCCTGGTGGCTGTTTTACATGGTTCTATAGCCACTGTACCTTTAGTGTGCCTAAGGTTGTATCCTGTGTTACCTGAGAACCGAGTATAGTTAGCAGGGGTATACACTATTTGGTTAAGAAGCTTATAGAAGAGTAACAGATTTAGTCGCAGTCGCCTTAACCATAATGTTTCTAGTCCCAGGATTTCACATCTGGTAGAGTAGTTTGTGCCGTTATCGGTTCCGAGTACTTTTCGCGTGAAGTACCTCTGTACTCCTTCTACTTTCAGTTTGTCTTCTATGCGTGTACTGCTGAATATGAATGAGCAGTAATCTAGGAGTGGGCGCACACATACCTTGTACAGTAGTATTCTGGACTCGTTTCTGTAGAAGTTCCTGAGTAGGAAACCAATAAGCCTTCGTGATTTCGACACTTGATTCGAGATATGCTCTGAAAATGATAGATTGTGTGAATATTTCAGTCCTAGGTCTAGTACAGATTTGAGTCTGGGGATTTTGTGGCCCTGAATTGCTAGGTTGAGGTCAAGGTTGGAACAGCCTATGCAGAGCCATCCACACTTTTCAACATTAAACTCAAGTCTCCACGTGTCACACCATCTATCCATTTTTGCTAATTCTTCATGTATGGAGTTCATAGTTGGGCCGATATCTGTATTTGTGCAGGTATATGTCACCTTCAAGTCATCTGCATACAGTATTGGCTTGCCTATACTAAAACATTCACATATACTGTTTATGTATATAATGAAAAGAAGGGGTCCCAATACACTCCCCTGGATGACACCACTGCTGATTGGTCTAGGTCTGGAGGTCATTGAGCCAACTTTAGTTGTCTGATTCCTGTCATACAGAAATGATTTTATCCAATTGTAGAGGGGGTTGCGTATCCCTAGTGAGCATAGCCTACCGACTAACAGACTATGTGGGACTCTGTCGAAGGCTTTCCTTATATCGAAATAGAGGATAATCACTAGCTCTCTCCTATCTCTTCTATAGGTGACTTCGTTGAAAAAGTCTATATGGCAAGTGACGCAAGATCTTTTCTTGAGGAATCCGTGTTGTGACAGGTTGATGAGTTTATGTAATTATAATTATAATTACATGCGCTAGTTTTGGCCCCTCCTTTATGCTTAGGTAATATATATGTGTTTTTCCAAGTTTCAGGGTAGGTTTCGGTCACTAGTGAGATATTAAATATTCTTAGACCTCACTCCGCAAAAGCAGTATTGCTGTTTATATGTTGGCGTTAGAATAAAGAATTCTTGAGTTGCCAAACAGTGTTTTGGATTTTGTGTCGGTTAATAGTAAGAGTTTCTGAAAATCTTCAAAGGACAGCGTGAGGCTCAGCACATCGAGAGCTGGACGTTAAATGTTTTTGAAACTTTACTGGCAATGTATCTTCACTTATCTATTATGCGCTTATTCAACCGCAGGCGGATTCTTTGGGGATATCAACTCCAGACGAAATTAGAAGACAGGATACCTCTAAATTATTCTGAAATTTGTTCGGAAACTTTTTGCAATTAGCTAGCATTTAAAGCAAGATTCGTATTTTCAACGCCAATGTTATGTCAATCATTTCTTTGATATGAACCAGAAACTTCGCTCATTACAAAAAACATTGCCATCAGGCTGCGGGATTTCATCAACAGCTGCCTTGGTTCTGTCCTGAAGATCGAATGGCCAGAAAGAATTAGAGACAAGAAACTACGGGAACCAAGTAACGAAGAATCTACCGTTCAAAGAATATTTGGAAAAAATGGAGGAGGATCAGTCACACGTTGAGGTGGCCGCTGAATGACACCTCGCGCCGGCCCTGAAGTGGAACTCGAATGGGAAGCGCCGGTTGTGTCATCGCAGGGTGATATTGAGAAGATTTTGCGAGGAGGAGATGATGGACTACGGGTCATTGTGGGCCCAGCCGCAGAGAATAAAATATAGAACGAAGTGGGTATATGTTTCTGAAACCATATGTTCTATTCGAAACCCAAGGCAACGATAGTAATACAATAACAGTACTGTGTGCTAGGTCCCGTTGTTTCCTTTCCGCGGACCACACATACAGCAAGAGTACCAAATACTCAACGTTTAATGCATTTATATCGGATGTAATTGGCAAACGAATACATATCCTGATGACGCTTCTTCTCTCGGGTATTCTGTCTCTACCGATAACCGTATGATGTAGATCAACGGCCAAACACCATCAGATTTGTAGCCGTAAAACAGTATGTTCTGGCTAGGAGGCTGATGGCTCTTATTTGAAGCAGCAGTGGTTGCGACTCACGTTTTCCACTTTTCTCCATGCTTAAGTGATATCACACAACATGAAAGGGCAGTTATATTTCATTACTATTGGCCCAAGCGTGTGGATCAACGGAATATGAAAATACTTGCTACTGCAAAGCTATTCAACATGTCTGTAGACAGAAAATCCCTCCAACTGCTGGATGCCGTGAATTTCCCCAGAATTTGCAGTCATCCATTCCGTGACGCATTGCATGAAAATGTCTTTGTACCTAACCATGCCTATATCTCACCAAATGCTGTCTGTTGCGGAACACAGTCCGTTGGGTCTCCCTCTAATACCAGATGATTAATCAATAACTAAGAATAAAGATAACGTTAGTTGCTGCTTCACCTAATTTGTTGATCTCAAGGTGACTTTTAGTGTTGGTAGCTACTATCGCCTTCGAAATGCTTACAATACCTAGTGCGTGAAAGCATTATGTCGTCACATGCCTAGTAAGTCGCTATTCGTTCAGTGGCCGCAATAGCAAACTCTTAGGCTAAAATTGACAGATTAGCACCTTCAATCATTCATCGCGCCTTTATATCACTTTCGTTAGAAAGAATAAATTTATTTACTACACAATTATTCATCTACTGCTGGTGAGACAGAAGGCCTTATACTAGGGGCCCTGATAGACAACACAATTTTCACTCGACTTGTTGGATTTAGATTACTTAATAATTTGACGAATGTCTCCGTAGCATATTCCCGCTAATTAAAGCGTCCCAGTCCGTTGTCATGTTGGTCTATCGAAGAAAGTTATATTCTTCATTTGCTTTTTAGACGTAATTGCACATTTAAATTTTTCTGACGTATATAATGTTGGTCTCATAATGTACTTGAACTGTTTTACAGTTACTGCACTTGTTGGGGAAATCGTCACTTGCTGCTGCTGTCTGTGCTAGGCAACAAATTGAAGAAGGCAGGAGGTTCAAGGGCTAGATGTACACTTTTTTATTTTAATTAAATTATGCTAGTGTATTTGACCTATTTGATGAAATGCTATGTCTTCACTGGAGTGGAAGTTGTTAGCACTCATCACATAATTCCTGTAAAGAGTCCTGTTTTTTGTACCCAGTGCATACTAGATTTCGTGCAGAAGCACAATGAAGTGGGACTGTTAACATGGTACCTGGCCTTATTTTGAACTTATATTTTATTTGAAGAAGAAACCAACTACTATCAGACGCTGATTTCAGAAACTTAACTTAGGCTCTTACAAGGAAGGTTGTTATCGTGATCAAAACAAACGCAAGTTGTCCAGGAAGTGGTGAAAAGTGTGTCTCATTTTATTCGTTTACACACGAGTGAAGATTGAACTGAACTGCTATTGCATATGAAGTGAAGTATCATGAACGCCTTGCTCCCATCTTCAGCACAGTTAGCAGAACAGAAGAAGTGCTTCACGAGATTCCTTATGCTAAGCGCTATAGGGGCGAATAGAAGCCCTTCCCAGTTCAGTCTTATTCGAGTGAATTTGAGAAGAAACTGTTTAGACTTCTTTAGCACTGCATTCGGTATGCAAAAGTCAAGGGTAATCCAAAAGTGTATGTTTTATTGAATCTTATGCACTTCCTGTATGTATGGCATGTTCATCAGGTAGTGATTTACCAATCGCTAAAGGTTGCAATCGAGCTAAACTAACAACGCACAGTTCCAATAATTGATGCCATTTCTGCCCCAACAGTTCACCACTCATCGAAATTGCACACTATCCATTTCCGGGTGTACTGAAGAACAATTAACCAGAAATTTTGAAAAGCCTTATGAATTTTACAAAATGAATTTTATCCACCTATCGCTGAAACTAAATCGTCGGCTGGAATTCAGTAAATCAGCATGTGTCATTGCGACTGCTTTATGTTTTAGAGGTTGACGGTATAGACGTTCGCGAGCAGTACAAAAGTTTATTGACGCAATCCCTTATACATCAACTTCTAACTTATTAATTCTCGCGTACCAAAAGCAAAGCAAAAGACAGCATTTGATCGTCCAAATTATGCGATATATTTCAGGACCAAAACGAGCTGTTAGACGAACGCTTAGCTGGCTAGTGATCATGCCACACGTGACACGACGAGGTACCAAATGGCGGGGTGCTTGACCGAAAGCCTTCAGGTAAACAAGTCGACTTAAACAGTGGTGGTCAGCATCCAATGTTGAGTGATGATTGCTGTGATCAATAATCTTGGGGAATTATTTACCGCTACAGCTCACTCCCCCTCTAGTGTGGTTGTGAGGACCCTAAGACAGAACCAGCCGGAAGTAAAAAAACTCGATGGTTCCCTTTCGGGTGAAAAAATCTTCCGAACGGCTCGGTGGCGTGCCTACTGGCTTCTCTGCCTATGCTAATAGGGTGTTTGCACATAGCCTCCTTGATGTTGTTCGTTGGATCCCGTGCTTCGTTTGTTTCCTGTCCAGTGCCCGCCGCACCTGGAAAAGAAAACAAGAACGCCAAGAACCATGTCGAGGAAAATGTACCAAATCGGCTTTTTTGTTAAAGAAATGATGTAAATTTGCCATACAGTAAAATAATGCTAAGTTTAGAGCATCGAGAAAAATACATCTAGTTTTCTTTTGTACATGTAACATGTACTATTGAAGGAGAAAATTTTTGTTTTTAGTGATACCGTATATAAAAAAAATTTATGCGTCTAAAAAAACAATAAGTACCACAAACGAATGAATTGGGTGAATCACACAAATTCGTTATGTCGTATAGGTGTGAAGATATTCTGGAAACCTTACGGTACGTCCAGAAAAGGTTTTCTTAGGAGGCTCGACAGCAGGTTCGGTGACTGTCGCTATGCTAGTGACTTCATCGAGTTCTAAACAATCTTCGGTTACTTGTGGTTTATGGGGTAAGTTGAGCTCTATGCTGATGGGATTACCCTCGAAGTAAGCCAGTTTCAGACGGTCAATGCTGACGGTGTCCTCGCGGCCTCTTTTGTCCTAGACAAAGAATTTATCCGAACTTTCAATTACTTTATAAGGTCCGTCGTATGGAGGTTCCAGAGGTCTAAGCACAGAATCACGACGAACAAATACATATGAAGAAGTTTTTAAACACGGTTGAACAAAAACATCAATGGACTGTGGACGAAGGGGAGCAGGTTTAACCGAACGCATTGCGTTTTTAAGCCTGCTGACGTATGAAGCGTGATCTGCCACTGGTGGGAAGCTCGTGGGAGAAACAAATTCACCAAGCAGTCGTAGTGTCGTGCCGTATACTAGCTCGGAGCTAGTACAACCAGCATCGGTTTTCAAGGCGTTTCGTATCCCTAGGAGAACTAACGGAAGGGAATCAGTCCAATGGGTGTTGTTTGCAGCTGACAGACTAGCTTTTAACTCTGTATAGACGTTCTACCATACCATTAGCTTGAGGATGGTAGGCTGTTGTTCAAAAACGCATGCAACCTATGATTTTAGTCAAGGCGAAGAATAAGCCACTTTCGAATTGCCGCCCGCGATCAGTTGTTATGGAAGATGGGCATCCAAAGTTAGCGACCCATCTTTCTACAAAGACGCATGCGACTGTTTCAGCAGATACGTTCTTGATGGGTACTGCTTCCGGCCATCGTGCGAATCGATCTATGCAAGTTAGGTTTGTGTGCGCCCACTCCTAGATTACTGCTCATTCATATTCAGCAGTATACGCATAGAAGACAAACTGAAAGTAGAAGGAGTACAGAGGTACTTCACGCGGAAAATACTCGGAACCGATAACGGCACAAACTACTCTACCAGATGTGAAATCCTGGGACTAGAAACATTATGGTTAAGGCGACTGCGACTAAATCTGATACTCTTCTATAAGCTTCTTAACCAAATAGTGTATACCCCTGCCAACTATACTCGGTTCTCAGGTAACACAGGATACAACCTTAGGCACACTAAAGGTACAGTGGCTATAGAACCATGTAAAACAGCCACCAGGCAAAAGTTTTTCTTGATTAGGTATGCCCAAATATGGAACAAACTACCTGAGAAAACGCGACTAGCAAGCACATTGGCCTCCCTTGAAAAGGCACTTAATGACACACTAAGTGAGTTTGCAATTGATACCAATGGTAATTCCCATGTAAGAGTTTCAGAAATCATAGGCCCATTTAATGTATGAACTCAGAGACTACACCTGTTGTTTGTTTTGTCTCTATTTATAATTCCAGACAAAAAAGCAGCAGTCATGACAATTACACCCATTCAATCAAGAGTCGATCAAACTATGTCTACCTGATACAAAGGGCGAACCATAATCAACATACGAATGAAATATGAGAAAACAAGGTAGAAACTTACCGCAACACCACATGAAAAGATAAAAGTTACTTGGATATCATTTATAATCCACCAACTGGTCTCCTACCCAAAAAGAATGCGGCGATGTTTTATCCAAAAAGGCGAGGAAATACATAAACCCACAGCAGCTGTTGTTAACACTCAGTGGGGGTAGGAGCCAACAAAGTAATCCTTTCAAAGCACATGTATACTTCAAATGGGCACGGAGACTTTGTGGAATACGTCATAATACAAATCACTGCCTCTACAGCGCCAATAAACCTGGATATCTATGATATAACGAAAACATGCTGAAAGCTGCGTCTCAGATCAAGTTGATTCATTTGATGGTAATGATCTCCTCCTGCATGCCTTATTCGACATATTGAATGGAATGGTCCGCGGTTATTGTGATACCAGATCGAAAAGAATAAAAATTTCACCGGTTGCTGAATCAAAAGTACTTCTCTGCATGTTTAACTGTATTCTAACTGCTATGATTAATTCCAAACCTTTTATCCCATAATCACTCAAATTCCAGGAACGATCCAATTCTACCAATTGAAGACGCTGGCGAACATCCCGTAAATGAGTATTCATGATCTGAAATGAAGAAGCAACTGGTTCTCAAATAGTTTTTCAACATTTTACCCAACTTACGAGTACAGTCCGCCATGCAGACACAAATGGGGTGAATTTGTTTTTGTAGCGCAGTCATACTAAGATGGGGAATGCATGAGGTGAGGAACATTTCAGCTTGAATATTATACAATGTGTCTGTAATCATTGTGAAGTGGCATTAAGACAAATGGTGATGATTTCATTTCAATCATTTTGACACGTTTGTTTATGTGAATTCAAACTGAAGTTTGACTTCCGAAGCCGCGATTTCAAATTCTTCATCGTGCACCCTGACTAGGTGAGTTAAGTATTTGTAGTAATGTCTTTTTAAGGTAATAAAATGGATACTGAAAGTGAAGTAGTACCAAGTGGTAGTAGTGTGAATACCCCTAGACGTCTTAGAAGAACTTTATTCTCTTTAATATAACCTTGTGCTTTAGGTTTGTTTGAAAAAGAGACAGGCCACCGATCCACATTGTATAGACGAACTAAGAGATTGGAATCGGAGTTGCTCGGTGACGTAGCCAAGATGATACTTCCCGATTTCAGCGTCGAGGCTGGTGAATGTCTAGTAGATTAAACTTCTTGTAGCGTCGTAAACGTGCAAAGTGACATGCAAATAACTTTTTAAGTTGGTTTCTTAGTATTTCATGTGACGACTATTTGATAAGGTAATGCTGCGGGCGCTCTGTTGTCCCATGAGATGCGTTCCGATAAGGCAAAAGAACGCAATTCAAAGGCAGAACTAAGGACGACTGCCTTAAAGCTTATGATGACCACTAAAACATCCATTGTTGATGGTGGAAAGATTATGCGTTTGTTCAAACGGCATATTCCAAGATTACCAACAAATATAAGACACATTCTCAAAACTAGCCAGTCATGCCCCTCAACTGTTATTGGTAGTGGAGTTTACTATCATATTGGTTTGCGAAGTATACTTACGCATCTGTATCGCGGTACGTTCAACGTTTGCGTTACATTTTTACGTGATTCGTTACATAAAATTTATCTTGTTGTAATACTTGCACAAGTACTATACTACTTGCATACTTGTAACCACTAACTCTCATTCCTAATAGTTATGGTTAATCAAAGTAAAAAGCGACGAACCCATTCCCCTGTAAAACTGGTGTGTAATTTAACGTCCTTGATTGCTACATCAAGCAACACACCCCCTACAAACGGCTATAATGAGTCACATAACTCACTTGTCACTTCGCCAGCTTGTTAATATTCTGGTGGACAGGCATATGGACTCATGTGAAAAATGGGCTAAATCAATTTTATCTGACTCACAACACCCTCTACATTCACAACTCTCCCCATGTATCTCTTCAGGGAAAACAAGAAGCCTATATAGGAAACTATATGCCCGCACTAGTAAGTACAAAAACTCATCCATACCCTACCTAGCCCGTGTTCTG